>LR990660.1:0-1222882 GCA_905147715.2 Xestia xanthographa | reverse complement strand
ATTATTCAATTTTTAACCGACTTCAAAAAAGGCGGAGGTTATATGTTCGTGTGTATGTATTTTTTTTTTTTTTTTATGTATGTTACCTGATTTCTCTCCCATTTGTGGACCGATTTTCAAAATTCTTTTTTCATTTGATAGAGTACACTCCTGAGGTGGTCCCATTTTAATTTAGTGAAGATCTGATGCTGACCTTCGGAGATATACAATGGAACTCTTCAAAAAGAGACAGCAAATCTGTTGTGATAGCTCCAATCGGTTGGATGTTCATTGTTTATACAATATCATGACGGAACATCACGCCTGTATGCTCTGAGGGGGTACGCAGAAGTGTACAATTTACCTGATTTCTCTCCCATTTGTGGACCGATTCTCAAAATTATTTTTTTATTTGAAAAAGTATACTCCTGAGGTGGTCCCATTTTAATTTGGTGAAGATCTGATGCTGATCTTCAGAGATATACAATAGAACTCTTCAAAAAGGGACGGCAAATCTGTTGTGATAGCTCCAATCGGTTGGATGTTCATTGTTTATACAATATCATGACGTAACATCACGCCTGTATGCTCTGAGGGGGTACGCAGATGTGTACAATGCACCCAGATTTCGACAGTTATGGCATGTTATGTTCCATTTATTGGGGATAAGCCTATTACCATGACATGTATTGTTAACCATGTACAATGAATGCATAGCAAATATTTGTAAGTATAGGATATTACAACTTAAAATGGAAAAATAAAATAAAACTTTTTTGCCAAAAATAAAACCGACTTCAAAAAAAACAACAAACAAAAAAAACACAAAAAGAAAAGGACAAAAAAATACACTAAAAGAAAAACAAAAAAAAAACACTAAAAGAAAACCAAACTTTAGCTTCAGAAGCCGGTGAGAAAAACACCAAATCAATCAAAGGTCAAGCTTCAGAAGTCGGTGACCTTGTCATTTTAATCAATTTTATTCAATGAATTTTAATTTAATTTTAATTTTGTGTCGATCTTTATTTAAAACTTTTCAATTTTATCACTTCACATATTTAATATAATTTTACTATGTATATTCTTTACTTATGTTGTAATTTTGAAAAATTAATCGATTTTGTCATAATTCTGTTTTTACTGTTTCAGGTTTAATTTAATTGATTTTTTTTTAAATTGAATTGAATTAATTTAATTGAATGTTGGCGCTTAGTAATTACTAAGTTAGCTTATCTTCCGAATTTATTGTTTTGTGCATGTGGTGTTTACCTATAAGTAATTGTTGCGCTGTTATTTAATTTTAACAATGAATTATGTCGCTGTATCCAGTGTGAACAATTGTTGGTTTACCTATAATAAATCTATACATATAATAAATCTGTAGAAAAATCGTTTTTGTACATCGAAAATATTTCGAAAAAAAAATTGCAGGGTGTTAGAGGATAACCAACAGAACTCATTTCCAGCATTTTTTGAATTTTTGTCTGTTTGTCTGTTTCGATGATCAAGCATCACGTAAAATTTAGGCAACCAATGTAGATAACTTTTATACATAAAAATCGTGCGTATCTTCAGGTATTATTTAGTTATTGTTTCATCGTAATCGGTTAATTCTATCAAAAGATATATGAATCTAAAGTGTTCAAGAAGAAATAATCATCAAACGTAAGATGCAGCGACATCTATTGAACTAAAATGGTACTAATGACTTAAAATGTGTTTAAAATGTACATAGCATGATTTCCATGAATTATATTTTAGCAGTTTAACATCTTGGTCGATAGATGGCGTGGTACATTTTACTCCATTTTCTGTGCACGTACCAGTTGCCTTTTTTTTTTTTCGGATGGGAAATCATCAAATGACTCCTCCCGCTCTGGGCGGAGCAGGAGGGAGTGTCAGACTTTTACTGACTAAAACCCATCCATGTTCCTTCATCGCCCTTTGTGTTCCGGGGCCACGGTATCTCTTTCGAACAGTCCCGCAACCCCGGCAGGCATCGGTCCTTACGGAACCCTTCCTTTTTGCTGACTCTCTTTGAGGCGCGCGTGGAACACGAACGCGCCGTCGACACGGCCTGTCGTCATGAGACGGACGGACGGCGAGCTAGCCCATAGCCCACCGTCCACAGGCCCGCGCCTACGGTGGCCCCCGACGCCCGGGGCGTCTCCCGCGGCGGCCGGGACGTTGAGAGGTTCTCTCCCTCTCACGTTCCGCCACCTCCTTCTCTAGCATTACTGCTTCGTAGAAGGAGGTGACGGCGTCCCATTCCGTCTCGCTCCGGACCATGGCTTGCACCAGGGCCGGACGCGAGAGGTCGCCGCTGCCAATCGCCGCTTCGAGGACACGGCGGCGGCGGTGCTCCGCCCACGCGGGGCAAACCTCCACCGTATGCTCCACCATGTCCTCCGGTCGATCCTCACAGTGGAAACACCCGGACGTTTCCTCCCGCCCGATTCGGTGCAGAAACCTCCCAAACACGCCGTGTCCGGTGAGGACCTGCGTCAGGCGGAAGGTGAGGACGCCGTGGCGTCGCTCAAGCCACTACGTACCAGTTGCCTCAAGTTTAGTTTTTTAACCGACGAAACAATAGCAGGGAGTTCATAATTCGACGCGTATTTTTTTTTGTTTGTCCACTAGAGAGAGAAGTCCGATATGTACACTAATGTAGAGGCGGAGTATCAATGATAAATTTTGCAAAAACAGTGAATTTTTTTTTTGAGAGTTTCCGTTGCGAGCGTTGCATAAAAGGAACATAATCAAATTAAAGGTGAAACAATCATGTTTGTGGGAATATTGTTTGTCTTAAAAAGTTTAAAAAAAAATCCGCGATAGCATAATGTCTATCTTTAAGGTTCACACTCTCTCTAAACCTCTCTCTCTCATGTGACGCAGACGAAGTTGCGCGGGTCAGCTAGTAAATAAATAAATAAAATCAGCAAATTTTCCGTGGCAGCCTGGAGTCTGTCCCTGAGTGTGCCTAGTTGATGGTAATAGCTTCGCCTTTCGTACATGGGACTCAAACATAACTGTCGAAATGGCGATGTACTTACATAAGTTACCTCTATAGATAACCCATCTTACAAGTGTGATGCTTTGTTTGATGATTAAAGGCTGCGGGAATTGGCTGGCTCCAGTGTGAGATATGTCGATGTGGTGATTTTTGGGGGTGGACTTTTCCCAGCGATGGACATCTTTTGGTAAAACTGAAGATCAAACTAATTAACTAACCAATTGAAAACGACTACAATTGAGTGTAGAGAAAACAAGTCTTAAAAAAGAGGCTTTTAACAAAACCACGCTACATTTCAAAGAGCTGTTACTATGTAAAGAAACAATGAACACAAACAGACACGCAGCACATAATGAAGTACATAAAGAACCGTGTTTCCCATGCTATGTGCCGCTGATAAGAAACAAAGAGGCCCATTTATGTGCTCTGCGCGAGTCGGTCGCGTGGCAACAGCGGATTAAGCAATACTGTGTTAGAACGGTCGGTCTCTGTCACAATCGGTCGCGGGGTAAATAGACGAGAGTAGAGAGCGCGAATAAGCAAACGTAGGACACCCTTAGGCTAGGTGGTGCGATCTTCGCAGAGTGGTTGATAGCAGCTGGGTGAGAATCGCTGAGAACCAAGTTGAATGACTGCTATAAGATGATAATGATGATGAAATGAAGAAGAGGATTGAGATAATTACGAAGATTTATAGTATAGCGATCTTAAGAGATATGTTCGCAATCGATCCCAAACCACAGAGTATCCGCTTCCTCTCACGCTTCGCACCACAACTGATCGCAACACAACAGTGCTCCATGTAGAATATTGGCCAACTGCTTGCTACGCACCACGCAGGCCCTACCATTTCTACTCCTCGTTATTTTGGTACTACTAGCACTACCTACCTACTATGCGATACTACGGGTATCTGTGCTACGCGCTTTTTGCTAAACAAGAAACTGTTTTTTGTTTACATTCGAACGATATGAGTTGATTGTATGGTTCAAACTGGATTGGTTTTGCTTCCTACTTTAGATTTTGTTGTTTTTGTAGCCTTTGATGTGAACAGCACGAAACATCGTGCTGTTATAGATTGAGCACACCATGTTTGTTTACAGATTTAGGGAAATTTGTAGTTTTGGTCAGCTTTTCATATCTTTTCTCTTCATTTCGCTCTATGTTTATTATAGCTATTAGATTCTGCACCATTTAAGAGGTCTTTTTCTCTTTTCTTTTAGGCCGTTTCCGTCGACATAGTCTTCGATCTTCTTTTCGATGTCCACCAGGACCTTCTTTTTCGTGTTGCTGCTTGCAACTTGTTGGCAAGGCATACTTCAAATTTTCTTATTCCAAAACCCACCGCCACTTCAACGGCGTCATCGGCACTGAAGGCTTTGTAGCAAGCGTCTTTCTCACAAAGTGCTCAAACTATTTCACCATCCATCTTCAAGTTAATCTGTAATGCCGTGTACAGCCCAACTAGTTATAAAATGAAATAAGCCACTAATTACGCACTCACATTTTTCCCCTTACATTACCCCATAACACAGAAAATTCTACCTTACTACCTATATACATGTAGTCAAAGTAGAGGGTGTTTAATGACAGCTGTAAAGTGCAGTACATGTGTGGGGGAGTCAAGTGTGGACAATTAGCCGACAGCCCGGGGCTAGCACTGCTTAGCACCATGAGGGTCGTTAAGACCCCGCTAGAGGGTCGCACCGACCTCCTGCGTGCCAGAGGGGGGTCGCTGAGACCTACGTTAGTAGTGTGTTGAGGACTGATGTAGGTACCTAAGTGGCTGGTACACTTGTTGGAAGTAGTAGAAAGTAGGTCTTACTTGCTACGCCGCCGTTAAGTATTTCAAGAAATCGGAAGAGGTTTGGGTTAGGAACTTAGGATTTTGACTTCAGTGTTTTCGCTGGGTGTTGTCGATTAGTAAGTCAAGTGTGCATTATGTTTTGGAGCTGTTTTACATGAATAAATGGTACGACATCCGATATGAACTAAGAAATAACCTTGAAAAATCGTTTACTTATTGTAAAGTCTTTCTCTCTTAATTTGCTGTGCCTTCAGGGTCCACAATGAGCATGTGTTGTAACCCACAACATAAGTTCACATCGTAGATTTCAATAAATGTACTCAATATTAAAGCTAACGCTAACAACACTAAATTCAGTTCCACATCCAAATCAAAGCCTCCATGAATAATTGCTTGATTACCCCACCATAGACGTCACAATAACATAAACAGATCAATACCATATCCCGCTGATCCCACAACCCATTAGACCCCCTCTATTTACCCCGCTGCCATTGTTTACCTATGCCATCAGAACAAACACACATTACGCCTATCAATAAATACATATCAATAACATTTAAAACGTTTACATAATTTAACATTTAGAACGACTGATGCTATCGGGTGGGTAGTACTGTAAACTGTTGAAATGGAACTGGATGGGATAAAAAAAACTGATTATTGGTGACACAGATGGACAAATAGGTAGATGCAGTGCAGCATAGTTCTTATGGGGCTGGAAAGTCATTGTCAGTTGGCTGTTGGTAAACTTGTAAAACTGTATGTGAAAATTGTATTGAAAAATCAAGATGGCGGCCTTTTTTCCAATGGGGAAGGCTGTTCAAAGCTGATTGTAGATGGCGTGTCCATAGCTTAGTCCCAATCTGTCCAATGAGGACAAGCTATTTTGAAATTTAGAATTACATTGACCGATTTTCAACCAATGACGATGCTTGGTACAAGCTATGCTAGCGCCATTAGTTCCACGGTTGCCATCCCCATTGGGGCCACACGCCGAAGATATATATTAAAATAAACAGATAGTTACTTAGTTTTTCTTTTCATTAATAGAAGAATTCCCGCCGTGCTTTGTATGTGTGTCATAACAAAGAGATAGAGTACGATGGCCTTATTTTTTTTTACAAAGAAATTAAAAATGTCTCCTTTCGCAGATCTATTGGCAGAAACTTAAGAAATAAGCAGCCTATGTACTCAAATATTTTATGTTATTTTCCTGTGTTGTCCACAAATAGTAAAATAAATACATATATCTATAATTCACTTCATATTCTCTCTTTGATCGTTCGACAATTAGTCGAACGGCCTTTTGTACTTATAATACATTAGTGAAAATGAGTTTCTTTTACTTAGTTTCCCCTTAGTAAGGGTTCCAGATGTAGTTAATGATGAGCAGGCAGTATGGGACACGCCTTTGCCTCGTCCCGAATCTCTGGCCGCCATAGACTACACTTGAGTCTCTGGACAGTAGTGGCACTTACTTTTATTATCCCTGTACGCAATTGGCTATGGTGGCCCACTCTGATATCCTTCGCTTGTATCTAAGTAAAATAGCAAATAAAAAGTAAAGGAGGTTTAGGGTTCGTTTCGTAGGTTGGGCAGTATTCTTAGATACATATTTCCATTAAGAATTTCTTGGTAAGCCCCTACCCTAAGTCTTATGTTAAGTGACTATAACTGAAAATGTTTTAAAACATTCTCTAAAACATTGCACAGTGAAAAACCTTCAATTATTATTTCTTATGAATACTTGATGCACAAACAGTTGATACGAACACAGACTGAACACAATCTCCAACAGCTTACCGTACTTATATCATAACTAAACCTGTACCCCTGCTGATACCGTAAGTTTATATATCCGCTATATTATAACGCCTCTCAGTATCGATAAGCCTTTTTATGTGACCACAAACAAATAAACAAAATGATTCCTGTTTTAAATTGTTATTGATTCTGATTTATAAGATATTATCTTGCGCTTACGCAACCCACAAGGCGGTTTTTTAACATGAGATTTTGGTTTATGGCCATCCAAGTATGGTATATGGCATAAATTGTATGGTTAGCTTACGAAACAGAGTTTTATGATGTTTGTATGGGTATAATTTAAAAATCTACGTGTTTAATGTGTTTGGTGCGGCTGAGTGGTTAGATAAGATAGATAGATGTGTTAGATTTAGAAAAATGAAGAATTATAAAACCTTCATCTGGTTTTGGTATTAGATTCTTCTTATGCTTGACTGTGGACCACCCTTATTTCAATTACCAGTTCCTTTTGATCATAAGGTTGCCAAGAAAGTTGGACAATATCCTAAATAATTCTTATGGTCTGATTGAGTATTGAGTTTGGTGTACAATTAATTAATTAGAATAACCTAGTTATCAATAAAAATCTATAGCACGCGATGAAACGTATCAGTGACCTATAGGCTACAGGACCAAGTATCTGTGTTACATTTGAGTACATTACCCTACAATCACCTAATTTCAACAAAAACTATTATAGTGTGGATGTGGAGCTGCCGTTCAAAGTATGTTCCGCCTCCTATTGCCCTCTGTGCCTCAAAACGTGTAACCAAACTGACTTCTACACCACCACCGAACACGCTGTTAAAATGGCGAAATTTAGCGCAAACAAAATGTACGACTGTCCTGCGAGCGCGCGAGCGCCACGAAAGAGAAGCAGAGAAATAAAAATTCTGCCAGAACAGTCCACCATACTGCCAACAGTGTGTCACACTACCTAGTGCAGGTGCCACGGTGTCCTGCCATGACCCGCGAATTACGCACACATCGTATTCTAATGTATGCGTCTACGAGACGTATGTTGTGGCGAGTCAGGAAGGTCATCCTAGTTTCTGCTGAGGAAAAATACATGGTCTAGTGTTGTAGCTGTCATAGTGTGTTGCTAAGGCTTTTATTTTTTAAATTATTGCGAAAAGAGTCGTTTAAAAATGGTTATTTTGATTTCAAAAATTGATGACCGCCGTAAGAATTTTCAAAGCATTTCAATCAGTTTACTTTCACGAGCTACTTCAAAAGTAACTATGCTACACCTAGAAGAACACAGGATAATAAAGTCAATATTGTCAACTCTGACGCCCTCAACAACAGCCTTGACTAGAGTTTGAAACCATGAAAATGGAAAAATGTCAAATATGGATAAGGTTTATCAAAGGCTATTCGTTAATGAACTTTATCTCAAAAACACTCACGACAAACATTCAAATGTTCGTTCAGCAATGACCAGGAGTGCATCTTCTACAGGTAGTTAATTGCATGGTGGTAGCATTACGTATGCTGCGCGGGCGCACGTGTCATAGATGTCAGGTCGCCTGCGCGTGATTCTCTCCTGTATCACATTACCATGCATTTGCTTATTTTATACTACTGCAAATGATAGTCATTCTGTCTAGAAAATAAAAATAAAAGTTTATGTAGAGGTTGTCCCATCTACTATGATGGCCGAAGCCTGGCTTTCTGAAATACACTAAGATGGTGCCATGATGGTGGAGGGCCCAACCACTGGTCATCGCTTTCATCAAAGCGTTCGTATTTCTACGAGTCTCAACGAGGTTCACATAAACTGGTAACTTATATGAAACCATACATTTGAATTTTCCATCAACGTTATGATGTGGTGTAAATAAACAAATAAATATCGCTGGAGATTACACACAGCGCCATCTAGTGCCATACTAAGCAACGAGGCATGTGTCGTGGACGCCAGATAGTTGATATACTACATAGATAGTTCTTGTTTGTAAATACATACTTAGTATACATATAAACATGCATAACTTGGCGGAAACAAATGTCCATGCTCATCACACAAACATTTGCTCCTCCTCGAACCCCTAAGAACGCAAGGCAGCCTCACTACCGCTGCGCCATTTGGGTCGTCAAAGTACCTATGATAAAATGGCACCTTCTCTAGAACTTCACCTCACTGGAAATACATACATGCATAAACTCACGCTTTTTTTGCATGAGGGTAGGCAAGAGGGTAAGTACAGAATTCCACCTGCTACGATCCTTACATAATCGTTTTGCCTCGTCCACCTTCATTCGTCTGGTCATTCAGGCACGCCAGGTGGGAGGCCACTTGAACGAGGGTGAAATTCTCAATGTTGTAAAAGTGCCTCAATGCATGTTACCTCTACTTCATCTGTAAAGTGTCCACGACAAGATGGTTCCTCGGCATTCACTTGCGGGTAGACAGAAAGAACGAATTACGGAAAAAAAGTACTTTTGTAATCTCAAATACTTTAAAACCCTGGCAAGGACACAGCATACAAAATTAACATTATTTCCAAAAATAAAACCTTTTATAAATGTCACGAAGTCACGCATACAGCTACTAAGAAATAAATAAAAATAGCTATTGTAATGTAATTTATGTAAGTTACTGCTAGATAAATATATTAAGAATTCAATGTTTTTTCCATAAACAACAAGTCTGGGATGTTTTCGCGACTTGTTTTTATCATTTACTTTGTATTTTAACATAGTATTATAAGCAATGAGATCATCTTGCCAACTGCCTGGCACACTTTACATAACTATTGTTGCTAAACGGATGCAAATAGGTAGTACCTACATGGAACGTTACATTCTTGTCAAAAATAAATACCTAAGTACTTATTTCCACGCCTGTAATATTCGAAGAGATAGGCAGAGGTGTACACATTTCGCCAGTTGGGAGATAGGGCCGGTTTGATAAGATGAGGGCCGGTTTGATAGCAACAGGCTCACTCCTATTAGGGGAGCCTGTTACCATCAAACCGGCACAATTCTCAATTCAATTCTAAAGTCCAAGTCGAGCTGCTACTTGGAAATTCCTGACCCAAGTATCACTTTGCCTGACTTGGAAATCAAACCCAAGGCATTGTGCTCAAGACATGTAGCGACTTGGATAATGTTACACCAATGAGGCATCTTGTTCTCTCTTGCTCTTGTTTTGTAGACTATAATGTGGCTAATAAAACTTTGTGGCTATATATTTGGTCCTTTTTACAATGTTTTTTTGTGAATTTGTAGTTTTAACTAAAACAACAATAATGATAAATAGAGCTGCAAGAATACAAAATAGGTAGTCAACAATTTATTATAAATACATAAACTTCTTAGCATCAAAAATAGATATAAAATTTGTAGGTATCTAATTGTCTTGTTTTGCACAGTGGTACAACTACTACACAATCGTGCAAAAAACAAACAACAGTGGATCGAGGTCGCTAGGACTCGGAAAAAATAAAGTACCCATTGAATAATTTAGCATTAAATGCACACAATGGTTAGGTAATAATTAGTAGGATAATTATTAGAAGTGTCTCGTAACACGACGGGGTGCAGTCAGTACCTACTTGCACAGTAGCCTAGAAGAGATTTTATTGATTTTTAGGGTTCCGTACAAAAAATAAAAAAAACGGAACCCTAATAGGATCACTCGTGCGTCTGTTTGTCTGTACGTCTGTCTGTCACTGCCAATTTGCTCCGAATCTACTGGTCCAAATCAGGTGAAATTTGGTAGCATGATGTAATCCCAAGACCCAAACACAGATGTGCAAAGTAAATATTTTTTTTTAAAGAAGGGGCATTTTCGGGGGACAAGATAGGAAATTAAAAAAAAAGTTTTGCGAACCTTACTATGTCATATTTCAAATGAAAAAACTCGTTATGAGGATCTCAAATATATTTTTATTATCATTGTAAAATAAAAAGATTTGATTTTATTCATGAAGGAAGACGAAAATTGATTCCCCCTCTGATCTCCGAAACTACTGAGCCTAAAATAATAATAAAAAAAAAACGAAATATAGTTCATTGCTTGTAAATTACAGGAAAACCTATAAGAATTCTATCAATTGGAACCCTCTCTACGCGAGTTCAACTTGCACTTGGCGGGTTTTTTGTTAGTTGAGAAACTACAATATTACTTAGAAAACTGTGTTTTTAAAAAAATAACGCATAAAGGGCTAGTTACTTAATGTTCGGTTCAACAAAACGATTATTTGATAATTAACTACATTATTATATTAATTAAACTAGCTCACCCGCCAGACTGTCCTGTTCAAATCGAGATTTTAAAATATCCCGGTCAACTTTGCAATGTTTGTTATTTTCTAATAACCTTATTTGGTCGAACATTAAAAGTGCATTTAAGTTTTTTAATGTAGTTGTCAAATAAATGGTAAGATGGTACTATAGGAAATGGGTGTGAAGAAAAACTGCAGCGGTTCGAATTTAAATAAACGTTAACTCGTTTATTATTCAAATTTAAAAGACTCACAAGGAAGATTATAATATCTGCCTCCTAGCACAGTGTAGATAGAAGTGAGAGTCAATAAAGGCAACCAACGCTTTTATAACATTCGTTTAGTGACAGTACTCATAGTGTTGCCAGTATAAAGAAGATTAAAGATTAATTTTTGGTTTATTAATATCGACTAAATTCCAACAGGTACATGAGAAAGAAGCAGGTTTATGAGACGAATCAAAATATCAGGAACTATATTGGTCCCAGCTGTCATTTGTAGATTTTTGACAATTGTTTCTCAGTGGCCCGAAAGTCTGACAACCAGTCTTTCCAAGGGGAATTACCCAGTACTAACCCGGGTTGTGGAGGTCAGATAAGCAGTCGCTCCATGTAAAATACTGATATTCAACTGCATCCTGTTAGACTGGAAGCCGACCCCAACATAGTAGACGAAAAGGCTAGGCAGAGATGACATAAAGATGTTATATAGTTTATATTTTGCTCCTTCTTCTCTGAAAACATCTAGCTTATAGTTCGGTCAATGTTTCTCGTACATCGGTCAGGTTTCATCTGCAGGGTTGAGAGTGCTAGGGTTGTTTGCGATACTCACCCAGCACCTACGCTCTGTCAATAGTTTCACTTCAAATAGGGCTGCACATTATGAAAAATTATAAAAAAAGAATATCACAGAAAATATAATTGGCTTGAATTATAAAAAAACTAGCTGATGCCTGCGGCTTCGCCTGCTTGACAAATTATATACTAAAACTTTCTTCTTGAATCACTCTATCTATTAAAAAAAATCGCAGCAAAATCCGTTGCGTAGTTTTAAAGATCTAGGCATACATAGGGACAGACAGACGCGGTAGGGGACTTTGTTTTATAATATGTAGTGATGTGATGCAATAGAGATATTACGTACATTTGTTTGGTCGTATGTAGGTGTCGTTTCAGCAATATCATTATTTAAGGGTTAAACTTCATTGTCTTGTTGGAGGATTTACATGAATTACAGAACCACGCAATATTATTACAGGAAATATAACACCACGCCTGTGAAAGCGGCCCTTCCGTTTTTATTCAATGGTAGAGGTGTGTGTACATTGACATTATTTACAGCGATGTTCCTAGTAATAAGTGCCATGTTAATAGCAGGCGACCCTATTCACGTAAACCGAGTAAAAGTCCAAATTCAAAAATAAAAAATAATAAAAAAATCAAATAAAAAAAATTCAATAAAAAAAAGTCAATTCAAATCAACTCAAATCAATTCAATTCAATGTTCTTGTATGTATGACACATGGTTAGCAAATAAAATATTATCTTATCTTATTCCAAAAAATCGTTTTCGTCAGTAACAGACTGAGAAAAAATAGTTTTTCAACCTCTAATACTACTACGAAAATACTTGATCGGAAATGGCAAAATTGACCGTTTATCACATACTTTTCGCATTGCTTCAAACTAAAATTATATATTAACTCGATTTTGTATTGAATGGCAAAACAATAATATATAATAAATAAATAATAATACATTGAATACAGCCGTTACAGGTAGTCAGTGGCCCAAAAAGTCCGACAACCAGTCTTACCAAGGAGTATCGTATTGCCCAGTACTAACTGGGATGTGGAGGTCAGATAGGCATTCGCTCCATGTAAAATACTGGTATTCAGCTGCATCCGGTTAGACTGGAAGCCGACCCCAACATTGTTGGGAAAAAGCTAGGCAGATGATGACATTCCATACTGTTTTATGTTAACTTATTAAAATAGAAGAATCATGTTTTAAAAGGCCCTGGGAGTGTTTTGACTACAAATCGATTGTATTTGTGATTATAATTGGCTATCCTTATTATAATTGTTGAGAAAGCTGTTTGTTTGGTCCACTTTCTTGAGAGTACTCAACTGATTCGATTATATGAATGCGTTTTCAAGTTTTACATATTCGTATAAAATAAAGAGTGTGGTTCTCGCAGATTTCTTATGTTACTCTCAGTTTGATAGCAATTCAATTAAAATTTCTGGAGATACATCATGGATTAAATCCTGTCTGGAGTAAGTAACTTTGCTTCAAACCTCGGAATCACATTAGAACCACAGTCATTATAATCAGGCTTACGGCAACAAGGTCAATAAAGTTTTGACACAAAACAAAGCAAAGTAATAATTGTGTTTTCTGTTTCTTTAATAGAATATCGCAGAACAATTATTTACGAGATGCCTTTTCGGTCTTGTACAAATAAAATATTAAATTGTAAAATAAGTGTTGTATTAGAAAATTATACAAGTGTACCACGTTTTTATGGGCCAATACAAGGCATTTCTAAGGAAAAAAAAAAGTTTTGTATTTCTTGTAACATATCCCCCATTTTAATTTCCTGTTCTAGTTCCAAATAAATACTTACACTTATTAATACTTTCATATTCTTTCGTCTTGTTAGGCTTGATTTTCCGACTCAACAACGGATTGAACTCTACTCTTCTCTCACCAGTCAAACTTTTGCCACTATCCGAGTATTCGCCAACCCTAGGTCAGATTATTCGTGTGCGATCCGTCAAGAGGCGTGCGGTGTGCCATCGGGGGGCACGGTGACGTCACTCATCAATAACGGTTAACGGCCCTTAACCGACTTTGAAGAAGCGCTACTCTTCAGATTTGTGTATCAAGCTGTTGCTTTATGTCGTCGGGAGGTAGTGGGGTCCTTTATGAGTCTGTGGGGATTTGATGTGTATGGCCATGTTGAAGGAAATGTCGGATTATACAGGGTGGAATTTTAGTTATGAACTCGTGACCCATTATTGTTCGCGATTAATATTATAAACAGAGGAAAATAGATTGCTTGAACAAGGTCTGTTGTGCCTGGCCCTTACCCGTACCCACTCCTCTTCCAAAGAAGAGGGTAAGCGTGGCGAGGTAATGCAGGGTACAGACTGTACCATTAACTACCCCTTCTCGACAAAACATGTGGATGCTATGTAGATAGGAATATAAACAAAAACTAGCTATACAGGCTGGAATTTTTTAATGCCACCTGGAGGGAAAGTACTCTTAATACTGCAGATAGAAAATTTTGCTCAAAGGAAACATTCCTTTATTTTTAAAAAGAAATTAATCTGCATTCAAAGATTTTGAAAATTCGCGTGCCACACTCGGGAATCGAACCGGCTAAATTCCAAAAAAATACATCCTGTACTTTTATGCCACCAATCGATAGGGTCAATCATAAGGATTAAATCTCTCTAACAAACATTATAAATTAAATGGAAGGAAAACCATGAAATCTAAAGTTATAAATTCAATGGGATAAATTTATTACGATAATGCAATTTTATTCAAAGGATGGACCTTTACAATTGAAGAAAAAAGATTTCAATTTGCACGTGTTTGTTTGTGCAAATTGTTATCTTCCTATCTAAATAGTTCTTCTCATTTTAATCAATAAATGTAGTCAAAAGATAATTGTTTATTAGGTTCTAACATAAGTAATTGGATCGGACCTTTGAGTAAAATTGCTTTTCAATACACTTTCTCGAAAACCGGTCCATAACGCACTACGATTAGGTACAACATGCAATGTATTTCAAACGTGTGCGATTTTTTCCACTTTCCTGCACGTGTGCGGGAATGAAAATTGCCACAGATAACTATACCTATACTTAGTCCAAATTGGTTCAATGTCTATAGTCTGAGGTGAATGTTTTTTTTTTATTTTGTCAAAGCACTACGCGTCTTTACGGCATAAATATTTTTTGAATTTTCAAATTGTGTTTTTAAATAGAATATCATAGATAAACATGATTATTTAAAACTAATAGTTACTTTTATACACAAATTAACATTTATTTGTGTTCTGAATTCAAAAATATAAAATAAATCTATTTTTATATTAGGCTGTTTAACGGCTTCATACCATTGCCTCTCTTTCAACCTGGCGAGACCAAAGCGCGAAAAAAAAAGAAAATATAAATCATAGTTTCATAGTTCGTGACAAAAATATTATTCGTTATTTTATTTTATTTCTTCAAAAGTGTATTGAAAAACGTCGTTTGATACACGTGGACATTTGTTATTGCAATTCTCGGCTCAAAAACACCCTCGCCTACGGCTCGTGTGTTATAATTCCGCCTCGATTGCAATAACAAACTTTCTCCACTTGTATCAAAATGTACTATTATGTTGTCCCATTGAATTTATAAGCTAAGATTTCATGGTTTTCCTTTCATTTCATTTATCACGTTTGTTAGAGGGATTTGATCTTTATGATTGACTCTATCGATTGGTGCCATAAAAGTACAGGGTGTTATTTTTTTTCAATTGAGCCGGTTCGATTCCCGAGTGTGGCACGTGAATTTTCAAAATCTTTGAATGCAGATTAATTTCTTTTTAAAAATAAAGGAATGTTTCCTTTGAGTAAAATTTTCTATCTGCAGTATTAAGAGTACTTTCCCTCCAGGTGGCATTAAAAAATTCCAGCCTGTATAGCTAGTTTTTGTTTATATTCCTATCTACATAGCATCCACATGTTTTGTCGAGAAGGGGTAGTTAATGGTACAGTCTGTACCCTGCATTACCTCGCCACGCTTACCCTCTTCTTTGGAAGAGGAGTGGGTACGGGTAAGGGCCAGGCACAACAGACCTTGTTCAAGCAATCTATTTTCCTCTGTTTATAATATTAATCGCGAACAATAATGGGTCACGAGTTCATAACTACGTTTATGTGTCTAGGACAGGTTGCCAATAACGTTCGATAGCACCAATAACCTACTAAGACTTGAAAAGTTGAAAGTCAGTTCATTTCCTAAGATCAATCTCTAATCCAGTGAAGTCTTTAACATGTAAATGCGTGTCGTAATTCAGCGAGCTCACGTGTGGAGTTCCTTGCACCCGCCATTGTATTGCAAATGGCGGCTAGGCTACACAGGGCCGAAGAAACCATCTCAATATTCAATCAGTAGGTGCTCAGTGCTGTCTACATAATGCATAGATGGCATTACAATGATGGAGCTTGTGGCCACGATTGAGGGACTTTCGAGGAAAGGGTTTTTATGTTTAATTTGTTTTTGTAATTTGTCACGGATGGTGGAGGGTTTTTCCCGAGTTTTTAGAAAGAAGTTGTGTTGATATTCGTGAAGTTCTTGTTAAATCATCAATGGATGACTAAATGCTTATGTCGAAGGAAATCGCACCCTAAGAAAATTATACAGCTAGCAATCAACATTGAAAAGTTATTTTCGCTCATGTACGCGAGGATCATATTCAGTGGAAGTTCCCCGATTGATAGCCTACCTAACAACAAAGGAATAGACGTTCTTTTAACGTTAGCGTATTCGCTTGACAGAATATCATAATTGTGAATTTCATAATGCAGGGAGGTTTCACAGACCCTTATAATTTTTTATTTCATTTTCATTATTTAAATATAATGTTGAATATGCAACAATCTAATATTTAAACAATTTCATGAATTTTGTTTGCAACCAAGCATACCTAATAACTATGAAAGTTCATTGTATGTCAAGTGAATAATATGTTTACGTTGTTATGTGAAATCAATCTGAATTTATGAGCCATCTCGTTAGCAGACTTGTATGAAATTGTTTTGATAATTTTAGTTATTGACTTACAAAAAGTTTCCATTTAAAGTAGGTACGAGTAGGTATCGACTGAAACGAAATGTTTATAGAATACAGCATGCCTAACTAATTCAGACTAATACCACTAAAGACCTTCAATTTACTTTAAAAGCCCACTCGGGACGAACATCTAAGAATCTTGATGTTCCTGTCCTTGCCAACTAATGTAAGCAAATTACTGTAAAGACAAGAAAATAGACAAACTATCTTCATAAATATCGAAATATTACTGGAATTTTCCACGAACAGATGTAATTTTTACTACAATTAATGAGTTTGTTTTTAAAATTGTAATTATTTGAAGGGCGCACGAGTCGAATGGTACGTCAGTTGTCTTCGGGGGGCATTGGCGTAATAAATTCCGAACGAAACGCGAGCTGTCATAATTGTCAAGAATACAAGATGGCCGCCATGGGTGACAGACGTGACAGCATTGCATCCACGCGCGCTTCGAAATAAATACTGCTAAACACGTGTCGATTATAATTAAGTAGCTATTTACAGACGTCTATAAATAAATTGTTGCACGAATTAGCTTTCGAGAAACTTTCTTAAACGAGAAGGAGGGAGTTTAAATCGAGTTAATATTTTAAAGGTAATATTTTAAATACCGGTAAGTATCTCATGTTTTGAACACCTATTTTCTAAGTCTTTAATTAAGGCTATCTACTATTCCCTAAATAAGAAAGACATCATATTTTATTAAAATTTCATGGTAACAAAAAGGACATCATGTTGACGGCGCGATTCTTGGTCGTCATATCACACTGTCGAGAGATTTTTGACTCTCCTCATTCCTTAACTTTTCTACGAATGTATTAATTTACTTCTTTTACGTCTTTTTTAAAAGCTTTTCCGTTTATAACACAATCTCTGCGCGTGTCTGGCATGTTTTCAGCGTAGCTCGTGTATGTAACACTCGGACTGTGCGTGATTCGACAACCGCCAATAATGTTCAGCATACGCAAGGGTTTCCCGATGTGTATCCAGCGTAGTAAGGGACTCGTGGCTAATAGCTGCGTGGTTGTGCCACGAGGAGGCGCAGACGGACAGTCTGCCAACTAGTCTGCAAGTTATCGGGAACACGAATTGAGGAGGTGGACAACTATTCGAGTAATGGATTAGTCGCATTCGATTGAAAGCCAAAGTAACTCTTGACAAGCTATTAGAGTCGTCTTTCAGTTGCAGGGTTTTCGTTGATAGTGATGATGGTCTTGTTATTTAAATCGTCAAACTACGTATGCAAGCTTGTAAGCTCGACAAAATAGCATGACACAAAAGAACATACAAACAAATGATAATCGTGTGTATCGGTTCGCTACCTATCTTGATAAAATTGGCTAAATCCTTTTTTTAGTCATCTGAACGATTCTCTTTTATCTCTTGCCAAGAAGCAGAAAAACGAGGGGTAGCTACGCCCATAAATACATTGTTGTTCTCAGAAACAGTAAATACTGGCATTGGTGACAAGTCAACGTACATTGCTCCATTAATAAAACCATTTGAGACTGAGTAGATTGCCATCAACGGACCTTGTCCTGCCTACCAGGCAACCATGAAACATTCGTGGTTCTGTAATTACGTGAATCATCTTTTGGCACATGCTAATTGCTGTCAGCCGAACTAAATTGATGGGGCAGCCGACCTATTGATTAATAGTGTGCTCATCTGGCTAACGAGCTATTAATATTCTATCTTAAATAATCACAAGTATTAGCTCGAGAATAACTTCGGTTTGACTTCTATGCTGAAAGCTACCGGGTGCTGGATATCTTGGACATGACGTTATGTCTGTATTACCACAAAAGGTTAGTCGTATCCACCCACCCATAGTGCACCCACATTTCGCAAGTTATGTGTAAGTCCCATGTAACACACATGTATTACATGGGATTTACACAACAAACAACTCACATGTATTGGACCCTATTCGTTAGGTTTTTAATCGACTTCCAAAAGGAGGAGGAGGTTATCACTTCCTCCGTTTTTTTTTTGTGTGTGTTTATGTTCAGCGATATCTTCGCCAATTGTGAATTGATTTTGATGGTTCTTTTTTTGTTTGGAAGAATATTATTTCGCGGTGGTTCCGTTTAAGTTTGGTGAAGATCTGATGCTGACTTTCAAAGATATACAAGGGAACTCTTCAATAATTAACGGCAAAATGGCCGTGATTGCTGCAATCGCTTGGATGTTTATTGTTTACACAACATTATTACATAACATCACGCCATTTTTCTTGAAAATACCACCCCTGTAATTTAGTTTTCTACCGCGACGTCTCTACCACATAATCGTGTATTCGTTGCTATATAGCAGTTATTGCTAGAATTATTATTTCCCTCATTGGAATCAATGACTTACATAACTACATCTCTGCTGACCCTTTGACGTCCATCTCTTCAAGACGCGTGCCAGCACAAACAAGTATGACGTCACGTCAGACTAGATATAACAAATTATTCGCATGTTTTTTACTACTTCAATGCTCTATATAAAATCCTCCTTAATATTAGTAGATATTAATAATGTTATTCTCAAGGACTCCGATTGGTCGAGAATATCTTCCGCTTCTCTCCTTTGATGATTGATATTACATTATATTTTATGTTCGCGAATCAAATAAATAAAGTTAACAAGCCCTGAAAGTGGAAATTGTTAGGATTTATTATTTCCCTGGTAATGTCATCAATTTAAGAAGATTGGATATTAGGGTCGGTTCCTCGGAATATTTTTTGGGGGTCTTCATCAATATTGAAATATTGACCAAACTATACGAGAATAGTAATTTTCCACTCAGGGTGGCTAAGCCTACTTAGTTTACTGGTCTTAACATGTTTTCCTTGCGTTGGAAAAGGATGATACTTTCAGTTTCCAGAATAATCTCAATAGCTGAAGATAGTTTGATAATATTGGTTACAAAAGCTGATGAGCCGTTAAAAGGAGATATTTTCTGAAAATATACATCCTATCACGATGTTTTTCCTTCACCGTTTTGAGAGCAGTGGTGATGAAATAAATTACACAAAGTAATGCGCCTGTCTGGGTTCGAACCCACGACTTATAGTTCGTAAGTCGGGGCCGCCACCACTGGGCCACCGCTGCTCCCACCGAAATACCCATGAAAACCGGCATGTCCTAGAACTAAAAAAATCGAAGACATGTGACATCTACCAATCCGCACTGGGCTCGCGTGGTGGATTATAGCCCATTCCCTCTCGTAGAGAGGAGGCCTGTGTCCTAGCAGTGGAAACATTAATAGGTTGATGATGATGATGATGATATATCCTATCATCCCAATATCACTAAGGTTATAGCTGAAAAAAGCTTAGCAAGAGGAAAGTTTGGAAGTCAATCCCCTTCTGTAATTCCACAATTACACCCAAAAAACATCGTAATGATCCAACACATGTAAACCACGAATTAATTAGCCATTAACCGATCGTAAATCTCCGTCACTTTTCGGAGCACATCGGGCGTCCGCCATTTAAAAATAGTCTGGGAAAGCTGCGCGTGCGGCGATGGACGCAAAACAGCGCTTTGGACTCTTGCCAACGATATGGATGGATAAAATGGATTGGAAGGGCAGTTATCGAGCTGGGATGTCGAGAATTAGTCCTTGTCGGCTGTTTAGTAAGAAGATCTTGTATTTTGAAGATCATTCGTCTTTGTTGTTCTGATCCTCGGCTAAGAATAAGCCTGTTTCTGTGCCGTAGTTAGTTAAAGGTGACAGGTCGATGGACAGCAGAACAACTGGCGATGTAATTATAACTCACAGCGGTCGCCAATCCGTCTGCCAAACGTCGTTGTATAATCACTGGCTCTATCCCTGCGCGATCTTTCGCGAAACGTAGGTACCTACCTACTTACACAGTTTTTATGAATTGAATGGTTACATCATACAATAACAATTATATCTACCCGGATTTATCTCAATAAGAGCTGTTCCGGAGAACTGTTAGGTGGATAAGCTACATGTTTTATTCGTAAAATATTGATGTTATTCTAATTCGTCAGCAATGAATAAATTACTGGTAATTTTTAGATATTTTCCAATTTAAAGTGATTCCCCGAACGTGAATTAGTGTCTGTTTTAAAAACTATTAATAGCTATTACCTAAAGCTTAGATATAAGAAAGAGTGGGTAATAGAAAGAAAGATGGAAGAAATGCTTTGTATGTCATTGTGCTGATAAGCTGGCATTACATTCTGCAAATGATCTGAGTGTAACTAGTGCGCGATTATAGCAAGTATTTTTTTGTTAGCCTGTTAATTGTCCCACTGCTGGGCAAGAACCTCCCCTTTCTCCATCCAAACCTCTCAATCTTGTGCGATCTCTGGCCATGTTCGACCCGCAAACAAGATCAGATCGAAAATAACTCTGCTAAATCCGGAAACATTTGAAGAGCAAAATACACCCTTTACCACAAAACAGGTCCTCAAAAACGGGCCAAGATCGAGTCGGACTCGCGCACCGAGGGTTTCGTACAAAGTTTTTAAAGGACAAACTTAACTTTGCTGTTCGATCCCATCCAACGGCTATTGCACCAACCGCAAATAATAAGTTTGTAACAGTAAAATCGCTTTGTTTTCGTTTTTATACTACATATTTACGGTTTTCAGATTTTTCCCTTTACATGTGCTGTAAGTCATTGCTTCTCGCCAAATTTCGTGATTCTAGGTCAACGGGAACTACCATGTAGGTTTTCGACCCAAAACCTATAGGGTACTTCCGGTTGACCTAGAATTGACAATTTTTCTTAAAAGCAAGGTCTTACAGCAGAAGTAAGGGGAAAATTATGAAAAATAAAACAGTTGAAAATTAAGGTAAATTTTGGTACTTACAAGTTTTCGTGAAAATCTAAATTTGCCCATATCTTTTTATTGTGTTGACTCAGGACCAGGATCAGGACAGACAGACAGACAGACGGACAAGAAAGTAATCTTATAAGGGTTCCTTTTTTTACCTTTTGAGATATGGAACCCTAAAAACCCCAAAAAATCTTCTCGCCCAACCAGAGTGTCCATCTGTCACCCCCCCTCGCCCTGCTCGCTGAAGGGGTGCTCGAGAGGTGTCCTGAACAACTGCTTATTGCCGTCTGCTCGGCCCGAGATACGACACGCCTCGTCACTTGTCACGAGAGCTGCAATTAGGAAGCTGCCGCACTTTACATTGTCAAGATATTTTTATTGTTGGTTTGTTAAGATTTTTTTTTTAATTGTCGGCGTTTATTTTAAGGATACTTCTTGATTCGGTAAATTATTATGGTACTTTAAAACCTGAAGCGATTGTGTGGTAAGGAAGTGGGTCTTTTTCACTTACAGTGAATCTCGCATGCTTATTTGATAAAGCTCTAAGGATAGCTCATGGGAAAGCCAGGGTTTAGAGACAATCCTTGGTGGATTTAAGCTTTTCAGAATAATTTCTGCTAGCATTAACACAACTAAATGACTCCTTCAATCGAAATGCATCAACCAAAATTCATCTGCAGATGAGCCGTTAAGATACCGTCAGTCGTAAGGAGATAAATAGCAGTACATTAGGCATTCCTTCCCAATCGACTTGGAAACACCTGAGGCTGTTGGACCGGCGCCAGCGCAGCCGATATATAAGCTCTCACATAGTCACCAGGGTTCCCTGCATCGTGCCGTTACATACGGTAATCAGTAAATCTTGAGGGTTCATGAATATGGAGACAGTTTCTCGGACTTGATTTGCTTCTCAGCATGTCAACTGCTGTTCCTATGTCCATTCAGCTTCCGTTAAACTTTAAAGTTTTGGCTTGCAGCTGGTGACACTCTGTCGGTGACGAGAGTTTACCCAGATACAGACAGCTTATTCTGGTGATAGAAACCTCGGTTTGGGGTTGACGATCTGGTTGTTTAAAACTGGGCACAGAAACTTATATCGTCCCATTATTTCAAAAATACTGAGTCTAGGCTAAAGGCCCTCATCGGCCTTCAAAAGTGGATTCCTCTGAACTTTCCCAAATATATATATGGTGGACCGAATGTCGAAAATGTCATCGCGAGTTATATTGCACCCAAGAGAAGTTCGTTTAACTACAACAAGGAAGACAATATTATTAATTGATTACTGTGAACATAGTTGGGAAAAGGCTAGGCAGATGATGATTACTGTGACGATATCAATTAGTATTTACATTAGTATGTACATACGTCAGCAACAGACAATAAATAAAACACTCAAAAACAGATAAAACACCCGCTGTCTCCAGATATTTGCATCCCACCAAATGATCAAAACATGTTTATCTTAGCCAGCCAAAATGATAGCAATGTTGTAACTAACTCTTGAAAACTTACGTCTACGTCATTCGGCGACGTCATCCCGTCACTGGTGGGAATTATTAGTGTTGGCGCGGGTATGCTTATGCGCACACGTGGTGGTGACATTATGGAGATGATCGATTGAGTAATGTTCGACAGTGCGAGCATAATAATAGGTAAAGACAAACATTGCGGCTGCATTTTAGAAAGTTTTCCGAGGAATGTTCCCATCGAAAAGTCAGCGTTAGGAGTCCTCTCACAACAACAACAATATCAACAACAGCCCATAACGTCCACTGCTGGACATAAGCCTCTCCCATGATGGGAGGAATTTGCCGTAATCTCCACGCTTGGCAGGCGGATTGGAGATCGCAGTGATGAAAGACAACAGAAATCGCTGCTGCCCATTCTCCCAAGGAGTCCTCTCACAAGGTGGACCAAAAACCTGGTGAATGTCGCGGGATAACGCTGGATGTGTGAAACACAGGAGCGGTCGATATGGCGACCCCAGGTCCCAGGCCGGTGTCCAGCAGTTGCCGTCTTTCGGCAGATTATACCCACATTATTTCTCGTATGATATTGTTTACCATAAACAGATACCCGTAAAACATTTAGATACGTGAAGAAGATTCTATTTACAATTTGAAGAATAAAACTTTGGTCTATAAAGTCCATTTATGTTACTCAACTGTTTTACCCTTATTTTACCAGTACCTACAAAAAAAAAATCTCTGTGGTAGATAGAATTATTTATAGAATTATTATTAGATTGCATCTTGCAAAGACAAAAAGGTACAAAATAGCCATAGTAAACAGCTAAATCCAAAAAGTACTTCTGAAAATTCACGAGTGTTTCTCATAATCTCAAAGGATTTTCTTTCAGCAAATCTAAAAATCTCCTAAATCCACTAATTAATGAGCGAACAAGAACGTAAACAGTGCACAATTTTGGATGCTATCTACAATGACCGGTCAATGGAGTTACATTGGTTGTGTTTGTATCTGATCCTCCATCGCATAAAAATAGCCGCCACGTGTATCTACTATGTATTTATGTAGGAGTTGCCAACCTTTTAGCTGCAGTCAAAACTTTTGAAAAAATATGTTTGTCTAGGTTTGTCGTACTCTTTTGCTCTGGAGATTTTTAGATAGTGGGTCTTGTTGCAATCTCTCGGCCTTTTTCCTGAAAATTACTGTTAGTGATAACTGATAGCTTCAACACAATACGATAAAATCGGGAAGCTTAGCTCGAAAAAAGGATTTTTATTACAGAGCTTAAAATCACTTGTCGTCTCGTAAATCACTACAAGAAAAAATCCTTCTTTAAATTGAAATGTTTGCCGAAAGTATTGTATTTGTGGCATGAACGCACCAAAGGTTGGCAGCACCGTGTAAGCTGCGCGCACGCACACGGCGCGTGGGCATCAGAATTACGCTGGAACAATTTATGTGTTTACCACGTTTGATCTCACCAGGAATCGAACCCGCGTTACACAAGAGTTGATATTACGGATAGGAAACTTTTTGAAGTCATTTATTTGTTTGTTTTGTGGATATGAAGAGGTTAATAGTTATTTTATCTCTAGATTATTTTTACGTTTTCTAGGATTTAATTTAATTTCGACCTATATAACACATACTCGTATCTGCACTGCAGGTGATGTCAAAGTACTTACTTATTAAACAATTATATTTATAACTGAAAACCATTGATGCATTCAGAATACTATAGGTACCTACTGCCATATTTCTAATCTACCTTTTTCAGTATACTAACAATTTAGGGAAAGTATTTGTAAGGGCGGTCCAGTTGCCTGAATGTCAGCTTAAAAGGTTGTTCTAAAAAATTATAAAATCATATTCTTTGTGAGGAAAAAATAAACCATCGCCTTACTCCAATTTCATGGGTCATCCATCTTAGATTCACCAAACTCTTCAATGTCATGGGGTTATGGTATCGCATTTATTCTCGGCCCCATCAATTCGTTTTCTATTTCACCGCGTAGATTGATATGCTATTTGTAAAGAAAAATGCTTTATGGGCGAAGATTCGTGTGGCTTGGGCGCGGCCTTTTTTGCCAAGCCAATCTTCGTAAAACTTTTTTAGATGAAGAATTTATAATAAACTCTCCTCTCCTATAGCTCTCTCCCTGCTGATAATAATGAACTCCATCATATTATTATATACTTAGTAAAATGAAATAAAATAATTGTGAAACATTTTACTGTCTCAGCGTCTCCTTGTAAGGAACTATTCCGACGTAAGTTACATTCAATTAAATGTACACACTCTCCCTTTTCGGAAATTGTTTGATCTACTTAAAACGACTTAAAACATGTTATTACAAGTAACCTGGCAACTATATGATCAGAGCTGAGATGTGAATTACATCATATTTGTTGTTTTTCGGAGATGATGAAATTTTTGTAAGTATTGAATCATCCTGTTTAATGTGAAGTTATTATGAAAACTACGTGGTGTGTAGGTATATTAAAAAAAATACTTTGGATGCAATTTTCATGTTGATATTTAAATATGATGGATAAAGGTCTGCACTCTGCTGTTGCTTGATGCTCTGTAAAATCTGCTGTAATTGGCAGACCGGAATTACAACAGTACCTAGAATAAATCTTTTGACTCGTGATAGACTAATATAAATAAGAAAAAACAATGGCAAAGATTCATAAGTATAGTAAAGATTCATTAAAAAAATGTGTTTTGTTTAGAGCTTTATGATAAGTATTCATGTGCATTTGTTTATGAAAAATATACTATAAACAAACATTTTTCCTTTTGTAACGTTAGTAAAACTTAGTAATGTTGCACAATCTCATGGGAGGCTGCGAAGCTTTCGCAAGGAGATATGAAAATTGATACCAACCTTTTAAGGTTGAATTTTTCAAACTCTGTGGAGGATTTTCCAATAGGAAATGCTGCTAGCTAAACATAATATTATGTTTGCAGACATTTTGAGAATAAGAAGATCAAGATCAGTGGTGTTGTGTAAACTGATATGTACTTTCCTAACCGATTTGTGATGAAGAAATGTCTTCGTGTGTTTATTGATCGAAGAAAAACTAAATAAGTAGATAACTATAATGAAATCAGTTGAATCATGCAGTTTTAAGTTGCTTGCACTAACAAAAATATATTCAGATACATATAGAGAAATTGATTGATTTATATTATAAAAGTTGGACAGTTGGCAATCCAAATACATTTAGCAGCTTAACTTTTTCCCTAACATCTTTTAGTTAGATCCTGAGAAAGTTTATTCCATTTTATTATTAGTATTTATGTTCATACTACCAATAACACATAACACCAGATAAAACACCCTCACGATACACCGATCCCTTCAAGTTGGTGTCGAAACCGTGGAAGATGGCGTAAGAAGCAATAATTCAGGGTAGCGGGCTATCAGCGGGACGCAGCGGGACGGAAACATCTGATAGTAACAGGTATCAATGTCGGAGGGATCGTGTACACGAGTCGAGAAAAGTGCTTGCCAGGAGAATTGGTTTTTTGGTCGTAACTTATTTCCGAGGAGACTTGTGTCCCAGTTGTGGGAACGTTGTTGGCTGGTTATGCTTCTGCTTATTTTCGATCATTTCCCATGTGAATAACGTTTTGGGTATTTTCTAGAAATGATAAAATGAATTAGTTTTTCACACCTGAAGATATATATGGGGGTGGATATACACGTGGCAGCAAATGATGTAACGTATTTTTAAAATGAGAAAAATGTAACTACTTATTTTCTCACAAAACATGTATTCCCACGCAAATGACTCCTACGGTAGCTCCAAGCTAAATACAATAATAGTACCTTCCGTTCCAGCCCACCCTTACCGAAAATAAAAACGCCACGTGCAAATAATAACACACGCAGAAAAGATTACATAAGTAGAACGAGGAAAAAGGTAATCTAAAAATATTCTCTTTTCCCTGATAATAATTATAATCTGGATCTATTCAAAGTTCGAATGAATCGGTTTCAACATCATCGCATCAGGTGAGATGCGGCCAAATGCAAGCCTATTTATTACACAAAAAAAAACTGACGTAACTTTTACTATCGACTGTACATCGCGAAGAGCTATCATTTTCGGGCAACCGGACCCTCCTTATCGTTGGCCTAAATTTACATTCTTACATTTCTTACCTCAAGCTCCGGGCACAAGGAACGATAAAATATTGTACATCAAAAAATCTTTATTTATTTTCCTTGAGTTCTACTTCGCCCTATAATTTTGTTAGAAAATTTCTTCGGAGCCATTTTCATGAATATTGATGGCCACTTATGAGGGAAAAGAGGGTCCATTAATTGGCCCATGTCTCATTAGGGATCAGCTGATGTTTAAGTAGCGTTAATGATCAGCATTATTGAGTTGTAGAAACCTTTTCTAAGTTCACTTTTGTTGGGATAGAAGTTATTAAGAAATACAGGTAAGATTTTGTATGGTTTACATACAAAGTTTCCAAGTTCTGGAAAAATCTAAACATTTCTGTGTTGATTCGTCGTACCCGTGGTGCTAGGCAACTGGGCCTATCCCAGTTTGTAAACGTCCCTTTGTGCCTATTGACCTTGTTTCGTTCTGTCTCTTGCTGATATGGAGGGAAGTGGAAATTACGGTTTTTTTCCTTCTCTACACTATACTTTTCTGATTAATTTCGTTGCGGGATCCAAGACAGTTAAATTCATTCTCTGGGACTTAGTCGAGCTTCATTGTCTCGGCGGTTTTCTGGTGGTCGCCACTGTACTTCTTTATTGTGTGGTTAGTGCATACCTAACCTGGAGACAGAGTTTTTAAGCCCATGGGCATAGTATAATGTACTCTGTGCCCATGGGCCTCTAACTTCGCTTAACATGCCGTCGAGAAATATCTCTCAGGCATGCTGGTTTCCTCACGATGTTTTCCTTCGCCACTGTTGATTCTGGCCTTCAGGAGTTACAGTAGTTTGGGAATAGTGTGGCGGGCTTGTCCCAAAAATATGCTGATTCGTCTTCTGTACTTCTATACCATATTGATTTTATTAACACGTTATACTTAAATTTGAGAAGAATAGCCCCCCATGCAATCGCCACTTTTTATGACCTTCTGTGTGACCGCGTCGTTCTTTTAAACTCATCATCTGCCTAGCCTTTTCCCAACTATGTTGGGGTCGGCTTCCAGTCTAACCGGATGCAGCTGTATACCAGTATTTTACATGGAGCGAATGCCTATCTGACCTCCACAACCCAGTTAGTACTGGGTTATATGATACCACTTGGTAAGACTGGTTGTCAGACTTTTTGGGCCACTGACTACCTGTAACGACTGTCAAAGATTTTAATGCGGTTTTCACAGTTCATTTGGATATTTTATTCCGGAAAGTTTATACGTTTATCACATTAATATTAAAGTTAGACATCATAAAGAAATCCCGATGGGTTCGAGTCGTAAAAGCCGTGCGAAACAGGGGCGGGTCGCTAGAGTAAGATAAAGCGTACATTGCTCCATATCATACAGGACAATTATTAATATAGGATGATAATATAAAAACTAGTTATAACCGGTATCCAAGAAGAAAATAACATTTATAAATACTGTATTATTGTCAACATTGCGTGTTTGTGTTAATTTATCGTCGCTCTGGTTTGTTATTAATTAAATATAGTGTGCTTGCGTCAATGGTGCGGGTTATATTTTTGTAAGTAAAGTGAGGGTTAACTAAACTAGGTTTGTTAGTGTCCGAGCAAGGTCTCACGTGACATGTCGTCAGTATGTTGTATTATATGTTTTCGGTTGCTAATAAATGGATAGTTTTACTTGGAGAGATGAGTTATTAATATAAATTTTATCGTTATTATGAAAACAGTCAGTACATGTGATGGCGTAAGATTTTGATTTTATAATGTTTATTAACCAGATCGTTAAAAAAACTTCTCGTAATTGGAAGTTGCCTTTTCTTTCAAAGCTTGGCTTTCCAGACTCAATCACTACTTGAAGAATAAAATTTGTCTCTATTATTAGGACTTCCACAGATTTCATCACGTAATTTTGTCCCTTAACCGTTTACTGCTGATTTCTTCTTGAATTTGCGAATTAACAAACAAATTAGACCGTTATTTTCCAACAAAAAGCACCCCAAGGCCATCAATTTATCGCACATGATAATGTTCAACGAAAAGCAATAAACCTATTAGCGACCGCTGCGCGCTGCAAGCTGTAACTCACGGGACCTTCGCCCGGAACTGGGTCAGCCTGCCGACCAGAACTCGTTGTTCGCGGCTAAATCCGTGGATGTAAACTGTAAACAAAAGAACACTGAACATACGTAAATACGTGCTATTTAACATAGCGCACATAGAGAGTTGTGAAATACGAGAGACACCACCTCCTCATCAGCACGTGCCTAGCCGTTTCCCAACGATGTTTGGGTCTGCTTCCAGAGTATCTGGATGCAATATGGAGCGGTTGTTTAACTGACTGAGTAATAACCCGATACTTAGACTACGGGATTGTGACTACTACTATAATTATAATTTTAGTATCTATCTTGGTACTCCATAATAAAACAATAACACAAGATCAAATAATCAGCTGGTGATTACAAAGTGTCGTTAGAGCGAATTGGAAAACGTTTTTCTTGGCTTTCTGTGTTCGTATCTTTTCTTCGACGCTATTATTTCGTCCTCGACGACACTAGGAAGTACCACACAGTTTAGCTTGCTCCTATTTTCATTCAAAAACCAAAATTAATACAACTAACTCGTTTAGCAGCATCAATTCAACCCACTTAACACCTCACGTGATCAACACAACCTACTTTCATAGTTATATCGGCAAGCATCAATTAATTCACACTACATTTTTTACAATCAAGCAAAAACATCGCTTTACAGCAGCACGCCGTAATTGTCGACTAATTAATGCAAATGGCCGATCGACAGATAAAGCTATGGTCTAATAACACAGCATCTGAACAATGATTTACGAATCACATTGGTTTAGGCTGGTTTTCCATCAATGCTGTGCGTGAGGCTTACGAGGGGTCAGAATGCATATGCGAAGCTATGGATCGGTGGGTTGCTGAGAGTTGCGAGGATGGGAAGCAGACTCTTTTTAGGTCTTTTCAGCCGGCTCCATCCCTACACCGTTTTGCATACTTCTCTTACACGCATTCGTCGCACACATCTTTTACTTTTTAGTAAGTTTAAATACCTACCTAGCACTAGTCCTTTCTCCACCAGAGCTGCGTTAAGCGAAGCTAGGACAATAATGTAATCCTATTGGTATCTCGGCTTCATAGTATAATGAGGCGACATGATGGAAAAGTGCGAACAGTTGCGTCAGATAAGGTTGGGAGAAATTGTGTATTGTTTGTGCAGAGGTCAGCAGTGTTAGAGGTGTTTTGGGTCCAATCAGGATGTGTTTTTGGGATTATACTTTCTATATTATAATCCCACTTACTGCCTACTATGTTCTCTACGGCGCCATCGTCTAGGCACAAGGACATGAGGCAGTTTATGTCTCGATGGAAAAAAATATGGTGATAAGAAAACCTCGATGAAATGTAAGTAGTACTACGACCTCTAATAGTATTAGATTGATGACCTGACAACAAAAACAGGAAAATAATCTACAAATTATTTATGGAAAGAGATAATTATAATCAACACGCAGCTAACGATGAAAATTGCTTTTTTAACGACCGTGTCTTATTTAAATTAATACCATTTAATTACAATCTCATTTGAATGTAAACTAATCTTTATAGAAAAGTTATGCAAAGTGCATTATAATCTGGAGCTGATCTTCTGAAGTGCAGAGAAACATCACTTATAAGCGTTTTCACAGCTCATCGCTTGTAGATATGTGTCGCTGATAAGCTGTAATAAGCGGTTTAAACGATATATCTTTCGCTTAGGAGAACTTTCGGGATCGTATGATTTTATGTTTATTTTGTATGGTGACCATGCTTTCAAATAAACTGAGCAATAAGAAAGGATTTTTCCTGTTAGGGGGTTCGAAAAGCAACTCTAGTGACGACTGATGACTTTGTGACCTGCTGGGGTTGCGGGACTGTTCGAAAGAGATACTGTGGCCCCGGAATAAAAAACACAAAAGGGCGATGAAGGAACATGGATGGGATAAGTCAGTAAAAGTCTGGCACTGGCTCCACCCAGAGCGGGAGGAGTCATTTGATGATTTCACATCCGAAAAAAAAAGGGGGCTTCCATAGAGGATGAAAGATTGTTTGGAAGTTTTTCTGGAATTTAGTCATCTTTCTGAGAAAACTTATCTGATGCACATTTGTTTTGCATACTTGGTTACCTACGTGCCACTTTCGACAGTCATGGTGGCCAACATAGAGCTGGATAGGAAACCACAACGTTGATTTATTTTCAAGTTTGTAGTTAAAGTACTCCGGACCGAATTTCGACTATGCGGAGATATTCATCATCATCAGCCTATTAATGTTCCCACTGCTGGGACACAGGCCTCCTCTCTATGGAGGGAGTGGGCTATAAACCACCACGCGGGCCCAGTGCGGATTGGTAGATGTCACATGTCTTTGAATTTTTTGGTTCTAGGACATGCCGGTTTCCTCACGATGTTTTCCTTCACCGTTTTGAGAGCAGCGGTGATGAAATAAATTACACAAAGTAATGTGCCTGTCTTGGTTCGAACCCACGACTTACTGTTCGTAAGTCGGGGCCGCCACCACTGGGCCACCGCTGCTCCCGGAGATATTACTCTGCGGAGATTCGCCGTCGACACAGGAAATATTACAGTGTGTGCATGTGGCTCTCTTCTCTTACTTTCACAGTTCGTGGCGCAGCCGTCGACACGACCGGAGAGTCATCAGGTGCAGGACCAACAGGATAACGTGCTTCCGGAGGCCTGGAGGCATCATACCTATTTCCCGACTCCGCGTTGCTACTGAGATATTCTTAAAGGGAAATCCCAAAAACACTTTGTCCTACCTGGAAATTGAACCCCAAAATCTCTTAGCAGTAGCACTGTCAACCATTAGCCCAAGGAGACAGTTATAACACAATTAGCACCTAAATAATAATAACAACACAATTACCAAAATGACATTATCCCATTCCCGTAGTGTCATGGCGCCTCCAGCACATTATAACCGCGCTGGAACACGATGCCGCGCGGTTATCGTAAAACGTTACGACATCACCTACTACACAATTTGGCCGGATTATACGCAGTTAATTATGATGCGAGACCATCTCATGTACTAAATACTGTAGGCAAGGCTTTTGTTCTAAAAGGTTTATAAAGTAAGCTCTTATATGGTGGAGATAAGCCGTGAGTAATGGGGTTTTGAACAAGGGCTTGAAAAGCTTGTTAATGCATAAGTGTATGGAGTTGAAAACACAATACTAACCAACACACGACTAAGAACTGATTGTACGTCTTTTTATAGTGTTGCAGTTGCAGCCATTATACATGATGGAAGGGGCAAACCTTTAAAGAGTAATACCAGATAGATAGATAGATTTATTTATTTGCCTGAAATATGGTATTTTACAGATCTTATAACAAATAAACAATAGTTCTTCATATTCCGCCAACTATGTAAATTCGGCATGCAAATTTTGTGACATTCAATGATTCTAATTTATCAAATTAATTAAATTCCAATGTCAAAAATAAAATAATTACTAAATCAAGAATTGTCTATAGTATCAAATTACAAATGTCAATAAAAACAATTAAATTACAAGTTTTCTAAATACAACTAACAAATGCTAATTAAAGAAATTCAATTACAAAATATGTCAATAGCTTAAAATAAAAATGTCAAATATAATTTACATGTCATGCAATTCTTCCCTTTGTCCTAAAATTTATAAATTCCATAACACTATAAAAACAATGTTCTATAAGCCATGCTCTGAGATGCTTTTGAAATAAGCTGGTTCGCAGTTCTCTAATCATCTTTGGTATATTATTAAATATCTGTATTGCCATTCGACTCGTGTTTTTATGGCAGTACGCTGTTCTACATCTTGGCATTGCTAATTTTGTTGGATCCCTTGACATTTTGCCCACCTTATAAACATTGAGGCTATCGGCTCTACTGAATAGGTGAGGATGTTTTTTTGTGAATCAGTGATGATTCGACGAATTATTTCAAGGCAGGGTGGGGTAGAATCATCTACTGATTTGGTGGTATCACGGCTGCCTCATTTCAAATCCTAGTAAGGGACACTTTTTACAAAAATCGTTTTATTGCATAATCTTGCTAACCTAGTAAGTCCCTACCGAATACAAAAACACCAGCGTTAAAATCTCACTTAAAAGCAGATATATTTAAGCATCGATAGCTAGTAAGTGCACTATCTACTCCCTTGTGACCAGTTTAAAACCTAGTAAGTCTCTGGACTTACTAGGTTTTTAAATGGTCGATGCACCTAACTAGGTTCTTTATCTTAGTATCTTTACAACCAATAGTATTTTTTTACTTACCATAAATACTTTTTAAAGGCTGACCTATACGTTTATACGCTCTCCTGTAAAATTTGGTTTTAGGTCCTTACTAGGTTTTGAAATGGGGCAGCCGACCAGCATAGCTATTCACAACGCTTCGATTCGATTTTCGATTCGGAAATTCGTATGTCTATCTCGCTCGATTTCGTAATGTCAAAAAGAGCTTGACATACGACTTTCCGAATCGAAAATCGAATCGAAGCGTTGTGAATAAGGGGCCAGGACTGGTACATGGTGTCTAAACTCATCATAGGTAGATTACATGGAACTGTGCACAATAATATCAGCATACAAAATAATGCAATTCCCACTAACAATAGCTGCACAATCCTATAATCATCATTTAGAATACTATTCTTATAACAATGTAGTTAGTTTTCAAAGCCAGTCACATCACCCATAATTGTCTACAGACTGCACTGCAGCCATGGTCATCCACCAGGAGATACAGTTGGCTGGCTACTTTCCTAACAGCTTTGTGTTTAACAACTAGACCAGTTAACACAATTAATAAATTCAATTAGTTATTTCCATTGCCGGAAAACATTAACTGCGGAAGGACAGTGGAATGAACGAGACGAGAACACATTATATTAATGATTAATGATGAATTATCTGGATATCAACACTATTGTTGGTAAACTGAAGTCGACACGGGGTAAGGTGTATCTACCTATTAGATGTAGACACAAAATAGCTCGGCTATTAGCTTATAATATTCACACAGACATAAATAGTATGTCTAAGTTTAGTTCTATTATTAACACTGCGACTATTAGTAGTAATACTAATATACAGGTGACTTTCAATGAATATAGCACTAGTGCTATAAATGTTTACAAACATTGTACTGAGGAGGATCCATGTGTCACCGTGGAGAATTCTCAATTAGGGTATATTAGTATTAGTGATAGGGTCTTGTTGTCTGAGGATGGTACGGGTGTCTCCAGCCTCACTCCAAAAATTAATTTAAACTAGGAAATGAGACAACAGGAGGTACGATTAACAATATTGTTAATCCTACCAACGTATCTTCTTGCACTCAATTAGTTAGTAAAAAAGGGCCTCAGCAGAACACTTTGAAATTATTCCACCAAAAATCCAAGGCATTTCTTCCAAATTATTAGAAATTGAATTGTTTTTAGAAAATAGTAAGTATGACATTATATGTTTTACTGAACATTGGCTTAAGGATTACCAAATGCTTATCAATTATGAGAAGTATATGGTGGGTAGCTGCTTTAACCGTAAAACTATGCTTCGTGGAGGTTCCCTAATATTAATAAGAAATTGTTTTAAATATAAGCAACGTAATGACATAGTAGGTCTCTCGGTTGAACATTGCGTTGAACTGTCCTGTGTTGAGCTAGATAAGCATGTAATTGTGTGTGTACAGACCCCCAAACTATCAAAACTTTTCTTTGTTTGAATCAATAATGGAAGATGTGATGGCAAAACTTGCAGTCAGTAATAAATCTACAATTATTTGTGGTGATTTTAATATCAATATTTTAGAAGAATGTGCAAATAGCAGTCGCTTATTAAATCTTTTTAAGTCATTTGACTTGACCAACACTTTTACAGAACCTACTAGAGTCACTCCATCTTCTGCTACTTGTATAGATAATATTTTCTGCGATTGTGATTACTTAGATAAAGCAATAGTAAATTGTCTACCCTCTGACCATAGTGGACAAACTGTAACCTTCAGGTGTAATACACCCCCATCGCAAAAAGTTCAAATTAAATTTAGACCTATAACTTCTAGCAGATTAAATAGGTATAATATTTTGCTACAGAACAAGTTAAGCGTTATGGGCCTTGATGATATTAATATAGATCAACTGTATGATCGTTTCTTTTCAATAGTTCACACGGAATTCAATAAAACTTTTGAAAAGAATACAAAAAGTATTTGCCCTAAATTCATATTTAGTGATTGGGCAACTAGAGGTATCAGAAAAAGTAGGGAAAGACTATTTGAGCTTTATGGCCTTAAGCCTTTTATAAACACTGAAACTTTTAACAAGTATGTTGCTAAGTATTCAAACATTTTTAGAAATACATGCAAGGTTGCTAAAGCACTGCACATTAGCAACAAGATCAAAACAGCAGAAAATAAAATAAAGACAGTTTGGAAAGTTATAAATAATGAGACTAACAGGAAGAAAATACGTAACACTAGCTACACATTAGATACAGCATGTGGTCCTAAAAGCTCTAATCAGGAAGTAGCTCAAGAATTTGTAAAATTCTTTACCGATATACCACAAAAAACAACGGAGGCTCTTATTTCCTCACCTGAACTCTCAATTGGTTTATTAAAGGCGAATGTGTCTGGCTGCCTGGTTGAATTTAAATTTAAACACATTAACCCTATGATTGTTATTAAAACTTTCCGGCAAATAAAGATCAAACTAACCGAAGATCTATGGGGAATGTCTGTCAAAGTTTGTACATCCATACTTGAGACTATAGCCCCTTACTTAGCTTTAATTTTTAATTTATGTGTAGACCAAGGAGTTTTCCCTGATTTAATGAAATACAGTAAAGTCATACCTCTTTTCAAATCCGGGGACAGTAAAGATACTAATAATTATAGACCTGTATCCGTGTTACCAGTTTTTAGCAAGGTTTTTGAAAAAGTAATGCTTAATCAAATGCTCTATCATTTTAACACCAACAGAATCTTACATGATCAACAGTATGGCTTCACCAAGGGACGTTGTACAACTGACGCCGGTGTAACCTTATTAAAGCACATATTTACTGCGTGGGAAGAGTCTCAAGACGCCATAGGAATTTTTTGTGACCTCTCCAAAGCGTTTGATTGCGTAAATCACGACACATTACTTTTGAAACTTGAGCATTACGGACTGGGTAAACTTGCACTTAGTTTGGTAAAATCTTATTTGAATGATAGACAACAACATGTTCAAATAAATGGTGTTAATTCACAGGGGTTAAAAGTAAAAATGGGGGTTCCACAAGGCTCAATATTGGGTCCTTTCCTCTTTCTAGTATATATAAATGATCTACCCTATTTACTGAAAAACCAACCTCAAAATATGGTGTTATTTGCTGATGACACTTCCCTAATTTTTAAGATAAATAGGCGGGCCCAAAATCTAGATGACGTGAATAATGCCCTACTTCAGGTCCAAAATTGGTTCACAGCAAACAATTTGGTATTAAATGAAAAAAAAACCAAATGCATAAGATTTGCTTTACCGAATGTTAAAAGTAGTGATTGTGATATAATATTGAATAAAGAGAAACTTGAATTCGTAGATAAAACGGTTTTCCTGGGGATTACGCTTGATTCAAGGCTACAATGGGGTTCTCATTTGACATCTCTTGCGGGGCGGCTAAGTTCAGCAGCCTTTGCCATTAGAAAAATCCGTCAGTATACTGATGTAGATACCGCTAGACTGGTTTATTTTAGTTACTTTCATAGTATAATGTGATGTTGGGAATTGGAGCGAAATGATACCAAGGCGAATGATGAGTAAATACTGTCTTTATTGAAATATTGTTACCTATTTTATACTGTAACACACATAGAAGTAATTATAATATAAAGGTGCCTCTACATACACAACACCTCCCCGGGGGGAGAAAAAAAAAAGGAAAAAAAAAAGAATAGGCCCTAGGTTTTTTTTTTAATTTTTTTTTTTTTGGTTAGCAATATAAATAGAATAGCAATATAAATTGGTTAAGTACATAATATTGGACGCTTATTACTAGTTTATGGTTACATTTCGCTTAGTAACTAGACACGACAACGACAGGTTGTTTTTTTTTTTTTTTTTTAATACTATTTATTGGTAAAATTTTACAATGCAAATGCAGTACATTAGTCATAATAGGGCTTTGTTCTGTTTTTATGTATAACATCAGTTTTACCATTAATTTCGATTTCCACATTTGGTGAAATGTCTCTGATAACTTTGTAGGGTCCTGAGTATAAGCTTGTGAGTTTATTGCCTGTTTCGTTTTTTACTAAAACTTTGTCATTTGGGTTATAATGTGTGGGGTTAACATAAGTGTCATACCTACGTTTTGTTTCCAACTTACTGTTAATTAAATTTTTGCGTGCTTGCGTTTGTGTTACCTGTAACCTGTATTTTAGTTCCAGAGGGTAACTGTCATAGTTATATAGTGGCTCAATTTTTTGAGTGAGATTGCTTGGCAAAATGCACTTTTTACCGTAAACTAATTCAAACGGAGTGAATTTAGTGGACGTATTTACAGAAGTGTTATAAGCGAAACTCCAATAGGGTAGCCAGGTACTCCAGGATTCTGATTTTTGTTCCGTTTGAATACGAAGAAACGTGGACAAACCTTTATGTGAGTTTTCTAAAGCTCCTATGCTTTGATGGTGATATGCAGTTGAGTTAAGTTTTTTAATATTAAGCAATGCACATACCTCTTTTACCGTATCTGCCATAAACTCAGTACCTCTGTCGGTAGCGATTTCCTTCGGCACACCATGATGAAGCACGAAGTTGTCCACAAAAGTTCGCGCTACTTCTGCTGCTGTTTTTGTAATAAGTGGAAAAGCACATAGATATTTTGACAACTCGCACTGTATTGTTAGAATATATGAATATCCATTATTGTCCTTATCTAAAGGTCCAACTAAATCTAGGAAAATTTTTTCAAAAGCAGTGTGTGCCGTTGAAGTGATGGCCATTGGTTCTTTTACTTGAACTGTGTACTTTTGTTTCTGGCAATCTGGGCATTTTCTCACATAATTTTTAACGTCTGACTCTAAGCCTGGCCAAAAGTAATATTGCCGAATTTTATTTATCATTCGTCTTATACCCGCATGGCCACTTGTTGGTAAAAGATGGAAGTCATTAAGTATTACCTTCCTATCGTCCTTATTTTCTACGCGTTCTACGTCTTGTATTATGATTAATCTTGGCCCAAACCAATTTAGGCTGTCTTTGATTTGACTGATTAATTTTTCAACAAATATTCTATTATTCTTACTTTTCATGAAGTACACTTCCTCTACATATATCTCACTACAAAAATTACTCAGGGCTTTCACAAATTCTGCTCGAGTTATTTGTGAGTGAGCCGCTGGTTTTATAAAGAGAGATCTTTTATTTTTTGAATAGATAAAAACATCGTTTTCTTTGTTGACTTCGTTCTCTTTCTTTAGTTTTCCTATCCCTGAATTGTCTATAAATCTTAATTCAACTACTTCTTTTGGTCTATTCTGTGTCTCGACAATTTTAGGTTTTTCTAAATAATCGCTTGGCTGGGCTGGCTCATCTGATGATGGGTTGGAAATCAACTTTAGTTTCTGCGCCCGTGTCATTACACATAAATTATTGTTCATGTCCTGCAAATCTTTGGAAGTTAGTCGAGATAGCGCGTCCGCGGCTGCATTGTCTCGACCTTTGATGTACTCAATTTCGTAATCGTATTCCTCGAGTATCAATTTAAATTTTAGTAGTCTGCTGGATGGATCTTTTAGATTAAATAAGTAAATCAATGGTTTGTGATCTGTTTTAATTTTAAAATGACGGCCAAATAGATATGGTCTGAAATGTTTCACCCCCCACACAATAGCTAATAGTTCCTTTTCTATGGTGGGGTAGTTTTTCTCTGATTTATTTAGACCTCTGCTAGCGTAAGCAACTGGGCGCCCATCTGCATTTGATAAAATAGCTCCAACTGCATAGCCTGATGCGTCTGTTTGTAATTCGAATTTATTATCTAGTGAAAAATTAGGATATTGCAGTATTGGCGGTGTTAGCATAGTTTCTTTTAGTATGTCAAATGATTTCTGACAGTTGTCATCCCAATTAAATACTACATTTTTTCTACACAACAAATTAAGATAATAAGCTTTATCCGCAAAATTTGGAATAAATTTACGGTAGTAGTTCGCAAAAGCGACAAATCGTTTTACATCGTCTACATTTTTGGGTGTTGGGTATTCCTTAATAACACTTGTCTTTGCAGGATCTGGCAAAACTCCTTCACTAGATACTATGTGGCCTAAATAAAGCATCTCTTTCCTAAGAAAATTGCACTTTGTTGGGTTTAGTTTTAAATTAACTTTGCGTAAGCGATCAAATATGTCTATAAGGTTTTTATTGTGTTGTGAAAGAGACTTTCCAAGAACTATCAAATCATCGAGATATACTAAGCACTTATCATATGTTAGCCCGGCCATAGCCATTGTCATCATACGTGAGAAAGAACTGGGGCTGGTTTTTAAACCCATGGGCATACGCGTCATCTGGTACTGCCCTGATGCAAATGCTGTGTATTTGCGGCTGTCTTCGTGTAGATTAACATTATAGAAACCTTGGTTTAAATCTAAGTGACTGAAGTAAATACAGCCTGATAAAGAGTCTAATATTTCATTTATATTCGGTAGGGGAAACTTGTCATCTTGAATACTGCTGTTAAGTTTGCGGTAATCAATAACTAAACGCCATTTTTTATTTCCCGCAGAGTCTGGTTTTTTGGGTACTAGTAATACTGGGCTCGACCATTCACTGTTACATTTTTCTATGACTCCTTGCTGAAGTAAATTTTCTATTTGTTTGTTTATTTCTCCTTTCTGGGAATGTGGAAGTCTGTATGGCTTTGAGTATATGGGAGCAACGTTTGGTTTCAGGTTAATTTTGTGCGTATATAATTCTGTTGTCGTCATTTTGTCACCTGCAAGATAAAAAATGTCGGAATACTTCGCACAAATTTTTTCTATCGATAATTGTTCCTCCTTGTTAAGGTGCTTTAAATCTAGAGTTGAAAACAGTTTTTTAACCCTTTCGGCATTACTAATTGTTTTCTCAAATGTACAAATATTGTATTCCGACGATTTTTGTATAGAGGGATTAATTTCGTCTAAGGTTATATCATTATCCGTTGTGTTAAGGACTCGGATGGGTAGCATTCCGTTTTTGGGTTTAACCAATGCGCTAGCTATAAAAACTCCGTTTTGCAGCTCTGATGCATTAATAACAATTTCTTCAAATGCATACCTTGGCTGGACACTAATGAAATGTATTGATTCACACCTCGCGGGTATCTTTATATTTTTGCGTGGAAAATACAGAGGAAAAGAAATTTCAACATTATTATTCCATAACAACAAGGTATTATTACCTAGGTTTAGAATTGATTTGTATTTGTTTAAGAAATCATGCCCTATTATGCCACTGGTCTTACAAGGTAAGGAATTAAAAACATAGAATTTATGTTTCAGTATCTGATTCTTAGAACTTAGATCTAGATAAACATATCCAATAGATTGAACTTTGCCCCCCATTCCAGATACGTCGATGTTCTGTTTATGGATTGGAATATTTTGTTTCATTACATGTTTATATTTTATTGCCGATATGGAAGCACCGGTGTCAATTAACCAGTTATATGAATAACCATTACGACCATTTAAATAAATGGTACTAGCATTATTATTTGTTAAAAGAATTGCTTTATTAGTCACGAAAAAACTCATTATTTTCGTCGGATGGTAAATAAGATTCGGCCGTTTGCAAAGTTGCTTCGGTTGTCTGCAATGGAGTCGAGTCTGAGTTTGTCAAAGTATGTATTTGTGCTTGGCGACTATAATTAGATCTACCTCTGCTCCTGAAGTAAGACCGCCTTGCACCGCGCGCTGTGCCCTGCTGGTAACCAGAGTTCTCACTGTTGTGCTCTTCTGCAGCTGCGTGTGACATACCTCTGGCCCTTATGCTGGCTCGACGATTCCCGATACCCCTGTAATTGTTATTAGGATAGTTATTGCGATTGAAATACAAAACTTCAGGATCGGTGGGTCGTGATATTTCTTCATCTAATGCCGCTTGGACGGCATCCTTTAACGAGGTATAATTCCTTGCTGTGATAACAGTACTGAGTCTACGATTTCTCAATCCATCTGCAAAACATTTTATAGCGAGTTTTTCGTTTAGTGGGCGTAAAACCTCGTATGCGTGGTCCTTACCTTCCGACTGAGAAATAGTCAGGTCAACGAACATTTCTGTTATTTTATTGCCAAACTCATCAATTGACAGATTATCCTGTCTAAAACTTTGTAGTTTGCGTTGAATAGCAGTCGCTGATTTTTTCGGTAATAGCTGAATTTTCATATCATTAATAAGCGCATCAGTACTAGAATAATTACTGGATAATTTTAATTTCGCGCCCCGAGTTAGTCTATTTTTCAAAACAAAGTTTACTAACCTTTTCTGGGAGTCGTCGTCGAGCTCTGAGCTGTAATATTCAATACCATCTATAAGACGATTAATACTGGATTCATCGTCGGCTGAAAGAGGCAATAAATTCATAGCTATCTTTAAATCAAACTCGGCCATTTTTTGGCTTTCCTTATTTTTCACAGAACACAAGCTTAATATTTCCTTATATATTATATTAAATTGTTCACAATTTTGTTTTACAAATATGTATTCTTCTTCCTTAATGCTACCTTCAATTACTTCTAATTTTCCTAATAAGTTTTGATAGTCTTTATACAAGTGGTTCGCTTCCCGTACCTTTACTTCAATTATTCTACCTACTCGCCTCTTGGCACCTATCTTCACTAAATATGTTCTCAATTCTTTAATCTTTACAAGTAATTCTGATATATTTTGAGCCATGTGGCATAATTAGTATTAAGATTAATCCTTTACAAACATGTGGCGTTTTTTTATTTATATTTACTTAGTAGGTATTGCTATTTAAGTACATACATAATGTGGATACATTTCAATTAGTACTATTAAGTGATAATTATTTGATATACTTATCTAGGCGTTTTTAATTCATTTTAGTGTCCTCGAGATTTCACTATTTAAGGTTTATTGATATTGTCTAAAGTTCCACTTTTAAATGCTGTCGAACCGAACTAATGACTTTATAAATTGCGGGTCACACGTATTTTTTTTTTTAGATATTTTCAACTTCACTTTTTCACTTCACTTTTCCCACTTCACTTCGGTGCTTGAATCAGCATGCTGTTGTCTTCTTATATCCAGCTCATACTCATGAATATATCGCCAATTATGTCGTTCTATATTATGTATACATTATAAATGTTATGTGTCGTTGTCCATGCCTTTTTAATTAGTTTGATCTTTTTTAAAGTTTCTGTTAAACGTTCTCCGTTCGCGCATCAATTTTTGGGTCTCGCCGGAAGTATGAAATTGATCTTCGCAAAGCGTGTCGATTTATTTCATTGCTCATCCACTTGGTGTGACAATTCTTGTAAATCCTGAGTATAAGGTACAGGAATCCGAGCAACAGTAACAACAAAATGACCAACAAAAACACATTCGTTGTGCTGGTATGGTACTTCAATTGCTCCAAATCTGCGTTGTTATTACCACCGGAAGCTGTTTGAGCTATAATTACTTCCTCCTTACTCTGACTTTTCCCCATGATAATATTGAATATTATTATTGATGCCACAAAAAACACTGTTTCTCACTAGACTTTGTTTGCGACTAACCATCGTGAAATGGTGCCCTAATACGGAGAAAGGAATTCCAAACAAAGTCCAGGGGACTCTTACGTCACGGTCGCCATGTGATGTTGGGAATTGGAGCGAAATGATACCAAGGCGAATGATGAGTAAATACTGTCTTTATTGAAATATTGTTACCTATTTTATACTGTAACACACATAGAAGTAATTATAATATAAAGGTGCCTCTACATACACAACAATAATGTCTTATGGCATTTTGCTGTGGGGACGGGCTGCTGATATTGAGTCTATATTTATTCTGCAGAAAAGAGCCATCAGAGCCATATATAATCTTCGTAGGCGCGATTCTCTAAGGGAACTGTTTAAGGATATTGGCATCATGACGGTACATTGTCAATACATCTACGAAAACATAATGTACGTCAGAAAAAATCTGCACCTTTTTGGTAAAAGGGGTGACAGACATAATTACAGTACTAGAAATAGGGACCAACTAGTTCAGCCAGGTTTCAGACTCGCTAAAGTAGACTCATCTTTCATGGGGTACTGTTTGAGATGCTATAATAAAATTCCACAAAGTATTCTTGAACTGAATGAGACGAAATTTAAAACATGCATTAAACGCACACTATGTAAGCAAGCATATTACAAGTTGAGCGATTATATCGATGATAAAAATGCTTGGCTCAATGCTGGTCCTGCTCCACATGGACAGGGGCGCATAAATTGATAGCATTAAATTGTATTGTTGGAACTGCTGAAGATTGTACAACTATCTTTGCATTGTATAGAATCAATCTCTTTAGTATTATATAAATGCATAGCCCATATTGTGTGAGTACTATGTACTAGAAAGCTATCATTCACTGGAAACCTACGTCTTTTTTTTGACTTGAATGTGCCCTGGCGGTTTGGAGTATGTTATGCTCACTCTATTGTCTCGCTGATGGTGGCGCATGTGTCGGATCATTTAGTTCCCTTCAAAATGGTTGAGTTGAATGGTGCTGATCCATGCGTCATGTCCGTGAACGGGCGCTGTCAGTTGTGACTGGTCATCTCTTGGTTGCCATGGCTTATTTGAATGAATTATTTTGAATTGTATTTTTTTTTGTTTGTGTTTTTTTGCTGTGGACACTTTTACCGTGCACATCTTGCTACATTGTTCTCACATAATATACCATCTCAACGTGAATGATGTAACCAAGATTTTGTAACAATATTCTGATTTAAAAGAGTGTCCATGGAGTTTCTTGCCCATTCTTCTCCATAGAGATCTACGCTAGGGAATGGGCAACTACAGTACTTTCACAGTTTTTATGTCTTGTGACTGGGACTGTAGCTACATTTAATTTTCATCTTTGTTTCGACAATTCAAAAGTGCCTGTAACTGGCTTACTTGAAATAAATGCTTTGATTTTGATTTTGATTTTGATTTTGATCTCTCACTTCGTAGTCAACTGATTTTTATTTTTTTCTCTCTCAAACACACAGGTGAGATAAGACATCGGCTTATAAGTCCATCGTGACCCTTTTGACTACAGTCGAGCAAGTTGCAACAGTCATCCAATGTGCTAGATGACCTATAACAACTCATTATTTAAAAAAAAAATTGGATGGGGAGTTTGAAAGGAACATTCAAAATATTCCCAATCCCAGGTTGGGCAAAGCGATATTTGGTTTTTTCAAAAGGAATTTCTCTGTAACAACACCCCCAGACTCAGATTACGTGCCCGGTCGATCATAGACCCGGCAAGACTCACGTCCTAAAGTATGATGAATATAGAACATTAAGATTAATAGGTACACCTCTGCATATCCCTTCAAATGCTAAAAGGCGTGATGTTATGTTATTTTCAAAATACCGCACTGTTGAGACCCCCCACAGCCGCCACCAGGAGACACACTCGGCTGACCACTTTCCTCACACCTTTGTGCCGAGCAACTGGGCCGGGTAATGCAATTTATCAACACATCAGATGCCGTATGCTAATCATTTCACGAATTACAGGCTTACGCGCCGGAACACTGGCTTCAGAAACAATTTGTCTGATATTTATGTGTGATTGAAATCAGAATACAATTGACTGGGCTGTTCAAAGTGAACGGCTGTTCACATGAAATAATTTGAACTTCTTTTTCTAAAAAACCTTGTTTACGAGCAATATGGCAGTGTGAGATTAACCATTCAACAAGATAATAAGGGGCTACTACTAAGGCATATTGCATATCTGCATAAAATCGCACGGTTCAATTTCTAACTCTCTGAGGTGAGCCAAGGGTCGATTTGCAATATTATTTAGGCATTCGTTTAGATGTCATCTAGTGTTTGTGACAACGTACAATCCAGGGTAACCGAGAGGTATCGGCAGCCGTAGCGGGTCCAGGGTATTTTTTTATTTAAATAAAAGAACACTATCGCAAGCCAATGGGCACGCTTCCCTCCACCGCCACCGGTGGATGGTTATCAACGAAACAAATGAACGTGCCGGCTGATGCACGTCCAGATAACACTCTGATAGTGGAACAATTTCATGTCTCTAGGCAAAACATGCAGGGGTTTTTGACTAGGTCAGGAGGGCGAAATATTGAGATGTTCCCAAATTAGGTCCTGTATTTTAGAAGCTTTTATTTAACTTGACTTGTTGGTTAGTATGTAATTTAATTTCAACTCAATCGGTTGCACACACCTAGATTTCTGGTGACAATACATTTTTATGACAGCCATGGCTTGATCCTGTAGCCAACAACCCAGCATCGCCTCCTCACGAGAGAACTCCTCAACAACGGTTACGGACACAAATGTATACGCGTTCAATGTTGATAGATAAACCTCTTCTTTTCATTTTAATAAAATATTATTTATAAATCATTGTGTCAAAAAAATATGAAAATCTTACCAGTACGGTAAGATTTTCATATTTTTTTGGCCGATGCGATGCGTTTTTTTTTTTTTTGCGTCGTCGATACGACGTTCAATATTGTTAATATTTTCATTTTTCAAGTACCTACCTAAATACGAGTAAAAGTTCTGTAATTGCCATTTTATTACATACAGATATTATGACTGTGACTGCATCAGAAATATACAGACAGTACCAGTCACGTAATTACAATTATATTTAGTCGGCTATAATATTCTTAACGATGAAAACGATACAAACTTCACACACCATCCATTCTTTAAATATAAACAAACATCCACAACAATAATAGTTGGAAAGATAACATCGAAATTAGTTTAGTTTTTGCTCGATTAACCATACGAGCAATCTAAGTCTTAGGCAACCGGAAATGGTCGTAGCAACTGCTTTAGAGAGGGATAGAAACATACGTTTGTGTAAAGTGTGAAAGAGACGGGTGTATTCTCTTTGTTTTTTGGTAACAATAGTCGGCAGGATTTATGAGTTTCAAGTTTGGCCTATTGTTTTAGGGTTCCGTGAGACATTGTGATAGGATATGCGCTCGGCAAATATTTCGGAAAATATTTCAGCTGGACAGTGCGGCCATTTATCAGCAGAAGTTGCTTTTAGTGTTATGTGCGGCGGAAATTGCGGGTAGTTCTGACGCAACCGCACAGATACGTCGCTAAGGGGAAAGTTGGCTTCTTTTTCATGGGAAAAGTCGCCTGTAGTTTTTCATATGTTATTATTTTGGGCTCAACAAGGAACTTTAGAAGCATTCTGTTCAATAACTAGTCGTAAGAAATCATAATCCCTAACCACCACACTTTGTGAACAGATTGGTGAGAAGATTGCTTAATTCTATCTCAGAACATAAACTGCAAAATTCCTGCCTAAGTTGGAGGTATTTAGATAATGCAATCCCAAAAAAATATGTTTTTGGAATTTATGTTGTACATTTTATACTATTGTTTCTCTAGGACACGCCGCGCCCGCCGGTTTCATCAAGATGTTTTGCTCTAAGTGTCTAACGCTAAATTTAACTATTCCATAAATAAGCAAAATCTAATAATAGCCCTTACCAATGATATTTAATTAAAGTAAGCATGTGTTATCCTCTTCGTTTTGCGGGAGCGTTTCACAAAATAAAGTCGATTATTTCAAAATCCTTTATTAGTACTTACACACTATTTAGCACAACAAGACAGCAATAAATAAGCGACAATAACTAACACTTGCGATGGAGCAGCACGACTTGCTAGCTCGACGACCATTTGACAACTGACTAGTGATCACCAACGGTGAATATTCTAAAACTATTCCGGACGTGACGTTACATCCCCCTTCTTTGGCAAGTGTGAAGTCAGTTGTCAAATGATCGTTTTAAGTTTCTTTTACAAACTATTAAAAATATACTTTGAACAATAAAAAATATGTTATAAATTGATTGAATTTGTAAAATGAAATATAATAAACTTTAAATTGCTTACACATGCTAGTCATTAATTAATGAGAAGTAAATAACAAAGAATTAAACAAAGTTTCTTTGTCACATGCAGTAATATATATTATATCGCGTTTCTAGCACTTGTGTCATCATTATGTATGTTTGTCATTATTTATTAATAATATAATAAATTAAAGGTGCTATGAATAAATTGTGTACATTTTATGTTTAGCTCGAGAACATTGTTACATTATTACCTATATGGAGAAAAGTACCTACTCTAAACGCTACTAAAAAATTCAGAAAAAATGTGTTCCATAGGAACATCAATGTCTAATAAAGTATAATGCTTTACCGTATATTTTATACAGAATAATAAATTAAACATACATCAGGAAAAACACATTAATTAAGAACGAAACTTTCCACTAATAAAGCACAAAAACCAACATTTTACAACTATTCAACAGAAACGCGACTGTATATCTAAATATACATTATATACGCCACTAAACTGCAATAAAAAAGATAACATATACATAGCAATAAATTAGCCTGTCAGCCAATCAGACATTATCGCCAGTTAGAAAAGAACCGCGGTTCAAACTGTGGTTAAAATTAACATGAAAAGTGACACATAGGGTAGGATCACGCGATGTTGTGACTTAAAGACCCCATTGGGGTCATGGGGTCACTTTGTACCTTAGTAGCTGATTATAGAGGTTATATTTGTAGTAAACTTTGATTATGTGGTGGGCAGAGGTCCGGGGTCTGATTTTGACCTTTGTATTTGGCTTCCAAACAGGTGGAGGTTGAGCTACGAATAAGTTGAACTTAGGTAAGTTTAACTTGGAACTAGCCCATACTCCTTAATGGATGCATAAACGTGGATCAATCAAAAGGACTACCTATGTAAATAATAAAACACGTATCGTTTAGTGTCACATGGGATAATCTGTGAGTTTGTTTAGGTAGTTTTTGCTTGACCATACTTAGACCCTCTTGCCAGGCAGTAAATCTGTAACCGAATTTTCGCCAACTGACATAGGAGTCAACGTTGTAATTTGCATGGTAGCAGTAAGATAAAATAAATTCAAGTTTTCTAGATGACGACCCTGCCCTGCGAGTTGAAGAAGAAGAAATGAAAAAGAAGAAGGACAACATCGTGAGGAAACCGGCTTGTCCTGAAACAAACATATGAAGACAATATGTGATCCACCGGCGCTTGATTCATGTTCACCTCTCATAGAGGCAAGGCTGGTCTCCCAGCAGGAGGTAGGTATAGGCTGCTTACGCTAACGTATATTCTAAAATTGAAGGAAGTGTTACCAGCCCTGCTTGCCTATTGGTAGTCTGATGGTACGGTTACGAGCGGGTGCGCGCGCGCATGGCAACGGTGACGCAAGGCGGTGCAGCGATGCAATTGTTTCGACGACTCGCATGACAACCGACAGTTACTTGCTACTGTGATTTGATAAGGTTTTGATTCATAAGCGGGAGCGATTTACACTAAGGATCGTATGTTGTCTTAAGTCTTGTTCAGAACCGTAGAACGTGAATTTCTAAAATAATAAAAAAGTATCTTGTTAGCTACTGTGATCATCGCCATCGTCAACAGCAGACATGATCAATACAAAACGGTGTTATAGAACAGTTAATTAGGTATTCAAAAGTCTAGTGTGACTTGGTGAGATAAAAGTTGTTTTTTTTTTTAAGATTTTGCATTTCAAATAGAATAAGAGATAAATGGGGAAGCCCCTTTTTAAGAGGTGCAATCAGAAAGGGAGGAGAGATATTTTGAATAAATGCATTATTTGAGCTTCGTAAGTTCACGCTTCAGCTTGTTCACCCGCTCCCGCTTCCTGTCCTGACTTACCCCACTTCCAGCTTGATTACAATAATTTATTACCTGTTTACGTGGACTTAGACAACAATCGTTGCAATTTTGCGTCGATTAAACTTGCAAATGTGTTGGGAAACCCCAGTTAACAGCACTTAAGTGTTTGTTTTTCTGCTGGTTGTTAACATGGCGTGTTTTGGTGGGCGCGCCCGATTTCCATCGGCTGACGTACGTATTGATTGGCGGCTGTTATTATTTATATTTTTATGTGGGTGTGAATAGATAAAGGAGCTAAAAACACAGCTGGTTTGACTACCAAAGATTTTCTTTATGAGATCGACACTATCACTTCAGCCCGGACACAATCCATACTGTTGGGTATATAGGTAGGCCTCCATTTTCTAAGCTTGCTCAGTACTTGGGGATCGTATACAAATTAACGCAATGAGTTCGTGGTTTCATAATAGTAGCCGCTCGGGTCGATCTTGAGGTTAAGCCGCGCTTGCCTAGGTTGGTCTGTGGATGAGACCCATGACCATGACCATGACATAGGTACCAAGTTCCCTCCGTGCCTCGGAAAACACGTTAAGCCGTTGGTCCCGGCTGTCATTTGTAGATCTTTGACAGGTAGTTAGTGGCCCAAAAAGTCTGAAAACCAGTATTACCAAGGGGTATCGTAATATTACCTAGTTCTAACTGGGTTGTGGAAGTCAGATAGGCAGTCACTCCATGAAAAATACTGGTATTCAGCTGCATCAGGTTAGACTGGAAGCCGACCCCAACATAGTTGGGAAAAGGCTAGGCAGATGATGATATACAAAGTAACGTGCCTGCTTGAGCTCTTATAAACACACTGCTAACACATTTTCTTCACGACATCGACATAATAATCCTTTATCTCTCGATTAATATATTATTAGTCGAGGAATGGAATAGGAAAGGAACCGTGATTCTTATCTACAACACGAGTCACGTAAGATAGTGTTGGCATTATCACCACGCTAGTTAAATGGATTGGTAGCCAAGAATCCTAATAACTTTTTCCTAATTCATTCATGGGAAAATCATTAAGATAACGTCGTGTTGCAGCACCTGGAGAATATCTAAGTGGAGCCCTTATCATCACTTATTATGGCTAGATAAACAAGAAATATGGCGCTTTTAGCTTTATCATTTACGACTTGTGTAGATACCTACCTATGCTAAACAATGTGGCAAAATGAAAACACAAAGTAGGACAAAACGGTAACAACGAGTACACAGCACGAATTTTAATTACTCGTATGCGTACATAAAATAAAACAAAATATGCATAATTTTAACTGTGTAATTATCGCCGTACAAGTACTAGGCTGGTATAAATTAGAAGGAGTACAACAGTACTACCCTGCGGGACGCTCGGCGTAGTTTCCTTATTATTTGTTTGTCTGCTGCGCGCCTGTTTACAGCCCCTGTACACTGGGGGACACGGAAATGGGGAAATTAAAAAAGTTATTTTTTTTACTGACAACGGATGTAGTCGTTTTTCTTTCTAACCTAAACTCAGAGCATCTTCTTTTTTGGTATTTGCGAAGATATCTGTCATCAAAACTTTACCAGTCAGCTGAATCCTTGCTATCAGGATTGATTGATATACCGGACGAAGATACTTATGTTCTTCGAAGAACACTGTACTTTAGTGTAAATTAGTCTAGCATGGAATACAAGTAAGTAATCATATGTGTCATTATCGATCTTTATTTCAGCGGAGCCCAGAGCAGTGCTCGTCCCAGTTACAAAAAAGGGAAAGCGCAGACCAACCGGTTTTCTTAACCTGTATCCTGCCGTTTGTCGATGAGGCTTTGACGGCAGGGTGCAGATAACGGCGAGCCACCCATCTTAGTAACTTTAAACCCCGGGGTTTCATCCTGTCATTACAGTTAAAAGAAATGGCAATATTATATTTCTTCAATTTTCGAAATAAAACAACATGCAACCAAAATAAAATTTTAGTTTAACAATTACATAATAATTATAAATTAACAATTGTTCGCACGAAACCGAAAAGATCAGTCGCTTCAAAAAAAGATTAATAAATGTCAAGTTTGTCAATAAGTCCTTACAACAAAAAGACTTAAAAATACCAAGAGACGATTACTGCGTAAATACCGCTCATCCTGAAACAAAAAAACAGTAAGAACAAGATTCTGCCAAAGATTTATCTCCGATGTCTCGCAGATAAATCTCGCTGATGACGTCACAGCTCCTTGACACTTTATTAACGTTAATGTGTGTACGTGACTCGTAACCTGTTGTTGTGTTAAATATAGCCTTACAGTGTAAGGCCTTTTACTTCCGACCGGAAACTTTAAGAGAAGTGGTGATATTTGTTCGATTTTATGGTCGAGACAAAGTTGCAGTTGTTGATAGGCGAATCGAAAAAATAGCATATCGTTGTATTGAGTTATCTCAAAATAAGTATGAAGTTATTCTTGCTTCTCGAGGAGAGAAGTAGAAGTTTAGAACGCTTGAAAGATACACCAAGACAACAAGTTCAGCTAGACTAGCTCATAAATTGGACAAAAACCATTTTCTACAGTCAACACTCCACCTACAGCAACGGACAACATGACCCTCTTTTTGGGATCCACAGTAGTCGAGTAAAAAGCTATTATTACACCAAAACTAATATGGACACCATATTACAGTCCTTCCAAAAAAACTTCATTGTGTCCATTATTTTGTCCGCCAGTGTCCCCGCGTTACGTCCGGGCTGCACGCGAAGGAAACACGTAGTAATTTTTTTCAGTAACTTCCGGCAGTATAGTTATTAACTTTCATAATGTTTGTCTGAAGGCTTCGCTTGTTTTTGTGCATCGCTTTCAGCAAACTTTTGACTTCAGTAATAGGACATTTATTGTACGGCCACGTTTCGGGAAGTAGATGCAGGCTTGTTTTTTGTGGGGAACCTCCAATTTCGTTGTGTTGAAGAGAGATAATTACATTGGTTTCTGATAGATACTTTTGTATCCCAATTTAAAATTCTTTAGAAAAGTCATTAATTAAAAAATAATTCTCTTTATTAATATGCTTGTAGAGATAGTGGAATTTTCAACCAGCCTTTTGCTTTAAGAAACCTATTGTTTAATATATTATTAAACAAAAAAATAAAAAACATAAAAACTCTGACACCAGGTTTAGTTAGGCATTAACTTCACGATAAAGAAGAAATAATATATTACCTATTTATTTTACAAAAAATGGCGTTTCCTTCATTTTCTATCTCACTTGTGAGGAGGGCTGTTTAAGTAAGGATTATCGATTCTACCACATCCTGAATAAGCCTTTTTTCTCCAACACTCACAATTTCGGCGTTAACCTTCCAAAGCTGACGTCACTCAGAAATAAGCCGGCTTCAAAACGGCTTCCATCCAGGGCGAGGCTGAAGGAATACGTCAAAGCATGTTAGTATGAATAAATAACACATTTTCACCATTTTCACCGTTACGTCAATATCTGAACGTTGTTACTGAAGATTTGAGTTACCTGTCGCAATTGGATTGTGGGGTGCCCTTGTGGGGAATTGGAAGAATGAGGTTAGAGAACAGAAAGATGAAGCGGGAGCGATTTAGAATAGAAGAAAGCAAAATGGTGGAGCACTAAATAAAACACAAGCTAAACAAAAACCGATTCATAAGTCTGAATACTAAGTATTATTGTATTACTTGTCTCGGTCCACAAGTAAACAAAAAAATAAAAGGCCTTTATACTTACATTTTCCCAAGTAAAAAGGTTTTAATTATACCCTAATGTTAATTCGTGTTTAATTCAATACACACATATTTCATGGGCCAAAAAAATATATAATAAAAGTAATAAGTCAGAGGTTGAAATATCGCGTGTTAGTGCTGTCGTTAGGAGCCGGCTTATAGACGTGTGACCACTTCTAATAGCGCCGCTGAAAGGGTTAACGACGAAACATAAAAACACAAAGCTAAAATAAAATTATGTATGAAAATTATGACAGAGTATAACAGGCTTTATTCTTTTTTGAGACTCATTCATTACATGACATTTTATTACATACAATACATTTATGTAAACAGGAACAAAGATAGCATTCTTCTGTTGATCTATCCGTACTAAAAACGTAGGTACCAATAAAATAAACTATTTTCCGTAGGTGCCTTCTTGTTTGAACATTCCATTCCATCATACGGAAGAAACATCATGACACAACATATTAGCACGGACTCTGGTCCCGATTCTAGACCATAAAAAAAGATAAAAATCTATGATAATAGGGAATATGCATACATTTTCTTTTTTTCTATAAAAATAATGACAAAAAGCGAAAACAATTAAGACATAAATCGGCCAAACAACACAACCTTTGTTTCTATCTCTTTGTATAAACGGAATTCAGTATGGATTTTGTACGTCGATGCAGCGAATGACGTCATTCGCTGTATCGGATCTCTCTGCCTGATTAGCAATTTCAAATGCTTATAACTTAGTATTTTTTATAGATATTAAAAAAATAATTTCACTTTCCTATTTCTGATGTTAATACGCTTTGTTTAGAGTGACAAAAAAAATCATGCATATAATTCTAACCCTTAAGATACCGGTCCTTCCCTGTTTCCGCTCTTCCCAGCACCCTGTCACAAATACTTTCGCATAGCCGGTGGCGCGAGTTATCCCATCAAATGCGATTGATTCGCCGTCGACGTCGACCCGACAAGCTGGAATGTCTGACACTGTATGTAGGTGTGCTCAGGGTTCGATTGGAAAACCTTCAAAAAATGTTCGCACGGAAAATCAAAAAATCAAAATCAAATCAAAATCAGTTTATTAATCAATATAAAAATACAGGTGTGTCATAATAGTCGGTGAGCCACAAACTAAGCATCGCTTGTATCTTGTGGCTCGGGAGTGCGAATTTTACAAACAATTGTTACATTGAAAAACAAACATGTGGACATTAAAAATATTATTAACAGGGTAAAGGTTAAAGCAAGGTAGAAAATAGAAATAAAGCAAAGTCTGCATTTGTTGGGCTTTTGTTCTGGTGTGTTTGAGTTTTTGTGAGTGTACGTGTGTGTGTGTATGGGTGTGTATGTGTGTATGGGTGTGTGTGTGACTGTTGTGCAGGTGCTATAGCAAGGCTTCGGTAGCGTCGTATGTCAATTTTAAAAGGGCTACTCTTAATATATTTTTACAGGTGGAGGTTGAGCAGTCTCTTAGGTCGCAAATTTTACTGATTTTATTGAAGGTGTTAGGATGTGAAAAATTAGTACAACGTCTAGCTAGTTCCGATTTGGTAATTGGTATAGGTACTCTAAATACCCGCTTGTTTATTAATTTGTTGTAATCAGGCAGTTTTTTTACGGTTGCGTGGTACTTAAGCGTTGCTTGTAATATGAAAAGTTGTCGTACCCTTAGAACTTTAAACTCCTGATAAATAAGGTCTGTGGGGAATCTAAAAGGTTTTCTAAGTGCAACCTTGATCAGTGCCCGTTGTGCCCTCTCTAATGTAATGAATGTGGTTTTACAAGCCCGACCCCATATACCGATGCAGTACTGCATGATTGACTGGCAGAGTGCGTAGTAGACCGTTCGCAGCACATCGATTGGGGAACAGTCACGGAGTTTTTTCATGACATGGATCAGTTTTCGCACTCTGGAGGATACGGCATATATGTGGGCTTTGTAAGTTAATTGGTTATCTAAGATTATTCCGAGGTATTTTATTGCGTCTGTTCGTTCAAGGACTTCACATGGGCATGTGTGGTGGGAAGCGTTGTTGTGTTCTTGTGAGCAAGTGTGTATTTTTATGGACATAGTTTGGGATGGGCTGGAGGCACTGGTTTTTGAGAAAGCAATATATTTACTTTTACTGACATTTAATGTTAGTAGATTAGTGTCTAGGGCGTGCGCTATCTGAGAGAGGCCTTGTTCCGCCAAACGATACACCCGTTCCCAAGTCGAGTCGTGAAAGATGATGGCAGTGTCGTCGGCGTAGCAGATCACTTCCGCGCTGTTTATAGGGAGGCTTACTAGATCGTTTATATAAAGCGTAAAAAGCGTTGGGCCGAGGGTACTGCCTTGCGGAACACCAAACGTGACGGGTAGCAAGGAACTTTGGAGACTGCCTATTTTGGAGTATTGGCACCGTGATGACAAGTAGCTAGCGAACCATTCCAAAGGTACACCCCTTATCCCCGAAGCTTCTAATTTTTTTAGAAGAATACCGGGAGACACGGTGTCGAATGCTTTTGCCAAATCAAGAAAAACACCGACGCAGCATTTTCCATTTTCTATGTGGTGTGAAACTTGATTAGTCAAGAGAGACACCGCGTCTTCAGTAGACTTTCCTCGTCGAAATCCGTATTGTCTGTCCGAGATTATTTTGTTTTTGTCCAGAAAATTTACCAGTCTTTTATTGACAATTTTTTCCAGAATTTTTGAGACTATACTTAGCAGAGCAATAGGTCTGTAGTTTTCTGGTAAGTCTTTGGGACCGCTTTTATAGATAGGAGAAACTGCAGCAACTTTCCAGGCGTCGGGGAAGACACCTGTTTCTATACTGAGGTTGAATATATGTGTGAGTGGTTTAATTAAGCTTTCTCTACAGTTTATGATTAGTGGAACTGTTACTTGGTCTGGCCCCGGTGCACTATCTATTTTCAGATTGTGTATTATGTTAGAGACCTCGTCTTCGTCTGTCGGGTGCAAATAAAATGATTGAGAGTTAAAGCTCGGAGTTATATGTGAGTCTATTAGTGATTGGTGAGTGGTTGCTAGTTTGTCGAGGATCTTGGCCGAGTGTTTTTCCCCTACTGAAACGAAATGCTGATTGCAGTTGTCTAGAGATGTTGTTGGAGACATACTGGATGTGATTAAATTAATTGATGTGTTTTGAGTGTTGCATTTTTTGGTCTTGCATATACCTTTTATTGCTGTCCATAGTTTTTTGGGATTGTTCTGGTTACTTTCAATTTCTTTTCTGTTGTGTGTTGTTCTGAGATTGCGAAGAATTGTGTTTGCATGGTTTCTATATCTAGTGTAAATTAATTTTTTTGTGTGATCATCGGGGTTGGCTTTGCAGTCAAGATGAAGTTTGTCACGGTGTCGCATGCACCTTATTAATCCAGGGGTAACCCAGGGTTGAGTGATAGCCATTTTGCGACTAATTTTAACATTTTGAGTGTGGGTCTTAGTGGCTCGTGATACCGTGTTGTTGAAATAGTTTAGTGCAGTATTCACACAGGTTGCATCAGTGACAGAATCCCAGTTTGTTTTAATAATTTCATTAGCTACGGCTGTCCAGTCAGTTTTGACCCGCCATCGCTTAGTGTTTTTGGACTTTTCCGGTTTAATAGGCACACTGCATAGGGCAAGATCATGATCAGTAATAGATAAGCTACATACAAGACCAAGAGGTATTCCAGGTGATTTTATGAATATGTGGTCGATACAGGATCCTTGTCTTGTTGGGAGTGTAATGGCGGGAGATAACCCATGTGAAGCCATGAGACACGCGTAGTTAGCTACTTGACTATTGCTTAAGTCGTTAATGTTAAGATTGACGTCACCGGCTACAATGAGTGTTTGTGGGCTTTTGAGTTCAAAAAGGGTGGAGTCAAGGGACCTGAGGAAATTTTAAAACATTAGTGGCAGATCTGTAGGATTTCAATAAGTTAGCATTGAGGTAGAAAATATACCTGGACGGGAGCACGATCGGTAGCCTTTGAAAAGGGAAAATCTGGAAGGAAAAGTCCTGAAAAAAGAACTACCTATTTAGCAGTTTTGCTACCCTTGCTATTTTCTTTAAGAGCAAATATTATTACAGAACTTATTTTGGAAATTTCATACATTTTGGCTACAATTCTTACAACGTTCATATTTTGCTTTCTTATCCAAATTTCTAGCATCCCAACCGCCAGTAACTAAGTTTGTCGTACGGCGCGTGGGTGTGACGAAACTTTCACGCTATCAAAGTCAGGGGCACGGCAGATCAGTGCTATCAGCGCCCAGTGGGAGGACGGACGGTAACCCGATTATCTGTTGACGACAACCACCCACGTACATCAAGGACAAATCGGTTAGTGAAGTTTATAAGGTTTCTAGATCTTATCTAGTGTACTAATATGATATCATCATCATCTGCCTAGCCTTTTCCCAAGTTTATTGGGGTCGGCTTCCAGTCTAACCGGATGCAGCTGAATACCAGTATTTTACGTGGAGCGACTGCCTATCTGACCTCCACAACCCAGTTAGTACTGGGTAATACGATACCCCTTGGTAAGACTGGTTGTCAGACTTTTTTTGGGCCACTGACTACCTAATATGATATCTGGGATAATATTTATCCGTTTATCTTTAAGAATATTTTCTACGCTACGCGCGATTTTCTACCCCTTAGTAACACTACTGGTCTTCAGACTTGCACACTTCTGACAAATAACAGTCGGGACGGGACCAACTACTTAACATGCTTTTCGAGACTCGGAGGAGTCTCGGCATATAGTTAACCCTGTGAATACACACCGTTCTTGCAAACTGCACACTAATTTTGAGGGCATTGTTGCGAAAAAATCCACTCAAAATTAACCACTAAATATCACCACCCCCACTACTCCTAAATGCAGTGTAATCTACCAGCATTATCATCAGTAGTGTTTGATATCGCCACCATTGCGCCGCCGCCGTTACGTCGGTTAATTTAAACCGACGGCTGTTACTGCTGTTAGTTAACTAATGAAGCGCAGGATGCCACTAGATACCGTTATCTCAGATAGGGTGGCTGTGATGAGCGGCAAGGGGTGAGATCGGACTTAACTGCTGGATTTTCTTGTGAATATTGAGATCCTGGATTAGATTGTCGCACTTACACTTCGCATAGGAATTTGTGATCGCGTTTGATAGTAATTTACACAAATCTCAAATGAGAGTTTGTTGCACTCCGTCTGACGTAAATAGATGCTTAGACAGTTACTTAAGTGACACAATGAAAGGAGTTTTCACAAAAAAACTTGTCCATAAAATACTTGAATTTTTTAAACAAGATCCGTTAAGTAGAGAAATGAGAAATCACTCAAAAATCTATATCGAATCTACCGCCTATTTTTACATTTTTGCTACATTTTCGTTGTGAATTGAACGTTTGTACAAGTATCAAAAGTGTCAGGAATTATCCAGATTCTTCCCCAGCCGTACAGTGTCCCTTCTAGGGGTACATTAGACCCCCGAACATTCGCATAATCTCGTGACCACCCGACCGCCCATTAAAATTTATATCTACGGCCTGATGACAATCCTTTCAGCATTCCTTCTTAATAGGTGTAATGGTGGAGCCGCCGGCCGGTGTAGTTCGGATGGGTGTAATAAGTGGTGCTGATGGGGATATTAAGATTCGAGGCGAGGTTCCAAACAAAAATGAACTAATCTGTCGATTTCAGACGTTTTACACGATAGCAACAAAACACCATAGGACTGAAAGTTCATCAGCTTATTTCATTTGGTACGATGTTTAGTGCTAAAATCAAAACGGCTCGCCAATTAATTCATTTTTCACTATTGTTTAATTTTGTGTTCTGACGTTTCACTCTCGAGTAAAAATACACTAAAAGAAAAACAAAAAAAAAAAACACTAAAACAAAACCACAAAAAAGTGAAAAATAACTTTAGCTTCAGAAGCCGGTGAGAAAAACACCAAATCAATCAAAGGTCAAGTTTCAGAAGTCGGTGACAAAAACACTAAATCAATTAAACAAGGTCACCGGCTTCTGAAGCTAAAGTTATTTTTCACTTTTTTGTGGTTTTGTTTTAGTGTTTTTTTTTTTTGTTTTTCTTTTAGTGTATTTTTTTGTCCTTTTCTTTTTGTGTTTTTTTTGTTTATTGTTTTTTTTGAAGTCGGTTTTATTTTTGGCAAAAAAGTTTTATTTTATTTTCCCATTTTTAGTTGTAATATCCTATACTTACAAATATTTGCTATGCATTCATTGTACATGGTTAACAATACATGTCATGGTAATAGGCTTATCCCCAATAAATGGAACATAACATGCCATAACTGTCGAAATCTGGGTGTACTGTACACATCTATGTACCCCTCAGAGCAAACAGGTGTAATGTTACGTCATGATTTTGTTTAAACAATGAACATCCAACCGATTGGAGCTATCACAACAGATTTGCCGGCTATTTTTGAAGAGTTCCATTGTATATCTCCGAAGATCAGCATCAGATCTTCACCAAATTAAAATGGGACCACCTCAGGAGTATACTTTTTCAAATAAAAAAATAATTTTGAGAATCGGTCCACAAATGGGAGAGAAATCAGGTAAATTGTACACTTCTGCGTACCCCCTCAGAGCATACAGGCGTGATGTTCCGTCATGATATTGTATAAACAATGAACATCCAACCGATTGGAGCTATCACAACAGATTTGCCGTCTCTTTTTGAAGAGTTCCATTGTATATCTCCGAAGGTCAGCATCAGATCTTCGCCAAATTAAAATGGGACCACCTCAGGAGTGTACTCTATCAAATGAAAAAAGAATTTTGAAAATCGGTCCACAAATGGGAGAGAAATCAGGTAACATACATAAAAAAAAAAAAATACATACACACGAACAATGATATTATATAGTAAAAAAAATACATACACACGAACATATAACCTCCGCCTTTTTTGAAGTCGGTTAAAAAAAGAGGTAGATATCGCACTAGCACGCACAAATTGTTGAGGACAAAGTGACACAATTGTTGCACTTTGATAGCTAGCTATCTCTTTCTATCTTATACGTTCCGTATTATCTATCGCTGTCGTAGTTTTAAATTACTCGCAACGATATCTGAACGCCATTCAGTATGAACATGGCGTATCTTCTTTATAATATCATTGCACACGAACATATAACCTCCGCCTTTTTTGATTCGGTTAAAAAAATGTGAAACGAAAGGCAAAATAACAAATAGTGAAGCAGCTGATATATTATCGACTTCACTATCAAGTATTTTGAGAACAGCTTTATTTTAATTTTATTTCGATGACCTTCCCCATTTTGACACAACCTCGTTGGTTGTGTTAAACAATAGGTAGGCAGTAAACAAAGTATTATTGACCTACAAGCTACAAGTAGGAAAGTTTCGTAAGCCCTCGAAAGGGTACCAGCGCCGAATCTACCAACAAAGCAATGTCTCGATTGCACAGCGACAGCCGACACGAGCGGCTGCGAACCTGTGACCTTTCCGTCACTCGTGAGATTATGATGAACTGAGGCATTGGTACCGCAACTTTAAAGTGATCTGCTGTGGTTTTTTAGGTCTTATCTTACTCTCTGTTGTTCGTAGGATTGAACAGCCTTTGAAGATCTCATAAAAATTCATGCACCGTACTCATTTCATTCACTTTTTATAAACCGGGCTTATTAATGTCCTTGCTATTACAGAATGCACCAGCCTTATTTTATTTTACAGTACTACATCTAAACCATAGATGTAATAAACAAGTTTTGTATTTTTTATATTTCTGTGATCTAAACGATAGCAAAAAAAAACGCAAGAATAAAGGAAATAGATAAATAATGGTTTTCTGGTGACTCTGAATGCAAAACTCAAATCTGCCTTGCCATGTCGACGGTTTTTGCTATCAATTAAAATCCAAAGCCGTGTAAGCCGTGTGGTATCCGGCAGAGTAGAATAGAACCAACCCATTGCACTCACGGGTGTCGTATAAGGCGACTAATGTCTGAGCAGAACACCTTGCGCCTCCGTAGACCAGAGAATGGGCAGCAGCGTTTTCTGTTAGTCTTTCATCACTGCGATCTCCAATCCGCCTGCCAAGCGTGGAGATTATGGCAAATTCTTCCCATCATGGGAGAGGCTTATGTCCAGCAGTGGACGTTATGGGCTGTTGTTGTTGTAAATTCCAAAATCACGTGCTTTTAACTTCTAAAGTTCAGTCCAACTAACAACACTAACAATGACCTTAACTACCAATCTCACGTGTCAAAACCAGCTACCTATTAAATCTCACGCAATCAACTTACATTACGACTTTGACATTTGAACCGCCGCCATTAAAGAAATGTCACACCGAACTCCAAAAACTTTCCTTGCTTTAATAATGAACATTGAAATGAATACATTGAACACTTTAATTGCTAACTACCTTCGTATGTAGGGCGTTGCCCGACATTTGTAAACGTTGAACTTTTGATGTTGCGAAACAAGACTAGTGCTGCGCCTTCTCGGGAAAATTCGGAAATTGCGGGATTCCGTTATCGCGGAATTTAATGGTGGTCTTAGTAATAAGTGAGTCAATTTAATGTCAGTCTTGGGTAAGCAACTCCGTTATTTCCACCCCTCTGATAATGATGTTGTGGCGGGGGAAGTGAGTTTAATCCTCTCATTTGACTTTTAAGTAAGCGTAAGAAAGTGGGTTCTTAATTTAAGTTTTGGGTGTTTGTGTTGGTCCTCTAATAGCATGGTGGGGAATATTAAAGAGCGCGTTATTTTGAATCCAGGATTAACTTATTTTATTACTGTGTTTTTCTACTCGCCTTTTCAGACCTTCCTCCATTCTTTCTACTTATTCATTTTTCGCATTTTATTGCAGAATGTCAATCCAAAGTTTTTGCTTGAAAATTTACATTGGTTAAGAATATGATTAGGTATACTGTTTTTAGACGAGACTCCCGGAAATCCCGGACTTAATATCTTCACTTCACATCACTAGTAACCTATGCTCTTCACGGAAATTATTTGGGAGGGTAGTAATAAATCAGGAGTATGGCTCCCGAATGTATCCACTACATCTACAGTCGGAGGCGCGGCTGCGCGGCGGATCGCGGCAGTGTGCGCACACCCTTATAATGATATTACTGCAGTACAAAGGATAATGGCCTCCGCGACTAATTGAAATTACGGTTCCAGTGGTTCACTCTCCTGTTTACTTATTACTGTAATGTTGGTAGACTGGGCTAAGTATTAAAAGTTCGGGGTTTGATTTCTGGGATCGTACATAATTCGGCACAGCCAAGCCGGGAGGAAAATTCGAATAATATGTAATGTAATTATGTAGTATATGAAAAAGTGTGTAGCACCTCTCGATGGCAGACAATTATGACAGATACCACCCATTTACCTACTGGAAAAACTGTTCTATTTTGAACATTAACAAGATAATGACATACTCCAGTGATACAAGGATTTTTTGGCGCTCGAATTACGATTCTAGCCAAGCGCCAAAAGATTGGTGAAGGTGATCTTAAAGTTTACGTACAAAGATAGATCTATGAACTAGTAACTTTCTATATACCTACCTATTTATTGGTAGAATTTACATACCAAGCAACTACAAAATAAGAAAATTCACCATATTTATAGCAACCACTCCCTTAGTACCCCGTTACCATGGCAACGGAAGGAAGCTCGTATGATTGATAACACGTACAAGCTTTTAGCCGATAGCCCGATATAGCTGATATGGCTGATAGTGGCCCTTTGTCGGCTATCACTTTAACTCGTTGCTAAGCAAGAGATAAGCAGGTTTGTGTTCGCTGGAGATAAGGGTGACAAAGGAAGTGAAACAGAGGTGTTTCTTAGTGGTTTCTTTGTAGGTTGAGAACTATGTTTGGTTATTTCATGTGAATAAGAGGGTTTTAGGTTTAAAAACATGTCATTTTTTCTATTTATTATTAGTTGAGTTGTGTTTTTTTTCTGTTTATCTAACTAATTAAAAGTTATTTATGTAACGCATTCAGATACAATTTTTATTGTTATTGAATAAATGAAATGAAGTGAAATGAAATGACAAAAATACTAGTAAGACAGAAGCACAAGTACATGAGTTTGTACAATAAAATTGGGATGCTGTAAAGGAGTCTTCATAATTGGTACATTTTGTACAGTAGGCCACAATAAATGTCGTTCGCAACATTTGGAATTTGAGCTGTCTAGTGTAGTAGCTATGGACTGTCAATAGAATAAGAGTCCAGGGCTTTGTTCCTTCTGACATGTGACCTACTGTACGTCTCTCGAACACTAGGTAGGTAGCCCCATTACCAACCTTGAAGAAAGGTGTTAAAGGAAGGAGGAAGGAAGGAAGGATAGTATAAACTAGCTCACGCGGTTATGAGCTTCACCCGTGCGAAATTTAAAAATTGCCCACGAGATCGTTCTCCCGGGATAAAAATCCAATGTGCTATTCTAGACCATAATCTATCTCATACGCTATGCTGGCGAGACTGAGTAACAAGTAAATCCATCCATCCAAACTTTGGCATTTATAATAGTAGTAAGTTTTATCATTTTATGGTCAAACAATAAATTGTCTCTCATAGTCATCATCTTTTCCCAACTATGTTGGGGTCGGCTTCCAGTACAACCGGATGTAGCTAAATAGGTACCAGTATTTTACATCGAGCGACTGCCTATCTGACCTCCACAACCCAGTTAGTACTGGGTAATACGATACCCCTTGGTATGACTGGTTGCCAGACTTTCGGGCCATTGACTACCTGTAACGACTGTCAAAGATCTACAAATGACAGCCGGGACCAAACGGCTTAACGTGCTTTCCGAGGCACGGAGGATACTCGGTATGTACATAATAGGTGGTCACCGATCCACGGACCAACCTAGGCAAGCGCGGCTTAACCTGAAGATCGACCCGAGTGGCTGTTATTATTTAGCCATGAGCTCCTCAGATTGTCTCTCATATCAGCCATAAAATAATCATACCATTCCGTACCTCGTTTCATAAAATATGAACGTTATATCTAGAATATAAACCACATTAGTATTCCGACCAGTACCCAACCACTCCTGTTTACACCACTTACCATAACATTGAGCAGTACAACTACTACAATATGCTGCACATTATGTGTTAGTATATTTATGGATCACGAGCTCATGCCGCGGCTTCGCCCGCGTGGAGGTCGATAATTGCCCCACAGGATCATACTACTGGGATAAAAAATATCCTTTGTGTTAATCCAGGTTATAAACTATCTGTTTGCAAAATTTCATCTAAATCCGTTTAGTAGTTTTTGCATAAAAGAGTAACAAACATCCACACATCCAGCACTCACAAAAATTCGCATTTATAATATTAGTAGAAGTAGGATTAGTGCTAGTAACATTACCTAACGAATGATTTTTAGCAAAGATTTAAATCTTTAAATTCGCGCTTCTTATATACTACATACTTCATGGTACTAGCATTGCCACTTCTACGATGCCTCGTTAGTCTAGTGGTCGTAAGCGCGACTGCTCAGCATGAGGTCCTGGGTTCGATTCCCAGGTCGGGCAAAGTGTTATTTGGTTTTTTCCATCAGGAATTCCTCAGTAGCAGCCACGGACCGCCCGATTGATGTTAATAGGCTCACCCCCTAATACATGGGACTTAAAAATAACTGGCGAAATGTGGGTGTACTATTAGATACATCTCTGCCTAACCCTTCAGGAATTACAGGCGTGATGTTATGTTATGTTCTACGATGCACCGTGCTGTGTCACAAAATGATTACGTGTCTCTCTCGATGACATTGACATTTGAATAGTATGGTACTATCTCACTCACTCATGATAAAAGTACGGGATGTGTGAGCGAGCTCTCATCAAAGACCTAAGCACAGTAACCGCACTTCAAACGATTTACAACTTTGTGTTTAGGTCTCATTTCCGACCTAGATCGAGTACTCAGTGTTAAGCGTGAACCTTGGTCTTATAATATATTGTGGCTTGCAATACTTCGTGCATTGAACTGGCTTGAGTGTGTTTATACTTGTTTAATTATTACATAATTATTAGTCATACTTAGTCAGCTAATTATAGTACCTGTGTAGGTACCTATTCGTATAGGCACTTCTATGGAAAACTTCGACGACCTCCACTGCCATATATGGACTTCAGACTCAAACCTTCATAATGACTATTGAACGTATTGCGATATTTGCAAAATATAACTAGTTATGTAACAAGTGTATAGGCCAAATCGGAAGCAGAATTAGAAAATCTTAAAATGCTCTGACGCACCAGTTGTTTCAGTTTCCATATCACCGTAGAAATATATAGAGTCTTGATCCAGTCAAGAGATGATAATAGAAGAAAAAGACAATGCTCATAAGCCAATTAATGAATTCACCAGATTCGCACAACAGAGGAAGCTAATTTTTTGATCAGCTTGTAAAATCTTTTAGAGCAGTCAATTGAAGAGCTCTACACGACCTACTTCTTAAAAGAACAGGACAAATAAAACATCACGTTAAAAATAACATCGGAAAAGAATTATGGTGCCATAACCTGACACTCTGCTTATCCATTAACAGCGAAAGGGCGTCACCGACCCGTAGGTATAGCATAACTAAGACGTAAGCGATGGCTTACTAAACCACTTCATCATGAAGTCACCTTGAAATTGACACTGGTGGCACCACCTTTTGTCACAAAAGAGGTGGTTCACAGAAGGACCGAACACACAAGTCTCAACCACATCAAATATCACAACTGAACTTAGAGGATTCTAAGAAACAGGCAAGCTAATTCGCTAGTTCCGTTGAAGTGCCATGTTATAAGGCTCTCCTGAGCCTATTGCCATCAACCGGGCACGAATCCCAACTCCGGGCTGCTACTGAGAACTTCGTTATAGAGAAAATAAGGTACTCTTCTCCTGAGCTGGAAATTGAAGACTGAACTGACTTCACAGGAAGCAGTTGTATTCGAAGCAGTTGTATTGGCAACAACTAGACCAACGAGGAAGTTATAAAAGCTAGGTGTATTGAAATAGCGACTATAGTTTAATATCAAAAAGTGGTTGCAGTCTGACCCACCCTGCACAACCGCCAGTGCCTTGCTCAGTGGCTAATATATTCACATAGCTATTTTCATTTTGTTTGAGGCTGCGTTTCCACCAGAGAAACGCAGCCTAACCAGTTCCAGCCAAACGGTGGAAACGCAGCCTTAACCGATACGAGAGAGTAAAGAAAAATTTAAATAAAAACTCTTTGTTTGAAACTTTTTTATGCATGTAAACTTGTAGGGTAGGTAGAGTTGTTCTTCTGTATATTATCCTATGGTAGGTGAAACATTGCATAATACAATCACATGCATAAACATTGTCGGTCAGTATATTATGTAATGTTGTTTATTTTTAGTTTATTGTTATATTTATCCTTTTTAGCAAAACTTTAAGTGTATCTGTAATCGAAATGTCTTTTGTTTCTTATATACTACAATTTATATACTTTTATCGACATTTAAATACGATAAATTAAATATTTTATTTCAAAATTCAATTACATAGTTAAGAATTTAAAACGATAATGGTCAAGCTTTCAGGGAACATTACAGACTTGTTGTTTCAAAACATAAAAATATCGGTATTCTGAGTGCAAAAAAAGAATTAATTAAAGAAATGTTTATGGCACATAATAAGTTTACGTTTAAATCCGATAAGTAAACACAATAATAATATATTTTCAGCTTTAAGTTAAATAATTGAAAGTGACCTCCTGCGTTCTGAGGTCACACGTTGAATAAAGCTCACTATTCAATATACTTTTCTCCACAATAAGAGCTCTTAATAATAATAAGGAGGTTCCTGTCTCTGCAGCCCCAACCGCCGGTGGCTTGGACCCTGCTCCCGACACCGGCGGACTTCTATTTTTTTTTATATTTTTAAATGTTTTATAATGTTTTTTAAGAAATATTTAAAAATGTAATTATAATAAGATGTTAGATGAATATTGGAAATAATAATTAAAAAAAAAACATTGAACATCTTTTTTTCGGGTGGGAAATCATCAAATGACTCCTCCCGCTCTGGGCGGAGCAGGAGGGAGTGTCAGACTTTTACTGATTAAAACCCATCCATTTTCCTTCATCGCCCTTTGTGTTCCGGGGCCACGGTATCTCTTTCGAACAGTCCCGCAACCCCGGCAGGCATCGGTCCTTGCGGACCCCTTCCTTTTTGCTGACTCTCTTTGAGGCGCGCGTGGAACACGAACGCCGCCGTCGACACGGCCTGTCGTCATGAGACGGACGGACGGCGAGCTAGCCCATAGCCCACCGTCCACAGGCCTGCGCCTACGGTGGCCGGGACGCTGAGAGGTTCTCTCCCTCTCCCGTTCCGCCACCTCCTTCTCTAGCATTACTGCTTAACATTGAACATCTACATCTCTCTTTCTCTTTTTGAGTAAGATATTTGAAGAGATATAGCACCAAATTACGATCATCTGTAGTAACGGCTGACGGCAGCAAGAACCAAAAGGGGCTGATATTCCTTTAATTACCTAGTTATTTTGCGTAGTCAAAAGCCTCGTTGATAAGAATTTGTAAAATAATCATAAAAGATCTTCAATGAGAGGTTTTCTTTTTGAGGTATTAAAAAAAAATGGTTTCCAAGAACTTTATAGATGGCGTAGAACTGACTATGATAGTTGGTGCCAAAGCTAAAACGCTTGGAAAAAAAAACATTGTGTCACGTCACATAATCTCGTTGACTGACACTTTCATTTGCTTAACCTTCCGAATATAACCAAGATTTCTCGCGCTTTGTTAAAATTAGTTTTTAGGGTTCCGTACCCAAAGGGTAAAAACGGAACCCTATTACTAAGACTTCGCTGTCTGTCTGTCCGTCTGTCCGTCTGTCTGTCACCAGGCTGTATCTCATGAACCGTGACAGCTAGACAGTTGAAATTTTAACAGATGATGTATTTCTGTTGCCACTATAACAACAAATACTAAATATAGTCAATGGTACGGAACCCTTCGTGTGCGAGTCCGACTCGCACTTGGCCGGTTTTTTTTAGGTTCTGTTCCTTGCATTATCATACTAAGTTCAGCGCCATCTATCCAGCGACTAGGGAAGAGATAAAAAGAAAATCCCTCAATGTCCAACCTGTTATTCGTTGGTATGGATAAAAATGCCCATAGTCCGTCGCATAGTGCGTAGTCGTCTTTACATTAACATTAAACGTAGGTGTATCTTTAATGACATAGCCTTGGCTGCACAATAATTTGTTAGCACTTGCACAAATAGTATTATTGTTTCCCTTTGAGCCGAATAAGGCATAATGTTATCCTTATGTTCATCCATTCCATACTACACAAATGTAGGATCGAACTTAATCTCAATATACGTCGTTACTAACACGTCTCAATGTATTCGGAAGCGAGCTGGTATGGAGAACCCAATTTCCCGTTGTACCCCACTAAATATTTCTGTGTAATACGTTTCGACATGTAAGTACCATCGACTAGTTATAAATCAGCTGATACGATTCCTCTCAACCCCTTCCCGAAGAACATTTCAATAAACTTTCATTAGACCAGCACTAGAGTGGAATCGGGTCAAAAGGACATCTTCAAACTTCAAACGCTGTAAATCGTACATCTTTATTATTTCAAAAGGTAATGTTCACAGTCGCACAGGACGCTATCCATCGACGCGTGAAGCTATAAATTGTGAAGGCAAGCACGCTTGTCAGCGAGTAATGTATTGCAGCCAACGGAGGGAAAAGCCTTTTATTACGTTACGTTGGGGTAACTCGCATGAGTTATGGTCTGACGGTATTTGCATTAATGAAGGGACCGCATGATTGGTTAGAGAGAGACAAACATAGGACAGATGAGAAGAAAGAAAGGGATGGAGAATGGATAATGCATTTCGGTCTAACAAGAATTGGATCTTTATGCAAATGGCGGATATAGAGACAATATCCTCGACATAGTGATATTTCAATTTAGTTTAGGGTTCCGCCGGAACCTTACAATTATGACGTCTTTGTTTTATCTATGCAGGAAGGCGTTTATCATCTATGTAGAAAGATATTTAGTAAGTATTTACATCAGCCATTACCTTGAGACTACTTTTTGCGTAGAAGATAATTATTGCTAGTCAAAAAACTAGTTATTATCTTTGAGCTACGTTAGAAAATATTTATATAAAATCAACTGACTGCTTTCTTATAAGTATTGCCATATTTATTTATACCTTCACTAATTCGCAAGATTATTACAGGCGATGAGTCAACAAAAACCCGACAATGTTTGTAAGGTTCAGAGGAAGCAGACATCGCTGACAGCGCTCCAACGTTCGCTTGCCAAGCTAAAATATAATCCGCTTACTTTTCTTACAAAACTAAGCTACTTTTAAGGACAAAGATTGCCACCATTTTGTCCATATTTCGCGAAATAGGAGCCTTACAAACAACTCATCACGGTTAGGCAAGCAACCCAATTGTTTTGTTATTGTTATACAAAGTAATTCTACACTATTGTTCTCTCTTTTCCTCTTATTCGAGTCTCATTATATGACTGCAGTAAATTTAGACTGGTTTGTTATTATGAAAATAAGCTCGTTTTCCTTGGTAACAGTTATAGTGCTTGTGAAGTAAACAGATTTGACCTAGTAACTAACAATATTGATTTGATTAGTTCTCGACTTTGTAGGTATTCGATTTGGTCTGGAAGGTTTCATTGGGTGGTGGCCTACTTTTGCCAACTCCCGACATATTCTAAGAACGATAAAAAGTATAAAAGCAAGTTATTATATAAAGAAAAACGTTTTTTTGCTTCTGAATAAAAGGCAGAAACTTGAATGGAAGAAGATTCACACCGCTTGCTCACATTTTTAGCGTTAAATATCAAAGTACTTAAGCGCTTTATTGAACTAATTTTTCAGTTAAGTATCCAAATTAAAAATTCAACCCGAAACTCCACCATAATTATTTTGAACCGGAACAAGCAAATAGATTCAATTTCCCCTATCTCCTCCACTTACGTTTCCAATTAATTATTAAGTAATCCCCGAAGCGGTGAACAAACAGTGTTCCATTTGTCCCCTTTCTCCCGGGCTTCCTCAAAAACGCAGTAACCTTGTGATATTTCATAAGTATTGGTGGGGGTCACGTCGAGACAATCTTGCTAAGTGCCCCCCGTGACCCCCGTTGGCACACGACGGCGGGTAGTAACGCGTCACGGACGGTTATGCGTAGTTCCGCTGTTTGCTGAAGATATAAGTGAGTTTGGATGTTCCGCGGAATTAGATTTTTGGATCAAAGAAGTGAAGCGTTTTGGGGTCCCTCCTGAAGTGGGGAGAAGATTCGTTGGGTGCTATGCCTGCCACTGGGCAAGAGGCAAGAGGTCGTTTTAAGACATGATCTGTGACTTATCATGGAGTGGGAACACAATCATAATCTTAGTGGTTTAGTATTGATAATTTGATACGTTATAGAAACAGCTTAGAGAGCTAACCACGTGCGTAATATTTTCAGATCGAACTAAAAGATCTAACAAACCAATTCCAGAGGACCTACATGTTATTTAAAAATACCATTTAAGGTGAAAGCTTCACAGTAGCTCGCGAAATTCAAATTTTCTTACGTTTCTTGCAATTTGCAGGGCAGTTTCAGGTTGTATGTTGATTAAAATATGATTCGCGGCTGTAACACGTATGTAGTTACAAAATTATAATCATTAAAATCATCAATACAACCCTCTAAGTTCATGTAATCTGATTGAATGACTTTTATTTAATACTAATATGGTAGTCATTCAATCAGATTACATGACGCAACCTGACACTGGCGTGCAAATTGCAAAAACATAAGAAAATTTAAATTTCGCGAGCTACCGTGGAGCTTCCACCTTAAGTAGTAGAATACTTACTAATTAATACAAGTACTTTGGCTATCCAATAAGAACTCTATAACAACCATCCAAACAAAATGACCATATCATTTATTTTTTGCACAACCTACAATAATAAATTATAATTATTTGCACCGATATAGTCTCGCACAAGGAAACCAAAACAGGCTGCTGTAGGTACAGTCGGGGTCTTTTCCGCCTGACCATTTTGAATTTTTTTCGCTTAAAACATGCGGAGGCGAGCCACGCCCCCTTAAAGTTTGGGCCTATTATGAAAGCCTCAACTTTGGCGCGCAAAATAACAACCTAACTCTCGTTTGGCGTGCGTCGTCGTCAGTGCACTCGGCCGATTCGGTATCTTTTCATTCATTATTTCTATATAAAGTCAACGGGGCGGGGCTAGAGAGCGTTTCTATGTTGCGAGTACAAGCAAAAATAAGCTTAGTTGTGGTCAGGCGGGAGTGTCCTCGATAGTACACTCAACCGCACTTCCACCGCAATAATTAGAAATAAACAAAACTTCTATTACGTAGCAGTAAAGGCCGTTTTTAACAGACTTCAAAAAAGGAGGAGGTTATAATGTTTGTGTGTGTGTAATTTTTTAAAATGTATTTCACCTGATTTCTCCCCCATCAGTAAACCGATTCTCAAAATTGTTTTTTTATTTGATGGAATGTACTCCTGAGGTGGTCCCATTTAAATTTGGTAAAGATCTGATGCTGCTCTTCGGAGATGTACAATGGAACTCTTCAAAATAGACGGTAAATCTGTCGTTATTGCTGCAATCGCTTGGGTGTTTATTATTTATACAACATCATGACGTAACATCAAGCCTGTATGCTCTGAGGGGGTACGCAGATGTGTACAATACACCCAGATTTCGAAAGTTAGGTATGTTTATTGCGGACTAGCGGACGTCCCGCGGTTTCACCCGCGTAGTTCCCGTTCCCGTGGAGTACGGGGATAAAATATAGCTTATGTTACTCAGGGTGAATGCAGCTTTAAAATAATTTTTGAAATCGGTTTATTACTTCCGGAGATTACCCCCTACATACAAACTTACAAACATACAAACTTACAAACAAATGTTACCTCTTTATAATATTAGTATAGCTGGATGGACAAAGATTTGATTGGCATGTCAGAAGTAATGCGAAAGGAATTTATGAATGTATGAACATTTACCATAGTATAAAATGCTATGCTTTGTTATTTTGTATATTTTAATTTTGTGTTATCTCTTACTCTTTTAGTTACAGTAATTGGTTTAAATACAACCTTTGTAAGTAATTAAATAAATGTGTTGGGGATAAGCCTATTACCATGACATGAATTGTTAATAATGTAAAATAAATTTATGGCAACTTGTTTGGGAACAACTAAAAATGGAAAAATAAATAAAGAAGTCGGTGACAAAAACACTAAATCAATCAAACAAAGGTCACTACTGACTTCTGAAGCTTGACCTTTGTTTGGTGTTTTTGTCACCGACTTCTGAAGCTAAAGTTATTTTTCACTTTTTTGTGTTTTTCTTTTTTGTTTGTGTCTTTTTTTTGAAGTCGGTTTTATTTTTTTGCAGTAGAAGTTTTACTTCTAACGTTGACTGTACATAGCTACGGTACAGTTACGGAAGAGCCCGGCATAGCAACCAACAATATAGCTATTAGTGCCAGTAGGTACTACCTATATGATGGAGGACTTCCTGAAATACTTCCTATATCATAACAGGTCTTCTATATATAGGAATGACTGATTTCTAAACTTAATTTTATCCTGATACTGTAGGTAGATGATTGTGTAATTTTGTTCATTAGTTTGTATTTTGGGAGTGATCTCGGAAACTGCTGAATTATGTTACTTTTTGCCCTTGCAACAATTTTCGTTGTAACGTAGTCGATCTCTTTAGTATAAAGTGCAGACAGGTTTGCTTTAAAAATAATAATTTGTAAGACTTAAGGGCATTACATTGCCCAATGACCTTGAGCATGCTGCCCCGTACTAACTTACGACGAAACGACGAGAGAGAGCGAGCGACAGCGGGGGTGTTTTGTAATGATTAACGTTATTGTGGATTATTACAAAATATAAAAAAAAATCTGTCAAAATAAACAACACAAATTGTTAAACAGGGTTGTTTCTTTCTTTTAGTATAAATATCATACAAAATGGCCCAGCCGTTCTATAGACAATTTAATATTTAGTTTTAATAAGACCTGTTTTCTCAATTTTTTTGGCAACATTTGGACAAGTTTATAAAAACTTTAAACAACACAAAGTGTTTCTCGTATACTCTAGTTTATTTGTATAATTTTTTTATAGTAAAAGCAAAGGAATTCGTCTAGAAATTTCATTTTACCGAGCGTATTTTTAGGGTTTGAGCAATGTAATCCCCTTAAAATATAAAATACTGTAAACAGAAATCCTGTCTTCTAAACATCTAAAATATTCGACAAGCAGTACCTATAAGCGCAAGTTTTCATGCAAAATTACTCTTAATTAAACATTTCAGAAAACTAGACAATCATACCAAGCGTAACAAGTGAATTTAATTTAAATAATTAAAAAAATAGGTCACTATGTATTTACCTCATGGTGTAAATGAAGTCAACAAGATAAGCGATAAAACAACTAAAAACTGTACAATTAGCTAAACTGATTAAATCATGACTTCCGGTGTACGCCGCGGACAAAAACATCAATTGAAATGACCAATTTTATTAGGTTTGTTGCTGACGAATCGTTGGACGATTTTTTGTCCTGGAAAATCCCTAGAAGGTAATTCCGTACTGTGTCTGTACTATTTAAACCTGATCCTGGAAAATTTAGCTACTGTACCTACGTAATGTCGAAAAATCACGAGCTTTATCGCAGATTTTACTAAGGAACTAATCTTTTTTAAATAGGTACTCGGCCTTTACATCATCTTGTATGTCACTCCGGGACCATGAAAAGATAGATCTAAATACTGAGAGATTGGGTAGCTCGCCAGGTACGAACTGTGTGTGTGTGTGTGTGTGTGTGTGTGTGAACGGAAGAAAAACTACAGATCCAAACGATTTCTTGTATCTCAATAACAATTCCCTATCGGATCATGAATCGGTATACAGACAGACTCATTCATCATTTCAGCCGAAAGACGTCCACTGCTGGACACGGGCCTCACCCAAAGGTGGGTTTTTGCCATAATCGCCACGCTTGGCAGGCGGGTTGGCTCAGTACGGTTGTTACAAAAGCACAGAGAGCGCTGCTGCCCATTCTCTGGTAAGTCCCTTAGTCGCCTCTTACGACACCCATGGGGAAGATATGGGATTGTGCTATACTTTACGTCCGACACCAAACAGAACTATACAGACAGACTAGATTAAGTGAGTTTCTGTCAGCGTAAACGATATGATTGAAAATTCTGAAATAAATTGACATGAGCTACCGACAAGTTAATGACAGTTGTCAAGCTAATTTACAAAACGCTTTGCAAGCGTTTTTCAGTGGTCCTACAAATAAATCGTCTCGTCTGCAACCCACCTAATAGGCTGAACTTAATTATAAACAATATTACTATTAGCACCGAGATAAAGCCTCGGGAAGTGTATTATTGTGATAGACTGTAGTTAATTAATTTATTGTGTTTAGCTCATATTATGTGTGTGTGTTTCCTGCGAGTAGTGAGTGCCGATAGCTGCAAACTGTTTATGTTACTATTTGTGTCAACTTGTTTGTTCTTAATTGTATAATTAAAGGAGATACCTAATGCGATCGCATGTTGTTTTGTTATTTTATCTGAAGGGCCCTTCACTACAATATGCATACCCTGTAAACATCGAGGAATTGGATCAGTTGCTTTGGTTATATCTGGGCGAAAGTTGTTTTGGTTATATCTGGGCGAAATCGTTGTCCAGTAGTGAAGGTTTTTAGGCTGAAATGAACATGATGAACCATGAGTAGCATAGTCAGCCTAATAATATGCGTGCTCACGGCAGGGACGCAGAGCTCCTGTCTATGAGAGGGAGTGAGCTAGTCTAGTAGCTGTAGTCACAGGTCCCGTGTGAGTTGGTGAAACGTCTAATGAATTAGACGTTTCGGACAATTACGAATCAATAAATAGTTGGTGATTTATGCTTGATCCATAAATTGTCTTTTAGGGCAACACATCACATAGCCTACTATGAATCTGATATCAGAGAACAGTCATTATATAGATGATCTACTTTTTATAACATACATATTACGTCTGTTAACTAACATAACACACAAGCGTCTGACATACATCCCGTGAGGTTACCAAACGGCATAACTTATCGAATAATTAATTCATATCAACAAATATTATTATTCACAAAATTATCCTTTTAGTGAAGTAGGTAACAACACAAGCTTATCAATAACAATAGTAAAATAATACACACTATTATTTTTGCAATACGATATTCATTATTAGAGTTAGCAATATATTATGCCGTTATCGCAGTAATTACAACACAAAATAATGAAGAATAATACAGTCTGCAGATATTATTGTAATAACTATGAAAATATCGTTTCAGTGTTTGTTTTGTCCGCTGTTTGGAATTAGGTCAGGTTATCTTTGGAGGTCCTTAAAAAATTAGTAATTTAATATTAATTTCCATTTTGTGTTTTGTGTGTGTGTTTACTGTTCATGAATTTCATGATGTCTCATTATTTTATTTTTTAAATTTATTTTTATCACTTCCTGTAGGTATTCGTAGAGGTAATTTTATCAGCATTTTAGAGACCGCTGCTGAAAAAAGGCTACTAACAAAACTTACAACCCACATAATGGCCTCAGAAGTTCCTGTACAAGTGGTTATCGCTTTTCGCACAAAGACTGTCAACAGGAAAAACATGCTTGCAACTTTTCGATAGCTTAATATGTCATATATTTTTGACTTTTCTGTCATGTTACCGCTGACAACTGACAGCATGCTATAATGTTGGCAGATGACGTCGAGAGAGACTAACGACTGACATTCACCTGTCACTTACACGGCACTATGTTATGAGCGTTTTGGCAACAAAACATACGACACTCCGTTTTTATTGAATTATTTCACGTAATTTATGATAGGTAAGATAATTCAGGAGGATTTTTGAAGTTCTAATTCAAGTTGTTTATTTTTCTGGGTGATTGAGGTTACTGAGGTCAGTCAGGACAATCCTTGATACTAATAATATTAATTACAAATAAAGACTGTTTTGAACTTCGACCAATATATTGATCGGAGGTTTTGAAAGCTTTCTTCTCCATAGAGATCTACGCTAGGGAATGGGCACTACAGTACTTTCACAGTTTTTGTGTCTTGTGACTGGGACTGTAGCTACATTTAATTTTCATCTTTGTTCCGACAGTTCAAAAGTGCCTGTAACTGGCTTACTTGAAATAAATGCTTTGATTTTGATTTTCTCTGACACCTGGTTGGGCACTAACCATAATATGGTTGGTGCCTAACCAGGTGTCAGTTTTCATGCCACCCATGGGCTTCTGACTTGTCTTTGGCTTTTGAAAACTAAAAACATTTTACCCGAGGGTAGGGGAGTAGATTTTAGTTTAAAGGTAAAAGTTGCAGTTACCTGTGAAATTAACAAAGATAAATCAGAAAAAAGTGAGGATATTAAGTCATTTGAAAGTAGCTTAGCGCACTTACCTACTGCAAAATTGCATTGTGATGTGAACAGTTGATAAAAGAGGAGTTTCTTTATCAATGAGCGTATCAATTTGATGTGGATTAAATAATCAATTTTTAAGATCAGGTGTTTCCTAAACATCTATGACAAAATAAAGATCTAGTGCATTGATAATAATGTCGATAACATTATAATATGGTTATATGAATACAAATACATAAAAATGGTCTTTTCAGTGTCTTACACAATATTGCGCACTAAATATTGCAAAGGGAATTGAGAAATGGGCAACTACAGTACTTTCACAGTTTTTATGTCTTGTGACTTCCTAGTCACAAACAAAGATGAAAATTAAATGTAGCTACAGTCCTCTGTAGCTACATTTAATTTTCGTCTTTGTTTCGACAATTCAAAAGTGCCTGTAACTATCATACTTGAAATATATGCTTTGATTTTGATGATTTCAAACGGAATTTACCAAAATTCTGTATGAATGCGGTGCTTCCGGGCCGAGCACACTATGGTACACTAGCTGTAGTGCGCAAAGTAGCTCTACACCTGCAGTCCTGCACTATTGAGGACATAAAAAGACTACAGACGCCGCAAGTAACACTCCACCTACTTGGCCTTAGTTTGTTTGTTACCAAAGAAGGAGAAATAATAATATAAATTATTATTTGCGTTGTCACATCTTCGAATACGTAAGAGACACGTTCAAGACCATCAATATTCTTTGGCAGCGGCGAGCGGCAGCGCTACCCAAGTAACACATCAAAGCAGTATATCGGCCGACTTACAGCATTTTTGTATCGTTTTCGCATTTTGAGTTAGTTCTATGATAGCATTACAAACGTTTATACGGCTACTGTAATGCTTATTTGGGCACAAATTATACGGCTTTAGATCATAAATAAGTTCACAATTAGTTGTTTAATTGCATTACAGGCGCATTACATTAGCATTAGTGTGACCAAATAAGTTGCGAATCGCATTAAAGAAACATTATTATGGTCAATGAAGTTGCCAATCGCATTACAGAAACATTATATTAGCAATATTATTGAAAATGAAGATGTTAATGGCATTACAAAAGCATTAGACTAGCATTAGATTGTTCTAAAAGAATGATTGAGGCTATTTAAGTGTTCACAGTTAGAACTTAAATAAACCCTACATCATTGCAAAAACATCTCTAATACTACGGTACTTGATGTTATAATACAATTAACGTTGTAATTTAACTAATTTGTCTAGCAATATATTATGGACGAAGACGGTCAAAACTGAGTGAATGACACCATATTTGTTTGCATCAAAACAAAAATTATAATACTGGATACGTTTTTGACTCTTTTCTTATTTTATGCCTTCAAATATTATTCGCAATGTAGTTTACTGTAAATGTCTATATAAGTTTCATTGAAAATTTTCACGCGCCTTCGATATTTTGTGGTTTTCATATAAGATGTGATTTAAAAATATGTGTGAAATGCCCAAAACAATTGTGTATTTCTAGTATAGAACGAATTTTGCATAATTAACATAATATTATTGGTTTGGCAGTATTAAATAAAGTTATATTATTATGATATAAGTCTATTGCTTCTAAAAATAGGTCCGAATGTTAACATTTTTTGGTTATAAAATATTTACAAAATGGTGTCGATCTATATGCAGCCAGGTGAGCCTTTAAAAAGGCTAATTAATGCCGCCGGCAGTATCAATACTCACACGTGAACAATTATTAAGCTAGAGGCCAGAGAGAAGACTTTTGATGTGCCACTGTAATGCCATTGTCTATAAAAAAGTTCTCTAAGGGTTCACCGGTATACCAGTAGACTTGAATTATCCATAATGAAGAAAAATTGGACACAGATTCGAATGACCTGGCATGGTTGGACCCCGGACGACCGTAGTTCAAAATCAAGAAGAAAATAAAATAAAAAATCCACCCTAAAAATTTCTATTGTTTTTTTTGATCATATAAATATGTGCCTTTCCCCAATATGGCCGACAAATGGTTTTACGAATACAGTAAAATGAATGTTTAAACAGCTTTACGCATTACAATAACTCACTTATATTTGATTAAAGACCTATTAGCTGTACAACAGGACTCAGTTGATCTCTATAAATGCAAGCATTACATTGATTCACGTTGATGCTGTTTAGCGGTACTAGGCTTTTACTTATCACTTAAAAGTGCTATTACACAACAAAGGGCACTAAAAATAGCTCAAAGCTGTATAACGGATTTACGGTGCATTATAATGGTACAAGTTTATGCTATTAAGCGGCAATAGGCATTATCGTGCTACTTAAAAATGCTATTGTAGATCCAAACGCACTAAAAACAGCTGAAAGCTATACGGCTGCCTTGTGGTTTGCTGCCCTCAAACTAAAGGCTTTACAAAAGCATTTTGATATGCCATTATGCAACCGTTATACATTGTAAAGCATCATAATGGTTTTGAAATACCAATATATAGCGTCAAGATGCTCGGTGAACTCAAATAAGAGTTTATACGGACCTTAAGTTCTAAATAGGTTTACTATTCGTTGGTTAAAATGCTTCCTGTGTTACTTGGGTAGTGTTGCGCGCAAGTTATTGACCTGCCGCAACAAAGCGTGCGCACGCGCACGTACGCGCCGATAATTACCCGCCAGCCCCGTGCACTTTCTAGGAGACACGCGCTCTGGGCTCGAGTCCTGGATGCTGGACATCTAAGAGGATGTATCATCACGCTTGTTTACCTTAAGGATTAAGAAGAGATGTACAGCCCACACCCTCCCACATTTCGCCAGTACGAGCAAGTTAAGCCGTTCCTTATGTTTCATATAATAGGGGTTCAGCTTATTGCCATCAACCAGACGCGCCGCAAAATGATGAATGCGAGCTGTAAGTATGAAAGTCCTGATGAAAAATTCCAATAACATTTTGCTCAAGCTGGGAATCGAACGCAGGACCAAGGTCAGTAGTAGTGAATGCGACCACCAGACCAGCGACGCATTCTGAGAATCTGTAAAATAAGGTAATTAAGAAATCTAGGACAAATAGTTTAGATCTTATTATAAGGAACTGATTCAGTTGCCAAACGATTTCAGTATTGTTTTGAAGGTTGGTATGCGCACATACGTGTTTAGTTCAGAATTTTAATACTTTGTGGTATGGTAAAAGAAATGACTACTAACATTCTCACTGAAATTCAGGCACATGACTGGTAACCGGCTTCTATATCTATTGTACGAAAAAATGTGATAAAAATTTTATGTTTCATCGCACTGTAGAAAATATTCATTGGAAAAATAAATATTATTTATTTATTTTGCCATTGAATATTTTAAAAACACTAAATCAATCAAACAAAGGTCACCGACTTCTGGAGCTTAATCTTTGTTTGATTGATTTGGTGTCTTTGTCACCGGCTTCTGAAGCTAAAGTTATTTTTCACTTTTTTGTGTTTTTTATGTTTCTGTTTTTAATTCGGTTTTATTTTTTTCTATCCTCTTATCGTATCTTTTGAATGGGTAAGCAGTAAAACCACAGCTTCCAATCACTATGCAATGTACTAAACGTAGGCGTTTCACACCACACTAAAGCAATAAACGAGTTACCTATAAACCACGCAGCATTACACCACAACTCATCACAATAGGAAGTGCCTATAACAGACTGTAACACTGTTTGGCTTTTGGCCAAACGCACTCGTCCTCGGTCTCATGCATTTTTAAAGTGTCATTGAACTGTAATTACCTAATCGTCACCTAAGGAGATGTTATCAGAAGGGAACATTACATCACGCCTGTAATGTTGCAGAGGAGGATCGACACTACAGTTCTCACAGTTCACCTGTTGTATCTAAATCTCAGGTTTTAGGGGTCAACCTTAGTATCATCAAAAGGGCACTTATCCAAACCCCGAGCTGCTACTGAGCAATTCCGATTGGGAGAAACGCTATAACATTTCGTCCGATTCGGGAATCAAAGCCTGGACAGGGCTTGCGACTGGAGCAACAGACCGACAGTCAAGAACAAATAAAGAAACGAATTTTGTTTTATTTTCTAAGCGACTAAGCAGAAGTGTTAGGGATGTATTTTAGGAGCTTGTGTTTTATTGTTCAAAGAATTGTCGTAAAACGATAGTGTGTTTGTTCAGGCTAATTATTACGTGGTTTAAGTGGTAAGAGGATATGAGAGTTTTTACTTTTATCTCTTTTAGACCTATTTTCGAACCTATTTGTTGTGGTGCAGTGTGGGGCAGTAGAAGTAAACTATCTTACACTTGTAAAAGCGGAAAGCATTAGAAAAACCATTATTTCCTTAATGAGATGTCAACATAAAAGTTATATACTTAATCAAATTAGACTAAGAATCCATACTTTTCGAACTTTAAAATGACATGAACTATCTTCACTTCTTGGATTTTAGCTGGGAAGAAGCAGCGCAAAAACAAACCCAGCAACAAATCTATTCCTTAATTCTCTCGCGTTTTCCCACACAAGTCACCCGTGCATGCTTGTAAACACGTGCATCGTGCACAATGCACACAATCTGCAGATATCCTATTTCACTAAAAACGCAAAAAAATCATACGATGTACCCTAACTAGCTGATTAGGCTGGCTTCCTTGAAACAACAAGTCGGAAACCGAACCTAAGACGTCAAACTGACAGATTTAGGTTTGGCGTACATAAGTACTTTAGGTTTGAATGGATAGGCATACCTAATTTATATTCTAAAGATCAGCGCACAGTTGTAAACACTGCACGCAAGTATATAGTAATGCTAAATTTACGGCTAAGTTCTAGGCCACGCTACAACAACAAACAACAACAACAACAGCCCATAACGTCCACTGCTGGACATAAGCCTCTCCCATGATGGGAAGAATTTGCCGTAATCTCCACGCTTGGCAGGCGGATTGGATATCGCAGTGATGAAAGACTAACAGAAAACGCTGCTGTCCATTCTCAGGTCTACGGAGGCGCAAGGTGTTCTGCCTCAGACATTAGTCGCCTTATACGACACCCGTGAGTGTAATGGGTTGGTTCTATTCTACTCTGCCGGATACCACACGGCTAAAAGCCACGCTAGGTAGTTGAAAAAACAGTACATTGGAGCTGCATCTTCTCAACTCGAGCTATTTTGGATTCTTTCTATGAAAATTGCTCTTCTTAATTCTCTCTTTGTACTATTACAGCATCTCCGAGCTGATACCGATCCGGAGCAGAGCTTACGACAGCTCTTTTCACCAATAAATCTGACGAAGTCAGGTGAAATTTGCCCTTAGGTCCGTATATATGTCACTTAATAAGACTCAAGCATTAAACTAAACTTAGTTTTAACCAATCAAAAGCTTTGAATTTAGTTTTAAGTTCTGCGGACCTAAGTAACTATGCTTTCACCTTTAGGTACACTTGTTTTACAATTTCTAGAAATTGTGCAAAAACAAACAAATGATGCAAGCGTTGTTGTTAAACGATTTGGATGCGAAAAGTGGATGTTTACGTAAAATGTCATGTCTAATATTGTTTTACATTTTGTGTGGGAGGGCGCAGTGTCGGAGTGCATTTCTTGGAACTACAATAAAATCTCTTGTGAACATTCGAAGTTTCCTATGTTTGTACTTTCTAATGATTGTCATAACTACTGTTGGCAACTGTTAATAAAATCTGACGAGATTTATTGAGCTCTTACTTTTGTGTTCGTGAATAATCCAGTTTTCTTGTTTGTGTTCTGATAACCAAAATGTAAAATAAGCATTTAACTATAGCGGCAACCTTCTGCTAGGATTTTGGAGCTGAAAAAAAAAACGTTGCCCCAATTTTTCCTGTATCGTGGGTGCGTTTACAAACATACAAACAAACACCAACAGCCAGACCCGGAATAAGTACCTGTAGGTCATAATACATATTGGTTCAGTGCGGGGATCGAACCCGCGACACACATAGCGCAGCAGCCAAACGCCCAGCCACTGCGCCAACCGTGTCCTCAAACCTGACGATACGGATCGACTTGGGTTGATTTCCAGTCTAACCGGATGTAGCTGAATCCCATTATTTTACATGAAGCGACTGCCTATCTATTTCTACGACACAACGCGATACTTGGTAAGAGATGATACACCATGGGGCGGCCCATGGTATTTACTCTACTTGGTAACCAACTATTTTACTCAAAATTGTAAATAAGGTATACCTACTCCCGTTTTGAAGAAAAACTTGCCAGCAGTCATGCTTGTGCTTGTGCTAGGGAACGCTATGGATATTTTCATTTTCAAAGAACAATAAAAAAATAATTGATTCTCATGCACTTGTAACTGGCTCTTTAAGAATATATAATGTATGTTTTGTAAACAGAAATACTTGGCATGCTACGCTGTCCTACCTCAATAACAATCGGTTCGCCTATCGCTAGAACAATAACGCAAGTATTCAGGTTAAAACTAACATAATTTCACACAAGCAGTCGTGTGGGAGGATCAATAATCATGTATCATCATAATATCTCACACATCTTTACCGTGACTAAAGGCAGCGCTCTACGAAGCCCACAGCTAAGATACACACGTGTACTTAGCTTCAATTTGTATGAAAATGTCATTTAATTTTCAGGGACTGCGATATATATGCAAACTTCGCACGAAACACATGACTCATCAATATCAAAAGTTTCATCCAAGAGCATTTATCGAAATTAAGCAGAGAATCACCATTTTAAAAGCTTTTATTTTAACGTTAACTTAACATTACATTTCCTAGTGTCTAAGATAGGAAGAAAAACTAATAGAACAAACTCTCCTCTGCCAGCTAGGTTATAGAAGAACTTGATTTTATGCAATTGTGTGTCTGCAGTGGACTGTAGCCTTTATGATTATACTGATCTATATTATATTCTGACGGATCACAGTATTGTTCATAAATTGTGCAGATTTTACCGATCCGTGTGGTTTATTGGTGAATATATTAAAGATTTTGCTGCCTGAAAGAGCTCAATGCAACGTGCTATGATTGAAATCTCTTTGTTGCATATTGAGCCACCATCCACTGCTTGACCACTGGTCTCCTCTATAGGTGATGGCCAAAATTCACAGCTCGGGTGCAGTGCAGGTTGGATGGAAATCTCTTTTTAGGGTTCCGTAGTCAACTAGGAACCCTTATAGTTTCGCCATGTCTGTCCGTCCGTCCGTCCTCGCTTAATCTCTGTGACCGTTAACACTAGAAAGCTGAAATTTGGTACCAATATGTGTATATCAATCACGCTGACAAAGTGGTAAAACAAAATTGGAAAAAAATGTTTTATTAGGGTAGCCCCCCTATATGTAAAGTGGGAAGTGTTTTTTTTTTTTAATTTCAACCCTAACGTGTGATATATTGTTGGAAAGGTATTTAAAAATGAATAGGGGTTTCCTAAAATCATTTTTTGATAATGTCAATAATTTCGGAAATAATCGCTCCAAATGTAAAAAAACAATGTGTCCCCCCCCCTCTAACTTTTGAACCATAAGTTTAGAAAATATGAAAAAAAACTGAAAAGTAGAACTTTATAAGGACTTTCTAGGAAGAACATTTTGAACTTGATGGAAACAACAGTTTTTGTACAAAAAGGACAAAAAGTTGTACAAAATAATTTCTGGACTAAGTTTGTAGTATATTCGTATATGCAAGCATTTTTACATAATGGATACCCACCTTTAAACTCATAAGTGGGAACACTTATTGTGACGGACGGGAAACTACGGAACCCTACACTGAGCGTGGCCCGACACGCTCTTGGCCAGTTTTTTTAATAAAGGAACCTTTTGATTATAATTTATAAGTAATGTCTATTGTGGTATCTGCTCTAGATAGAAACAGGGCAATGAAAGTAATATGGTTATTATAGTCAAAGTTAGAATATCATAGCTTTTTATTTTCCGATTGCTAACACCAATATGATTATATTATAATACATTACCTACCTGAAGATAATTTATCCTGCCACAGAACCTCTTATAAATCAAGAACCCAACCGATACCTTCTTCTGGTTTTAAAACAACAATACAGGTTCGTGACCCTTTGCGACACGCCATAGCTTATCACATAAATAACTAACAGTAAATATCTTCAACTGCAATAAAATACTATTATGATTGTTCTAGAATAACATGGAATAGTGCGGCAGGTCATAAAACGGGCGCGACGGACATCAAAGTGCAGTAAAGCCCAAGGCTGACCTACCTCAACTATGAAACAATGTGCAATGAACACGGAAGTTTATTATAAAATATTGTTACTATGTAGCTGAAATGTTGTTAAGTAAATAGAGAGGCGTAACGTGATACCTCAAGGTCTGAATTCACCGAAACCAACAACTCTTACATGGTGACCAGTTCCTTAAAACGCACAGAGACATAGTGACTGCCTCGATTGTCAAGGGGTCCTGGGGAGGTTTAATTTCCGGATTGGGCTTAATTGTTTAGGCGACGCATTGTTCGAAAACCGGGCACGCGCGCCCCGGGACTGAGCTTATAACTAAAGGAGGTAAACGACATAATGGTTTTTGTTATTTATTAGTTGGAAACGATAATTTCAGAAATTCCTTCTACAATTTTAAAGAGTATGTGTAGACTCATCAACGGAGAAAGTTTAGAAGCTTAAATCGGTCTCGTTTGCCCATAACATGTGAATCTCTTTTTAAAAAGAGGTACTTATGTTTGATATTTTTTTCTCTGTTTAAAGTTACATAATCATGTATTGAAAACTAACAAAATAAGGTTTTTATCATGAATTATCAGGTCACCAACTTATATTTTCATTCGTTTTGTAATTACTGTCAAAAATTGAGATCGTTAACTCCAAAATTTCCAATGCGTTCTCTTAAAAGGGAGTTTCCATTAGAAATTTCTCTGTTACAGCCTGGAGTTTGATTTGTGCCCGGTTGATTGCAATTGGCTCGCCTTTATAACTTTGGACAACATAACCGATGAAATGTGGTTGTACTCCAGGTAGGTACACTTCTATTAACTCTTTGCGAAATACAAACGTGGTGTGGTGATGGAGAGCTTATGTGTGTAGCTTCATACAGCTAGTAATTCTCCTCTGCCAGCTACAGCAGCAGTCTGTGATTTCTTTCACCAGTTACCAGTCGGTCTTCAAAGCAAGAGTGAACAGGCATCTTCTGGGCCTGATCGGTCCATCGTAAACCATCCATCGCTTTTCATGAAGCAGGATTATTTAAGGAGTCGTTTGGCTTACTGAGAACCGAATAATCAAACATTGTAAGTATTTATGTGTTACCTACGCTACAGGGATCCTAACCTCCCAATTTGGTGATTAGGGAGAGTTACCTAATTGCTGAAAAATGGTATTATGTTTCAAAATCCTGTCTCAAAATACTCCAACTATCAATATGTCCGTACCTACCTTGAGCACTGACTTTGAGTGTGTTGTTGTTTTGAGTAGTGAGGTAGGTGCCATGTTTTGTTCTGCCGAAGCAAAATGCACTTAAAAGCCAAGGCTGACCTACCGCAATCTATTCCTGCGTGTTTGCTCATTAATGTTTGAAAACAATATTCTACTGCGACGGTCGGAGGTATGAGGTAAATACAATGTACGATAACTATTCATGTTTATATTCATGCTTATGTAGTTATTGATATGCTTTAGTTGCCAAGGAGTTAGGTTAATAACATCTACTTTATGTAACCTTAGGCTGGGTACGAAGACAAAATGGTTAGCATTGCCGCCAAGCATAGAAAATCATTTTCTACAACGCGCATCTTCTTACTGAAAACCTCAGTTAAAACTCTGTCTCACTGAAGAATGTTACCTGAAACCTAAATAAATATGTTGACGATCACAAAAATAAATAGGTTGATGAAGAATAATATCTTTTAGACATTTGTAAGCAACTGACTATACAATATGACCTCTTCAATGAATTAGCACTTCTTACTATGCTTATTTGGACATCAATGTAGAAGTCTGAAATCGCCAATCCGCCTTGATCAATTGCTCATGCCGTCTCTGTATGACAAAGCCCTGCAGTGGAACAATAATAACTAAGCTGATTTAATTTTTTAGATAATTAAAAAATTACATTTCACTCATCACCATCAATCACCATTTTCAGCCAGTAAACACACTGCTAAACAAACACGGTTATGAGGCAACCAAGGCTGACCTACGACAATCTGTCAGTACGTGTTTTCTCGTAAAACATCGGCCATTATAATCTATTGTGCAACAGCCAATGCGGAAACAGTTGCCTAGGATATAAAATACAATGTTGTAGCCACAGGATCCTTCGACTGTGGGTGTTTATGTGCAGATAACATGATGATGGCATGGTGTAGTTAAAATAAAAAAATGAAGTTGCCGTGGAAACGCCGGAAGGAGACGTCCTAGAAGGACACACTAGGGCAGTCCCAAAAGAAAGATTTTTGAAGGGTGATGTCCTTCAGACAGGTAGATGCGTAGTATTCATGTATGGTCAGATATATGAAAGGAGTATGTAAGGATGGTAGCAGGTGACGCTCTGTAGCTTCTGCCCCGCTGTTGATAGCATGTCTCCTCTGCACCATTGGGTTAGCGATGATGATGAGGATTGAGCACCACACCCAGCCAGGAGCAAGCCTCTGCATTCTGCAATACTGGTATTCAGCTGCATCCAGTAAAACTGGAAGCCGACCCCAACATAGTTGGGAAAACGTTAGGCAGACGATTGGGTTAGCATACAAATAATAAATAAAATACAACATTGCTACTTGGCGATAAGGAATCTAAGTCAATACTTTTAATAGGTACCTAATGACCTTCGGTAGTTGCATCTTTTTATGCAGAACTCAGAAAGACCCCCGACAGTGAGACGATTACTTGATATTTTTTCTACTCATACCTTATAAGTGTAGGTAACCAAAACAAAATATACCGATGTTTCCAACTGTCACTCCTTATATGTTCATCCCCAGAATGGCAGACGTCATCAGCAGTATCCAGCTTCAACAAACATTATACTACAAAAAAGGCTGACCTACCGCAAGCTATTTCAGCATGTAACATAAAACAATGCAACTATGTACAAGAGTTATTAGCACATAAATTATTTACAATATAGGCAAATATTATGGAAAAGCAGCTAAATAATAATAATGGTTTCAAAATAGACTTGGCTGTTGGAAATTAAACAAAAGTTTCGCCAAAGCAATCAAACTACCAGTAGCCCTAGAGTGGAGACCGAGTATCGGCAGTAGTGTGGGACGTCCACCAGCTAGCTAGATGGACCGACAGCCACAAAAAAATGACTCGGTTAGACTGGATGGGTTAGTGGAGGACAAGATGACAGTGGTATAGATTGGGAGACGCCTACACACATCAAAAAAAGTTTGCGATCACTAACATAAGCTGATATAATTTTTTAAATTGAACTTTATCAAGAAAAAATATTTGTTGTGTTTTCTTTAAATAGAAATACCCTGTTTGAAATTAAAAAATACAATTATTTTTAATTTTTTATAAATAAAAATTGAGTTATTAATCATACCATGTCCAGCAGTGGACGTCTTGCGGCTGAAATGATGATGATGATGATGAATTAATCATAATGTATTTGTAATAGAAATTTGATAGGAAGAAAAAGACTGTTTAACCAAACATAAAAAGGTTCATATTCGATATAATATAACTCCTCCCCTGGCTCGAACACATGCAAAGATCCTCCTGGGCATGCTGAGAATCAAGTTATCTAGCATTTCTTGGGGTAACCTGTCCCATTCTTGAATAGCGGCTTCCGTGAGCTCTGGCACTGTCTGGGGACGTGGCTGATAGTTCAAAACAGCTCGGTTAGGGGCATCCTACGCGTGCTCTATTGGGTTTAAGTCAGGCGAGCCGGCAGGACAGTCTAACCTTGTGATGTCGTATTCTTGGAGAGCAGCATTGACTCGTTGAGCTCGATGGGCAGGCGCATTATCATCGACCAGTACAAATTGGTGCGCATGGTTTAGTCGGAATGGTCTGACAATTCCATCAATAGCAACTGCTCTATACATATCTGCTGTCATGAAGCCTCGATACGGGATCAAAGGCGTTCTAGCTCCAATCATAATACCACCCCAAAAGGACACCGGTTTCCCGCCTTGCTGAACTGTTCCAGTGGCAGTTCTTTGCCTTTCACGGTCTCCTGGTCTTCTCCAGACACGGACACGTCGGTTATCTGGATGAGTACTGATTCGCGATTCGTCAACGAAGAGACAGTTATGCCAAATGTTTTCTTCTTCATCTTGCCGAAGCCTAGCCCACTGCAATCTCAGTCGTTGACGTTGGAGCATTTAGAGGAGCTCGCCAAGACCTCCGTGCTCGTAATCCAGCGTGGCGCAAGCAATTCCGAATGGTCTGAGTGCTAACTTCAAGCCCAGAGGCGGCCCGGACTTCTGCTTTTATTTTTGTAACGTTGATTGTTGGGTCACGGGCTGCAGCGATCTAATATAGGGCTTTTGGGTAGCAGTCAAAACAGTTGGGCGACCACTGCGGGGTCGGTCAGCTAAATTACCCATCCCGTGGTACCTACCTCTGCAACGTGGTCACGACACAGGATTGGGATATATGTAGCAACTATACGTGCGTATTTCTCTTGTGGTGTATCGTTCTTCCCTCAAAGTTACTGTTCTTGCTCGTAAAACTTCAACTTTCCGCGAAAAAGTATTTTAAATCCGTTAAAATTGACTAAATCCGATTTCTGAATGACCGTAAGCTAGGACTGAAAGCCATTTTATATGGAAAAACAATTGACCTGTTTTATTGTTTTATATTCTAAATCTAAGAAGAAGAAGAAATCATAACATAATCTACCGTAACAAAAAAGATTTCGATTTTTCAAAGTGATCTCAAACTTTTTTTGATGTGTGTATGTCCTGCAGTGGACTGCTATAGGCTGAGTTTATGGACGATTGATAGTCAGTGCCAGTTTCAAGGACCATTCAAGGGCCAAGACTTTGCTTCTACAGACCAGCTTTTTCACGAGGTATTCAAAAGGAGACCTTCGTGACATTCTTGACGAGACAAGCAGTATTCCATCTCTGACGTCACAATTACATGACTACAGAGCGAGTCTCATCTGATGTTATTAAAATCTGTGATAAATACTCGTGTTACGTATGGATTTGTTTTGAAAAACATTCGTATGCGTCCGTATTTCAGCGATGGGTGATATACGAGACATTTATCTTAGTATTGTGATATTTTGTCTTGGTTGTGGAAATCACGTTTTCACGTTTTCCACGACTTTGATTTTATAAGTTCTGTAACAGAACTTATATTCCAGAGATTTCAGTCAAAAAGTCACAGAATAACTTTACATATTTTTGGATTAGAATATTTCGTTCCTATTTAGAAATGGGAAGCAAGAATGAGAGGATTAAGACTTTTCTTTTCGGTTCAGTTAATAAATATCACTTAATAGAGTCTTGAAAATATTTAAATTCAGCCGCTTATGATTTGATAAAAATCTACACATAAAAACTGCACAACGCTGCTGATTATGATCTTGTTGTTTTCATGGACCTTCTTATCCAAACAGAGCAATAGTCTGTGGAGCGTGGCCTAGTTGGCCATTATGTTAGTGATAAACTAACCTACCTCACGTCGATCTAAATAGAATCAGTGACTTAAAAGTTCAATAACAATAAAATATGTCGAAACCCATTAGTAGCCTGTTATCGACACACGTCATGCATGAACATATAGTTTTCATCGCGGCCCAGCGTTGCATAGATATTGCAATACCTCCGGTCATTGACCGACCTCAAGGATCTACCACACCATGCGAAATCGCACCCTACGACTAGGCAAATATGGTTGCTTTTCCATTGCGAGGCTGTTAGTTAGTTTATAAATTAGACATGGTAAATGAAAAACGGTGGAAACAATTGAGAATAATTTCCCTTTGTAACTAATTGTGTGATGTTTTACTTAATTGAAAAATTATTTTATTTTCATTGAAAATAGGTAGTCATTATTGGTTTTGCTTGTTTGTTTGCTAAAGTGGAAGTTTCTAGAAATAATTCGAGTGCTATTCACAATGAGAAGTATATTAATTATAGTACCTTTGATACATAAATAAGGTGACTAGTCAAAGCAAAGAATTACAGGTCAAGAGAAGGCCCATAAGGTAAAAAAAAAAAAAAAAAAACATATATCTTTCAATTTGATGAGAAAATAGCACAACATAACATCACGGCTGTTTACCTCGAACGGTTAGGTAGAAGTGTACCTAAGCACAGTGGTCCACACTTCGCCAGTAATGTTTAGGTCCTATGTAATAGAAGACGAACCTATTGCCATCAAACGATAAAAAAACAAGGTTCTGAGTTCCTTAAAAGATTTCCGGATGTTATTATAACAACAATAATACTATGTTTACAGAGGAAGGAAAATGTTTTATTAGTAAAATATTAATTATAATAAGCATTATTTTACTGTTTGTTTATAAATTACGATAATAATACAATATTATGTGGACCAAATTCTGTGTAAACAGAGGCACTAACCTTCATAAGGTTATCTAAGCAAGCATACAAATGCTGATCTTTTATATTATGTATCCAGTACAGGTATTCACTTCTTTGGAGTTATATACCTGTCTTACCTATAACTCCTATAAGTAAGATTTTCCCCCTGAATCAACTCTAGTTTAGTCTGAAAACTTAACATGAAAACCTTTTTGAGCATGTTTTTCAAATGGATTGGTGATTAGATCTCACCAGTGCCGGATTAACCCAGTAGCAGGAGTAGCAATTGCTACGGGCCCCGCGCAAACGAGGACCCTGCGTATTCATTCCCACCCACCGCCGTTTAGGGTTCAATCCCCTTCGAAATCTCGGACAACTATAGAGAAACCAATCTATCCCAGGAGAAATTCAACAATTTTCGAGCTCGCTTCGCTCGCTTACACATCCTATTCTCAGGTACTCAATTCGGGTTTTGATACGCGGTGCCCAATGCAACCAGGCACTCCCGTTAGCGCACGGCCCTCATGTAACCAAACCCGCCCACCACCTTTGAGGGTTCAAACCCCCCGAAATCTAGGACAACCAAAGAGAAACCTTCTTATCCTAGGCAAAATACTACAATTTTCGAGCTCGCTTCGCTCGCTAATACATTATATATTTAGGTACTCAATTCAATATAAGTTGTCAGATTTACACCAATTCTCATTTCTGAATAAATGAGCAAAAAGGACCTTATTCATCCAAAGAGAGTTGTCAACACAAAACAAAGAAAGAGAGTAACGAAAAATTTAGCTCCAGGCACACTATAGTATTATGCTATACTTACGCCTCATATTCACCATTCATAATACTATTTATCATCCTTTTTATTTGTTTATATATCTACACTCAGTAAATCGATTTAAATACGATTCTTTAACTTGGAAATAGCTGAAATAAAATTTTATCAAAATTTTCATGTTGTTTGTTTTTTTGTTGTTGTTGTTGTTTTCGTCAAGCGTCAAATTGTCAAACTCTCAGTCTCAGTTTCTGCTTAGTCTATGATATTTACTTTTTGGTTTGTAAAATTTAAATTATTTTTATCAATATGTGTTTAGCCATTATATTTTGTAGATTATTACGATTGTGTACTAAATAACTTAATATTAAATTATATTATAAAATTCTTTACGCACTCATGGATATGTCCTGGCCGACTACACTTGTCAGATGAGATGATGGCCACACTAAGAAAAAGGATATTTGAAAAAGGAAGACTACTTGGGGGAAAACGAGCTGACGGACGGCTGGAAAAAGTCTACTCTTGGATCTGATTAGATGAGCATCAGATAACCGCTTGGTTTTCGCTGTCAGATACAAAAACTAACCAGGGGATCCAGCTAAAGATCCACCTGGGACTATTACTCCCGATCTTCGGAAGCTAGCTACGTGCTTGACTTTCCACTTGTCTCGCAAAGATATCCTGACGCTGAGCTATTCTGGCCCTGAAATCTACGCTGCCCTACTACAGAGCTGACCTGTTGGACTCTAAGATTTGCACGACGCCCTTCCAGCTGAGGTTTCTTCGACGTCTCTCTTGTATACCTGCTACCCTGACGCCTGTTCCCGTTCCTACAGTGGTGAACTCATTCTTATTTAACTAAGTGCTTGAACTATAAAACTATTGAGAGTGCGTGCTAGGTAGGTGTTTTATATAACTAGCTGTATTTTATATCTTTTCCCTCATTAAAATTTAATTGAACAAGTCTGCTTATTCCTTTATTTTAATAGGATCAAGTAGATTTGTTACAACACCGCACATAATTTGTGAACGAAGTGGGCAAAATATTTTCTGGCAGATCAAGGGCCCCTCGATAGGATTTGCTACGCGCCTTGCGCTTGCTTAATCCGGCACTGGATCCTCACTGTCTTTCTAACAGCGAAGTAGAATTTTATGAAGCTTTTGTCTCAGCTGTTAATACGCTGATTATGCTGCACTGGTTGTTGCCAATTTCGGAACATCTTTCATCATTTCTCTGGCATCTCGTTTTTTAAACAATCTCACAAACTGTTTACGAACAACGGCCCCTATCAATGTCACTGAAGTGCCACAAAACCCTTGTAGCACTAACTGAACGCAGCTGTCAATTCCAGATTTGAAATTCATAAACAATTGACAGTCAATTTTCCTGTTAGCCATTAAAATACATAAGTAGGTGAGTTATGGAGTAGATAGAAGTGTTTATTAACATAAACAATACTGCACGTCGGAATAAACTCGGTGTTTAGTGGTCGGTGGACGACCCCTAAGTAGGTGACGGTCGACTGTCGAGCTGTTTGTTGTGGTACATTCTCTTTGTCGATACCTGATTGGTTGGTTCTGCAGGGGTTTAGGCTCTTGTCATTGTAGATTTGCAGATACATAAGTCAAGTTCTTATATTAATGAACGAATATTTTTGTTTACTAACATGTGAGAGTTGCAATTAAATTGTACCAATCAAGTTGGTTTATCTTTATAAACGTTCCTTTTCAAAGTTATTTCTGCTGCTAATTACCTATGGTAAGATTTAACACTACTTATGTATCAGTGTATCGTTAGGGTTAAATGCAATCAGCCTTAACTTCCTTCGTTATAAATTGTGCTGATTTCAAAAGGAAGTAGGTACAGGGTAATTAACGTAAGAAGAAACCGTGTAAGTTTTATTACCGATGATAACAATCTCTTACGTAATATTTCCTTTAGATTAACAAGAATTAAATCATATATGTACATTTTATGTATTATATTTGTAATGAAAAAGTATAACAAAAAAATAATACTTTTTTAACGAATGATACCCTGATTACTGTAATAACTAAATTATAACCTAGACTTATCAAATTTACGAAACAGATATCGTACCTAATTCGAAAAGCTTCAAGAACCTGTAATTTTTCAGGCACTCAACAATATTTAATGCTTGATAGGATAAAAGGGTAATAGTTTCGTCAGTAATCTTTAAGACCCATGGGTGCGAACCATGGGTCTTCACCTCTGGGCCGGTACTGAGAAATGACTCACGGAAAAAGCCATTTACTTTGCACTGTACTTACCCCAACCGGGACTCTAACCCAGGACCCCATGCGTTTACGACTAGCAGAACAACGACTAAATTATTAACTCATGTTATTACAATAATAACGCATAGTAACATCAACACGTAATATCAGATACCTACTGAACAATTCCTGAAAAGATTGAATAGTGTTGCTCCGAACGAGCGGAGCGACGACGCCCAAAAACATGTCGTTGGTAAATTAAATCTATATTTAAGAAAGTCTATTAATATCAGCTACAGTGATGGCAGATATTTTCGTGTAGCCGTGTATGTGTATAATTTAGAGTTTAGTTCGAGGAAATAATTATGTACGATCTTGAATAAGTATAGTGGATAATAATTTGTCGGTAATAGCGCTGATGTAAGTTTTTATACTGTTACTAAGCATATTATTCTGATTAAAAAACTAGGTTTGCTAACTTCAATTTGTCCGATAGGTAAAGAAAAAGATTTATAACATAACATCACGCTCGTGTCCTCGAAGGGGTAGGCAGAGATAAACACATTTTTCAGCTACATTCCGCCAATCATGTTTTAGTCCTATGTCATAAGGAACAAGCCTATTTATTGGCAACAACAAGATACAAATCCAGACTCCAGATTGCTACTGTGGAATTCTTGATGGAAAAACCCAGTAACACTGCACTACCTGGGAGTCGAACCCATGATCTCTTGCACAGTAGTAGCGCTGGCAACTACTGGACCAATGAGGCAGACAAGAAATAAGTTTTATACTATGAATTGATCCCTCTTTAGGGTTCCGTAATCCTGACAAGGAACCCTTGACAGTCCGAGGTTTTGCTAAGAGACCGTTAGTACCAGAAATCTGTAATTTTGTAGGGGTGTGCAACTGTGTATATCAATTACGCCAACAAAGTGTAAAATAAAATTTTGGTAAATATTCTCTACATGTGAAGTGGAGATGTTTTTTTTTTCGTCGTCTACCCTGCTACTACATCGTGTGGGGTATCGTTGAATAGGTCTTCTTAAATAACTCAGGGGTTGCTAAAACTATTTTTCGATTTAATGATCCATTTACGAAATATTAAACTTTAAAGTGCAAATTTTTGTTCCAGTGGGCGTCCCCTCCCTCTAAAAGCTAAACAGCTGGCTTGAAAAATCTGGAAAAAATCATGATGAAATCATGATGTTTTCCTTTAAAGTTCATGACATGCACTATCGTGCATGTCATGAACTTTAAAGGAAAATTAAAGCAGTCAAGATAACTTTATCACTTTAGCAGTAATAGTCGTTGAACTTGGGTGTTGGATAATTTTGTACCAAATACAAAATTCTTAGAAAAAAAACCTTTAAAGTTTAAAGTGACTAAGATGACGTAGTAACCTAAAATCGTTCTATATTGTGATAACGGGTGACTGCGGAGCCCTACACTGCGCGTAGCCCGCACTTGGCCAGTTTTTGTTGATAATTGGAACTCTACTTACCCTTTCAAAACAACTAGTGTAAAGATACATCTATTTAACCTCTTATGATAGTGAGGTCTACGACCTGCCCCAAAGCTGCGCTTGTACGCGTCAGATAACGCTATGATTTATGTTGTGTGCGCCTGCGCCGGCCAGATAGCGCTAGTGCAGGAGCTAGGGCAACCGCGGATTTTGTTAAATATTGGCGAAGATGATCAATTATGGTTAAAGAAATTGATTTCTTAATAAGAAATTACAGTATTTCACTTACTTGAGAACATTTTGGAACTTAATTTTTAATTAATATGTTTAGACTGTTCCTAAATATTAAGACAAATGTAGATTTAAATAAATTGAAGACTATAAGCTCAAAAATCAAAAGCAATAGTACAAAAACTAGATTCAACCATATGTTTTGGAATTCAAGAAATGGAATTACATTATTTATTTATGAATAGGATGTAGGAGTCACTTTTACAGTTTATGTTAAATAAAAAAACTAACACACAAACACAGAACCTCCTCCGGTTCTGTAGTTAAATAAACAGCTAGATGTTATTTTTTATTACATATGTCTACTTTGAGAAATAGAAAACCAAACGCAGGGTTAAATGTTTCTTTAAAGTTTACGAGAAAATGCCCTTTAATATCAAGATGTAAACGACAAACGAGAGCAGCGGTGGCCCAGTGGTGGCGGCCTCGACTTACGAACAGTAAGTCGTGGGTTCGAACCCAGACAGGCACATTACTTTGTGTAATTTATTTAATCACCGCTGCTCTCATTCGGTGAAGGAAAACATCGTGAGGAAACCGGCATGTCCTAGAACCAAAAAATTCGAGTCATGTGACATCTACCAATCCGCATTGGGCCCGCGTGGTGGATTATAGCCCACTCCCTCTCATAGAGAGGAGGCCTGTGTCCCAGCAGTGGGAACATTAATAGGCTGATGATGATGATGATGATGAAACGACAAAGGAAGGAAGAGAAAGTATTCAATGACAAATAATAACATTATCATCAATAAAAATTGTAAAATTTATTGAAAACACATAAATCAATAAATTATAACCACTTTCACAAATCGAAGGTTCTAGATATTTTTCAATATATTCAGTAGTTTTCCAACAGTATCAACTTATATTTGAGGTCAAAGCTTACAACCTCGCTGCCCGCCATATTAACAACAAACAAAGTGAATATATTAGAAATATAAAATATAACACAGAACTTATAAATTGTGCCAGTCTTTATATTACTTTATATACTACTTTATGGTAATATTGCTTTGCTGGCTTCGTGCTTGCAAAGTTGCAAGGTATCCTTGTGATCTAAATACAGGTTGTGCGTCATCGCGGGGAGAACTTTTCTTCAACATGCTATCTTGTAAAAAAATATCCCTAAGTAATGCAAAAATAAAAAAAATATATAGGTATATCACTTTAAATAAGCGAAGTTAGTTAGTTTTTTTTGTTTGTTAAAGTAGTTAGTATCTTTGATTTGATATTTTTTTTGGAAGGATCACCTAGGTGGCACGTTTTGTACCTAGGTTAGGATTATGTAGAGATTCTACTAACTTCTGAAAACCAGGATTTTACACAAATAGAAGATATACGATCATAAAACGAAAACTATTCAACAGTATATTTTATTTAACGACAAAATAATAGACACATGTTATTCCTGAAAATGTTAAATTCCAGTCATAATACGGATATGTATTTATTCATAATCAGCAAAATTTAACACTAAACACAGTTTTGATAAAACTACATGATATAACCGGCTTGCACCCGGCTCCTGGCCTACAATGTTATTTCTATAACGCTGCAACTTTGCACGTTACTAATAATCACCGCATAATGAGCTGCGCCAGAAATAACACAAAACAAAAGGCTAACAACAACAATGAACGAAGAAACAGATGGAAACTTCTGCTGTGAAATCATCTTGAAGAATTGGTGCCATTCAGTAGGCTTGTCAGTTTCATAATTTCCCAGGAAAATACTTTTAAGGCATACTGTAAAGAGCTACTATGGCTTTTCACCGAAGATCATACCTTTGGGGTTCTTTGAGCTGGCGTCCTGAGTCGTTTTTATTTTTAATCATCATCATCATCATTTCAGCCGAGAGACGTCCACTGCTGGACATAGGCCTCCCCCAAGTGTCGCCACATTGACCGGTCCCGCGCGACTCGCATCCAGCGGATTCCCGCAACCTTCACCAGGTCATCGGTCCACCTAGTGGGAGGCCTTCCAACGCAACGTCTTCCGGTTCGCGGTCTCCACTCCAGAACTTTCCAGCTCCATTGGCCATCCGTTCTGCGAGCAATATGCCCTGCCCACTGCCACTTAAGTTTGGCAATTCTTCGGGCTACGTTGGTAACCTTGGTTCTCTTGCAGATTATTTTTAGTAATCCCACATAACTCCATGTGTTTTCAAATGAATTTGTGAGGATTTACAAAAAGGATCTAGTCTTTTTACCAGATTTCTGGTTTGCGCTATGCTGTGCCTCTGTTTTCAAGTGAGCCTTCTGATGATATCCGCTGTTTATATATGCACAATGCTCTTCACACGGTTTTGTCCGAAATACTCGTAATAATAACTTCATATTTTGATACTGACAGCTAAGGTCGTTAGTATAACTTCGTCTAATTATGCTCATTAGAAATTTTCCAAAATAGCGAGCTAAGTATAAATGTTTAATGCAATTATTTTGCTGCAATTTAGTTTGTTATTCGACGAAAAGGATGTTCATTATATATGCAGAAATGTCATGGACAGTATTTATTTTAATTATTTTTAATTCTATAACATTATTAGCGATTCATGAGAACGTTAATTGTCTGCAAAAACACTTGTTCAGTTCATGCATACCTGAAAACTATTTGCCTTAAATATATAGTATTATGCTATACTTACACTTCATATTCAGCATTCATTATTTTATTTTCTATTTATCATCCTTTTTATTTGTTTATATATCTACACTCAGCAAATCGATCTAAATACGATTCTTTAACTTGGAAATAGCTGAAATAAAATATTTTCAAAATTTTCATGTTGTGACACTTACGTCAAGCGTCAAATTGCCAAACTCTCAGTTATTTTTAATGGTGGTTGCCTTTCTGCTTAGTCTATGATAGTTACTTTTTGGTTTGTAAAATTTAAATTATTTTTATCAATATGTGTTTAGCCATTATATTTTGTAGATTATTACGATTATTTACTAAATAACTTAATATTAAATTATATTATAAAATTCTTTACGCACTCATGGATATGCCCTGGCCGACTACACTTGTCAGATGAGATGATGGCCACACTAAGAAAACTAATATTTGAAAAAGGAAGACTACTTTGGAAAAACGAGCTGACGGACGGCTGAAAAGTTTACTCTTGGATCTGATTCAATGAGCATCAGATAACAGCTTGGTTTTCGCTGACAGATACTTAAACTACCCAGGGGATCCAGCTAAAGATTATCCTGGGACTTCTACTCCCGATCTTCGGAAGCTAACTACGTGCCTGACTTACTACTTGTCTCGCAAAGCTATCCTGACATCTGGCCCTGAGTTCTACGCTGCCTTATTACCACATTACTTCTGAGCTGACCTGGTGGACTCTGTGATCTGCACGATGCCCGTCCAGCAGACGTTTCTTGAAGCTGTTCTTCGAAGTTGCCCTGGTATTGACCTGCTATCCTGACGCCTGTTCCCGTCTTTCCTACAGTGCTGAACTGATTTCTAACCGTGAACTATAAAAACCGGCCAAGTGCGAGTCGGACTCGCGCACGAAGGGTTTCGTACCATTATCTATACATTAGACAAAACGGCAAAAAAATCATGTTTGTTGTATGGGAGCCCCCCTTAAATATTAATTTTATTCTGTTTTTAGTATTTGTTGTTATAGCGGCAACAGAAATACATCATCTGTGAAAATTTCAACTGTCTAGCTGTCACGGTTCATGAGATACAGCCTGGTGACAGACAGACGGACAGACGGACAGATGGACAGACGGACAGACGGACAGACGGACAGACGGACAGACGGACAGACGGACAGACGTTCACGTTCGACGACAGAGGGTTCCGTTTTTACCCTTTGGGTACGGAACCCTAAAAACTATCCTAGAGTGCGTAGTAGGTAGGTTTTTTTATAACTAGCTGTATTTTTTATCTTTTCCTATTAAATTTTAATTGAACATTATTATTTTTAATAGGAGCAAGTAGATTTGTTACAAATACCAATGACCAAGCTTTACATCAGCTTACAAGCATATTCTCTTGTTATTTCGTGTAACTTTCCACGATTAATATTGCCAAACTGCAAGTTCCTCTCAGACTTATCATTTTATATGTCATTGAGCTACCAATGATCAACATTCACAATAATGCACAAAAACATCCTGCCGAGACATTTAACGAGCAGACGTTGACACCACGACCTGCCTCACTGCCAACCTCCCTATCTAACAAGTGACATAAAACCGATCGCCAAGCGGAAGAGAATCTCATAAAACGTACAATTTATTCTCCACCAGTTAATATTAAATTTGGCCGTAAATTAAGCCCTGGCCTCAATTTAAGCGGAGGAACATAATAATGGTGGTGTCAAATAAATAATAATATCACACAATTGATTTTAATTTGATATTTAATATCGTTGCTGTTTATGCTGACGTTATTACGCTTGTCAAGGTTTCAGAGGGGTACAGAGGGGTACAGATACAGTCGTCTGCGTTCTTTGCTTGTTCTCTAGATCTTTCGGCAATTTTGTGCTTCTTTTAGTTGTGCTCGTACTTGCATACATTTGTGCTACTTTAGAAACACGAACACTAATCTATGATCTGAAATTAGTGTTCAGCTCACAGAGCATGTTCGCCACATCTAGAACTCAACTTTTTATCACATTAGGAGTAATATGAAAATTCGAATAACGTTATTCCGACGCACGCTATTACGAAAAAAATTACCAGTGGTACTTCAAAAAGTCGAAAACCGCTATTTCGATAAATTGTTTGATTGGTACGCTATACAAAAGTCTTACGTTTTTCGAATTTTCATATCACTCCCCAATCTTAACCATTCTTCTAAATAAGTCTGTTCCATCAAAATTAATTTGCAGCCCTATCTCTCCTAGCTATAATAATCCGGAAGGACTTCGACAGACCCCTCATTCATCGGAGACGAAACGTATCCTTGAGTAATTTCCACACGGTAAAAGCAGCAAAACCTACATTCAGACTAGAAGCAACATCTTGATGAACATGACTCAGCCGACACACAGTCCTCACATGACCGCAGCTCTTGCACTGGCTTTACTCAAGTGTTCAGCAGATGAGCAGACCCAGAGGTGATGTGGACAAACATTGTTGGTGAATGGAAATTGATTACAACGCCAACATTGCTCAGGTGGCCGACGTTTGAACATATGACAGATGTTTTTCTCAAGGTGTTAGTCATAGCTTTTTGTGTGGTAGTCAGGAATGTGGAGCGTGGTGATAATAAGAGTAAGCAGAGAATGATATCATAATATAAGGCTTTACCTTTCAGGATAGAAGCCGTCAAAACGCGAGTTTTTAGAGCGAGATTTTTGCCCACAGCCATAATGTTATGTGAGTGTATACAACAGTTGTGATTTCCTTATTGCTCGGAGATATCTCGGATATATGCTGCTGTTGTTACTTAAAGAGTGTAATCATCATTTACTTACAGGATAATTATCGTGAAAAATAATGAAAAAAGAAAAACACTTTTCCAGTTTACACAGATGTGAAAACACAATTTTCCGAGGACTGCAATGACTTAATATCCCAAGCATTTTAATTTCCTCGAACTGCAATAATATCCTTCATTAAATAAGTATTTTCTTCGTACAGCTTGCTATGTAATCAGGTAAGTACATAACATTAATTACACATAAGCTCACAAAGGAGACATGTGTTCCTATTGTCGGTGGATCTTTTGTTTTCACCAGCCTTGGTGGGTGAGTCAGAGGAAACGCTGTAGCATGCACTGAACTGCATTGTTTTACATGAAATGCATAATATATTGCTATGAATGACTCAGTATATTCCTTATTATACTTAAGTAATTACTTTTGCTTTGTTGGCTGTAGTTGACTAACCCTCCGAGGCCTTGATTACGATTTTTCAACTTTATGTTTGAGTTATTAATTACCTAGGTGCTTAAGTAAGTTTTGCAATAAACAATTTCGGAGTGGAAAGACCCTTCCTAACCTTTTTCATTGATATTGTTTATTTATTTCGTGTCCCATGGTTGGGTCATGTTGGCCTAAGCTAAGGGAACCAGAGAGCCTAAACAAAGTGACGTTCTATCAACGAAAACGATGATGGAAGAGTCAATAAAAAAATAACCGGCCAAGTGTGAAAAAACACAAAAAAACACGCTTTTTGTATGGAGTCTCCAATTAATTTTTAACTTTTATTATATTTTTGTTGTCTGGCCCTCAGAACCTGGCAATACAACAAAAACTTAATTTGCTTGGGCTTGATGATACATACGTCTAAAAAATACATTCACACCTTTCACAGGGCAGTCATAATGTACAGAAAGCCTCCTGCTACGTTCATACTGCGTTTGCTTATTCCTCTTTGAAAACTTCTCAAACAAGTAATAGAGTAAGTTACTATACTTTATTTGTAAAAAAGGAAGAGGTGTGACGATTAAAGAGCATAGACACGGAGGCAGGTCCGCGCAGGTAGATGTGTCACTAGACAGCTGTCATGAGAACGTCAAAGTTGGGAAAACGCTAGGCAGATGCTGACTATACTTTACTTGTTTTGCGAGTATCAGTGAGTATTCTGTCCAGCTGTAAGAGGCGTGAATGCAGCACGTAAGATATTCATAGCAACACAATTGAAATCTATTTCTTACGCACTGTTAATCGCTTTGACCTATTTTGCTGTATCGGGCGCCTATTGCGTGTTTGTATAGACATATGGCAATAGCCTATGGGAGGCTATTGGTTTCTATTACAAGTTCCTTTTTTAAATCTCGCACCCTTCTGCAGAAGACACTCATTACCACATTAATAATTATCGTACTAAGGATTGATTGATTTGTAAAAAAAAAGTAAGCTTCAAGAGAAAAAGTGCTTGCTTCTTCCTTAAAAAAAGATAAAATTCCTTGATTAGTAGATAGGAAACTTTCTTGGAACCAACTTAACGTAATTAAAGGAGTTTAATTTTGTGAAAACCGGTGACTTAGTAGATGAGTTAACGGAGTTCAATTAATTAATTACTCAAAGAAATGAGTTCGAGGCAGAACTTGAAGGATGTACCGTTTACTGAATAAATTCGAATTGAAACACTTTGGAACTTTTAGATCAATCAATTGTAAGTTTTTCAGTTCACTGCTGCTACCTATTTCAATGTACATACATTGCTTCAAAGTTAATAAGTTGAAGATGTCGACGATGCGTTGCTATGTTCTTTTGTATCAATGAAAAGGTTTTTTTTTTTACAAAGCAATAAAATTGCAGATTCTCGATCATACCAATAGAATCTCCCATACCTAACAATATTAAACATAGGTAATAGTTGTCGCAATTCCTCTTAATGCAAATCCTAACAGTATTCCATCCATTTAACAATATACTGTCTATTATTTGGAATAGAGTCTATTACGTAACACGTACGTACAATTAGGCCTCCGTCGACACGTAATGAAGCACATGTGCCTGAAACCGGTTCAATCCGGTTCTATCAACCTACTTTATTATCTTCCTTTTTGCAAATCGTTCGCACTATCAACTATTCACTCCAACCAAATACACACCTTATTTTTTGTTGGCAAAAGTTGAGATTGAATTGCAAGGATTTATTGCGTTAGGATGTTTCGTTAAAGATTAATCTATTCAAATAATATTTTAGCTCTTGTGATAATATAAATTCAGTATGGAGGTCGACTCAGTTCGCTGTTATCTCGTATGTGTTCTGTTTATTGTTTTAATAATATACTTAATTTAATGTTTATAGCTGGTTTGGGAGCCCATCCTGAACCAGCCTTGGCAATGTTTGCTATATTTTTATCACATATTATATGATATAACACGCGGATACGATTCGCGTGGATTTGGTAACAAATCGATTGAGGAAGGCATGATAACCATTTATCAATTGGAAATCCTTCTGAGATTAAACGAAAGAAAGCGGAAGAGATCGCAAGCTCCACGTAGTTAATTTGACAAACATCCATCCATCCATCTAGCTAGCCATCAATATTCTATAGGTAGTATGTCCACCCATTCCGTGTTTCCATTTCACCTACCCATCGAGATCCATAGATATTGGTAGACGGATCAATCAAATAGGAACTACCACTACCATTTATCACCAATTTTTGCCCGACTACGAAGAAACCAAAGGAGGGTTTATATTTAACTAGCTGACGTCCCGCGGTTTCACCCGCTTAGTTCCCGTTCCCGTGGGAGTACGGTAATAAAATATAGCCTATAGCACGCACAAATAATGTAGCTTTCTACCAGTGAAACAATTTTTAAAATTGGTTACGGAGATTACCCCCTACATACAAACTTACAAACATACAAACTTACAAACAAATGTTACCTCTTTATAATATTATTAGTATTTAATATATTGTTATTTATTTAAGCCTTTTAAGCGTTACTACTTACATACAGTTTCGGATGAAAAGATTAAGCTTAAATACTGCGCCCCAGGTCTCTAGTTAAAACAATCATGTCCAAGTGATGAGATCTAAATGTGCAGTAACGCATATAACTTAATTTGCTGATACATACATGATTGTGACATAAAACCAAAAGGAAAAATCTGAAAATACATTTTGAGTAAAGTACCTAACAAAGTTGTCAAAACTACATCATCATCATCATCATCAGCCTATTAATGTTCCCACTGCTGAGACACAGGCCTCCTCTCTATTAGAGGGAATGGGCTATAATCCACCACGCGGGCCCAGTGCGGTTTGGTAGATGTCCACATGTCTTCGATTTTTTTGGTTCTAGGACATGCCGGTTTCCTCACGATGTTTTACTTCACCGTTTTTAGAGCAGTGGTGATGAAATAAATTACACAAAGTAATGCGCCTGTCTGGGTTCGAACCCACGACTTACTTACTTACGTTCGTAAGTCGGGGCCGCTACCACTGGGCCACCGCTGCTCTCCAAAAAAAACTACATCAAAACTACGTCTTCCTAAAAAGATAACAAAGAAATATTCATCAATTTAAATAAAATTGGCTGAATTTCGTACAATACGTGTGTACATAGTACAAATATGGAGGTGTGACGTCACAAACGACTTTGAAAACGAACAAACACGCACACCTGTAACCTAAATTGGGTAATTTCTGTTATCTTCACACTCGTGAAAGATGGCCCGAAGACCTTGCTTGGCTCTTGGCAACAGGCCTCGTGGATTGAATCTTATTCATTTATCCTTTACCTTATTAATGTATCCTTCAAATGCAGGATAATAGTTTTCTGCGATCTAAGGCATTGACACTGGCTCACTACAATCATGAGCCACCTTATACTCAGCCACCACTGCTGTATCTAAGGGCCTATCGCTTTAGCATAATATTCTTATTGCTACAACGACGTTCAACAGAACGGACGTGAGCTTTTCTGTACTTACCTTATGTCAATGCAATAGGTAACTATACTTTTGACGTTGTTAGCAGTGGAGTGTGGAGCTCGTGTCCATGGAGTTTCTTGCCCGTTCTTCTCCATAGAGATCTACGCTAGGGAATGGGCAACTACAGTACTTTCTCAAGTTATTATGCCTTGTGACTGTGACTGTAGTTTTGCTATTTTGTATTTTGGACATTCAAAAATGTCAAAAAGTTTGAGTTTGAGATCACTGGGCCGACGATGTTATTAAATCTCTTCAAAAATATGACCAACTACCTTTTTCCTGCGGCTACGCTCGCGTGTGGAAGTGAAAGAATTTCCCGAATTGGATAAGCAGTATCAACCCACTACATCAAAAATTACTAAGTGTTACCCCCCCCCCCCTCCCCCGGCTGCTACAACAAACTGCTAGTTTCATCAAGCTTTAAATTCTATTTTATTTATCCATAACTGCTCTGCACAGCAACTACATTATATTTCAACAAACGGTATACGGATGCGACCTCGCAGTGATGACGTATTTTAGCCTCAGATAATCTTTTTAGCGCTTGCCTAACGTTGGCAGCACATATACATAGGTAGAGGTATTTTTTATTTTCCTGGTATCATTTAGGTAACAAGGGCGATGGTAGGTACACCTGAGGGGGGCTAAATAAGTGACAGTTACTTTCCAAGCGGTTCGTATCTCGATCGAGTTAACATTTGTTTTAACTTCTTTATCCAGAGCAGAACCACTTTCTGATCGACTATGTTATACTAATTGCTTAATACCTACTTGCATGTATTTCATGAAAACTTTGCCTCTACGTTCTTAACTGAAACTAATATATCTAGGAAGCCTAATTCCTCTGTTCAAACGGCTATAAATTATGACCTCGAAAATGTACTAAAACGAGGTTGTATTAATTTGATAGAAAATTGCAAGCGTTTTTATATAGTGCGTTGTTGATTGAGTTTTCTTTGTAGACACTCATCATCATCTGCCTAGCCATTTCCCAACTATGTTGGGGTTGGCTTCCAGTCTAACCGAACGCAGCTGAATATCAGTATTTTACATGGAGCGACTGCCTATCTGACCTCCACAACCCAGTTAGTACTGGATAATACGATACCCCTTGGTCAGAATGGTTGTCAGACTTTCGGGCGACTAACTCCTTGTTACGACTGTCAAAGATGTACTAACAACCGGTTACCAGGACCAACGGCTTAACGTGATTTCCGGGGCATGGAGGAAACTCGTTATGTAATGGGTGGTCACCCATCCACGGACAAACCTAGGTAAGCACGGCTTTACCTAAAGATCGCCCCGAGCGACTGTTATTATTAAGCCATTCTTTCTATATAGATACTATACAAGCTATACAAGAAAACATTCTTAGTTTGGTGTGTTGACGAGTCTTCTCCAACGTCAGATAATACCACATTTTTGACATCTTCTGTCCAACCTAGAACAACCACAAACTTTATCAAACGCCACCCTTAACAAACAAGATGAAACAAAGATGCATACACACAGCATAAGTAACAGATGACCACATACGGCTACAAGTTGTGGCCGTTGGCGTCGCCTCACCCGGCCAGTTCTGGAGAAAGTTGCCGCAAAACAAACGGACGGCCCAAAAGGAGACAAACTTCATGGAGATAGATACGGGAATAGGGCGACAACGTGATGGTAGAATGTGAGATAAATAATTTTATCTAAATCATTTAGTTGAGCGAATACACGCACGATCATGGAAGTATTTTCTTATCAGCTGAAAAAAATAACAACGGGTTCAGTACCCTATTACTAAGACTCCACTGTCCGTCCGTCTGTCTGTCACCAGGCTGTATCTCATGAACCGTGATAGCTAGACAATTGAAATTTTCACAGATGATGTATTTCTGTTTCCGCTATAAGAACAAATACTAAAAACAGAATAAAATATATAGGGCAACAAACGTATTTTTTTGCCGTTTTGTCTAATGTTGTATAGATAATGGTACGAAACCCTTCTTGCGCGAGTCAGACTCGCACTTGGCCGGTTTTTTTTAGTCAAAAAGCTTTTTTAAGTAATATACTACCACAGTCCACCGTCCCTACATGCGACAATAGTAGCCGCAGTCTGATATGAAAAATTACCTTTAATAACCTACAAATTGTACAACTCTAGGTATTCAGAAACTAAACTACACCCTCTCCATTATACTATCTTCTATAGTCTACAAAATCCTTTTGCCTTTCTAAGTTCATGCATCTTTCAAGACACGCACTCTGGTAACGATAGTATGCACTCTATCTATTAGGGACGTGTTTACAATCACCCACTTTTAGGAACAGGAACATTTACTTTCATTTAGTTCTTTCTAATCTTCAATAATTCTCAATATCTCCTCTGTGCCATAATGTTTCATGTTTTGCAAATAGCAAGGTGAAAAATACATAATATTTGCTATTTTACACAAATTTTAAGTTGCAATTAAGCTTCTTCGTAGCAGACTATTACAATTTACTCAAGGTGTCGCTTAAATTTTAAGTGAACTGACGTTCATTTACTACTGTTTGTTTTAATTATAATATACGCCATTACTTACTTTAAGGATACAGGAAAAATAGAAAAGCTTTTCTTGTTCACTTTCCAACTTGAATCTTTACAAAGCCTTACTTAAAAAACCTGTTCTAGTATTAATTTTCCGTTTTTATAAGCCATGTTTAGACCTAGGCGAGACTATTTTGTCTATGCTTAAGAAAACACTATTCTATTCCCGAGAATGTTTAGTTGTAGACCATTGTTCCACAGAGCGATGATTCTGTTTTGTCTAGAGGCCACGGACAAAGCGACATTCTGCCAGCGAACGATCATGGAAATAAAACGTCACGAAGGTATTAAACTATAATAAGCTACCGAAAATCAGTAATGTTGAAAGTCTTTCCACACTAGGAATTGAGGAAAGACAAGAAGAAATAAGGGGTTGTAAAATTGAAATAAATAAATTGTCATTCAATAAGTAATTTTTTAATATAGAATGTCAATATTGATCTACTGTCCTTAAGCCTTGTCCTTAACCTTTATCAGTAGCATTCCAAGAGCAACTTAATTAATGCGAGAATTAGGATGACTGTAGTTTTGAAAGACTTAATTGTCAGTGATAGCAACCTAACAGCAAACTTATTGCTAACGGAATAAAATTCAATGTGATTTTCACACTGATGCAAATCACGGGTAAAATAAATGTGAAAAAACGAAAAAACCGGCCAAGTGCGAGTCGGACTCGGAAACGAAGGGTTCCGTACCATTGACTATATTTAGTACTAGCTGACCCGCGCAACTTCGTCTGCGTCACATGAGAGAGAGAGGGTTAGAGAGAGTGGAGTCAACCTTGAAAGATAGACATAATGCTATCGCGGTTTTTTTTAGAACGCTTTAAAACGAACAATTCCCTAATACATGATTGTTGCGCAACTTTAACCGTTTATGCAGCGCCCGCAAAGGAAGCTCTCGAAAGAAATAAATTTTCCTTGTTTTTGCAACATTTATCATTGATGCTCCGCTCCTTTTAATTATAGCGTGATGTTAGATAACCTATAGCCATCCTCGATAACTATTCAACACTAAAAGTTTTCCTGTAATTAGCGCGTTCAACCAACCAAAATCTCTTTAGCTTTATAATATTAGTAGATATATACCTACGTAGATCCAAGTGGGTAACAATTTAATTTCTTCGATATATTTGCATTAATCGCTAAAATAATCTACTTATGTTTTTCCAAAAAAGGGCTTACCTCGACAGCCTTTTTTTTTCGGATGGGAAATCATCAAATGACTCCTCCCGCTCTGGGCGGACCAGGAGGCAGTGTCATACTTTTACTGACTAAACCCATCCATGTTCCTTCATCGCCCTTTGTGTTCCGGGGCCACGGTATCTCTTTAGAACAGTCCCGCAACCCCGGCAGGCATCGGCCCTTGCGGACCCCTTCCTATTGCTGACTCTCTTTGAGGCGCGCGTCGAACACGAACGTGCCGTCGACACGGCCTGTCGTCATGAGACAGACGGACGGCGAGCTAGCCCATAGCCCACCGTCCACACGCCCGCGCGTACGGTGGCCGGGGGCCACGTGGTGGCCCCGGACGCCCGGGGCGTCTCCCGCGGCGGCCGGGACGTTTAGAGGTTCTCTCCCTCTCACGTTCCGCCACCTCCTTCTCTAGCAGTGTATTGTGGCGGAACGTGAGAGGGAGAGAACCTCTCAACGTCCCGGCCGCCGCGGCAGACGCCTCGGGCTTCCGGGGCAACCACGTGGCCCCCGGCCACCGTAGGCGCGGGCCTGTGGACGGTGGGCTATGGGCTAGCTCGCCGTCCGTCCGTGTCATGACGACAGGCCGTGTCGACGGCGCGTTCGTGTTCCACGCGCGCCTAAAAGAGAGTCAGCAAAAAGGAAGGGCCGATCCGCAAGGACCGATGTCTGCCGGGGTTGCGGGACTGTTCGAAAGAGATACCGTGGCCCCGGAACAAAAGGGCGATGAAGGAAAATGGCTGGGTTTTAGTCAGTAAAAGTCTGACACTCCCTCCTGCTCCGCCCAGAGCAGGAGGAGTCATTTGATGATTTCCCATCCGAAAAAAAAATAGGCAACTGACACGGGCGAGGGTCATTCAATTCAGAAAATGGAGTGAAATAAACAACGCCGTCTATCGACCAAAATGTTAAACTGCTAAAGTATATTACATAAGCTATAAATTTTTTTTAAAGCTGGTCAGTCGATTTAAAAGTTATGACTGTGGTGAGCACATTTTTAGTCATTGGTATCATTTTAGTTCAACAGATGTCGCTGCATGTATGTATCTTACATTAATTGATGATTAGTTCTTCTTGAAAACTTTAAGTTCATATAACTTTTGATAGAATTAACCGATTTCAATGAAACAAACACTAAATCATACCCCAAGTTACACACAATTTTTATGTATAAACATTGTCAGCATTGAATTCGTAGATTTTACGTGATGTGCGCACAAACAAACAGACAAACAGACAAACAGACAAAAATTTCAAAAATGATGGAAATGGGTTCTGTTACTTATCTTTTCACACGCTGGCTATTTTTTGTTTCAATTTCTTCAATGTACAAAAATTATTTTTTCAATACACTTCCTCGAAAACTGGTCCCTACCGCACTACGATTAGGTACAACATGCAATGTATTTCACACGTGTGCGATTTTTTCCACTTTCCCGCACGTGTGCGGGAATGAAAATTGCCACAGATAACTATACCTATACTTAGTCCAAATTGGTTCAATGCCTATAGTCTGAGGTGAATGTTTTTTTTTTTTTTTTTTGCAAAGCACTACGCGTCTTTACGGCATAAATATTTTTTGAATATTCAAATGGTGTTAATAAATAGAATATCATAGATAAACATGATTATTTAAAGCTAATAGTTACTTTTATACACAAATTAACATTTATTTGTGTTCTGAATTCAAAAATATAAAATAAATCTATAATTTATATAAGGCTGTTTAACGGCTTCATACCATTGCCTCTCGTTCAACCTGGCGAGACCAAAGCGCGAAAAAAAAAAGAAAATTTAAATCATAGTTTCATAGTTCGTGACAAAAATATTGTATTTCTTCAAAAGTGTATTGAAAAACGTCGTTTGATACACGTGGACATTTGTTATTGCAATTCTCGGCTCAAAAACACCCTCGCCTACGGCTCGTGTGTATAATTCCGCCTCGATTGCAATAACAAACTTTCTCCACTTGTATCAAAATGTACTATTCTACAGATTTATTATATGTATATATAGATAGATTTGTTGTTATAGCGGCAACAGAAATACATCATCTGTGAAAATTTCAACTGTCTAGCTGTCACGGTTCATGAGATACAGCCTGGTGACAGACAGACGGACAGACGGACAGACAGCGAAGTCTTAGTAATAGGGTTCCGTTTTTACCCTTTGGGTACGGAACCCTAATAACTAACACGCACCTTTCCTAGGGTCTGCGCACTGCTTGATAGTTTGGTCACAGTACTCACTATCAGTTGTAAGTCACGTTAGATAAAGCGACGTCTCCATTCCGCTTCCAAGCAAATACCAACTTGTAGACAAGCACACACACACTTCGCCTCTAAGCAAACACTATACACACAGACATCCAAGTACAGTGTGTGTGTGACTGTTTGTAACTCGTTACGCAACGTGTGTCAAACTGACAAATTGTATGCGTTACCTATTGTGTTGCTAGGAACATATGGGGTACAAGAAAATGACAAAGAAATTTTTGCCGTTGTACGAAGTATTATATTATCTGTGCCGTTGTAGATGAAAAGAAAATTGCAATGGATTGAGCAAATGCTGGTTGCAATAGATGTTTTAGATAACAAGGTTAGATAGCCAAAACAACTGGATGTGTTTTGTTTCAAAGTTGCTCTTCCGTTATAAAAAACAAGCCTTATTTTGAATAAGGCTTCTGTTGACAGACAACTCATTGGTCAGAGTGAGACCTAGCTACGGGCGCGTCATCAACAATCAGCTTTTAATGGCATCCCCCATTACAATGGCAATATCAAACACAATGCTACTCATTTTACCAATCAAAAGAACACTAATCAAATATAATTATGTTTTTTTTCGTATCCTTTCATGTGTCCCACTGCTGGGCAAAGGCCTCTGCTTTCTTCTTCCAAACCTCTCTACTTTGTGCGATATCTGGCCATGTTCGCCCCGAATCTTATCTTTCAGATTGTAATAGGAAATGAGAATAGGCGAGACGACAAAAACAAACTAATTAGTCCGTCAGTTAGATTATCAAAAAATAATTGACCCATGTTTTTTCTTTTGTTGAGGAGCCCGTGGCTAAATAATAACAGCCGCTCGGGTCGATCTTTAGGTTAAGCCGTGCTTGTCTAGGTTGGTCTGTGGATGGGTGACCACCCATTACATACCGGGTTTCCTCCGTGCCTCGGAAATCACATTAAGCCGTTGGTCCCGGCTGTCATTTGTAGATTTTTGACAGTAGTTACAGGTAGTCAGTGACCCAAAAAGTCTGACAACCAGTCTTACCAAGGGGTATCGTATTAGCCAGTACTAACTGGGTTGTGGAGGTCAGATAGGCAGTCGCTCCATGTAAAATACTGGTATTCAGCTGCATCCGGTGAGACTGGAAGCCGACCCCAACATAGTTGGGAAAAGGCTAGGCAGATGGTGGTTTTTTCTTTTGTTACATAAACCAAAATTGACGAAGATAATGACGCTTTTAAAATTCTCAATACGTCACGCCTAGGTATAATTTGTAGCTTATTCTGACGTCACGAGCCCCCACTCCCGAGTTTTCATGCGTTTTATCTTTGTCAATATTCATTGATTTACAAAAACAAAAAATACGTGTCCATTAATTTCCAATATTCTAACTGACGGACTAAATAGATTTGCAATTTTTTGATACTGTCGTCATGCCTATTGTGTTACACAATTTGGTTGCCGTGATACAGAATGTCTCTACCTGACCTTCCTTTGGAAATTATGATTTCTATGTTATTATTCAGGTCAAATAGGTTAAGTATGGACTCGTGTTAGATTAAGTGAATCCAGCACAGCTGCTGGATCAAATGTTAGTAATTAGTATTAGTTATCAGCGAGTTACAGAAAGTCAGTTAGTCATTCCGCCCAAAACTGGTTTCTTATTCACTTTTGATAAGAACGATACCGTACTCGTGCGACAGTTAATCCTCGACCTTGCTGCGTTTTATACACATACGATAGCTATTCTTAATTTTACTTATCAAGTTTCACTGAAAACCGAAGCTATTATTGCAGAACTCCCACGAAGTGGACCGATGACCAGGTGAAGACCGCGGGAACCTTCGAACTGAAGGAGGAAATTCAAATAAATTTATTTATACAGAAGATGTTATAATAAAATAAATTAGATCCGAACTGTGTATGTACATCTACGAGACAGCAGTATTCGCAAAATTAAACTTGCATTTATTTCAAACAATTAGAGACGCAATAGAGAAATATGTGCTATTCCACACAAGACTGCGCTCTACTCAAAAAGCTTTTTAGGAATGGCACCTAAGTTATACAATAATACACCATTTCAAACATATTTATTTTTTTATTTTTTGGATTGCTATAATTTAATGTCATTATTAATTTTTACTGTTATATCATTTTGACTGTTTTTTTTGTTATTTATTTACCAAGTAATAATAAGAAATTATACATAATTAGAATATTAATTGTACGCCGTTGACGGCAAGACATAGCGCACATTTTATTAACATTGACATATGACAGATGTCAATGTTAATAAAATGAAACATAAGTAAACAAAAGTACATAGACTTTTGTTTACTTATGTTTTACAAATACGAATATTTGAATTTGAAAATTTGAATTTGTGTCCCGCCAAACCAAAAGGCATACTAAATATCAAAGGTCCTTTTTTAAAAAAAAACCGATAAATATTGGCCATTAAAAGTAATATCACAATCATTATAAATCATGTAAAAATTAGATAAAATGTCAAATTAGATAAAGTAAAAAAAAACGAAAAAATACAAAATAAAAATAATAATGTCACTAATTCAATAATACAACAAGACAAGGCATTCCAACAATTCAATAATTCAAGATTAACAAAATCATTTCGTATGTCACATAACATAAAAACAGATTAGATTTGGAAAGGAATTGAAATTAAAATTTGTCATTTAAATATTCGTCAACAGAATACCACCTTGTTATTTAACAATTTGAATAGATTTGTTGTTGATGTGGTTCATGTGGTGCGACAGTCGGGGAAGGTTCACGCACAGCAGCGGACCTCTTACAGCTCACATTGTGATGATGATTAAAGAGCCTAAAGTGTTTTGTTCTTGTTTGTTTCTGCTACACCTTACAATGTAAAAGATAACACTGTTGCTATGCACACAGCTAAACAAGTATTGAACTATTGACTCATTTGCAATCATCCACTGCTAGTTGCTACCTTAATTCCTTTAAGATATCTCTGAAGGAACAGCTTGCAATCACCAAGCCACCCACAGACTCACCAGTCAAATAGAAACGTGTGGACACACATGAGCCACTGGCGACAGGTGACGCAACTCGTACGCGGCCCGTACGACTCGTACGTGACTATGTGTGTCCGACATGTGTTATGCGTCGCCTATTATGTAGCATACAGTAAGTATTATGTCTGCGTTTGCATAAATTATGTTGTTGCTAGGCTGTTGTAACACGTAAGACGTTGGAACTGTCTCTGTGAGTGTCGGCCATACATGCACCTCAGACCGGTGCACCGTGGATACTCAGACCTAGTCATATTATCTTGTTGAGTGGCTAACCCAGGCCAATGGCGTGCCCAGGGGCCAACAATACGGCAAGCCCATAAGGCGAGCTGGCTGTTCATAAACCCGAACAACATGAGTGATTTTAATAATAAGATACCTCTTGGTAAAACTGGTTGTCAGACTTTTTGGGCCACTGACTACCTGTAACGACTCTCAAAGATCTACAAATAACAGCCGGGACCAACTGCCTAACGTGCTTTCCGAGGCACGGAAGAAAATCGGTATGTAATGAGTGGTCACCCATCCACAGACCAACCGTGGCAAGCATGGCTTAACCCAAAGATCGACTCGAGCAGCTATTATTTTGCCACGAGCTCCTCAAGGAATTAAAACATTGAAGTTTTTGATGTTTTAAGTACATCTTTTAATAGATGTAAAACAACAAAAACTTCATGTCAAAACAGCATTACTTTGCTTAGCTTATTTATGGTAGGAGACAATTATTTATAGAAAAAAACCCCATGGATTCTTCACAAAAATGAGTTTATATCTTTATATTTTAGTGTTGTACAAGTATGTCCAAAGTGTTCTCATCTCTGTTGGTGGGTGAGCCTAGGCTTCATACATTTTTGCTCATGGCCTTTTGCTCGTGGCTAAATAATTACAGCCGCTTAGGTCGATCGTTAAGTTAAGCCGTGCTTGCCTAGGTTGCTCTGTGGATGGGTGACCACTCATTATATAGCGATTTTCCTCCGTGCCTCGGAAAGCACGCTAAGCTGTTGGTCCCGGCTGTCATTTTTAAATCTTTGACAGTCGTTAAAGGTAGTCAGTGGTCCAAAACAGTCTGGCAACCAGTCTTACCAAGGGGTATCTTATAATTACCCAGTAGGTACTAACTGGGTTGTGGACGTCAGATAGGCAGTCGCTTCACGTAAAATACTGGTATTCAGCTGCATCCGGTTAGCCTGAAAGCCGATCCCAACATATGTAGTTGGTAAAAGGCTAGGCAGATGATGACTTTGAAATTTCTTATCTCGAGAGTGAGATAGGTACTCAACGAAGCCACCTTAGACCTCCTTGCGAGTACTTGCGACCTCCTTGTGACAGAGAGATTGAAGATCAAAGTTTTGTAACGAATACGAGTTTCAATTTAAATGTTTTTACTAAACTGTTAATGTTCAAAATACCTTGATGCCCGCTATCTTAACGTCTGGCCTCCTGCAACTCAGTCAGCTTGTCACTAAGTAACATCGACATCTCCCTACAGTTACCTGTACCAACTCAATTCATGGATACTTATCATATCACCATTCAGCTCTGTGATCACGCGTGAGCAGCATGGCAGCCTCGCTAACACCAGTCCCATCGGCGACTGATAACTGTTATCACGTCTATATTTGTTTGCGCGTCTATTATCACGAGCATTGATACGGTGCGCCGTCACGCTGTAGCAAATATCATTAAAAAACAAGGTACCTACCTAATATTATACCTATTAAAAATGCCGTCAAAAACAACCTCATCCGGGTTCGAAATGTGACTGATAAAAAAAAACAAACATTTAAAAGGTTATCACTACTTCTAATTCAGGATTTAAAGTACCTACAACTTTACTAGAAAAATAATTAAAACAAACCTTCATGTGTTCCACATACTTGCGCATACGCAAGCAGCAGCTGGGCCGTAGCCGGGCCTCGAACCCGCGACCCTATTGTATGCTAAGTGCCACTGAGTCACTGATAGGCTATTGATAACAATATAGTGCAGACTCTACGTCGCCGCTGATAACGACTCTATTATTTTTAATAGAGCAAATAGAGGCTGTTGTTTATAGATATATAATTATTTTATATTAGAACTGATCTGTAATTTTACATGGAATCATTTTATAGTTTTCCATAGAAAATTAAATTGTTTTCCGAACAGAAACTAGTCCACCTATTATAAAGAAAATACTATGTATACATGTTTTGAAATCGAAGAAATAAGTAAGCATGGAAGGTTTCACGAACAACAAGAGCTTGAAACCCCGTCATAAATAAATGAAAAATAAATTTCTCAAATATGGGAAAAAAAAAAACAAGATTGCGCATGGAAAAACTGTTACAAAACAAAATCGTAAGGTGACTAATAACTTATGTATCACCTGATATTCTACATACATAATTATATAACGTAAAAAAAAACATTATTTATTCATACCGTGACTCATAACTGCGAGCGATTTTCGCTTGGCAACAACACGACATGTAATTATTATCTTTCCATGGTGTCATTAATTATAATTACTTACCTATTATGTTATATAAATAAAATGACTCATGCGTTTTTTGGAGGCACAAAAGACTAGTTTATTATGTAGATATGTTGGATATCTTAAAGGTTCTCATAATAATCGCACCATTTCGCTAGTTATGTCTAATCCTCATGCTATCATCGGTGAACGAAAACATCACTTTTCTTCGACCTGTGAATCCAGGACCTCATACTCATCGGTAGAACTTGTGACCACTAGACCAATAATTAGCAATTACACCTAACTAGTCCTACTACGATTATGTGTACCTGGGACAAACGGTCCAGTTAGGTAGGTCTAACTTCGAGAAAGAAGTCAATCGTCGAATCCAACTCGGCTGGGCAGCGTTCGGGAAGTTGCGCGGTATCTTTTCGTCCAACTTACCGCAGTGTCTCAAGACGAAAGTCTATGACCAGTGTGTGTTGCCAGTGATTACATACGGGACCGAAACGTGGTCGCTCACAATGGGCCTCATCAGAAGGCTTAAAGTCACCCAAAGGGCAATGGAGAGGGCTATGCTCGGAGTTTCCTTGCGCGATCGAATCAGAAATGAAGACATCCGCAAGAGAACCAAGGTTACCGACGTAGCCCAAAGAATTGCCAAACTTAAGTGGCAGTGCACATTGCTCGCAGAACAGATAGCCAATGGGGCCGAAAAGTTCTGGAGTGGCGACCGCGAACCGGAAGACGTTGCGTTGGAAGCCCTCCCACTAGGTGGACCGATGACCTGGTGAAGGATGCGGGAATCCGCTGGATGCGAATCGCACGGGACCGGTCAATGTGGCGACACTTGGGGGAGGCCTATGTCCAGCAGTGGACGTCTTTCGGCTGAAATGATGATGATGATGAGTCCTACTACACCACAATTGTTTGCCTAAGGGGTAAGCAGAGCTGTTTAATGATCCTGCACTATATCGCAGATTACGCACAGCGATACTTACGAAATGTGTGTGACACCCCCCTGCTGGCCAGCCCTTTGGACAGTACAGGCGAGAGGTTATGTTATGTTGCATAATCATGTAGTAGATAATAATATCATGATTACTTGATAAGTTAACCTCGGTTTAGTACAGTTCGAAGCAAACACCACACCCACCTCCACACATATTATCCAGCTATAATTTGATATCCACGTGCAGCGATTATACAATTTCCGCATAAATATTATTGTTTACCGACTTTTGTTTAGTTTCGTGGAAAGTACCTGTTTGTTTACCGGTAGTTCTCGTTAAAGCTGATTATGGAGTTATATCAATAATATGGGCAGCGTCCACCGGTCCACAGCGTCCAGCGTAACCTATCCATCACTAATGGGAACTGCGCACCGAAGCAGCTATTTCGCTATGACAGACTTGCTACGTCATCATCATCATTTCAGCCAAAAGACGTCGACTGCGGGACATGTAGGCCGCCCCAAGTGTCACCACATTACCCGGTCCCGTGCGACTCGCATCCAGCGGATCCCCGCAACCTTCACCAGGTCATCGGTCCACCTAGTGGGAGGTCTTCCAACGCAACGTCTTCCGGTTCGCGGTCGCGGCCTTCTCTTCGGCCCCATCGGCCATCCATTCTGCGAGCAATGTGCTCTGCCCACTGCTACTAAGTTTGGCAATTCTTCGGAATACTTGCTACGTAACAACATGAAAACTGTATCACCATTTACGGTAGCGTTTTCATATTGTTACTTAAACACCAATGCTGTTCAGCTGCACCAAGACAAGAAGCCGTCTTTAGGAAAGGGTTAGCATTCTGTGGTCTATCACAACGATTCGGTGGCGCTGGCGCTGGCGATTAGGTGGCGCTATCCGTCATGTAAACATCGAGCTCTGTACATATTTGTTTTAAAAAATGTCTAACTGTGTAATAACTTCTCAATAACGTTAAATAAGTGTAATATTAAGTGAGAACTGACTGTGCAAGTGTTATCTAAGCCAGAAAATTATGAACAACAAAGATATCTATGTGTTAATGTACGTGATCTATAAACTGTAATAACTCTGGTTTGAGTGACTCCAATGACGCAATAGCCAAAGCCATAAACTTATTTAAAACAAACATTAAGAAATCTGTGTTAATGTTGATAGAAACGTTACAAAAGGTGCAAAAAACAAACAAGAAAATACGACAAAGTGCAAGTGACCTAACAAAGAACATTGTCAAAAAAAAATCTTGTACCGACATTTAAGTTTTATTCATAACGAACTTTTTTTAACACATCGACAAAGCTGCCCTATATTTTCAACCACTACACTATCTGTCCGGTTGGCTCGGAACGTAAGAGGCCGCCTGAGTAAAGGACTGGTAGTGAGTTCGATCCCCGCGATCGGTGCTCTTTTTGTATGTTTAAAAGTCGTATTTCATCAATTCACCTAGTTTGTGTGCGCCGGGCGAGGTGATATACCACAACATGGAACAAGTCAATAATATCACCATAAGAAAACAGCAACCAATGATTAAAATTAAATCACGATCAATGGAGTCTCTGGAACACAGCATAATTGACACGAGTTTAATGTCTTGTGATGAAATACTAGGCAGAAGCTTAGACCTATCTTCAAATATTTGTTCCACGTACATGTTGGAATTAAAGGCAGAAATAAAGGAATTAAAAGCTCAACTTGAAAGTACACAAAATGAATTGGAAAATATTGTTATTGAAAACTTAGACTTAAAGAAACAAGTAGTGAATATGAATCAAGAACTCGGCGTACTAAAACAATTGTGCAGAAGCCCGTTGACTGCTTTCAATCATAACATATCATCAAGTTCTAAAAGGAGCGTACGACGTCGGCTGACAAACAGTTTCTGTGTTTCACCTCTGAAACCTAACGACATTACAAACACCGAAGAAGGGAAATCTATAAACACGATGCCAGAAACTGAAACTAAAACTGAGCAACCCTCGACAAGCGCATCTTTTGACAGAATTTCTGAACTTGAATCTAAACAGACTGCGTTACAGAGAACCTCTTTTACCGGATATAGAAAGTGTGCAGATAACCCAACATCAACTAAAACGCAGGAGACCAACATAAAATCCAGGAAGAACAAAGTTCTAATTCTCACTGACGAACAGGAAAGCGATGTAGGTAGTTTGCTACGGCGTGACTTAGGAGCGGACTATGAGGTACTGTCTAGGGCGTGCAAAACCGGTTTTCCGGTTTTGGTAAAAACCGGAAACCGGACTAAATATGCGGCTTTTTGAAAACCGGGTTTGAGAGTCAAAACCGGAGTTAACACCGGTTTTCCCGTTATTGAATTACATTTTGATTTAAATCAACAATCTTCAATTGAGAGTCATCAAATAAATCCGAACGCAACCTACACCCTCTTACACTTCTCCCTCCGCGACCCCCGCACCCACAAAGCGACTCCTGCGACCCGATCCCGCCTGCCCAAACTCAAACCTTACCTTAAACTTTTCCCAAACCCAATGGTGCTGACATATCTGCGACTATTAGAAACTTATTGCAGCAGCTAAAATATAAGGTCAAGGACTCATACCATCACCGTAGTTGTCTCCGAGTAGTCCGTGCCATCGTTATCGTTATCATCTGACGCTGAAGTTGTAGCTGATTAGCTAACTCTTCCAGAGCAGCTTGATAAGGAATTTGATAAATGCAGGAAAACCTCCAAGAATCGGTCTTATTTCGACCTTGCGTGGTTTGTCAAGGTAGAACAAGCCATGTATGAAAGCATGACGTAACTATTTGATGTGTGTACTACCAACAAGTGTTGAGAGTGGGAAAGACTTTTCGAGTGCTGGGTACTTTTGCAACAAAATAAGAAGTACGCTATGATCTGATAAAATGTTAGATGCACTTCTATTCTTATGAACAAATTATCAAGAACAGCGGTCTCATGGAAAAAAGTATTATTGTTTATTTAAATTAGTGTACGGTACACAGTTGATTTGATCTCGTTTTATAGTTAAATATGAATCCTTTAATGTTGTTAGTAGTTTGTAATTAATGAGCTCAAGATTAAAAAATCGAGACGTTTTTTTGAATCTTTTCGATTTCTTAATGATTCGGTACTATGCATGTTATATATTGTCTTAAAACATTCCTTTTGGAGAATTAATGTGGATTGTACGTTTGTCGAGTTCCCCCAATATAACACCGTAAGTTAACAGTGGGTACACATTTCCAAAATACGCATTTCTCGTAACACTTGGATTTGTAGTTTCTGCCAAAACTGACAATGCGATTAGAGATACCACAAACTTACTTGTTGTTGATTTGATCTCAGTTAGTTAAACTTTATATTATTGTAGCACTTCAATACCCGCTATCAGACACAATTAAATTAACAATGCACCGTGCCCATTTGGGCACGGCTGGGACCATAAAGGTTGTTCATGTTATCCATATTCCAAACTATTAATGTGGTCTTCTTGGTATTGGCATAAATGGTTGATTACAAAGAGGTTTGATACAATTTGTTTTATTTGTGTATCTGAAAATATTGTTTTTTGTTAAAATGAGAGGTTTTCCTTTTGAGGTTTTAAAAAAAAACTTAGTTTCCAAGAACTCTATAGATGGCGTTGAAGTTACTATGCCAGAGCCAAAACGCTTGAAAAAAAACCATTGTGTCACGTCACATACTCTCGTTGACTGACACTTTCATTTGCTTAACCTTCCGAATGTAACCAACATTTCTCGCGCTTTGTTAAAATCAGTTTTTTTAGGTTCCGTCCCTTGCATTATCATACTTACTCCTAGCGCCATCTATCCAGGGACTAGGGAAGAGCTAAAAAGAAAATCCCTCATTCAACTACTTATGTATAAAAAAAAAATGTTGCCAAAACCGGGGCTAACGCCGGTTTCCGGTTTGGGCCCTCAAACCCGGTATTCAAAACCGGTTTTGAAGACCTTCCGGTTTTGCACGCCCTAGTACTGTCTATAATAAAACCGATGGCACCCACAGATGAAATAGTTAACTCATGTATTTCTTTATGTAAAAACTTTGACGAAAGAGACTTTGTAATAATATTGACAGGCACTAACGATGACAATCCGATTACTATGCAATCCTTCTTACATTATAATTTAGTTAAAATCTCACACACAAATGTTCTAGTTGGAAATGTACACAACGCGAGATACATAAACTCATCTAAAATTAATTCTATTTTTAATCTTATATGTGATAATTTGAAGCATGTAGAATTTATTGACAGTGGATATAAACAAAACACAATAATCAAATCACGGCTATTTTTAAGAGAGATCTTACGAATTCAGTATAGAAACAACTATATGAAATACTGTAACAATATAGTGCGCAAAAACATAATTTCTTGGAAGACTGAAAAATGTAACCTTACCAGTAGTAATAATAAAATTATTCCCCGAAAGGGTACAATACCATATTACTTCCAATCAGTTGCTAAATCATTACCAAATAAAATCACAGAACCTTCAAATACTCAAACTTGTGCCAAGGCAGTACAGCAAGCTGATGATTTTTTTTCGTAGGTATTGAAATGGGAGACACTAGTTTACATAATGCTAGAAGTAGTAACTGTAAGCAGAATGAAATAATCACACCTGTTTTACAAAATGTCAATATATTTCACCAGAATGTGTGTGGTATTAGCAATAAGAAGAATGAATTGGATGTTTATATACAATCTCTTGATGTTAGTGTAGACTACATATGCATTAGTGAACATTTTTTAAACGACAAGTCCATCTTTTCTTTTTCTTTAGATAACTATAACCTGATTTCATACAACACCAGACACAAAAAGTCTAGAGGGGGTAGTTTGATCCTGGGACACGTGGATAGAAAGGTAGAGAATGTAGATGTTATTAACAAACTTTATAAGATGGATAGCTTTGAAATATGTTGTATTAAAGATGTCGATACTGGCCTTTACATATGCTGTTGTTATCGTAGCCCATATGACTCTAATTTTGAACTTTTTATGACACGCATGGAAAAATTGTTGGAACATTTATTCAATAGAAAATGCATTATATGCGGAGACTTTAATATAGATTTACTTTTAGATAATAAAAAACGCACTGAATTTGTCAGCTTATTAACATGTTACAATTTTAGGCATCTCGTTAACGCTGCAACTTTTATTCGAAATGACTCATATTCGTGCATCGACAATATCTTAACAAATCTGCCTGAATATTGTGTAAAGGATTGTGACGTAGACCATAATGGTTTGGCTGATGGACATGGGGGCCTTTTAGGAAAATTTAGGTTGGAATCTGTGACAAGCAAGTCAAGTAACTACGACCAGCATATTGTTATAAATAAAAGAGTTTTTAATTCTAATAACGGCACATATTTTAAGCAGGGAATATTGACACACGACTGGAACAGCATGGGAATTAACACATTTATAAAAAAGTTCACAGACCTTTTTAAAAATAGTTATAAAAAAAAGAAACGTAAAATTAACTTTATAAAGAGTAATAAACTAAATTGGGTCACCAAAGGTGTGAAAGTGTCTAGTAGAATGAAACGTATTTTATGTGCTAATAATGGTAATCATCTTGAAACTAGTGTTTTAAACTACAAAAAAAACTACATCAGAATTTACAGAATTATCACGAAAGCAAAAAAAATAACAGTTAGGGAAAAAAATAATAATTCAACAAACTCTAGTAAAGAAATCTGGCAAATTGTTAACAAATGCACAAACCGGTCAAAAGTTATGCATACGGAACATCTACTACTAAAAATTGACGGCGAAGTAGTTGCTGATCCCGAAGAAGTAGCTAACACCCTAGCAAAGCATTTTGATAACAAATGTCTTCCCAGTAAAAATACAAATGAGGAAGGGATTTTGTTACTAGAGCAGAGTACACAGCGGGTTGAAAATGAACTACACTTTACTCTGACCACTCCAAATGAAATTTGTAGTATTGTCAGGAATATGGATTATAAACGTTCGTGTGGATATGACGAAATTCCTATAACTGTCATAAAGGATCATTTAAATATACTCGCCGAACCGCTATCTTGCTTCTTTAATAAGTGTATTAATGAGGGAATTTTCCCAGAACAGCTCAAAATAGCCAAGATCATTCCGATTCACAAAAAAGGCACAAAGACTGATCCAAAAAATTACAGGCCCATCTCTTTGCTGCCAACGTTATCAAAGATATTCGAAAAAATAATCAAATCTCGACTTTTACTTCATATCAACTTAAACAAAGTATTACATAGAAGACAATTTGGATATCAAAAAAACGTTGGCACAGGGGACGCTATATATACTCTTGTTAATGATGTAATCAATAAATTGAATAATAAAATGAAAGTAGCTGGTGTATTTCTAGATTTGAGTTCAGCTTTTGATACTGTTGATCATAACTTACTGATAGCCAAACTAAATCACTACGGAGTGAGAGGCAAAGCCTCTCAACTTCTGTTATCGTACTTAAAAAACAGAAAAATGTTTGTAGAAATCAGTGAGATGCAAGATGGACATAGACAAATTCATACATCATCCTTTCTTAATATTAGTGCCGGTGTGCCGCAAGGATCTATACTAGGGCCCATTTTGTTTATTTTGTTTACCAATGACCTAATATATTATATAAACAAAATTCTACCAGACATACAACTTGTGGTTTTTGCGGATGATACCAATGCCATTATTGGGGCACATGACACAAAAGAACTTGCTGCAAAAGTCAATGCAGCTATAAGTTATCTCTATTCATGGTTTACTGTAAATAAGTTCAAAATTAATAGCACAAAGACCAAGGTAATTTTATTTAAAACAACTGCTCGAAATAAGGACACTATGGAAATAACATTAAATGACGAAAATATTGAACTCGTGAGAGAAACTAAATTCTTGGGAGTACACATAGATGACTCCTTAAATTGGAAAAAGGAACTAGCCGCCATTGATGCATCTATATCATCCGCGTGTTATGCATTAAGAACCCTTAGAGATGAAATTGACATTAAACATTTAAAAATCGTATACCACGCGCTAATTGAGTCTAAGTTAAGATACAGCATACAATTTTGGGGCAATAGCTATAATTATAATTGCAAACGAGCTTTTGTTCTTCAGAAAAGAGCTATACGCACCATGGTCCGTATTTCACAAAGAGAGAGTTGTCGTTCACATTTCTTAGATTTAAAGATCCTCACAGTACCCGGTCTCTACGTTCTAGTCCTTCTGACAAATCTTAAAAAGTACATACATGAATATGAGACGGATGAGGAAAGACTGGTCAGGGAGAGTACACGTAGGAAAGATTTGAAAAATAAGATAAGTCCACACTTCAACATTGTGAAGCATAGTTCACAATATCAAGCAGTGCAATTATTCAATAAATTACCATTACAATTAAAAAGCTTAATTTATACATCCACATTCAAATCAAAGTTAAAAGCATTTCTATTGGATAAGTGTCTCTACTCCGTCGACGACATGTAATATTATGACCTTTTGCATTATATGTTGTAGACTTTAATTTAAAAAAAATGACCGGTATACCTACTATTATTTATACATAAGCTGACATTAAACTATTTTTCTTTATTGACATAAGTTAGTTGACATTGAATGGTTTTATTGTATTTTCTAAACTTTATTAATTTTTTATTATGATGTTGTTTTTGGATTGACGTGAAATAATAATTATGTTGTTAATTTATAATTGTGTTACTTGTATGATGAATGTGTTTCTTTTTAATTTTTTATTTTATTTTTATTTTGTTATGTCCAACACAATGTAAATTGTTTGTGAATAAATTGAATTGAATTGAATTGATTGGCTTTTTGATTCCGGAATTGCAACTCAAAAAAATCAATCCATCTGCTAAACGCAGTGATAAATATTAAGCTATATTGGCTATCATGTTTTACAAAATAATGCTATTCATACAGCAGGTATCTATTTACAATTCGACATTTATATACTTGTCTTGTAATTTATGTGTATCTGAGTCACTTGCGTACGTGACTACTTTACTTACACTTCTGCCGATCATGTAAACGACTGAGCATCAATCAAAGTTGTTTTTCACAACACTCTGACTTATTACCTAGACGAATAGGAATTCTCGACACTAAGTCTTGAATTTTAAAACGATAGAGTACAACAAAAAATATAATTTGCAGAAGTACTATTCTTAGATAGAAAAACTCACCGTGCATACAAAATAAAAGGAACCGTGACAAGTTGCCAAATAATACAAAAAACGGATCGATGTTTTTAGCCTGCGCCTGCAGGCAACTTCGAAGATTAGCCACATGGTTCTGAAACCCTAGTGATAATTCCGCTAACTAAATCCTGTAACTATACCAGTTTTAACCAGCTATTAGGATTGGTCGAAAATTCCAATGAACGGGCAACATTGAATAGGCTTGCAGACACCAGCGCTCAGTCTAACCCAGGCTAACTTTACTGGATTGGAGTATTTTATACTACTGACATTGTCATCAGTGACTGCATTCATTCGAGAATTTTCTACAAGCGCGTCGAATTTTCTTATCGCGCGATAACTGTGAAACATTTGTTTTCCTCCGCCTTGTGTCATAGGTGAGAAAATTTTAATACTGACCTTGAGCGTTGACAAATACTTTACATACAAATCGAAGTAAATTCAACTGTATTGCTATCATCATAAAGTTGTTGAGATTGGTATTTTTAGAGTGGTATTAGGGTGTTATCGAATGAATGTGCATCAAAAAAACATGTTTACGCTACATCGGGTGAGCTTACGTAACGCGATATTTTTTTAATTCATCCTTGAGATATGTTATCTGTGGCGAGTCTGTTTACGCCTGGGTTCCATGTTTGGGTAGCTAATTCTGTTATTTTATTATTTGATTGTGTTTTTGAAGTCTCTTTTGGCAGATAAACTTCGTAGTTTATTTTTGCTGGTTTCTGCTCGAAAATATGTTATTCCGCAGGAGAAGAAATGTGACGCTAGATATAAAGTTATTTTCGATCTAGAAAGACTGGACTTTCTAATTTAATATTCAAGTTACCGGAGTGGTGGGAAGACAAGCAAATCTGAATGTCATTATTATCTCTTGTTATCAGTTGTTGGCACGAGCTAAATGATAACAGCTAACGTCTTTGCGAATAGATAAGCCATTCAGCAAGTTTGCTGGGCACACATAAGTAATTAATTATCAACCTTGGAGGCAATTTCAATGCAGTCCTCACATCCATAAACCAACAGTAGGCCAGCATGGTGGGTTACGGGCCACTCTTCATCACAGAGAGGAGGCCTGTGACCTAACCTTGGGAACATTACAAGTAATGCAGATCTTCGCATCCAAAAGTGTCAATTTTCCATAGCAATGATGACACTGACAGTTCTTGGATGCGGCTTAGATGTGCTGATCGCGTTCAATTTTATTTTTATAGTTGTAATCCGCTCTTAGTCTCAATATTATAAACTTCAATTGTATTATACGGAACCCTCCAATGAAGTAGTTCTCTCGTAATGGCCGGTAATATTAGCGAGTGGCCGGCTGCTCGATAAGGTATCAGCTGAATTGTGGACGTGCTCCGAACTGTGTCAGAGGTCGCACTTCCTCGAACATGGCGGCTGTCGAACTACCCGCCGAATAAGGGATTAGTTGATACAGGTGGGGCACGACTTGCGGCTCAACATATTAGTAGGTAACTTTGAGAAAGACTGCTTCTATTTACTGATAGAGTTTCAGGGATTCGTCATTATGTTCCTGGCCTTTTGTTAACTATGTTGAAAATATTCTTCCAGTACAATTGAAAGCTATTGAATAATGTTGCGTTTCATTTTTGTAACTTTTCGTTTGGTAAACTTGTCTTTCTTACTAAATCCCTGGTTACAAGGTTCAAATACTAGTACCAGTATTTTTCAATAGATGGTTTATACTAGAGGAAAACCGGTGCCGAAACCCGAAACGACGAAGAGAAATCTTTCACCACACAAATGAGTCCTGCTACAGAATATTATGGACGTTGAAAAGACGGTTTTTACATAATTGCCATTATAACACAGACAAAAGATATCAATGTCTCCAGAGCTACCTATTCTCAGCAGGGTCACGTGCCTCCCGTCCGTCGTTATCAGCAGACTCTTATCAGTAGTAATGACCAAAGTGGTCGAACACTCGCAATCAGTACTGCCAAAACGAGGGTAATGATTTACACGAGTAGGTACTCGAGTAGGTCCTATTTATTAGTTAGTAAGTACATATATGTAGGTACATATATGTACTTACTAACTAATAAATAGGTAGGTACTGTGTACACACGGAAACGTCTCAAGCTATTCATTTAAAGTATAACATGGACTCGCATTGTATGGACTTCCCGTACAGTGATAGATCTGCTTATACTTTTTTTGTATAGTTTGATTGGTCGGTGTGCGTACTGTGTTATCATTGTACCTAGGAACATCGTTAATAATGTGTGTCAGCTTAATGACAATTAAAGATGTCACTACATTAAATTTTGCTAGATAGGTAAATAAGACATCAACATTTCTACGCGAACGAAGTTGGGGGCAACAGCCCCCAACTTCATTCGCGTACAAATGTTGATGTTTAAGTGTGACAAAAAAAAACATAGCCTATGTGCTATTCCAGACTATAATCTATCTCTGTGGCAAATTTCATCCAGATCCGTTCTGCCATTCTGGGGTGATTGAGTAACAAACTTACATCCATCAAAACTTTCGTACCTATTACAGTTTCGATGTTAAATAGTAAGATACTAGTCTTTGTAGAGATATGAATCTCTTTGTATGCGATTGTTACTTGTTCATACCCTCTGGGGAGCCGGCAGCCCTGCTAGCATTCTTCCTGAATGGCTTATCATTTCAATGCGATAAAAGCCAGTTTGAGTTACATCGTACCGGTTAGTTATATCGTTCTTGTGTGGTTCACTACTGGACATTGGTTACTCCTTAAATATTTAGAGATGACATCAGTCTATTTCCTTAGTGTCCTGTCTTGGTTACTTAGTGTATAATAAATAAAACAAATAGAGTTAATAGTACCTACTTCCTTCAAATATAGCGTCAGTATATAATAATATTTGCTGATGTATGCCCGCGGCTACACCGTCGTGGAGTTCGTTTATTGTCCCCAAGGATCGTGCTGCTGGGATAAAAAGAATGAAACAAACATCCATCCATTATAATAGTAGGAACATTCACAGTTATAATAGTAGGAATATTGTCATACGATAATTTTGATTAAAAATAAAATAATCTATCCTACAGCTAATTTTAGTATTTTCCTTTCAAAGGAATTAATAGGAAACGCTATGCCTACCTGGCGGCGTTTCCTCTTAATAGCTACTAATCAGTATACAACAACAACAGCCCATAACGTCCACAATTTGCCGTAATCTCCACGCTTGGCAGGCGGATTGGAGATCGCAGTGATGAAAGACTAACAGAAAACGCTGCTGCCCATTCTCTGGTCTACTGAGGCGCAAGGTGTTCCGCCTCAGACATTAGTCGTCTTATACGACACCCGTGAGTGTAATGGGTTGGTTCTATTCTACTCTGCCGGATACCACACGGCTGCGGCTAATCAGTAAACATGTAAAGTAAACGCATAATTTATTCGCTAGGACAACACCCAGCAAGGCAGCAACACTGCATAGCAACCGCCAAAACTTCAATATAAAACATGTTTTGCAACCATTACTCAGCTTTCGAAAAAACGACACAAACACAATAATATTTCAGCTGTCAACGATTATAACACGCCATCCCAAATGTCAATAACAAAATATATGTATTCTCTATTTAAAAAATATTACGCCCATATTTTATTTATTGACATAAGAATCGACACTGACATTTTTCAAGATTTTCGCGTTTTTTACCAACATGTCAATAGATAGATACGGTCGTTATGTAGGATAACAGACGCACAAGGACGAAGGCTATTTACTTAGTAAACACATGTCTTTAATGTCAATATTTTGTGTGGATTGACGAGCACACACGTGCAAGATAGTGGGCGAGTTATCGAAAGGGTTGGCCTGTATGTGTGCAGACGGTAATGGGTTCGATAAGTTTGTCAATCTTAGTTTGTTGCTATGTCATAAAAACTAATGTGAAACGTTTGTTATAGAGATAGCTGAACAGCCTGGCTGTTGTCAACGTCAGTGTCAAACTTTGTTTTCATAATGATTTAGCGAATTCTTCCGGAATGTAAATAACTAGCTTTAGCAGCTTTGGCTTCGCTCGCCAGGAGTTCGAAAACTATCCCACGAGGAAGTACTATCGATATTGATTTTGATTTTGGTAACAAACAGTAGTAGTAGAACAGCTAACAGTGGTAGTAGTTATTTTTGCATTCATCATCATCTAAGTCGTTATCTCCATTATTGAAGGTCGTGTCTAGTCTGTGTCTGAGGTATTCATCACTCGGTGCACTATGCTCTTCCACGTTTGTCTGTCCTCGGCGGTCTTAAAAGCTTCGGCTATTGATAGGCCAGTGAGCGACTTTACTCGGTCTGACCAACGGGTAGGTGAGCGCCCGCGTGGTCTTTTCCCGTCTACTTGGCCAACTACCATCAGCTTCTCGAGGCTGTCAGGGTTTCTACGAGCGACATGTCCAAAATACTTAAGAATTCGCTGGAAGCAGACAGTGGATAGTCTTGTGGATATTTGGAGCTCCTTAAGAATGGACAGGTTGGTCCGGCGTGCAGTCCATGGAATTCGCAGCATCCGCCTCCAAACCCACATTTCAAAAGCGTCAATTTTTGCCCTTTCCTTCTCCCTTATTGTCCAAGATTCGGCACCGTAAGAGAAAATTGAGAATACCAGCGCACGCACCAGCCTCATTTTGGTTTTGCGGGATATATTGCGATCTTTCCATATCCGAGTGAGTTTAGTCATCGCTGCCTTGGACATCTGGATTCTTCTGGCGATTTTTGCATTAAAAATGTTAATATGGAGTGGTCTCCTCAATGACGTATTATATATAGACACGTCATGAACCAACATCGCGGCGCTTAAAAACGGCGAAAATACTAGAACTACTTATAAGCGTGAAGAAAGAGAAAGAAAACATGACACCGAACGGCGGGATGCCTGTTGCGAGAGGGAGATAAATATACATCTTCAGTCACGTCACCGGATTTATTAAATTATAAACAAACGTAGCGTCGCGCGACAGGTTGGTGCGTAACTAAGCGCGATGTGGCCAATTGGCTTCATTTCATGTTGTCATTTTAGAGTGCGGACAACGTATCTATAGTTTATATATCATTGAGTCTCCTACATATTCCTTCACTTTAAGTATACAATGTACCTTTTAAAAGCTAGCAATTTTATTTGGTTCTAACCTATTTGATAAACAAAATTAACGGCATTTTAATTCTTATTTTTATGTAAATAATTTATATTAAACAAACGAAGTCTCAATTAACTATTTGACCCAGTTTTGGCGTAATGTAATTTTAGTAAATTGTTTTTTTATTGGATTTAATTGGTATTAAGTATTATCTCATTAAGGAATCACCCACGCTATAAGATCAGGTAGACACAAAGATAGACCTTTAACAGGTGGCTGGCTCAGCCTGGAGGTGGAGGGGATGACGGAGGACAGGGGTCAGGGGCTGGGTAGGACGTTGACAACTAATATTTATTTCAGTCATGTCTAATTGTTTCAAAGTTTCAACAAGTACTGAAACTCCCTGTGAACCAAATTTGGCGTAATCCCAAACCGCTGGGTACTGTACGGTTATATCAGTTAGATGATTAATTGCAGACTTTTCTGACTTGTTGCCAAATCTTCGCTTGTTCCAATCAATTTTACGGCTTAACTTGCATTTTTTCTCAAGTGAATTTATCTTCTACTCTGTAAAAATCTTCAAATCATTCATTAATTTGCTTGCATAGAAACCACTAGAGCTAGAACCAAGGGATTAGTAACCAAGTCCCCTCTTTGAGGAGTGGGTTGAGAGACGCCACGGTGTCCTCACCTTCCGCCTGACGCAGGTCCTCACCGGACACGGTTGTTTCGGGAGGTTCCTGCACCGAATCGGGCGGGAGGAAACGCCCGGGTGCTTCCATTGTGAGGATCGACCGGAGGACACGGTGGAACACACGGTGGAGGTGTGCCCCGCGTGGGCGGAGCACCGCCATGTCCTCGAAGCGGCGATTGGCGGCGGCGACCTCTCGCGTCCGGCCCTGGTGCAAGCCATGGTCCGGAGCGAGACGGAATGGGACGCCGTCACCTCCTTCTGCGAAGCAGTAATGCTAGAGAAGGAGGTGGCGGAACGTGAGAGGGAGAGAACCTCACAGCGTCCCGGCCGCCGCGGGAGACGCCCCTGGCGTCGGGGGCCACCGTAGGCGCGGGCCTGTGGACGGTGGGCTATGGGCTAGCTCGCCGTCCGTCCCTCTCATGACGTGACGTGTCGACGGCGCGTTCGTGTTCCACGCGCGCCTCAAAGAGAGTCAGCAAAAAGGAGGGGGTCCGTAGGGACCGATGCCTGCCGGGGTTGCGGGACTGTTCGAAAGAGATACCGTGGCCCCGGAACACAAAGGGCGATGAAGGAACATGGATGGGTTTTAGTCAGTAAAAGTCTGACACTCCCTCCTGCTCCGCCCAGAGCGGGAGGAGTCATTTGATGATTTCCCATCCGAAAAAAAAAAGAGGAGAACTCATTATCATTTCATCATCATCATTGTCCGCAGGCCGACTGCTGGGTATAGGCCTCTCTTTGCTTGTGCCAAGCTCCACGCTCTTGTGCCAGTCTCATCCATGGTACCTACTCCCGCGATAACAACAACGTGCCGATCTCGCCGCCGGACGACCAACACTTCTCACAGCTCTTGTCACAGCTTTACTTCACTTGCCATCACCGATTAAGAAGGAGACAACAGTATTTTTGGAAGTTCATAACATCAAAGAGGTTGTGTGAGACTGCACCAGCAGACTCACGATGTCCGCGATTACGCGGAGCCCTAATCAAAATAATACTTGTCCAATCGACAAAGGGAAAACAACTATTCAACTATTAGATACACTTACCCATCACGTTAGAACTGGTGATGTGGCGTAGTCCCTGGTCACGTCGTATCTGGGTGGGGTGTAAGTGTAAATGTGTTTTGTGTTGTGCATGTAAGTTATGTAGATTCGACGGTATTCCAAAGGACGCCCCACAGTGCGTACCGTCGACTGCCTGGTCAAACCTTCCAAGATCACACACGTGGCACTTTTCAGTCAATGTCCAACTGAATCTTATCCCGGTTTGCTAACCCAATTGGGGATTTACAATAGTCCAGCACTGAATTCAGGAAGTTACCGGCGTCCAAACGACACAAAGCCGGCTACTTAACCAACAAATTATTCGCGGTCACGACGCAAGATGGCGAAATGTCTCAATTTTCACTCAATTATCAACAAAATATCAAACACCGATCAAGATTGTATCGGATTAACATTAACTCAAAGTTTCAATCAATAATTACACGACAGCAGCGTGCATCAAAAAAAACGGACAACGGAAGCAAGTTTCTTCCCAACCAAGATCGCACTGACAACTGAAACGTCATCTGTCAAACGTCAAAAAACTGCGTTCGGAAACTTATGGGATGAAACAGAGGTTTAATAGGGGGATAATAAGTTTGTTATTTCTGGGAATGGGAAATCCTATTGGACGTTAGCCTTGTTTTGTAAGAAGACATATGTATTAAAAAACTTTTTTGCAAAAAATAAAACCTACTTAAAAAAAACACATAATTTGGTGTTTTTGTCACCGGTTTCTGAAGCTAAAGTTATTTTTCACTTTTTGTGTTTTTCTTTTGGTTTTTGTTAAAGATGTCATGGTAATAGGCTTAACCCCGATAAACTTCGAAAGCCGATAAATGGAACTTAGCATACCTAACTGTCGATATTTGGGTGTATTGTATACATCTGCGTAATCCTTTTAGAGTATACAGGCGTGATGTTACGTCATGATGTTATATAAACAATAAACATCCAAGCGATTGCAGCAATCACGACAGATTTGTCTTCTATTTTTGGAGAGTTTCATTGTATATCTCCGCAGATCAGCATCTGATCTTCACCAAAACCATGGGATTACCTCAGGACTATACTGTTCAAAGAATTTTGAGAATCGGTCCACAAATGGGGGAGAAACCAGGTAAAATACATTAAAAAAAAACATACACACGAACATAGAACCTCCTCCTTGTTTGAAGTCGATTAAAAGTATTAGTAAATATAGCCTTGAGTCATTATATTCACCTAGTGTCAATGACACTACTATACATTGGGGCGACGACACAAATAGTTCAACACTCACTATAGACTCTCTCACTAGTTCACTACCAATGATATTATAAGTAAAAAATAATATCATTGTTCACTACCATTACACTAAATCAGAGAAAAAATCTAGATCTTGCGCATTACGCCTAGTCTATAAATCTTACGCAATCTAAATAGAGACTCAATCTTAGAGTTGAGCCAAAAAACTTTTAAACGACGATTACTGATAAAAAGGTAGGCAGCACTGGTCATTATTAAAACTGTCCGTTATAATTGACTGTGTATTTGAAAAATGTGGATAAGAATCTTTCTCGAAATATGTATATTAATGTGTTAATTTCAGATACACTTTTACTAACGATTCGTCATCACTCCAGCTTCAGTCCAAGACTACAAGTTTCAGACAATAGTTGGCTTTGCACTTCGACCAGGCTTTTTCTTTGGGACTGATTTTTTTATCCAGCACACTATTCCTAACCACTGCAACTCCTGAAAGCCAGAATCAAGATGGCGACCGCTAGAAAAGCGCGACGACTCCCGGATAAACAATCTAACTTTTTTTAATCCTGCAACGAAATTATCTTCGGCAGTCATAGCTCCAGCTATTGCTAGCAATTAGCTTAGGGATTTGTTGCCGGAATTTAGAAAGAATGAGAGCTGTCTAAAATTATCTATGGTGTGTGATGGATGGAACATGGAAACAATACATCAGGTTCTACTAATTATAAAACACATATAAACGGGTATTTTCGCGAATTTTTACAAATACCCGTTTATATGTGTTTTATAATGTGTTTTGATCGTGAAAGTTTAAAAAAGACAGGTTCTACTAATCTTCTAAAATGTACTCGTATAATATGCCATCAATCTAAGTTAGTTGTCCTAGGTAAATATATAAATATAAACACGCACGTGAAACTGACATCGTGTCAACTCATGCGTATGATTTTGTATCTTTTACGCATCCGATTTATTTTCGATCTCGAATAAGTGCGTAGAAATGTGTTAGGAACTTTGAAATACAAAATACTTTCATCGAATCACAGTATGAAAATAGTCCGACAATTTAAATGCGGTTAATGTCTTCTTCAATTTAATCCTGTAAAAAAACTTATTGCTCTAAATATTTATGAAAGTTACGTTGGTATAAGCATGCATTTGTAGATTGTTGACAGTCGTTATAGGTGCTCAGTGGCCCGAAAGTCCCAGTCTTACCAAGAGGTAACGTATTACCCAGTAGTAACTGGGTCGTGGACGTCAGATAGACTCGCTCCATGTAACATACTAATATTCAGCTGCATCCAGTTAGACTGGAAGCCGACCCTAACATAGTTGGGAAAAGAAAGGCAAATGATGCCGTCTGTATTGCATGCAATCGGCTCAATAATGAATCAGTACCAATAAAGTTTAAAACATGATTTGATTTCAATGTACAATAAGAAACGCGTCACAGTGTGCTTTCCTCAGCGCGCCCGGTAACCTTGCCTGAACATTTTCCTGATGGCTCATGGTTGTACTCCTTTATGCAAGGTTACATTGTTTGCGAATCTATATGTATCTCTTGAATATATTAAATACTTCTATTGGCTTCTTTTCATTTTTAGTTGCAAGGTTGTCATCAACGTCTAAGTAAAAGGTTATCAACTCGACTGAATGGTACTTTTCATCAAGGTGATGTGGTTTTAAGTGAATATAACTGAAATAAGTTGCAGAATGTAAGCTCAAGTTGTTCAGTATAAACTTTTAGCAGTATTTCAAAATTTTCCAAATATAGGTTTATTACTGTTATGTCAAAGAGGACAGAAATAGCAAAGGCTCTGCAAAACATGATTTCGTACGGCTTCTCTGTGTGAACATTTCTTACGTTTTACACAGAAATCTTTTTATTAGCTTTTCTCTTACGCAATATTTTTCTCTTACTTGGGTAATTGTGATTGGTCAAATTATCCGAAATCAGAAACATATTAGTGTCACATCAACATATTACATTTCAATGTTTTATACGGATCAATTCAAACATTGGCTGTACAAACAGGTACAATAAAGCGGACTATAGCAAACTATAGCGGAGAGTATTGACTCTCCGATTATTAAAAGTTTTGTGAGAAGGACAACCACTGAACATTAATCTGGGGATGTCCTGTCACAATACTATTTACTCTGTCTTCTCTATTGTATCTCAGCTACTAACACTAGAAATAAGTTATTTTGTTTTGCTAACACGAAGGATCACTCTCATTGATCATTGTCCGAAAAATAAAGTATATTATTAAAGCGTTGTGAAAGAACATTTCTATCATTATTCTTCTTTTGTAAATTATATTTGTAAAGAGCATGCACTAATACAAGCTTCAACACATAAGTATTACATGTTAAACGACGTTTTCAATAAACCGTCTATCCAATGATACAAACACGATATTTACTCATGCAGCCGTCTTTAAGTACAAGCATGCTAACAAGAAAATCTCATGAAAATAGCTTTAGCAATTATCGAGAAATGAACGATGCACACGTTCCTGCAGTCATTGACTTGTACACTATTGTTGAGAATGTACACAAATCCTTATTGTGTATTGTTTTTAGATTTACATAAGTAATAGAACGTATATATAAGCGGCTGTGTGTTTTAAAATTATGTTTGTAAAAGTGATTATAACAAAAATGTTGATTGAATAAGTAAAATGCACTATAACAACATGCTTAGACAGACACGCCAGGAGTCTCAATTATTTGAATTACTACTAGGATTTTCCTGCGGATTCACCCGAGTGGAGGTCGAGAATTATTATCGCACGAAAATACTCTACCGGAATAAATATTATCAACATTGGTGAAAAAGTATTACAGTTATTCTCGCATTTATGGTATAAGTTATTGTAAATAATTCTTTCGCATTTTCATTTCATTTTTTTATTCGTCCGAAAATGATCCAGTTCTACAGTAATAAGAAAATCATGAAAAAGTCCATATTGTTTCACGAACAAGCCTCTAAACATATCTGAAACATCAATAGATGTATTAATAAGCTATTATGTCAAAGGATTTACATAATGAATCGTGCGCATCTCGCCACGTGTCATACATATACTTGCACTAGTGTGTGCGTGTGTGTGAGTGTGTGTGTATGTGCGTCTGCGCAACGCTCACTAAATTTCATTGAGCGTAATCATGTCAAGGTCTTATGTGAATGAACTCTGCTTGTGTGTGTGTTAGTGTAGTACGTTTAATTACATAATAGATCTGTTTTTTGGAAATTCGGAGTATTGGCAGTGCGATAGAATTTTGTAGTGGCAGGCTGTTCTTTTAGGTTGGTGGGTCAGTTTATGTTGTTCATTATGTTTATTCAGACAGTTTCTTTATTAGTCTTTTTGACATACTGGATCTCAAGGTAAATGTAAAAGCTATTTTTAGATAACGTTAATTATAAAAATTTCATAACACTTTTACATAGATTTTCTCGGAATTTTTGTATACTTAGGTACTTAACTCAAATCACAAAAAAAAACACACAGATCAGTAAGGATTTTTTCCGGGAAGAAAATGTTGGTTGTAGATTCCGTTTCTTTTTCTCATTCTAAAATACATTTTAGTGCCTACAGGTGGAAATTAGGAAACAAAGTGCCGGTGCCAACGACGCGAACACTTGTCAGATTTATTGCTTGGCCTTATTCGTGGTTTTATTTCAAGCAGTTAGTTACTCAGAGAACGAACTGAGTTTACCTACGTTGCACTTGTTCAGGCACATATTACGTACAGATAGAATTATGTAGTAGGTACATGCCAATGTAAGTGTAACGAATAAATCTATTGCCGTTGTCATAATAATTTCTAAAGTAATTTAGTTCGATCTAGTTTTATGTAACTGAGTCTGTAAAAAATATTCTAGATACTGTGCTGTGCATATTCTGTGTGTATATGTATATCCATCCCACATAGAGGAGGCCTGTGTCCCAGCAGTGGGAACGATACGAGCTTAATGTGGTACTTTACTTTGCAGTACTTAGTGTGCAGTAAAAATATCACGACGCATGTTCTTTTATTTAATTGACCTATCTACACTAAGTACATAAGTACCTACAGTTAATCAATCACTGACTAATTAAATCTCTGACATTTAGCCGGATTGTATCAGTTAAGTTAATCTACGTAGATTAGATTAGATTTTGTGTTTTCATGCTTTACCTAATTTCTTGGTTTTATTACTTTACGTTTTGAATGGTTTTTCGATAATAGAATTTACAATATAAAATTCATTAATGAAACGTGAAAATCATATCGGAGACACACACAAAAATTTAGTAATTTCGATGTAGTATGGATAAACTTAAACCCTTTGGAGGAAAAAGAGGCCTGAAGTCATGTAATTTAAAAAGTGTTTCTAGTCGTTCAGTCCTATACCACGCATATTAACACGAGCAATCATTTATTACGTAACCAATGTCACGCGACTATTTTTTACGTTCAATAAAATATTCATCTACTTACATACTAACTTACTTTCTAGCTTAGCAAGATAAGCGGTTAGCTGACTCAAAATACGATGCCTCTCCGATTTAATATTAAAAATGGTGACTTTTGGTGACTAACGTAGGTGAAATGAGTGGTTGCACTTTGGACTGCAGATTCAATCAGTTTTTTTTATTCATGAAATAATTTTATTGATAGCACCTAACAAACACGGTTCCAGTACTCAACCATTTTATCACCTGAGTACTAAGAGCACTCAGATTATCAAGCTTTCCGTCTATTTTAGTCTTATCGGAATGTTTCTATCTACCTGATTATAAAATAAAATAAAAAAAAACTGAAATAAATATCAGTTCCAAAACATATCTGTGAAAATATAAGTATTTTTTTCTCCTCTCTGTTTTTTCTGATTTATCTTATTGAGGATTCAGATAGCTTAATCTTTTCTCAGAGATTCTTTGAGCTTCATTGGCTCGGCACTTTTCTGGTGGTCGCCACTGTTGATTCTGGCTTTCAGGAGTTTCAGTAGTTGGGAATAGTGTGGAGGGTTTGTCCTAGTACTCTCCACAAAAGTAAGTTTTGATTGTTTTCTTTAAAAATATGAATATTTAACAATGTTAAGTCGTCAAAATAAACGAGTAGTTCCTTCAAGATGTTACACCCACATGCGTACGAGTGGCATGCGTATGCGTGTACTGCACTGAACTGATACGCACAGCAGAAGCTTCAGTAAACAGAGACACAAACTTGTGTATTAGAAGAAGAGATTCATCACCATCATCGGCACTGCTGGACATTGGTCTGCCACAAGTGTCGCACGTCAGCCGGGCCAGTCTTCTGTCCTTCTCGCACCCAGCAGATTCCCGCGGCCTTCACCAAGTCACCTTACGGGAGGCTTTAAGCACTGCACTTCAGCTATGTGGTCACCACTCCAGAACGTTTCAGCCATATCCGCAAACCGTTCCACGAGTAAAGTGCCATGTCTGCCACTAATGTTTGGCTTGGTTTGGTTTTCGAGATAGAAGAGTCGCATATATTCTATTTGACTACTGTCATGAGGAAATTTGAAGCTCACCTTACATACCTACCTTATGTCCATGATCTTGACCACGGAAGGTGGTTCACTCACCCTGGGTTTGTCCAACGTACTAACTGGTCCAGCACTTTCTTCAATTTACCTAATTTGGTTCCCAGATACCTCTACGAACCTATAAATCTATCTTCTTCATCAAAGTAAGCCTTCTGCACCCCCCGACTCAACCAAGCCCGTGCCCCTGCCAAGATCTATTTGTGCATGCGTTTGCGCACCCCCTCCGCCCGCCCCGCCCTCCCCGTCGCCCTCCCCCGGGCCCCGGCGTGCGATCACCTCATCGATTAAATGGTTTCGACGTGTGAAGCATCGCAGGTGAAAATATAACGTAATTGCGAAAGAGATGAGCGTTTAATTCTGAATACGTTTAAGATGCTGGATTGATTTTTAAGTGGTAGGTAATTGAAGGCAGGATTTTTTGCTACTTTTAGTGTGGTTGAACAATCTAAACCAATATTTTAAAGAAGAAAGATTGGATGTTTTTGCTTGTTTGTTTGTTACGATTTAACTCAATAACTACTCAACCGATTTTAAAAATTCTTTCACCATTAGAAAGCCACGTGCTTACTGAGTTACCTATGCTATAATATATTATTTATTTATCCCCGTACTCCCACGGGAACGCGGATGAAACCGCGTGACGTCCGCTAGTGTCTAATAAAATTGTAAGTACATGTTGTACCAGTGGGAAATTCAGAGTACCTATCAGATTTTCTGATTGTCATAATAAATTATTTGAATGAATTCAGTGGAGTTTAGTACAATTTTGGACAGTGAGGCAGAAGAAAACGGAAGCCGGTTTAAACCTAGCAGTGGATTTCTAAAATGATGATGATTCAGATAAATAATAGCTAGATAAGCACTTAAATCTAATTAATCAAGTAATCCCATATTTTTCTCTTTCATTAACTAAACCATCCCAGCACACAACTGCAAATTGTGGTTGATTTATGGATACTAAAAATGTATGATGATGATGATAAAAAGCTAAAGCGTATTATTATCACTACGGTAACAACATCAGACCTTCAGAGTGAATACATTTTATGGTACTTAGTGCTTTAATAACACCATGTAAAGCATGCGTCACACTGAAAGCACAGACAGTAGAAACCTCATCTCACCTCTTCGTAATTCTATTATCTATGGCTTTTCTAATATCTTTATCTTCCTATCCTTGTCTCACTCTACTTGTGGTCGACGCAACACGTTTTCTTCTTTGATTCTGTCAGGCGTCATGGCATCATTTTTTACTCATTTCTCTTTTATATCATGCCTCACGCAATCCTTGGCTTATCTAATATGTTTTTTAAGCAATTATGGTTTTTCTATGTGGCTGTAAAATTCATATCTGTACGAATCTTCTGAATTAAAAAAAAGATGTGACACTTGCTTACGGTCAGCTGAGGACACGCACATTACTTCTATAGACTTCGTAATTATTGTGTGCATCACTTTGTGACTTGAACCGAATAAACTTAGTATATTTCTTTTATTCTTTACACAAGCACAATCGTCACGAACTAACAAATATTTTTCAGTAGGCTGAATCTGAATAACAGGTTAATATGAGTAGTACCTATTGATGCACCAAATACAAATACTACCGTTAAAATCTCTACAATCAATCTCTGCAATCTCTATCTCTACTCTTCGATACCCGCAATTACAGACACAATTAAATACACCGTACCCGATCAGGTACGTCTGAGGACATACAGGAATAGTTAATAAACGAAAGGAAACGATCGCTTTCATGACTCGCTTCGCTTTTACTACAGCGCATCCCTAACCGACTAGTTTAAAGCTAGTGGGGCAGTGTACGAGTGTCATGTAGATGAATTGCCTCAATTGAGCAGATAAGCGTAGATTGGCTAATTGTGTGCGTTATTTTTAGTGTCCGCCAGTGGACGATTAGATTGGGTAGGGAGTAGACTGTCGCGAGCATCAGTTCACATGAGATTCTGCTTCTTAATAACCTCGTTAGCCTGCTCAACATGAGTTATTGGGTTTGATTCCTGCAACGGGATAAACGTTAAGAGCCTGTACTACCCCAAATTAGCAACTCTATTTGTGGTGGTTCAAACTTCGTTTGAAATATTGTTACAATAACGTTCTAATCAGCTTGTACTACAAAGTGGTTGTTACGTCAGTCACTGCAGGCCGAATAGTGCGAAATGAGTGGTTTTTATTCTTTATAAAATATTATTTTTTGTATTTTGGAAAAAATAAAAAAACCATAAGACCTGCTTTTAGTTAGTTCAGTTAGTATGCAAAGTTTCATGATCTAATTTGAAGTACTTTTTGAATTTGGAGGTAACTTAGGATTTGTTTTCTATCGAGAAAATTTTATGGAATCGTGTTTTCGCCAAACATAAGACCTAACATTATTCCTCAACTTTACCATTTATTTATTTTAAAATAATTGCTGCAGTATTTTAGGCGTAACGGAGGATCATGCTAAGCCATTTGAGGTAGTATAGACCCTTAATGTATAAACATAATTCGCAAAATATGGGTGTACATGAGTACCTACATAATATATCTACTTAACCCTTCAGGATCACAGGCGTGATGTTTACGTTACCTAAGTACAGCCAAAATAATGTTGCATCTACAAACAGCATTTTCCCACCCATAGGGTTTGTAATTTTGTATCTTATCTCAATAAAATCTAAATCGAAATTCAGATGCGAAAACACAGTTTGCACTTTGCAGCTTCGAGTTTCTCGTGAAATAACTCAATCGTTTCTTAATTTTGCTAACTGGTATACATATTAGTGTCGGTGAGTGTACACGTGCTTTCTATTGCGAAGTGGGCAGTAAGGACGTGTGGCATGGCGCATGTGGCATGGCGAAAGAACGTCCTGCTGCCACGGGTTGGGCAGCTCTCCAAATGTTCCACTATTGTTGTTACTTTTACCCGATCATATATTTGCTAATGGCTTGTGAAGGAAGAAAGTGTTTTGGCACATTTTCGGCGATGTGAGATTATTTTTGTCCTAGTTTTCACGTGAAACATTAGCAGTAAACGAAATAATTGCAGTCATTTAGCAGTACTAAGCTTCACTAATTTCAAGGAACTCATATTATGGACTAGTAGATCAACCATGCATGTTTTCTTCAAAAACAAACAATTATTTGACGCGATTTTTAACGCATCTTTATACAGACAATCTTATCCATACATTTCTAAGGTGGTACTAATGAAAACCACAACAATGATGTTAACTGATATCATCACTCCTGATAAACCCAAACGTATATAAAGCAACGGTACACTCACATTCTGCCAGTTATGTTCGAGTCCCATGCAAGTGAGTCTTTTGCCATCAGCCATGCATACATTCTGAAAAAATCCTGATGGGAAACCCAATAAACACCTTGCCCTACCTGGGAATCAAACCTCGTGCACAGCCGAAGCACCTAATATAAGTACCTGTGCTACATAGACGAACAGCCCAGCTCCAGAGAGCACGTCTTTGTTATGTAAATACAGTGGTGTATATAACCCGCGCCTACATAACGTGACTGCGCACATACTCGTGAATTAAACCAGCAGCACTCTGCCGTAGTGCACTCGCGGAACGTAAAGATTATATTTAATTAGTAACTCTGGACCCGTGGGCACGTGGGTGTCGTGTGTGATAATGATAAGAGTTCCTAGCTAGGTGGAGAGGTGGTGGAATGTTTCGAAGTTTTAAATGAATAGAGAAAGAATCCCGCCCCCAAATAAATGGGATCAACATCATCTGCCTAGCCTTTCGTCAACTATGTTGGGGTCGGATTCCAGTCTAACTGGATGCAGTATTTTACATGGAGCGACTGCCTATAAGGGCCAAACTTTCGATCGCTAATTAATAAAAACGCAAGTCTCTACATCCAAGTTGCGTTTCTCGCAAGCATCGTTATTGCAACCGAACTTTTTGATGATCGAAAGTTTGCGACAACGTCGTTATCTATGTCGAACCTGCCAAAGTTATACCATAGTACTCAATTTTCCGACTGTATATAAAGTTTTACCCATAAGTACCCACGTCACGCGTTTTGACTAAGTATAAAGTTACCAGAGTGAATATATTTGAAAGGGAAAATACATGTAGGTACTGTACAGGGTCCGCTACATTTTTTGTTTAGATGTCCATCCAAATAGCAGTGTATGGGATGATCACGTAACAGACCCACGAGCGCAAAGCTAATCCCTTCACGACCATCCACAAACAAAACAAAATCATTCAACTCTTTATTTCACGCATCGCTTCCTGTTATTGTAACATCAACACTTTAATTTCCATATCAATTAGCTGTAGCCCCCCCCCCTCACTACATCCCACTTATATAGTATAGAGTTACCAGCACCACTACATGGGTAATACTGCACGGTACATGGACCCACTAATTCAATTTGATGGTCATACACACACACACACACATATGAACTCCTAAAAATAACACCGAACATGAAGGGCCATTTACGGTACTTACAAATTTAGTTATGCAGTCCAAAATCACGAAAACATGCTTTACCTCGGACAAAATACAGTTGAATTTGACTCTGTTGGATTGCCCCAGTAAGTTGGTGTATATGAACGATTTTATTACGCTCAGTTAATTTATTTGTTTGTTCGTTCGCTTCGTGACAAAGACGAGCCTATATTAGTTAACAGGGTAAATATGTCCTTAATATTGTTACTGCAATGGCTAATTTAGTTTAGGTTTTGTTCGTTTCAGAGGAAAGTCTTTGTAGAAAGTCAATTCTGAAAAGAGGCTGTTTTATTTAAACCTTTATAATGCAAATAACGATTATTAGAGTAAATAAACGGTTTTCAAAAGGTATGTGTTTCTAGTCACTTCGTTCGATTACTTAATCCTAATTATTTTTAATCTTCCTGCTACTCGACAAACATGTTTTCCAATATAATCAAGCCAAAAACATCTCTCTTAGCAGACAGAAGAACGCTTCCTAGCCCCTTGATACAGTAGTTCATTTTAACGGCACCCCCCATTAGTAAAATTAAGGGCTTATACTTACTCCCTCAAATGGCTTAGCATGATCCTCCGTTACGCCTAAAATACTGCAGCATTAATTTTGAAATAAATATATGGTAAAGTTGAGGATTACTACTAAGTAGGTACTATGTGTGACGAATCCAAAGTTACCTCCAAATCGAACAATAAACCGCTGGTATTCAAAAAGTACTTCAAATTAGATCATGAAACTTTGCATACTAACTGAACAAACTATAAAGCAGGTCCAATGTGTTTTATTTTTTTAGTCCAATCAATAGATTTTTTGTAAATCGCAAAAATCACTAATTTCGCACTATTCGGCCGCAGTGACTGACGTAACCATCGCTTACCGCTCTGTAGTGCAAGCTGATTAGAACTTTATTCTAACAGTTTTTCAAACGAAGTTTGAACCACCACAAATAGAGTTGCTAACTTTAGGGTTAAAAGGGCCTTAAATAAGAAATTTATCTTTGGCCGGAGGATTAAAATCCCATTATTTTATAGCCAATGTTTGATCAACATCAAACGACAAACAAAACAAGAGAAGTCAAAGAGGATCGTAGACGTAGCCGGTGGCGTTCTGTAGATTCTGCTTACCCCATAGACAAATGGCGTGAGTTGATGTATGTAGGTATGTATATGTAACCACATAGATTGGCTCCTGAAAATCAGGAATGTTCCAATTTCCCAGTTTCCTACCCTCGTGGAAAATACCCGCGTCCTACATGAAAGTTTCCACAGCCTCCGACACTAAAAATCTAATACAGATCTTATTCGTTTTTAATGCCTCTCATCTGCCTCTAATTGTGCTGTCCCTAATGAGACCGTGATGTTGGCCGCCATTACAAAAATGAACGCGAGTTTATGGTAATAAAATGTTGCTTTTCCTTTTGTTAGTAAGCGTACTATGTTATTTTTTGTATAACCTAATACGAATCCTTCCATGCCATGTCTCTAGCATAATCATAATCCGCCTATAAATGTTCCCACTGGTGGGACACAGTCAGACAGGCCTCGCTGTTGCTAAAAACAACAACAACACCGGCGAACAACTCGCAACAACTTGCAACAGCGGCTAAATATCGGGAACTAAGAATAATTGAAAATCACGGAAGATTTATTTTATTTATATCTCGTAAGTGACGCTGTAAATTTTGAATATTAGGAAGAATAGAAACTAGATCTAATTTTCTAGTAATTAAGTCACTTAACTGAGAGTAACCGCGGATAAAATTCAATGACAAGCATTTACCTACAAGGCGTACTTCCAGCAACTTACTGCTGTAGGCTGATGATGTTGACGATGGTACAAGTGAAGATGTGAGCAAGTTTATAATATAGAAGACAATCTGTTGACTAAAAGCATTAGTTAGAATGTTACGAGAGCAGCTTTTGGCTTTATCCCAAAGCCTCATGTCTGAGATAGATTATCTTTTATCTAAAATGAATTACAGTTCATAATCTTTCACGTGTTAGAACGAGGTAACATTTACATTATATATTACATAACACAACACACATGATACAATGTATGCTCAATATCCATTACATTGATTCGTTAAAAAATAACCTTCAACTAAAACTTAGGTATAAGAAACCATAGAAAAACAAACTGATTCACAAAACCGGTTGCATTTTCTAAACATTTTCTTTACTAAGAACATAAGTCTCAGTCGAATTTACATTAATTTTATACAGAATTAGAAATAAAACCCCATTCGGAGAGATTTTGTGCCGAAAATAAACGAATAAACATTGTAAAATTTAATGTTAACAGACGGTCTTACCGTTTCGTTACACCACGCTAGCCACTTTGTTGTTTTAACCCTTGCATCCATCGAAAAGTTTAAACTTCTAACATTCAAAACTCCTGAATCAAAATCCGCGATGAATTTGGACAAATTCGTAAGTATCGCTACGGAGGCGAAGGATCTCGTACTCGGTACAGAGGCATGGAGTAAATCCAGACTGCTGTCAGTTGGCTGTGGTAAACAACACAATTAAGGCCGGAGTTTCAATTGACGATGACGCGCTTTCCAACTACATGCACAATCGAACACAGTGCCTCACTAACTTCGCATAAACAGACACAGTGCCGGTTTCGTCCAGAAATCTGTTCTGTGTGTACAGCGGGAAGCATGTGGACTTATTTTAGATCTCGTTGCTATGTGAGCAAGTCCAATTTGCTTTTCCTATTTAGAAAAACAAGTGGGCTCGTTATGTTCTTTGTGGTTTATGGAAAAAAATCGCCTTACGGTGAATTGAGGGCAACCATGTCATTACTAAATTGAATATGGCAACCATCTTGTTTGGGACACATGTATCCTTAGCTGCTTTGTCATTAGCTGTTATTTTATGTACCTTCTTACTCTTGATTATGTGTTTTTTGCTCAATAGTAAGTAGGTATAGGGTTCTTTGATAGCGTACAGTTCGTTAAGGTTTTTTGTCTACCAAACTTGTTTTTATCAGTTGTCTGACCTTTCTGATCTGATGAAATAATATTGTTTGTAAAAAAGGTTACTATCATGACAGCACTAAGCGTAACATAGTATCTTCGAAAATCAGTCAGTAATGAAATGTTTTTTGTTGATCGTTGCCAGTTGTTGCTATGGAAATCCTTTGTATTGAACGTTTTTTCCTAAAGTCCAGGAGTTGTGTAATCAGAACAAGTTTTCTGTTTCATGAACCATCTTGACTTTACTTTCAGGATTAGGTTTAAATATCTGGATTAACCTTAGACCATAATAGCTGGGACGGAGGTCAGGGTGATGTGGTGCAGCTTGGCAGCTTATGTCCAGCAGTGGACTGCAAGAGGCTGTGATGATCCAGTCCCAACACATAGCTTTTATAAAACGAGTCTAAAATGCAATCATTAATAAAAATGAAGACTTTAGCTATAGCTATACCTACTGCTGCCATTTAATAAAGATCGTTAAATCCTAAAAATGGCTGTAATTTAGAATCATGATACTTGAATTTGAAGAGTTTATTTTATAATCTTGTTATCTCAACGAGCTGTAATTGTATTTTTTTATCAACAACTCGTAATGTGAGCGGATGGCAGATCCGGCTGGCTGTAGCCAACTACTCACCGTACGCGTACATTCGACGTTCTTGAATGTTGTTTTTTATAAGAACTGAGAGATTTTAATTAAAGAATACATCATTGAGTACCGTTACTTACATATTAGAGTCATTTCCGTGGGCTGTTGTTCAATTATAGTCAAATGAGTGTAATAATAATTATGAATGTGTTCAGTTAGTCTAATCTCACAAGCATTAAGAAGAATATCACAAACACTGACGCTCGCGTGGATAGGCGCGGTGTGAGCAGGCTCATGTGGTGATGTCATGTTCAGGAATAGAAGAGAACAGATGTTACAGAATACTTTTTCAAGTTACTTTTTTCCCAAATTCGCACGCGATGTCATGATCTTAACATTGGTATAGTAGGCCGCTGGCAAATAGTAACACAACCAGTAGTTGGTCAATGGTAACACAATAAGTGTTTTATTTCTGGGCCTGATCAATGTTAGAGTATAATAACTGAAGTGCAGTCGACTGAGAATGGCTAAGTAGACCTTGAATAGAGCCTGCTCATATTAGATGCTCTACATGGTGAACTAAACTAAACTGAGTCAATTGGGATACCAAGATAAGAATCTCAAAACAAAACCAAAATGCTTAACTGAACTGAAAACCTAGTTCTAAACGATGATAAATAGGATACACCTAAGTTTAACCACCGGTGTTCGGCTGCACCTAGTTCTAGCCGCTATAATGAAGGCTAAACCTAGTTCTAACCGAAGATAAGAGGATACATCTAAGTTTAGCCACATGTGGCCGGCTACGCCTAGTTGTAGCCGGCTAAAACTAGGAGTAGCCGCACTTCGGCTGTTAGCCGTAACATATCTAAAGAATTTTAAAAACACGTCTTAGTTTGGGAATATATATAACCATATTGTTAATGCTACAGCAGTGTCAGATACTGCTGTCCACTGCCATTGTGATACTTGCTGCGACACAAGACCAAAGTGATGTTATAGGTATTTAAATTAAGTAACAAAATTATTGCTGATGGTTTGGGTTAATAACTAAGTATTTAATTCTCTAAATAATCTAATAGGCTGATCTCGCGCGCTCCTGAAAAAAAAAACCAACAGTTTGTTACGCCTAAGTACTTGCAACACAAACCATTAAATCAATTTAACATTCTGTTTCTCTCATCTTCAAACGATTGACAGACATATAACTACAATTACTAGAGCTAAATGCATTTTAATGATTGGTTGCTGCAAGTAATCCGTGTTGTGTTAGTTTTTAATGAATTTTCGACACAATGTAAAAATTGTTTATGAAATAAATGAATATGAATATGAGTAGGCTTTTTGTTTACTAGTACAAAGCTGGCATGCTGATTCTCCATCAGTTTCTTCAGATTCTTCATCAGAAGATTACCGAAATTACTCCCGTGATTGCAGTTGAAACCTCCATCTGAATAAGTGTTAGATTTTCGCCGATTCAACAAATCAATTAATGTGGAGCACAGATAAAACCAGCGATAGTTTCAGATTTACTACTCATTTTTTGAGTTATACGTTTGTCATAACTTTTTGTTTATAATGCGTGCGATGGTGACTCGGTACCTATTATTAGATATAGGCTATAGAACGCTAGGTTAAGGTAGGCAGTTTAATGATCATTTGCGAATTGATTGATTTAGTATCTGGTCTTTCAGGATAATAAAACGTAATTAATAGATTTTATTGTTTTCCTCAATTGTCCAGGTCCGATTTTACGATAACTGTTAATGTTTAAATAAAAGATAAAATAATAATTACAATCAACTAATTAGGTAGGTACTATGTATATGTATACTGGGACCCAGTAACTATATAGTCCCAGATTTTTTTGTCGAAAACAATCTTATTACACGACTGCCCAAAAAAAGGAGTGTTATGTTTTCAGGGTTCATGTATGTATACGTATATATGTATGTATGTATGTTTGTGAGTTTCTTTATTCCACCATAACTTCTAAACGCCTAAACCGATTTCGATGTACGTGGTATCGTTAGAATCCTTGTGTTACCCCGGGTAACATAGGCTAGTGAAAAATTAAATAATTTATAGAATACTACTGTAAAATCGAAATATCTTAAATATATAAAAGAAGAAACTGACATATCAACACACAGCCCAAACCATTGGGTCTACAGATTTCAAATTTGGCAAGTAGGGTCCTTAGGTGGTTTAGGGGTGCAATAAGAAAGGATTTTTCAAAACTCACCCCCTAAGAGGATGAAACGGGACTCAAAGTTTGTATGGGGAAACAAGATTAGTTAGACTATTTTATTCGAAACTTCACAGGAATATTCTAATTGATAAATGAGTAGAAACGGGTTTCAGGTTTTTTCAGAATTCGTCCGCTAAGATCCGAGATGAGGGCCGATGGGGTGACAAAGTCTAAAAATCAATGCACAACCCAAACCGCTGAGTCTAGAGATTCCGAATTTGGCACATAGGTTCCCTATGAGGTTTAGGGGTGCACTAAGAAAGGATTTTTCAAATTTCACCCCTTAATGGGTTGAAACGGGTGTCCAAAGTTTACATGGGCAAAACTAAATTAGTTTAGACTATTTTATTCGAAACTTAACAGGAGTACTCTCGATAAATGAGTGAACATAATATATGTGTTTCAAGTTTTTTTTAGAATTCAACCCCTAATATGGATAAATGGGGTGACAAAGTCTGAAATCAACTCATAGCCTAAACCACTGGGTCTAGAGATTCTAAATTGAGCACACGTAGGTTTCTTATGAGGTCTAAGGGTGCACTAAGAAAGGATTTTTCAAAATTTACCCCAAAGGGGGTAAAACGGGAGTCGAAAGTTTGGATGAGGAAACAAGATTAGTTAGACTATTTTATTCGAAACTACACAGGAGTACTCCTATTGATAAAAGAGTAAACATTTGTGTATCAGGTTTTTTCAGAAATCAACCCCTAAAGGGGGAAATAGGGTGACAAAGTCTGAAAATCAACGTTACTCAATACTCAATTCTTTATTACATTCCACAATGTAGGCTTAGATGGTGAACATTTCTTTGGGAACAATCGTGAACCCTGTCGGGCACAGCAAAAGTAAGATAATGTGGAGAGGACTTATCATTTAAGTATTTTATAAACTAACTTATTCTAAAAAAACATTTATTGTTTGTATGGTGTATCGGGTCTGTTGTTTTACAAAAACAACGATTTTAAGGTTTAATGTGGCGGACCTGAAATACCATCATCCCCTGTTGGGGTGCGATGGGGTTGAAATGTGTAAAATCAATATGGGTGTCGATTCCAGGATTATCAGGGGTGGTGATTACGAATATGGCATTTATTTTGAGATGCAGAAGATGGCGGATTCGCCATCTTCTGGATCTCAAAATAAATGCCATATTCGTAATATTACGTGAATAACCCTGTGGTTATTGTTGATTTATCTTGATGACGATGATAATGATTGTGATTACGATGGTGATGATTTTTATAATGATGATAATATTGTGATAACGAAAATGATGATTGTGATAACGATGATGATGATTGTGATAATGATGATGATGATTGTGATGATAATGATTGTGATGATAATGATTGTGGTTACTGTTGTAACTAGTGCTTTCAATCCGGAGTTCCGGAGTTTCGTAACTCCGGAGTTTCGATTTTGAGCATTTTTCAAATCTGGAGTTGAAATAGAACACCGGAGTTGAAACCGGTTTTCAAAAACCATGTAAACATTATTTACAAAACGACGATAAACTCATCTTTATTCTTGAGCGAAACCCGTTATTGTTTGATTCTTTCTTAAGTCCTTAGCTCAACACTTCGGTATTATTTGGTAGTGCTCGGCTTGCGTCGGGTAAAATAAAACGTGCCATCATTGTGAATGTGTATGTATGTATATAATAATTTACCAAACGCATCGATTCAAATTCATTTAAAGTTAATGGTTTATTTTTTTTACAACATTATTTTATACACTAAGAGTAGAAAAAGCAATTTATGACAATGGCGGATGCAGAGGAAAATACCTTTCAGAAGCGTGGAGTCAGAACGAGCATTCTCGGCAGCAGGCTTTTTCTGCACGAAGCCTAGAAGTTCTCTTTCTGACTCATCTTTAAATGCATTATCGTTTCTCAAAACATATTACCAAGAACTTCGATCACAAAAAAGTAGATTTTTAGGTACTTTCCTATAAGTTCATGATTATTATTTTATTGTAACATGCCAAGCAAATGTTTATTTTTTAATGATTGTTTTAATATTTTATAATGCGTATTAGTTGTCTATTATAACGTCTGTCTGTCAGATAGGAATTTTTTTAACAAAAACACTTATTCCATAACAAATAAAGTTTCTATCGATTAAAATAAAGGGTTTTTTATTAATTTCTAAAAAAGCGGTCAACTCCGGAGCAAAATCAAAATCAAATCAAAATCAAAGCATTTACTATATTTCAAGTAGGCCAGTTACAGGCACTTTTGAATTGTCGAAACAAATATGAAAATTAAATGTAGCTACAGTCCCAGTCACAAGACATAAAAACTGTGAAAGTACTGTAGTTGCCCATTCCCTAGCGTAGATCTCTATGGAGAAGAGCCAGAGCCAACTCCGGAGTTCCGGATTTGATTGCTCAACATCGTAACTAGCTCCGGAGTTGATAACTATCCGAGTTTGAATGCCCTAGTTGTAACCTCACTATTTAGTATGTAATTATGTGCACACCACTAGATAATTTATTATAATTCTCTATGGTTCCGGTTTCTACCTGTCACTCTAGCAGCTAGCTAGATGGACTGCTATGTGTGATCCCGTCTGTGAAACGATTGTGATTGTGATAGTGGATTGTGATGGTGATTGTGATTGTGATTGTGATTGTGATTGTGATTGCGATTGCGATTGGGATTGGGATTGGGATTGTGATTGTGATTGTGATTGTGATTGTGATTGTGATTGTGATTGTGATAGTGATAGTGATAGTGATAGTGATAGTGATAGTGATAGTGATAGTGATAGTGATAGTGATAGTGATAGTGATAGTGATAGTGATAGTGATAGTGATAGTGATAGTGATAGTGATAGTGATAGTGATTGTGATTGTGATTGTGATTGTGATTGTGATTGTGATTGTGATTGTGATTGTGATTGTGATTGTGATTGTGATTGTGATTGTGATTGTGATTGTGATTGTGATTGTGATTGTGATTGTGATTGTGATTGTGATTGTGATTGTGATTGTGATTGTGATTGTGATTGTGATTGTGATTGTGATTGTGATTGTGATTGTGATTGTGATTGTGATTGTGATTGTGATTGTGATTGTGATTGTGATTGTGATTGTGATTGTGATGGTGATTCTAAAGATCATATTGTGATGATTATGAAATTTTCATCATCATCATCATCATCATTTCAGCCGAAAGACGTCCACTGCTGGACATAGGCCTCCCCCAAGGGGGGGTTTTTGCCATAATCGCCACGCTTGGCAGGCGGGTTGGCGATCGCAGTACGGTTGTTACAAAAGACACAGAGAGTACTGCTGCCCATTCTCTGGCAAGTCCCTTAGTCGCCTCTTACGACACCCACGGGAAGATATGGGAAATCACAATATGATATATGAAATTTTCACATGGATAGTTTATAACCTGGATTTACATGTAGGATACTATTTATCCCTTTAGTATGATCCCCTGGGACAGTTACCGAACTTCACGCGGGCGAAGCCGCGGGCAACAGCTAGTAATTTTTATATATTAATTATTAAATACTACAATAAGGGTATCAAATTAAAGGGCGCATCATACAAATTTTAAAATATGTGTTCTTTATTTATTTATATAAGATAGGCGCGGAGGATTATGTAGGTAGGTTTGTGAACTTTAAAGTGATAAAATATGGAGGGATGGAGAATTTCGCATTGGTGTGTACACCAAAATAAATAAAATGCAAAATTCTCCATCTTGTCATAATCGTAACTAAAAAGTGTAAAATTAAAAAATAATTTAAAAAATTAAAAAAAACCCGACTGCGTAAAAAATAACTAGGGCTTTAAATAAAAACCGAAAAGAACCACCAAGCCACCAGGACCCATTAAATAATCTAGACTAAAATCATTACATCCAATATGGGTCCCGACTGTTGCAGTCAATATGTACCGTATTAGAATTTAATACTGAACTTGTTTTTTTTCTTTTCAGTTTTTATTTAGAGCCCTAGTTATTTTTTAGGCAGTCGGGTTTTATAATTTTTTAAATTATTTTTCGATACACCGATTTCATGACAATCGATTATAACAGACGGACAGAAAGGAAGTCGTAAAATGTGGCTGTACCTACTACTTACTATCGAGTAGCGTACCTATATTAATACTATCTATAGATAATTAGATATTACTGGAAGGCAAAACTTCCAATACATAATGAGCGAATGTTAGCAAGTAGTAACTAAAGCAATCGAGTTAATTAGAAAACTTGAAACGAGCCAACTTCCACTTGTAATAACTTATTTTTATGGTTCACTTATAAAATTGTATAATTATCGGAGCGAGTGCGATGCTTCAATAATTTCTTACATTTATTGGATCCGGAATTACTTGTTGTCTGAATAAATTAATAAGAGCGTTTCCGTAACACATTAATGACCTATTTCATGGGAAGTGTTCACAAACCATGACTAAAGAACACATGGGCAAATTAAAAACGAAACTGAACGCGATCAAGAGCTGTCAGTCTATATTGACACTGACAGCTCATAATGTATGCAATATTCGTTCTAATTCTAATGATGTAGCTATTCTCATTCTTGATGTCTTCACTAAGCTTGCATCGCATCTTTGATTATTTTGCAATAACTCCCCGATAACATAATTTATTGATTACTTAGTAAAAGATGACGTTAATGATATGGTTAATGCATATTTTGAAGCTGTAACTTAGTAAATAGCATGATTTATTAAAATAAAGCTTATTACTATTGATATCGATTTACGCTGATAATAAATAAAATAAAATCATTTATTTCAGGTCCAAGACCCATATAAACCAAAAATAGAAACCAAACACATAAATTATTGAAATATAAGAATTAATACATGGTACATTAAAATTTCATTAAAATATTATTGAATTAAACTACTTAAATTAAATTAACAAGTCAAAATACACAAACGATCCAGAATAAGTAAATGTCAAAAGAAATTATCAATTAATAAAAACCAACCCGAATAGTTGTTTTCGAATCTGTGAAGTAAATTATCTAAGTGGAATATTAAGTAGTACAAACAAGACCACAAGAGAATAGTGAAAATAAAACGCTCTTAACAATAATAAGCGACCGTTGAGTATATCTGAATGAACACTATCATACCTACCTACCTACCCACTACCCACTTATTGGGGGTTGCCGGGTTACGATAGTTAACATTCCAAATTATTGTTGTATCAGCTGCCATATTGACCTCTGACTGATGTCATCAACTCATTACGAAGTAAATATGCTCACGTAAACGGAAAGTGTCCGAATGTAAGAGACCATGCCCTTATAGTTGGTTTCCGAATTTATGCTCAGGGATCTTATAGCAATAATATTTCGGCGCCATCTTGTATTACAATAGTAGACCATATTTACCGGCTTCCAGTCTAACCAGATGTAGCTGAATACCATAGTATTTTACATGAAGCGACTGCCTATCTGACCTCCACAATCCAGTTAGTAGTAGGGGATCCCATACCTCTTGGTAAGACTGGTTGTCAGACTTTTTGGGCCACTGACTACCTGTAACGACTGTCAAAGTTCTACAAGTGACAGCCGGGACCAGCGGCTTAACGTGATTTCAGAGGTACGGAGGAAACTCGGTATGTACTGGGTGGTCACCCATCCATAGACCAACCTAGGCAAGCACGGCTTAACCTAAAGATGGACCCCAGTGGCTGTATTTTTTTTTTGCCACGAGCTCCTCTACATTATTTAGAGAGTACATATTTTTATTGTTATTTAAAAAAAAAAACACGAACAATTTAAATTTCATTTTTTTATTAAAAAAAAAACAGTCCCAATTGTTCCGAGTTCGATGATCCAGTAGCCTTTCGGTTCCAGAACGACCTAAAACTAAACGTGTTTAAAACTGTCATAAAATATATCTACCATCTGAAAAAAAAACATCAATTTATTTCAATTAGGTAATTCTTTAACGAGGGCACCTAAAATCTTTGTAATAATGGGCCATCTTCTAAACAATCTTGAGTGTTACTAAAAGGGAAGAATATTTTTTTGTCCATGGCGACCATAGCACATAGCAGCAGAGCCTTTGGTCTAAATACGTAACAAAACAGCGAGTATACTTAATTACGTAAGCAATTTACGTGAAGATTTTGGTTACCTCTGATTTTATTATTAAGTACTTATATTATGTTTCGCGTCTCTTCAAATCGCTTACCTAAATCCTCCACATACGCAAACACTTCAAGAAAAATACATATCCATCGAATCCTCAATAGCCACCAGCAATGTCACATCAGCACGTCTTAGGGTTCTTACAGACGAGCGGCACGTTGCCAACGGCAGACAAACTGCAGCCACCGACATAACTCTATTGCAGTCGGGGTCGACTGCAGGCGTCGCCACCCGTCGAAGCAACGTGCCGCTCGTCTGTAAGTAAGAACCCATACCAACCGTTAACCTAATCTACGACAGTTCACCCCTTCACCCCGTACCGATATGGTCAACATCGGCTTATCTCCCAAACTAACTATAGGTGAGGGGGAATAGGGGATTAAAGTAATGTATGGATAGTTCTGTTGATATCAGTGAAGTGGTATTTGCATATTGTGATGTATCAATAATGATATTAATCCTGTGTTATTAATATGGGTGCAGCATTCAAATTGCACAAATTAAGGGCCTATACTCCCTCAAATGGCTTAGCATGATCATCCGTTACGCCTAAAATTCTGCAGCATTAATTTTGAAATAAATATATGGTAAAGTTGAGGATTAATGCCAGGTACTATGTGTGACGAAAACACGATTTCATAAACTTTTCTCGATAGAAAAAAAATCCAAAGTTACCTCCAAATCGAACAATAAACCGCTGGTATTCAAAAAGTACTACAAATTAGATCATGAAACTTTGCGTACTTACTGAACTAACTATAAAGCAGGTCGAATATGTTTTATTTTTTTAGTCCTATCAATAGATTTTTTGTAAATCGCAAAAATCACTCATTTCGCACTATTCGGCCGCAGTGACTGACGTAACAACCACTTTGTAGTGCAAGCTGATTAGAACTCCATTCTAACACTATTTCAAACGAAGTTTGAACCACCACAAATAGAGTTGCTAATTTTAGGGTTAGAAGGGCCTTAATGACGTACTCCAGTTACTTCGATGTAAACAAATTGATCAGTTTTATCTTTTCAATAGCGTTCGTTAATCTTATTCTGCTTCGTCCATTTCAAAATTTATTTAAAGTGGTAACTAGAAAACATAAAGTGTGGACATACAGGCGCCATCTGAAACCGCTGAAGCTGCAAGTTTTGTAATGGATTTGATGAAACCATCTGCAATGAAGGTTCCTTTACAAGTCTCTGGGCGATCAGCGACACAAACATGTGTATCGTGGTACCTTCGTGACACAAGCAGTTTGACCCTTTTCTTTTTTTTTTTTTTTTTTTCGGATGGGAAATCATCAAATAACCCCTCCCGCTCTGGGCGGAGCAGGAGGGAGTGTCAGACTTTTACTGACTAAAACCCATCCATGTTCCTTCATCGCCCTTTGTGTTCCGGGGCCACGGTATCTCTTTCGAACAGTCCCGCAACCCCGGCAGGGATCGGTCCCTACGGACCCCTTCCCTTTTGCTGACTCTCTTTGAGGCGCGCGTGGAACACGAACGCGCCGTCGACACGGCCTGTCGTCATGAGACGGACGGACGGCGAGCTAGCCCATAGCCCACCGTCCACAGGCCCGCGCCTACGGTGGCCGGGGGCCACGTGGTGGTGGCCCCCGACGCCCGGGGCGTCTCCCGCGGCGGCCGGGACGTTGAGAGGTTCTCTCCCTCTCACGTTCCGCCACCTCCTTCTCTAGCATTACTGCTTCGCAGAAGGAGGTGACGGCGTCCCATTCCGTCTCGCTCCGGACCATGGCTTGCACCAGGGCCGGACGCGAGAGGTCGCCGCCGCCGATCGCCGCTTCGAGGACACGGCGGTGCTCCGCCCACGCAGGGCACACCTCCACCGTGTGTTCCACCGTGTCCTCCGGTCGATCCTCACAATGGAAGCACCCGGGCGTTTCCTCCCGCCCGATTCGGTGCAGGAACCTCCCGAACACTCCGTGTCCGGTGAGGACCTGCGTCAGGCGGAAGGTGAGGACGCCGTGGCGTCTCTCAAGCCACTCCTCAAAGAGGGGACTTATCGCCACTATCGTGGCGTGCCCTAGCAGTTTGACCCTGGGTCCCTTGTTTTACTAGACACAGTGATAGCGACTACAATAGTTGTTGTTGTGCAAACTGAAAAGACAAGAATAATAAAGAAAGATGGAAATAGTTTTTGTATAGATAAGAAAGCCCCCATTACATGGGACTTCAACACAACTGAGTAAAAATCGGTGTACTATAGATATAAGTACCTCTGCCTAACCCTTTGGGGATTGCAGGCGTGATGGCATGTTACTAAAAATAATATAAAATTATCAGCTTTTCATTTAAAATAAAAGAAACATACTATTCGAAAATAGATGGCAAAGTGTAGCAGCCAAAACTGAGAAATTCATGTTCAACCCATTTTTAACCGACTTCTAAAAAAGGAGGTTTCTCAATTCGATCGACTTTTTTTTTTATGAGTGTTCGCTGATAACTTCGTCGTTTATGAACCGATTTAGATGATTCTTTTTTGTTGTTAAGGAGATATCCCAAGTGTGGTACCATGATAAGGAAACAAGGGTCTGATGATGGAATCCCAGAGAAATCAAGGAGAACCTTCGAAAATCGTACTGGTGACTAGTGCGTTTGTTTTTTTTTTCATTAAGTATTTTAAAGCACTAAGTACTATTTAATGCTGGTCTGGAGTCGATCTGATGATGGAACCGAAAGACAGTCGTGGGAACTCCTCAACGATTTTCAGCAATTACCTGGTGTTTGGGCTTGACTAATTTGTATTGATGAGAACTTTACACTTAGATGGGTTGTGTCTCTCATTAGGGGTCTGATGAAGGACAATCAAGGGAACTCCTCAACGTTTTACGGTAGCTACGTTGTGTTTAGACTTAATTCATTTCTATTGATGAGAACTTTGCACTCATGTGGGTTATAAGTGCCATCACAGGTCTAATGATGAAGACTATAGACAGTCGACGGAATTCCTCAACGATTTACAGCAGTTAGTTTTTGTTGGGCTTACTTCAAATTGAAGTTTGCATAGCAAATATTTGTATAGGATAAATTGCAACTAAAAATGGAAAAATAAAAAACTTTTTGCAAAAAATAAAACCGATTTAAAAAAAAAAACAAAAAACTGAAAAATTTCTTTAGCTTCAGAAGTCGGTGACCTTTGTTTGATTGATTTAGTTTTTTTGTCACCGACTTTTAAATCGGTTTTATTTTTTGCAAAAAGTTTTTTCACAGTAGTTTACGGAATACGTAGATATTCTCATGTACGTACTACTTCGTAAGAAAATGATGAAGAAAATGATTATCTCAGATCTTCTTCAACCAGCATTGATGCAGTGCTGAGTGTGGATCGTCATAGCACGCCAATTTACCTAGTACATAATATATCCTCTGACCAGATTGTCGCTCCACCTGGCTCGTGTTCTGCCTTCGCTCTATTGGCCAGTACGTCGGTTTGGCCGCTTAATTAAACTTAATTAACATGCATCAATCGTCAGTCATCAGTCATCACACGTGGCAGACGGATTGATAACGGCGGTAGGTACAGACTACAGACGTTCTTTAATCCCCGATAAACATGCAACAACAAAAACACTAATTTATTAGTGAATGAATCACTAAATCGGTCAAAACACCGCTAGCATATTATTGTAAATGGAAGAAATAAAGTTTTGGAAAAATCCGGAATAACTATAATATAATGTAATGATTATGTTGGTATCGATATAAATAGCACGGCCTTAGCAACACTTGGATCAATGTTTGTGCTTAGTGAGTAAATAACTAAACTACAGAACATCGTCACTCAACACTGAAAAACTAAAACCTAACTTAAACGTTACACACAAAGTTCATATTACATTGGAGTTGGCGTTATTTTGAACACATAATTCTCAATTCTGTGCCTGTAAAAATAACGGAACACCATGTTTCAGTTTAAAGGTTCTTTTCAGGGACCAGTTAGTTCTGCAAAGAGATAAGAGATGGCGTTGGCTGTCGCAGTCGCGTCTCTAACCGAGCCTTGCCTGGCAACAACAAAATAATCAATGTTTTCCAATTCTTTATTTTATTAGTTTATTTATATGCTTGTAATTTCTTTTAATGGACCAAATGGGTGCGTTGAAATTACCAATAACACTAACTAATAGGTAGACACCTACTCAATTATACTATTAATTTATTCAATTTTGCAATTACCAATGGGCATAGCCCGTTTGTAATTACCAATCTAGATTTTATGCAATTTAAATTGAATCGATGATACCCATCAAGTTAAATGTAAATAATTAGCTTACTAGTGATGTGCCACGCTCGGAGCGGTGAGTATCGATAATTGTGGCGAAGTGGTCGGTGCGTCCGCTGCGTCACGAATCACGATAGTTGCTACAATCATGTCGTTGGTTTGCGGTTAGAAAGTGAAATAACCCTTGTTTTGGTATAAAATTAAATATTGCACAAATTGCGGGATTTCGTTGTTACTATAATGTTATTGTGCCTTATTATTTTAAATAGTAGGTACCTAGGTAGATTATATCAAACGACTCGCTTTTGTTTACCTACTTAGTTAGAGACACGCAATTGTTTTGTAAAATCAGAAAAATGAGGAAACTTTTTACGGTACCCTACGTTGTAATTTTATTAAGGGAGCTTAGTTTAAAATAAGATATACTTAATTGTTTTTATTCACTGTCCACTTTATGTTGTTAGGTGAAGCTAAATAAGTAAATCAATTCACAAGTCATAAAATAAACATGAAATTACTACAAGGTATTATTTTTTATTCACACATTCGGAAGTGGTTGCCTATTTCTTAGCGGATTTAAGCGATAAATTATGTTTGCCAAAACCATCCAGTTATTTCCGAATACACAGGACATTAACCTTAACTCCCTTTGCAATAATGTCAACAATCGCTTGCACGTCTTTTTGGAAACGTGTTGCTACCTTGCTACGTCAACTGGTCCAATTTCTTTAGAATCGATACAAAGACCTCTGCATGTTAATTTGTTTACTTCGAACGGAACGAATTTATTTTTATGTTCTCACATGGATACATAAAAACTTTACATGTTCGCTAAAGTCGGGAAAAAAGTGAAGCGAATATAACAGCCAAAAAATGAAAATTGATGATTGCTCCTTAATCTTGAAGAACAATAGATTGAAAGATATTATTGTAATAGTCATGTGTGTAGAAGACGATTGTGTTTATAAAACAGTGATTTGAAGCTGAGATAGTAACATGATGGAGTCTACAATGGGGCACGATCATAAAAAGCGATGCCAATTTACTGCAAACGCGAAGTCAGCATTCGAGGATAAGATGGACCTACGTATATATAGCTGTGCTTGCATTATCGAAGCACATCAGAGCTATTTGGCACGATGCTTCGACACGGGCAGGCAATGCAATCTATCTCACATCGCAATCTGCACATACCTATTCAGAGTCAGCGTTTAGATGCTATTCCATGTGTGGCAAGAGTGGCAACATGCCTTATAACCGGCCACATGTAGAAAACTGTACCAACTCGTCTGTACTTACTAATTATACAAAAAACACCGCAGGATGGGGTTGCACCAATCTGTAGCGAGGCAGCCTGAACCGGTCTCGAGTCCCAACCGGTTCCAACCAGTTTTATTAAAATATTACTCCGACTCTCTTGCTTGTTTTTACCTAGCTCAAATTTATGATAATGTATGGAAACGATGTTCTTCGTTCTCTTTGTTTTTTTAAGTGTCATCTGTATGGAATATTTAATCTGCTTTAGTATTATTGAGAGGTATATTGTTTGTGTAAACAAGATGAGGTAATGTGGGTGTGTTTATTGTGTTCGTGCTCATTGTGTCCATCTCTCCTCTCTTCTCTTCTCGGGTTTCGGGGAAGGATAGGTATTAAAAGATTATTTTCCATTTTGAAACTATGTATTTTTTTTCTTCATATTTCTACATTTTCTTTTACGGTCTATCAAATAAATATCAATTATAAACAATTGATACATTTATTATTATTGTTAGTTTTTGTATATGTCGACATTTCAAGTTTTAGAAGTAAAATGTTTTTGTAGCTTTTTAAAATCTTTTTATTTATCGATGAAAGTGAACTCTAGTACTATGATATTGTGCGTTTAAAACACTGGACCCTACAAACATTTAGATTTCGTTTAAAAACGGTTAGTCTATTGATTTACATTTAATGTAGTAATTACACTGGATGAAGGAAATGCAATCTGCAATATTAACATCTCGTCAATTATATTATGTACTGTTAGTACAAAATGTATCATCTCTTATCACCCACTGGACTATAGTAACGCAGCTTCGCGCGGCGATAGAAAATAATCTTACAAAAAATTTCATTTTATATTAACTTAAATAACTTAATACTTTTAATAACTATTAATAATATAACCTGAGATCTTTTGCGTGCAGAGGGGCGCGCGGGGAGAGCGCCCCGCCCCGCCGAGCCCCCGCCTGCCTCCCTACTCTCCACTCTATGATACACATCTCTAATATTTATAAATCTGCATTCATGTTTTCACATTCATAAAAAGTAATATTTTTTCGCATTTAAATTTTATACATTACAAAAGTAGTATCACAAACAAATGTACAAACTAGTACAATTACGAAAAACGTACACATATCGGACCTCTACAGAGATCGCCTCTAATAAATACAGTTACGATACATGAAAATACGAACTCTACGCAACTTCAGAATAGAATCGAACTCGAAACAAAAAAATAATACCTAAGACTATATCGTTCAGGGTATCAGTATCACACGCGCAGCGGCGGCTGAGATCAGAGGGTGCGCACGAACGCCGCCACGCCACTCACACGACCAACCACCACGACTCACAATCATTAAAATATCCAAAATACGAACAATGATCATACAATGATTAACATAAGTACGAGCAGCGCGGGACGGCGAGCGCAGCGGTGGGCAGACGAGACAACCGACGTCCGGGGGGAGGGGGCGAGATCGTCGCTCGCCGCCGCGCGCCGGCGCACGCGCCCGCCCCGCCGGCACGATCGACATCGACCGAACATCGACACTTTATCGAAAACAAAGTGCAGTTCGCATCACTATCGACCGTGCCCACGGCTGACGGGCGACGCAACTAAAACCTGCGCTCTTCCGCGCGCTTATACTACAACTATACGTTACATATCACGCTGTGCTTTTTTCTCTTATTAAAAATATATAATAATTAATATAATATATAGTAATATGATATTTGTTAAAATAACGATACGTAGATATCGAGGAGGGCTGTCAGTCGGCTCGCTCGCATCTCGCGCTATCACAAGCTGGTTCACTCCGCCTGGCTCCTGAACAATTTCTTCTTTTCTATCGTGAACTGGGGGCTGATGATGATGGTGCCGCCTCGCGTTAAGTTTCTGTAACAATAGAGAGGTTCCGTTAGTATGTTGTGGGTGTCGCCGCTGTTGCTAGGCTGACGCGAGGTCGTCAATGAATGGGTTTGAGTGTTTCGAGTTGAGTTAACAGAGTTCAACTTACTTTAAGAATTGCGGCAACAGGCTAGTCCAGTTCGTCGCATCGTGTTCCAGATGTAGATGTATCTCGTGCGTGGTTAACGTGTTGGGGTCTATTTTGAAAGCTGCTAATCTTCTCCCCGTGACGTCGACTATGACTGCGGCCCCTCGCGAGCCGCAGGGCTCCCCCTCCGCCAGCGCCAGCGTCTGGCGCGCCGCCCTCGCCAACAGCTCTGCGGGCACCAGCACCTCGGCGGTGGCTAGCTCGCTGGCTCCTTTCGCCGCTCGTAGTTCTCTCTCGAGCCTCTGAGCCAGCGCCGCTTCCGTCGGCACCGGCACCGGCGCTTCCCGCCATGTTGGTCCATTCCAAGCTGTAACAAGAGGAAACCAAGTTTAGAATTCAACCCTTACAGTTTTCATAATAAACTCCTAAAATTCCTGTCTTTTCTAAGCTATAACCATTAATCTTACTGGAATTATTCAAAACAAAAAGTTAACTTGATCTACATTCATTATTATACTGTATTACAATAAAGTTAATGCAAATGTTGTATCGAGCCAGTGCGCACAAGGGCGAGGGAGTGCGGCGCAGCGGAACAGCGGAACAGCTGACACGTCAGCTGATACTGACGTTTGGGCCCCGGCTCTCCGGCGAATACTGCTCACTGAATGATCGAACCAAGCTGAAGCACTAAACCGGCCTACTGTTACAACTAATGTTGCAGAATACTAAGAAGTGTGCTGATCTGCTGCGCCGGCCGGCTAGCGGTTGAGCGCAGTGCGCGCGCCGCGTAGCAACAGAAGTCAGCCGGTTAGAAAGCCACTTCCCTCCCTCGCCTCGCCACTCCAAATAGAAAGTCAACTCACCTTTTTCGCTATTGAATCCGACAAACTGATTCGTGACCGGCAGGATCTCCATGTTTTCCAAATTTTTACTTATATTGTACACTTTTTATACGACAAAAAAATTAAAGCGTTCCGCTGCGGAACTTAATATTACTAGAAAAATATCACAAGTCTCTTTTGTACTGCGAATGCGCACTGAACAACCGGCTTCACACCACCGGCGACTAGTTATCGTGGAGAGATCGATGGGAAATTGATAAAATGTCCGAAGCTCACGACTGCATCAGATCTGATCTCGTAACCATAGGGCTTCGTTCACTCGCCCGCGGCTCACAATTCGACCCACCCAACCCTGTCGCTCTCTGTGACGGACTGACGGTACTGGGGACTGCGGCATGTTATATAGAGGGTCGCGGCGGGGGTGCGAGGGGACTCTCCGCGGGCCGCAGAGGGGGCCCCGCGCGCTAGTTGCGCCGGGCCTCGGTACTGAGAGGTCGTCTCCACGCCGCTCCGCGCCGGCACCGGGTAACCGATTTTCATTGTTCTTGTCATGTATTGTGAATCCTTGCGTATTGTAAAAAAAATGTACTTATTGTTAATAGGGTAAGTAGTAAAATAGGAGTGTTAATAATGGAGGCATTTACCGGACTTAGAAAATCCGTTTTTTTATTCCAACAAGATTTTGTCTTACTTGTCCTCAAATCTTAAAATGTAAGATTTTATGAAAGCCTCCTCAGTAATTATTTCCTTAGAGACAGTAATATTAATATGGAAAGTAGCGTTAACTCATAAATTGATTACATTTGCCAGCGATTAGATAGGTATGCTGCATTTGATAGCTACTGCACCAACACACATATTACTGTACAACATTAATTGAAATTAATGTAAAAACAATTTTAGAGTTCATTTCAGAAAAAATATGTTTTTAAAATCAAACAAACTGAAAATCAGAACTTTAGAGATAAATACTTACTAAACTTATTAGGAAATTATGCCACTAGAGCTAGTAAACTAGTAAACAATCAAAGTATTAAAACTGATAAAAAAAACAGTAAAACCTAAAACACTTGGCTGCTACATGCAGTACAGAGTGATGTTGGGCCGTCAGTCAAAGCGTAGCGCCACTCATCGTTTTGGACGAACTAATATCTCTTGAAGGTAAATCGAAAAAAACAAATAACGTTCAAGAACTACGTAAAAAGAAACCATAAAAAAACGCATTAACCCAAGCCATCGAAGCCAGAATTAGAAATGAATAAACAACTTATTTTATTAACAAAACATATATAAAACTCTGCGATCAAAGTTTATAATAAAACTAAAAACTTTAATTATGACTTTTGGTGTCAATTAAATTTTGGTTGTCAAATTCCGGCAGAATCCACTAAAAGCCTTTCAAAATAAAAAAAAAAAACAATATGTAAATTGCAGTTAAAGAATCGACTTGATTTTGAACGTATCCAGTGCGAAAAGAGGCTACCTACGTGACGAGTGCCGATCCGACCATCATGATCAATCCGACAATAGCCCAATGTTCTACTGCTCATAATGAAATACAACAAAAAGGATGAGAACTCCTCACAAATAAAAATCGATTCTAAACTCTTTAGAGAGGAAATGCAATAAAATTGTTTACCAAACTCAAACGCAGAAACACAAATTAGGTGCAGTAAAAACCTAGGTTACCGTTAAAGTTATAAAAGACGACGATGATTTTGAAAACAATCATCCAATTTCAAATTGAGTTCCATCAGCCGACTAGAAATTTCTCGCAGTAAGAACCACTTTACGTGATTACTTGGGCATACAACAAAAAGGATCCCCACCGTTTTTGGAATCACCGTCCCAAATCGTTAATAATGTTTTGGGACTTTTTTCAAACTGTTTCTTTTTTATTCTACCTTCAAAATTCATTTATTACTTTAAATGTGTATTAAATGCCAAATGACAGTGTTTACGTAAAAACTGTTATTTAATGTAAATAAAGATAGTCTTCATTATCGCGTGTCTTATCGAGCGACTAATATTTGCATAAATGGAGAACTGTTTTTTTTGTTCTAACAATCGTCGTTTGCGATGTAAAAAGCCTGTAAAAGCAGTCATTGTACAAAAAAGTAACTCTGAAATATACTTGAGTGCAGAAAACAGAACGATTTCAGATATAATAACTGGAAAGCCACAAAAACAATTGAACAAAAGAAGAAAAAAATCGGTTCGGTTGCCAAGCGATGCCGGCCGGCGTCTCGGCCTTGGTGGGACATGAGTCACGTTTGACAAGCGAGGCGAATCGCTCCGCTGAAACCACGGCACTAGCTAGCCCATGTTCGTGACTACAGCTCTATGCTTCTAATGTTAATGCCAATTCATATCTAATCAAAGTTCACGGGTCGATTTAGCTGTTTATGTTTGTGCTACAAACTCGTTTGGCTACTGATATTCGTGGTTTCTATCTTTAGGTGTTTTTTCAACGATAATATCATCGAAGATGTTGTTTGCACTTAGTATTATTATTCGCTGTTGACGCAAATGTAGAAAAGTGTATTTATTTTTGACAGTTTAACGTTTCCATTTCAAAGGTTTCCGAATAAGGAAAGCTCAGTGAGGAGGTAATAAATAAATCGTCGTTATCATGACTCTTTCCGCACAATTTATCTTTGAACACACATTACTGTACTTATTAATATAATGATAATAATGAGTTCGTTTCATTATGATACCGGTGTATCTTTGTTTTGTTAATGACAATGATGTAATTGTTTAAACAAACGTAGTGATTACTTATTAACATTCGGTACCGTTTCATTGTGTGCCGATAGTTTCGTGAATAAACTAATGTTTATATTAAATGTCTCGGCGATAAGCTCGCCTGACTTGAATAGACCTAGACCGTTATCATTGTCAGTTAAATTGATGTTTACTCTAGATAAGTCTCCAACGATGTTGAAACAATATTACAAGTTTGTTAAAAAACCTTTGTTAAAAACCGTTTGTACCTTTATTTATTCTTTCCTTCGATTGTATAATGTGTACTTGGTCATCAAGTGTATTATCAATGTACTTTATTTTAATCTCAACGAGGCTATTGATGTTATTTCTATGTGTGTTAATCATTAATTTATTATAATATGTAAGTCCATACCCGAATATCTTCAGACTATTAAAATTTCTTTTGTGTCATTCACTTTTCCTCAGAATTCTCAAAAATCCTTTTCCGCCCAATTCGAACTGTAACAATAAGTTCAATCAAAAGGAAAATGTATTAAACCTCGGAAAAAAGAGATGAAGAGAAAATTCGACGTTAAAGGGAAGATTAAATAAAACCCAACGGAAATTAAAAGAGCTACCAACCTGTCGCGAGAGATTCCCGATCGCCCCACAATACATCCCCTATTCTCTTCTTATTCTTACGATCCCTTCACAAAGGAACAATAGGAGCTAACAACGCACTGTAGTGTCCCGGGTAACATGTCCCAACCTGTTCCCACTACACTGATCCCGTCTATTCTAGTTCGCTTTTGTATAAGGTAATGTAACTAAAATGAAAATTCCGTATCTGTGCACAATTCAAAATTAAACAGAATATTAGAATGAAATTAGAATACAGAATATTTAAATACATGTTAATTGTACATTATTCTTTGTATTGACAATATCACATACATTTGCTCCAACGTTGGTATTACACGGCGAATGCAAGAACCTCAGCTTGTTAATACATTGCCTTGATCACCAACGTTTTCATTCGGTCGGGTTATTATTCTACCAATATTTGCTGTAATCAGTATTCAACGCTTGTGCATGCTTCATGCCAAGTTTCATTAGCAATTTTAATGTTTCTGTTTATGTCTTCTGCAGCCATGTGTATACTGTTGTACCACAATTGAGCATGTTTTTGTACTCCATTTTGGCCTTGTATGCTTTTAAATTTATCTAAACCCCAATATTGTCTCATTAAGATAACCATCGTAAGCTGACATGAATTATTATTTCTTTATTTACAATTTAATTGATTTTATACAAAGCATTATTAAATTATTACAATTGGTTTTTTTTTTGTAGTCGGGTTATACAACCATGAAAAAAAAATATGTAAAAGAATTTTAGTCGAAATAAACGTTGTATAACATATTTGTGTATTTTTATTTCTCCAATTACCCACCTTGTTAAGTTAGAAAAGAATAATGACTGTTTTGCAATAGAACTTTTTGTCAAGAAAAAATAGTTGCATTTTTAAGGCAATGTTAAGTTAAAATGAACAAAATCTTCTCAAGTTCTTAATCTTATTTGAATTTAAAGATGCTCGCTGGAATAATAGAGGACAAAATACATTTTTCTTCATCTGCAAGTTACGACTATAAATTGTGTTAATTTGAATTCGAATTTATGTGAAGCAATTTTAAAATTTGCCAGGAGCAAAATCGATTCTTAATTTAATTGTCCTCTAAGTTACACATTAAAAATAAAGTTTGTAGAAAGTAAAAGTTCTTTTCATTATGGAACATGACAAAAGAGGACTTGACAAAAGAACAGCAACCACTTATCCTAAACAAGTTTCTTTATGTGAACAAACTACAAGAAATTCAGATCACACGTTCCTCCGCACGAGATTCCAAATAAAACAAATATAAAATGCAAACACTAGATAACTATAAAATATAGGTTATCTCATTGTTTCATATCTTAGGTCATTATGGCACGCCGTGACACAGTATTTGGCAATTTAGATAAGTACAAATGCTAACGATAATGATGAATTTAGATGAGTTTGTGAGTAAAGCAGACCACTGGCCTAATGACGTTAACTCCAACATTTGAGATCACACGAGCCAGAACTTTGAAATCAAAATGATTTCTGTTGTTTCACAAGAATAAATGGTAAAGATATAGAATTTAAAAGGTATAGATGGAGTATTGGTGGAGAATATCAAGATTGTACGAGAGCGACTGGCAGAGGGTGGTCCAGAATATTCTGCAGATAGTCTACAAGTTCTAGAGGGAGACAGTTGCTGAGATAAAGGAGTAAGTATTCTATTTGGGGCAGCTTAGACATGAATCTGTTGTAAGTATAATATCGAGGCTAAAAATATTGCTATGGAAATAGCATAATTACCTACAATCATATTCGTAAGAGAATAGAAATACAAATTAGCATTGATCTAACAATAAACAAGGACAGCTTAGAATGGAACAAATGTAAGGTGTAGACTGTGGATACAACAGTTAAAAACCTGTTAATCATTAGGCTAAGGCAGTGTAAGCTGATTATATAAAAGTAGGCTATAAAGATTGTACAAAGTTACAAGTCAGTACGTAAACAGGAACCAATCTATTAATAGAACAGAACCCCTAATCCTATTAACACAAGGAAACAATAATATTCACAAATCCTTTGTGTAACCAGTAGAATTCAGAAGAATCTACATCAAGGTAGTGAAAACATCTTTGATAATATAATTATGTAACAACGACTTGATTACGCCACACCACATAATATTTGTGCACTCAAAAATAAAGAGTTATCGTCATTTGACATTCAAGTTAAGTCATAAACGATCTGTGGCCTTTGCAACCACGAAGGAGCAAGATAAGCCTAAAATAAACTTATAATTTGAAACCTTACCTTTGTTAAACTTATATTGTCACTTACGGGACCGTAAGTGACAATATAAGTTTAACAAAGGTAAGGTTCCAAATTAAAAGCAATTAAGTAAGCAATAAACAATTAACAATCACGGAAGATATCCCGTAAGTGACAATATAAGTTTAGTTTTAAACCGTGAAAGCTAGTGTCCTACCTTTGTTCTTAAAAAAAAAAATTGATTTTGGAAGGTCCATAACAACCATTACTTACTATATACTACTTCTTTTCAGCATCGTGAATAGTACATTGTCTTACCGTCGAGGGTGTCGTTTGAAACACCCGAGATCGGGAATCGCACTTTCTCTCGAGTGATACGTGCTTTATACTACACCTACGAGGAAAATAAAAAACGAAATCTTTACTAATTGAAATTTATATTGAAATTGTTGCAGTTAGTGAAGCTTAATGTAATTTTCACATGTTCTTTTTTCAAATTGTTTATCCTGCCGCCGCGCGCCGCAGGGTCGCACTGCCAGCTCGACACCATCCAACACACAGCTAGTGGCCAGTGTCATTTTGCGAACTTGGAGATAAAAACTCACTGTAAAAACTTTTTGGCTTTTGATATTTAGGTTACCGGCGCATAGTCTTACCCAAAATTAAAAAAGAAAAACCACGTAAGAAATGGATTTTCATACACTTTTCTCTCCCGCTCAGATGCGTTTTCTCCCCGCATATTTGTTCGATATGCAATGACGTACTTTTTACCGTAAATTTGATAAAGTATCACGGTACTTTCCAAGCAGGTGTAGTATAAAAATATTTAGCTCATGAAGTTTCTCAAAAATATTATATCTAAGCGTTTTTCTTTGAACATTGGACGGAATTGAAGCCAGTTAGTTTTAAAGATTAAGTAACTGAAATATACCGATAGATGTCTCTGCCTGGCACATACGCCCAAATGTTTCAACCCAGTGTACCGTGAATTGTATATTCAACTTGTGTTATGTGTTTCACAGAGGTTATGTTATTCATTATTATTAGCATTAGGTAAACTGTTTAACATTTAAATAGGCGTTGTAAATTATTTTTGAACGTCAACGACTCAAAGAAAAGACAACTTTGTAGATTGGTAGGTAAACGCTATTGTCCTATAAAAAAATAAAATTAGAAAACAGTCACTAATAATAATACAATTTACTGGCAGTAGCGAGATAAGTAGTTAAAAATAAAACAATTTTCATTCAATAAAGTTTCATTTTTGCGCAGAAAAGCAATCAGAAAGCAATTCTGCTGAGCATCAGCAACTAGAAAGTTGCACATGAATTGCGAACCGACACGGAAGGGGTGAAAACGATTATACTGGCAATAAGCCGACCCCTTTCACCCCCTGAATGAGTCGTAAAAGTGCTTATTGATTCGTTTTATTTAGAAAATGTTGGGAACAAGTTTTTCTTTTCTTTTTTCAAGGTAAAACTGTTGGGCGATTTGAGATTGGCTTAGTTTCTTTTACGAACTTATTTAACTTTTGTTTTGTGTAGGTTCTTTTATGTTTTCATTTTCTTAGAACAAAATAAAGGTTTACTAATAAAGTCTTCTTTTATGTTGATGTGTACCTAACAGATTTGGACAAAGTTACGCGAAGTCTAAGGAAAAATCAATATCTATTTTCGTCACAACGACTGCGCCGCTTTGAATAAACGAAAATCGTCGCAAAAACCTACTCCGACAAAAGGTTTCGCTTTTATTTTAACAAAATAAGCTTCGCTAACCCAATTCTGATTCCATTTAAATGTAAACGAAACAAAGTTTATTTTTAACCATGTTGCTTACGGCTTACCTACAAAAACATCCCCTGGTTCCAACCCTGGGCAAACACCCCCACGCACTGAGTAAACCCGAAATTACTAACATTTGAGGTTATTTCATATGATTTACGGCCAAAATTATATCCTTCGCGGCCATTACCGTATTGGAGGTAAGCGATTTATAATTATAGCTATATGTAATGGGTTCGATTCTGTGCCGCGTTAGGTACGGAGCTATGTGGCACTTGTGGCAGCCGGGCGGCTAGCAGGCAGAGATTGCGTTATGAACATACATTTTCATTACTCATACTCTGAAAGTAGCTCTGAAGTTGCCTGAGGAGCGGGTTGAAAGTAATACTTTTCAGCCCTAGGGAGAATCGTTTTCAACTGACAGCTGTCAAATTATTAAAAAAAATGGTTCATTTTTCTAATGAACCATGTTCCAACTTTCTATACAGCCACGATGTAAAATTGAAATACCATAAAGTTAAGTATTAAATAAAGAATATATATATTTTAAATATCTTTATTATAATTAAGTTTCAACTATTTCTTTAAAATAACATAGATTTGGAAAAAATATTTACCATTTTTCGATGATGAAAATGAAAAATAGGTATGGGCTGAATAGCTGGCCGGCCACAGAAAAAAAAAAGCAAAATAGGTGGGAAAGCTGCAATAGGGTAGATGACACCATAAAACAATAATTCCAAGACACCTTTCTCTAAAAAAACACTTTATTTTGGGCCTGAAAACCCGATTTATTTTCATTTAATTGCCAAATTCGATTTTTAGTTGCTTTGAAATCAATAAATAGTCGAGTCATTGAGTTGAATAAACAGTGACGTCACAGTAGGCTATTGCCATACAAAGTCTTTTAGAGAACCGCGTTTTGACAGCTCTTAAAAAGTATCCCAATTGATTGGTGTGTCATCTACCCCATTCGAATTCCGATCTTCATTAGTTTTTTCGAGTTGTATGTTTTTTTTTACTTTCCTTGTATTCGTAATGAAAAGCACAGTGTTTACCTCGGGTTAAAGACTTATTTAGTCCCTCGAACTATTAGCGCCCTCGCTTCGCTCGGGCACCAAACCCCGTCTCGGGACTAAATAAGTTACTTTCACCCCTAGGGTAACAATGTACTATTACCCACTGAACGAAAAAGTTGGGGCGTAACGTTGGTTTACGACTATGGTGTAATGCGTCCATTTTGTCTAATTTTATGTTCTATTAATGGGTTCGTATATTGTCATTTCGAAATGATATAAAATATTGTAGATATTTCAAATCTTGGTTCAGGATATAAGGACGTTTTATTAAATCATTGTTAGATTACGAAACCAAACAAAAAACGAAACGGACCTCTAAAAACGCTAATGAATCGTAGCAAAACAAATTCGATTTTAAAAATCATAAGACAGCAAAAAACTATTTTATTACTAACACAAACAACAATTGAAAATCTTTGTTCCCCAAAAAAATAATACCTACAGCTAAAATATACATGCCATCAAAACGGTACGTTTCTCGTTGCGATTATCACAAAGCGATTCGAGTCACGCACGAGTGACGGACAAAAAACTGGCAAACTGTTTTAATTGTCCATGGAACGGTAGCTGTTGCTAGGCGACCCCTACCACCGGCGAACCATTGTTACCGACAACAGTCCGTGAGCCGCCTATCCGTAGTCGGAGCGAGTGACGAATGGTAGGGGTAAAAGGTGTTTTATAGAAACCGTCGTCCGTCATAGTATGCTTGCCGATTTTATTGTTAACTGCGATGTATGATGTAATAATGATACACGAAATGTTTGGTCGTATCGTATTTTGACTTTCTGCTAATTGTTGTGTGATCACACCTTGAGGTTTTGATGGATGAGGAGAAAATACTTTCAAACTGTATTTGACTACTTACTACAGCTTGAATTTATGTATTTCTAAAGGTGTTCAGCAGTACACCTTTCGGAGTCAGATATTCGGCTAACATCTTACATCATTGTTAAGTAACAATATAAGTTTTGAGGCGATTAGTAAGCACATATAAAGCACTTAATGGTTATTGAAGTTTGCAACATGGAGATGGATTTTAGTTAAGGTACAGTCGAACTGCTACGGACCAGCTGCGTTCACCGGACGTAGTAACAATTTGTGTGAAGGTGTCCATGTCCGGAGCCGTGTCCACAATTTTTCCGAACCTTTGCAGGTATACATATAAAGCTAGTTAAAAAATAGAGTATTAAATCTAGTGGATTGACCATCAAATAGGGGTGCCCAAATCAGGTAAAGAAACGATAAGTGAATCCCTGTCCCTCGGGTCTACCTTAATACCCTCATGGGTAAAACGTGCGCGTAACCGTACACCTCTGCCTGCCTCAGCGGGGGTCATAGCGTGACATTCTTGTGTATGCGAGAGTGTCCCGCACACATGTGCAGTAACTTAAAGGCACATTGTCTACGAGCTATTAAGGAAACCATTTCCCTAAGCGTTTCAATGTCAATAGCGAAACGTCATCGATCGGAAGCATAGTGGAACTAACGTGTGTTGCCAGGCTAATAATAAACATAGTGGAACTAATACGTATGTGTTGCCAGGCTGATAATAAACTTAATGGAAAGTGCCCCTTCTGTCATAAAAGTCTATCTCCGTGATGTTTATGACAAAGGTTCTTTGTTCTATTGTTCAGTACCAATCTCGGAAACTCCTGAACTGATTCACATACAGTTTAAATTGTTCTGAATTATTGTATTTTTTAGGTAAGTTTGTGGAGGATTGGTCTGGAGAAACTTAGGCTTATCTATCTCTGAAAAATGTTAGCTTGGTTAAACTCCGAAGCAGCGATTTCTTGTTTTTTTTTTTTTTTTATAATGGTATTGGTATTTGTCCATATGCCTAGTAACTAAAACACTTTCTCCATTTACTAAAAACACTGGGCATCACAATCACTACAATTATTTAAATATTCAACACAATCTTGTTTGAAATGTTGCGTGAAAAAAATAACAGGCATCTGTCTGTCTCCCCTCAATCAACAGCGAGGGTAGGTGGGGCGAACACTGCCACAAAATATCAAATCGGGTAAGCGGTAATTTGGTTCAGTATTACGTTTAGACTTTCAATTTGCGACTTCAGAATTGCTTTTTACTGTAAGTTTCTGTGGGATTGCTAGCGGATATTATTTCCACGATGATTTTTTAATGTATATCTTGCCGCTTGAGTGGGCGAGGGTAAGGGTCATAAAACTGATGAAATATGTGTTTGTTAACGATTGTCTCCCTTTAGGGACAGTGGGGCCTAAGTTTACCCACAACTCGGGTCCTGGGGCTTTGCATAAGCCGTATAGCAACAACAAAGTACTGGCTCATAGCGTTAATCCAGTAATTTTCCTAACTCAACGAAGCATTAAGCATCATTAACTGTGCACGGCTCGTAACGAGTTGTTATACCGTTGCCAAGGATAGTTGGCAAGGTCACGTGTCGGATGGCAACCCCAGGGTGGCAACACTGTGGCACTATGGCACTGTGACAGCTGTCTCCTGTAATAATAAAAAGCTTTATTAATAATAAAGCGTTCGTGTTGCCACCCGATGGATTGGGGAAAGGGATATTGATTCGCGTGTTGGAGTGGGTAATACTAATAACAATGACACCCGAAACTGTTGCTAAGCTAGCTCGGCAATAGGGCTCTATGTATTGTACAAGGGGCATTGAATTCAAAAGGTATTAATTGAAGTTAGGTTTCTCGATAATACATAATTTAATTATTATTTGAATAGAGTTGACAGATGAACGGATTCGATACTCGATTAGGTCTGATGAAATGGAATATTCCGGATTTTGTCATAAAGTTGACTAAGGTCTTCTTAATTAACGTTTCAACACAGTTTCGAAGGCTACTTCCATTCTGAGCCTAAATTGAAAACAAAATCAAGGCGAGATTTTTTTCCTAACAACTTCAGAACTTGCCCGATTAATTTCAAAATGTTATTATCCTTCTGAGATAAAATTTGCATTTATTTTAAGACAGTTGCCATCAGCGGGTCGTTTCTAATTGTTTCGTTGTTCAATCAATCATATTGGGCAATTGATTGGAAGACTCGAGTTGATTGACTGCGAACAAAAAACTGTTGCTAGCTTGCTAACGAGTTGGTTCCAATAAATATTTTTATTACTTGTACCGAATGTACTCGACACTGTTATGTACATGTACAAAGGCTATTTTTATTTGTCTTTATTTATGAAATTCAGTCCAAGACTGACTACCAAAAGCGATGCTCAATAATATTATTGCACGCTGGATTTTCACCCCTCGGCGATAAGCTTAACGTTAAGATTTAGGTTTTATATTTAGAAGCTATCTAGTATTAGTGAAAACGGGGATGAATAATCGAACATTGAACCGTCCCTGGGCGGACACTAGGGACTAGGTACCCTCTCTTGGTGATTTCCTGCGAGATCCAATCAGAAACGAAGAGATCCGCAGGAGAATCAATGTAACCGACATGGCCCGAAGACTTGCCAAACGTTTGAGGTCTTGGGCAGTGGCCAGCAAGACACATTAGGAAACGGAAGTCGTATGTGGAGATTCAAACTGGTGGTAAAAAGCTAGGTGTCCACCAGGGGACGTCGTTTCAGTTGAAAGACAGAACACTCAACACTGACTGAAACTAAGTAGTTTACTTTTGAAAAGTAGACGGACTGATTTGTTAGCTGTTACTATGCTTGCTTGCTATAGTTACCTACAAAAACAAAATTATGTTAGTCACTTTTGATATTGTAGTTAGCATTACAGGTATGACTCACTACTCTATTAGTTTTATTTTAGTTTTATAATCTACCTACTCGTATTTAAGTACCTGCATACTTCTTACACATGGTTTTCCTTTACATTTATTAATTATTATTGAATTATTATTATTTTTTATTATATATTTGACGCCAAAGATTATCTTCGACAGAAGTACAGAACCAACCAATACAGAACAGGTATTTACTTTCTTGAATTAATCTCAACTCAAACTCATATTAACTTATGGATTCAAATGTAAAGTTAACTACATAGTTGCCAAAGATAAACGCGTTGAATATTCACTAACACACGTTACTTAACTTTCGTTTAACTTGTGTTTAACTTACAGCCTGTGGAGTAACGAACATTACTTCAAGTTATAAATAAGTTAGTGTACATAGCGGCCTGGTAACTGTACCGAAATTTATTACACACCGAGCAGTTTACGTTGAGCTCTTGTTCGGTGTACAGTGTGAGGATGAAGGGGTCTAACTTAAGTAGACAAGTTAAACGAATGTAAAACCAAATTGCACCTATATTTATTTTTTATCAAATGTTTCTATTTCTGTTTTTAGTTAATATCTTTTTTATTCTAACTTTTTTAGTGTTCATGTTTTACGTAGATAGGTTAAATTAGTCATTCAAGGCATAATATCCTTCACTTCACCTTACTTAGAATTAGTTTCTAGAAAAATCAATATTTCCCTCCGCTCGAGGAACAAATGCTTTCAGATTAGATTCAAGGTGATTCCGGAAATTTCCAGGATTCTAGCAACGGATATATGGGTCAAGGATCTATTAGTAAGTGGGGCCAGGGACATGACTTACGTACTCGACCGAGATTTTCTCAGAAACTGTTTGAATGAAATCAGTACTTCAAAAATTATTTGCAAAACAAGACATGCGTTTCATCGAGACATTATTTGAGATGTATCTCTCAAATAAATTGGGATAGTACTTTAGAGTGATGATGAGCACGGTAATGATTGGCTCTTCCCTTTATGTGGCACGATTGTAGACTTGGAGTTTTCTATATCCAGCAATGGCTGCTCTAATAGGCTAATGATGACCATGATAGGTAGGTAACCAGCTATAGATTTTGCCAAAATAAAATTGAGGTTTTAAACGACAAAATATCTCAAAGCCATATTTAGGACTTTGAACCTGCTTACTTTGCCTACGTTTTCCTCGTAAGATATTCTCCTAAAGTTCCAGCATGTCTCCCCCTGAAGGTATACAGCAGTACAAGCAGTTTCCCACATTCAAACTTGTATAATTAACGGCGCTGGCAGAGGCGCTGGGTGCCGCACTAAAACTATGAACAAATACCGCCTACTACACTGCTCTGCTGGTTGTGGCACAAAGGAGAAGCGGTAAGCGGGCTTTACTCCAACATTATGATAATACACCAAAGCACCATTTGACTATGAAAGACAGTTGACCTACAATGCAGGCCCGGAGGTACCAAACAAGCAGGAATCGGCTTGTTACGTCCTTCGTGTCCGTGTCCTTCCCTTCGGGAACTAGGCACTCTGCGTAGTGTCTAGGTATCTACTGTAGTCAAATAGTATACATACACTACACATCTGATCACAGGATTGAAAACATTACAAAAGTGCCAAGATTTTCATGTCAACAGGTAGCGCCAAATAAGCCGGTGCTCGGGTGTTAGATTTCAGACAATTCTCATTGTTATTTTCTTCGGCTTCCCCTGACATAATTTTGATACTTCATCATTGTTACATTACCACTGCAAAGGATGGGTGACCATTCTTATATCTCAGTGAAACAGGTGCACTTGAAAATTCACTACCTATTATTACACTACGACTGTCCAACTTAGGTAAGTTGGGTTTTCAGTTGTTGGTCAGGTGACCAACAACTGAAAATCCTAAAAGTTTGACATTTGGATGTAAAAGTATGTTTTTTGTCATCATGATCCCTGCGGATCAGAAGCTGTGGGTCATCAGAGGTAACAATTTGACATTGATGACGCCCTTATGATGTCAATGTAGTAAGGACGATTTTCGTATACCTAGTACTGTTGGCTACATTTACAATGGCCATATTCAGGTTCGCTGAACCTTATAACTTGGACAACACAAACTGCTACTGTTTGACTTTGCGGCGTAATTTTTACAGCTAAGTTATTAAGTTAGATTCACGTCTCACTCAAATGGCCCCCGTACGTGTGGGCGACGTGTGATCATTGTTCTTTACGTTTTGTTTACGTTATCTAACTATTTATCTTTAAGTTTAGTTTTTTGGTTAAAACAAATTGTGTTACACAATCTGCAGATGACATTGATGGCATGGTTTGGTTGAAACGTGTCTTGTTTTAAGTAGTTCCTGGATACAATAACGTGTCTTACTTACACGTTCTGATTAGCTACCGCCACACCTGCTATACTATGAACAAGCTGTTCTTTAATAGCGCTCTGAATTATAAAACGAATAACCTAAACACTTTGCTGCTGAGAGAAGTGTCATGCATTCAGATTAGGCTGAAAATCAAAACGTATATATAACACAATTCCCTTATAAGGTTGTCGTTCACCACTTCCTATTCCTAGTTTTCCTTTCGGCTGGGAAGAAGAACTGGCGCAGACGCAACAAATATGTATTTCCCTTGTGAAAGTCCATACCTCAATCATCTTTTGTTATCATCAACGATCGAAAATATACCTTTTTTTTCGGATGGGAAATCATCAAATGACTCCTCCCGCTCTGGGCGGAGCAGGAGGAGTGTCAGACTTTTACTGACTTAAACCCATCCATGTTCCTTCATCGCCCTTTGTGTTCCGGGGCCACGGTATCTCTTTCGAACAGTCCCTCAACCCCGGCAGGCATCGGTCCTTGCGGACCTCTTCCTTTTTGCTGACTCTCTTTGAGGCGCGCGTGGAACACGAACGCGCCGTCGACACGTCCTGTCGTCATGAGACGGACGGACGGTGAGCTAGCCCATAGCCGTCCACAGGCCCGCGATCGCAAATATACCTTTGTTACACATTTTTCTAGCACAGAGCTTAGAAGTATAATCTTATACAATAAGACGATAATTCTCCTCTCCTCTCCTCCACTCGCAAACTCGCATCATTATCTGAAATCTAAGCAATAGCAAGGAAGGCTCAGACCAGTCCCCTCTCTCCCCGAACACTTCTTCGTGTTGTCCGTGACCTATAGCGTCACAGTGAGCAGACTGAGCAGAAACCAGGAAATATCGCCAATGTAAAGTCATTGTTACACCTGCACCCGCGTAATTGATGCATCAATATATAATAATATAAATGCAGTCGTGTCATAACTATAGGTAATCATTGGTTATTCGTGTCTATAAGCGTCAAAACTGTGCGAACGGTCAGTTATAGAAACAAAGAATTTCTTTTAAAGTATTATTATTAGACTGTTCTGTCCCACTGCTGGACAAAGGCCTGGGACCATTCCCTTTTAATGTTACATGTGTTGCCCTCTCCGGCCAATCAGTCAGGAACGATTCCACCAAGCCTTTCGATTTCAACTTTTCGTGGAAACGTAAAGTTATCTAAAAGCAAGCAGTATTCCAGTTTTTATTAGTATCCAAAGTAAAACCAAAATCTTCCTTGTTCCTAAAATGATCTACCTACACCAAAGTAAAAACTGTTGCAGTTTGAAAAAACACTGATCTCGCTACATGTTTGTAATCGAATGCGATACACATTACACCCTCTGGACGCCATTTTCCAGAAAACATTGGATAATTAAATCTGGAAAAATGCGTTGAAATCTTCTACACGTGCATAGCAACCATCTTATCATTACACCGACATATAAATGATGTATTACCTACCTATTATTGTACACGACTACACGTATCATTATGTGATGAACATTAGCGAGACATCAGCTTCCTTCCTCCGTCACGGTATCACGTAGCAACAGATCTAGGTGTGGTGACGTCACGCCAGGTAATAGTGTTGCTAAGAGGAGATAGCACGTTTAACTACTTTTCCTTACAGGTATATATTTTCCTGGCCATAAAATGTTAGAATCAGGTACTCTTGAGCTAAACCTTCATTCTCGTTTTCGAATTATTTAAAAAGATGGTTCCACCATTTTTAGCTTTTGATTCTACCATAGGTATACAGGGTGTAAACAGACCCGTCAACCAAGCATTCTGTACATCGGTTCCCTATCTATTTGCATAAAATTTTAAGACCTAATATAACTTGGCATACTTTTGTTACTACTAATTACATTTTCGCATAACATTATTTACGCATAACAGCTTACGCATATTTTTTTAAGCCTAATTTATCTAATCATAATAATGATAAAGCATAACATTGTTAGGCATAAATTGATTTACGCATAATAATACTAAAACATATTTTTTATAGGCATAACAAAGAAGCATAATTCTAAAATATTAGACATACCATATTTGGATATACCAATTTATTTTGACGATTGGAAAAAAACCATCTCTCCGAAGCAGGTAATATACGTATATAACATAATTATTTGTTTTGAACATAGTTGATTGTGAACGATATGTGAGTTTTTTCCCTATAAGAAGCATGCAAACAAGCATACACCATGCATGCAGCAAACATGCAGCTTGCAAGCATTTAAACAAGCACACACAATGCATGCAGCAAGCATAAAGCAAGCAGGCAGCAAGCATGCGTGCAGCAAGCAAGCATGCAGTATGCAACATGCAGCAGGCAAGGTTTCTGTCACGGCTCCGGCGCTGTGGGGCTCCGGCGGACCCACGCGAGCTTATCGTCGCAGATGTGTTTTACACTCACGCAGGCCGCCTCGCCCCTCCGCGCCTACGCGGGCTTAGATTACACTCTAGGGGTAGGGCAGACAAGACTACGTGGAGTCGGTTTTGCAGCGATTCGTTTCTGTCACTAACATTTGGAGCACATTTAATGAATTTTTAATTCAAAATAAATACGTAAAAATAACACAAATTTGATTCCGGTATTTATATTATTTGTATGCCTAAATACTATTATGCTAATAGTCATTATGCCTAGTAACATTATGCAAAAATCAATTTATGCCAAAACAAATTAGTCTTCAAGATGATTATGCCAACATATACAGTATGCCAAAAAAAAATTTGGCAAATTATTATTATGGCAAAACAAATTATGCCAAAACAGTTATACCAAAGTATATTAGGAAAAAGAAGATTATGCAAAAAAAAGGGATCCCCTGTACATCACACTGAGTAACTCTAAAAGCAATAATTATTGCTGGGAAACGACTTCTTACTTTTGGGGTGAAAAATTACGTTTTACGGTAAAACTCAATGTACCGCATTCAAAGCATTGTGCTGATGGATGCATTCAATAGTCATCAGTCATTGTGTTATCTATATCTATACTAATATTATAAAGAGGTAACATTTGTTTGTAAGTTTGTATGTTTGTAAGTTTGTATGTAGGGGGTAATCTCCGGAAGTAATGAACCAATTTCAAAAATTCTTTCACCATTAGAAAGCTACGTTCACCCTGAGTGACATAGGCTATATTTTATCCTCGTACTCCCACAGGAACGGGAACTACGCGGGTGTAACAGCGTGACGTCCGCTATTTTAAAATAAAGTTATAACATTAAAAACCTGTATTAAAAAAAAAAAACTTGTGAAATAGTTGTAACTTTGACCCCCAATATCTCCGTAACTAGAAGGTTCCCAGATATGGTTTGGCTAGCTAGAACAAAAAAAATATCGCAATGGCGGGAGAACAAGTGTCTTTCAGCTTCGATAGGGGTATTTTTACACCCTTTATAACTTACTACTTATTTTGCAGTGTTTAGTTGAAATATTGACTGTAACACCGTTAAAACAAAAAAATAAAAACCTGATTGCGTAAAAAATAACTAATAACTTTAAATAAAAAAACTGAAAATAATAAAACAAGTTCAAGAGACAGGACATATTGACTGCAACAGTCGTCAAACAAATATATACAGGGTGTAAAAGACCTCAACACGAAGCCGTCAACCAAGCATTCTGTCTGCCTGTCTGTTTCCCAGCAATTTTTGCATAAAGTTCCTAAGTTTGATGTACATCAAACTTAGGAACTTTATGCAAAAATTGCTGGGAAATGACTTTTTTTTTGGGGTGATAATCATGTTTTGTGGTAGAACTCAATGTAACGCACTCAAAACATTGTGTCGGGTAAAAACAACGTCAAAGATCCTGGTCCTTTATCCATGACACAATAATGTCTTTGTTACGAAAAAATAGACGATCATGAAAGATTTTACCTTTATCAATAAAGTATGTAAGTACTTAGGTTTGTAAACTATGGAAATAATAATGATGTTATTATAAGTACAATACTATATAGATGGAGTGCTCTTCATCACGTACGAACGAGCGAGTGTAGACAAAGAGGATGACGCAAGTGCTGTGGAGTGGTTGCTAGGTGGAGACACCGGCACACGTTGCGCAGGGGCACGCTGCGTGCGCGGGCGCAGCCGTGACGACTGCACTCGGAGGGATGCAGGTATAGTATCAAATACTGTGATGCTGCGGTGGAAAAATACCTTGTTTGAGAACCTAGATCTTATAGCTAGAGAATCAAACACTCATTGTGCAACTGTGGGTCCTACTTGCTAACACATTTTTCTTTAACAATCCATCTCATTTAAATCAAGTCCGTTCGTTCATATTTTGGTAAAAAATCGTCTACTCGTCATTGTAAAAAAGCAATGAAAATAAACAGAATTAGGATTGTTAATGGGTTACGCAATTTCTCAGCTGATTATTTCATCTTTATAAGAAAAGGTTTTCTTTGTCATACTGCATACAATGCGACAATTATTACTGCTGTTACAACTGCTGCTTATGTGAGATGATCATCATCATCATCATCATCATAGACTAGGCAGCTAGTCTGTTCCCAACTATGATGGAGTCGACTTCCACTCTAACCGTTTGCTGCTTAAGACATATTCCTATGGTATCGATCCCTGCTCTTGCATCATCCTCAACAGCCTCATTTGTTTCTGGTTGTCTTGGTAATGCCTTATCCATTCATCATCATCATCATCATCAGCCTATAATGTTCCCACTGCTGGGACACGACCTCCTCTCAATGAGAGGGAAGGCTTAGGCTTAGCCTTAAGCCTTAGGCATTACCAAGAGATTATTACCAAAGTACTCCATTTCCTTTGAACAGTACTTAATGGTCAGATTTTCTTTTGTTAGGTACTTCGGTTGGTGACTTTACAATGAGAATGTGCAGGTAATCTGGAGCCTATGGCTCCGGTTATTTCCATACAGCTAGTAAGAAATAGACAAAAGTAGTCGGTAATGATGGCGATTAGCCTAATACATAAAAGTCGTGAGTTTAAATGGTTCCTGATTAATTTAATGTGAACAAACTTCGTTTAAGTATCATATTTAGCTCAGTTATTAATATTAATTAGTAAGGTAATTGGTCAGTCATTTGCAATGTTCGTTACCAATGCTTACTTATAAATTCTTATTTATAACTTAGATCAAGGATACAGGTGTTTCAATATTCACAAGGTTTAACTTGTCATAAATAAGTATTGGTGGGGTTAACGTCCTCCTCCCGTAATGTGTTCGGTATTATGTAGTACATCCCACTCATATCCCACACAAGAATCTCTAGACACTGCATTAAAAATATTGAAATAGTGCCAAAATATGCTTAAAACGATGACAGGATGTTTTCTATAAAAGGAAAAAGAAATGAAATCCGTATCTGAGGATGTCACAGCTACACATAAAAAAACTTACAATGCAAAAAAACAAAAAGAAAATAAAAACGTCATCGAGGCGATGAGACCGCAGCCACGAATTCATTATATGTTTAAAGATACTACTAATCACTTTTTACCACGTTCTAGAAGGCGTGTGGACTTCTCCTACTGAACACGTGTGCTGTGACGCGCGGCAACGTTGACTCACTGCAGGCCGCGCGACTGTTGCCATGCGCAGACGCACCTCCTCGAACAATTGTGAAACTTTTTTAACAGTACGATGACGTATGGCCGTGTTTTTCTGTTGAAATAGCTGCTGAAGAATGAGTAATTAAAAAGCCGTGAATTTTTTTGTAACGTTTCTCTAATTTTTATGACTTACAATAGGTATATATTTATTTATGCTAAGATTAATGAGGTTTTTTTATTTACAAAGTCTCTCAAGGTTAAGGCAGGCACGTGTAGGAACAAAAAATAAGTAGGTCGATTAATATACTTTTTCTAGTAATGTAAAAAATATTATTGCTTGAGTTTTTGTACTCTTATTAACAATGCATCGGCGTACGTTTAGCTATTGAAAGGTTTCTTATAAAAAAGAAGTACATCTGTTACTTCTTCCGGTTTCAAGAAACCTGGCAGTTATTTATTACGTATGTGTTGTGTAGCTCCCACAACGGCTATGTTTCTTACCGAATAAATAAATCTTACACATATAGACAAAATAAATCATCACTGGGGTGTCTAGAATAATTATTATGTGCTGAATTAATGGTAAAAGTTTGCACGTAGACGGTAGATGTCCCATCACATCTGATATATTTACATATCGCAGGTATGCAACTTAGTAAACGGCCCACGGGTTATGTTACAGTCATTCTGTGACATCCTAGTGCTATTTGCCAAATCAAATCAAAATCCAGCATAACTTCCTTCAGTGAAAGAGTAAAGTTCCCCACGCAAGGAAAGTCCGGCCACTTACTAAAAACGAAGCTGTATTTCGTCATCCATTACCATTACAAATCGTACGACTTTCAATAGCGGTTAATTATATAGCTACCGGACTGTCTAGCTAGCCTGACTGTGTGAGGCCGAGATCTACAGACACTACTTAGCACCTACTTCGGCTTACACATGTTCCCCGTCCCTTAAAGATACTAGTAAAGACGTAACAGAAAACGCTGCTGCCCATTCTCAAGTCTACGGAGTCGCAAGGTGTTCTGCCTCAGACATTAGTCGCCTACGACACCCGTGAGTGTAATGGGTTGGTTCTATTCTACTCTGCCGGATACCACGCGGCTTCAAAAGTGCGTACTAAGGAAAGAGATTGAAGAACCTAAAAAAAACGACATAGAAAACAACTGATCTCACATCTCAGTGACGGCTTGGAGCAAAATGACATGTTTGAGTTCGACATGTTACACTTGAACGGACAGCAACAAAATGCTTCTTGACAGTAGATTATGATTTTGTTCGCGTAGTCCTGTCTATAGTTAGGTAGTGTCTTGGTGCTGGGGGCTAAGTAACGCTTAAAGATATCGGCCTCAGTCTACCAGTCTTCAGTCACGTAGTCTAGTCGTAGATATTTAATCAAGCAAGTAATTAAATAATGCTAATAACTGCCACAACGTCTTCATTTACAATCGCTGCCAGTTTCTGATCAGTCATTATGTTATTATTAACTGCTTCAATGGTTATATAAATAATTTGATTAATTGTGATGACCACTGGCCATGTGACTGGAATATTCCATCTGGAGTGTGAGCATACCTCCGTGCTAGTCGATCGCCAGTTTTGGGCAAGAGTGGTGATTATGGCAATAAATATGTCTACAAACTATGGCTAAAAACCTTGGTCTACTTGTTGGGTGTTACTAACTGTTGCAGATACTTTATGGATTTCCCAATAATGGATTTAACAGTGCAACGCAGGGGGTTCGAACCCAGAACCTGCCTGCTAGACGACTCCTGACTTTTAGCTTATTGCCGCTTATAAGTATATAAGTAATAGAATATAAGTTAAAAACTTATACTGTAGGCCTGAGGTGAGGAGTGAAAATTATCACGTGCATGCATCGATGAAAAGTGTTGTAGGGTTAACATTTCTCTATAGCAACCTATGGTTTGATTGTGTAGCAGTGAACCGCTACGACTACGCGGACTTCAGGCGTGATGTTATATTTTGAATGAAGATCAATGATGATCATTATCATCAAGACCCTCGGGAGGTGAGCACAAAGACTAGTCCACTGCACTCTCCCCGGAAGACGAGACGAGAAATAGGTAATGAAGAGTTATGAGACAGGAGACAAGCGTATTAAACATGAGTCTGGCTCGGCGCCAGGACTGGAACTGACTGAGTTTTTTAACGGAAATACCCAATTATAATACCTACCTAAATAGTTCTTTCTTGATTAAAACGGCAAAACGAAGAAAATGTGAGAATGTTCTGGTAATATTTGTTTTTTGAAATGGTTTCAAAGTGACTTTATGTATTACTTACTGCAACAGTTTCATACAACAGTAAAATAACCTCTGCTTATCCCCACTGGAGATAACGTAATGCTATGTTTTTTACCATGATATGTTTTTTACGGACGATAATAATACAGAATCCGAAGAATCGCTCATTAGTGACGTCGTGTTTGTGATATTTTATTGCAAAAGACAAAGACTAATTATGATAATTTAATTTTTAACCTTTATGGCGACGAAAACACGATTCACATTTACCTAATCGTATTCAATGGATGAATCATCTTTTCCAATACCTACCCGACCTGGGATTCGAACGTTGGACTTTTCACGAATACTAAACTAGTTGACTAAACGAGTTCTTTATCGGTTTTGATATGATTCACTTTGGTTACACAATAACGGTTTTTCTTTTCAAGACTAGGTACCTACTCATTAACTTATTTACCTAAGTACATAAATGATTGCAATTAATGATAAAAATTTCGTCATATATGCAATAATGAAATAGTTGTGACATTATATATGCATAATTGTTGAAACGGAAGTGAAGTTCATTATGATGAATAATATCCAGTTCAGGGTGAGTAGGCATTGTGGTTATCGCCTTATAAGGTAAGGAGGGCGGGTGGTTCGAGTACCTACTGACACAAACGGGGTTTTTTCAGGATTTGTTAATGGAGACTATTCTTTTTAGATATGAAGCGATTACACTAAATCCGGTTTTCACTGAAACTAGGCGGCACATAAAGGTATACCTAAGTACAATACACTGAAGGAACGGGCATCAACAACTCAACCAAATGCTGGGTGAAATATTACATTTTTTTCTAAAACAGATAAGTAAGTTGTCAAGCGTATAATGTTGGAATTTGTTATTAGGATTTATTTCTCAAATGCTTTGTTCGAAAATTAAAAAACTTAATAATTGAAGAGTTTATCTTTGTTTTTGAAAGTTTCATAATGGGATTGGTCTACATGACCAATAACACATAATTCACAAGCATCATTTCCATAGAATATCAGCCACGTTTCAGCACTATCATCAACCATGTCACACTATTCTCCAAATTCCAATAAGATTAATCAATGTCCGTGTGTCGTAACACGAAACGCCCGATAACCGCGGGTTAAAGATAACCGCGGGTTAGTCACAGTATGGAAACGGGTAGAGACTTGTCCCTGGCAGAGTGCCTATATTTCACCATAGCAACTAACTTGATCGCGTCATTTTAACAGTTTTGAGTCAGTCCTCAAGGGTTTAGTTAGTCACATTTTAACAGTTTTCAGAAGCAGTGGAATATTTTCGTTGCCTCACTGAAACCACAGGCCGTGGTGATACATTTCTGCAAAATTACCAGAAGTAGATATATAAGCAAATAAAACGTAATTTTGTGAATTTTTAAAGAATTTTGCTCACTTTTTGAACGATTTAAAGCTGGTATTTCTTTCCATTCTAGACATTTATAGCTTTCTACAAACCTGCTCAAACTGCACATTAAAGTTGAAGCCTGAAAAGACTTCAAAGAACGCCTAAAAATAATTATAATCACTGCTGATATTAAAGCCTACTTATGTCTAGTATACCAATTCCACTAAATGGCAAAGTGGATCTTTGAATGCCGTGATATGGCATCAGTATAAGAACGGAGGCTGAATTTATGCCCAGTTGATGGCAATAGGATCGCCCCGGAATAACATGGATCTCATAAAACTAAACTGGTGAAAGGTGGGTGTCAAATGGGTACGTACACCTCTGGCCAATCCGTCGCGGATTACATAATATTTGGGTAAGTGAGAAGCGCTTTGATCACTACGCTTGTTCGCAGATTGTCGATAAAATGTTCCTCTCCGTGGCCGCTTAGCAACACCATCGTGATCCAAATAACGACACAATCGTGACGCGCACTCGATCGGTATTGTTGCAAAACATCGGCTTCTGGGAAGCGTGTGTTTAGTAAATTGTGCGAGACTGTTCGCCGCTTGTTCCGATTCCGAGTAAGGCGCGGTTCTGTGCCACTGTTGCTAGGCACACAGACACGGCTTTACAGAACTTCTCGGAACATAACATGGAGAACTTTCTGTCTGTTTCAGTCCAGTAATGACAAGGCTGTGTAAACTGAAGTCTTTGGTAAAGATTGCTCGACATTTTGGTCGTTGAGTTTGCTGTAGTATTGATGATAAGTCCAAAATTTTGTCTAATCATCGTATTATACTGAAACAAGTGTAGTTTGTTATTTTGATTACTTTCATAGATACTGACATTCTACTGACACCAATCTAACACTTGTCCTAATATAAAGCTAATTTACCATAACCAGGAACTACAGTACTTTCTCAAGTTCTTACGCCTTGTGACTGGGACTGTAGCTTTGTTTTTTTGTATTTTTGACATTCAAAAGTGCCGTAATGGTCTAATTGAAATAAATGCTTTGAGTTTGAGTTTGAGTTTGAGTTTGACCACATCCCAAATATACACATTTCCTACCTGGTATATGCAAGTATATGAAAGCCCCGCATTAATTTAATTATATTTCTAAGATCTAACGAACTACTTACCTGTAATAATTCCTGACACACGTATAAAATATAAATTAGAACAGACAAAGGAAAACCTATGTTACTGCAGACAGCCGAGAGAACGACAAGGTTCGCGCAAGGAAAACGTTTGATATAAACGGCGATAATGGAGCCAGCAAGGTTCACTAATACGGTTAGATCAACGTCTAAAATAACACTGTTTTATCCTTTATTTCATTAACATACTGTCAGGTAGATTTAGAACAACGAGCATTTTGAATAATCCTTTAATTTTTAAACGTTACTCTACACCAGGAACTTTCTCCTGTATCGTGGATGCGTTTACAAACACAATCACACACAGTTTTGCATTGAAAGATGGATTTTATAATCCAATCCTTTTTTTTAGTACTCGACCTCTATCATACAGAATGTACTAGTTTAGGGTACGACATTGATTTGAAGTTTTCTGAAATTAAAGAAATAAACTGAAGCTCTTCACTGAGTGAGTGAGTGAGTGTAGGTGCACCTGGAACTGCTATCTGCTGGACATAGGTCTCCCCAAAACGTCGCCGCGTCCACCTGCAATGTGCTTCTTGAAGGGTTAGGCAGGGGTGTACGGTGTACCCTTAGAAGTCGGCTGTCGTGAAGTCGTGATGTACATTTATATGCTGACGTCTTTCCCTCATGATATTCGTGCTAATAGTTATAAAAGTCAAACGTGTATATTTCTTTTGTGCGACAGTCAATTGTTATCGTTTGTGAAGCGTCATGATCGAGGCTGAACGTGTAGCTGTCAGCCTGACGTCAGCTCAGCCTGACATAAAGAAGACTGCCAGTCTAGATCGGCACGTTCTACAAGATTAGTGTTTTACGTCAGTTACAACACGATAGATATTGTGCACAATGGAGGGAAACAATGACAAGGCTTAACATTCGTTGCACAAAGATGATGTTCACGAGATAATTGTGTTGCATATTCAAGTACTTTCTCATACACCGTAATATCTTAAAATGTCATCTGTAATCTCTGACGAGTTAAGCAGGGGCATGCAAGAGGCTACTTTTTGCCAGTTATGTTTAAGTCCCATGTTATACCTAGGAGCGAGTCTTTTACCATCCACCTGGCACACACATAGAATACGGGGAACAATTGAAGTTTTCTTACAGAAAATCGGATAGTACGGTCAAACAAGCTATTTGGTTAACAATTTGTGGGTTAAACTGTAAACCAAATAGCTTGTTCGACCGTACCTACTTTACCTGACCGGCAATCGAATCGCCCAGCAGACTTACAGCCAATGAGGCATACACGAATAGGGTAGCCATACGTCCGGAATTTTAGCTCAGCGTCCGGAATGCGTGGGAATTCTAAAACGTCCGGTGTTTTGCAGCAATAACAAATTCAGTTAACAAATTAATTCCGTTAAAATCAACTGCACTAATTAAAAGAAAAAAAAACTGAATTTTCTTCAAATGTTATGTTCATTTTCTCGGGGAAAAAATTCAAAGATCTGGCATGGACTTACTCACGAAGCAGTATCAGTGCTATAAAATGCAGTGCAATGTATTACATACTTGTCTGACAATGTTTTATACTTTTAAGAATAACAGGCTTGAAGATAATATCCATATGACATTTTGTGCCCCTCCTTAGTAACAAGCACGTAAGACTGTCACTTTCCATTTCTGTCCTGGCAGGCCATGTCTAGACAAATCGCTTATAAAAACTAGTTGGATTGCCGCTTTCTATGCTAGATCGTGCTAGGTCATGCATGTTAGCATTAACGGCTAAAGTCTAGGCTAAGTTCGTAAAGTAATAGTTACTATGTTGCCTTTATGTATGTAACGAGTAGGTGGTTGGCATCAAATGTCTGCCAATGTTTCATTTTCAAAACTGTGGTCAAATGTAAGATGAGAAGAGTACCTTATTTAAGAGGATATAGAGTGCAAAATACAAGAAAAATTGATTTTTTTTGATTTCTTTATTTAGTTAATTACCACTATATCTTAAATCAAAGGCACAAAGGTCCAAATAAAAGACTTCTAAGACCATTTGCAGAAATATTTTCGTCTATCAGATTCAGATAGAATTCAGAAATATACAGAATTCAGAAATATTTCCAGTTTCCACAGTAATTCCGTCGCCCTTCAAGCCACTTCAGCACTAAACTATTTGAACCCACAAAGTAATTTGCGAGGACTTAAACTGGGTCCTCGTTAGAACCCCTGGAATGCCTCCAGTCGCCATCTTGTGTTCCAAGGTATTGCATCATCATGCCCCGACGATGAGTAGGCGTTATTGAAGGGACCCTGCTACCTACAATTTTGGGGAGTGACAGACTAGCGGTTGAAACGCTGTTTTTTTTGCCGTTTAAAACAAATACTAAAAGCGTTCTGAATTCAAATTGAAGGACTTTTTGACAACAATTATTACAAAAATGGTTTGTTATAAAAATAAGCAGCGATAGCAGAGAGAGCAGCGGTGGCCCAGTGGTGGGTGGCGACCCCGACTTACGAACAGTAAGTCGTGGGTTCGAACCCAGACAGGCGCATTTCTTTGTGTAATTTATATCATCACCACTGCTCTCAAAACGGTGAAGGAAAACATCGTGAGGAAACCAGCATGTCTTAGAACCAAAAATTTGAAGACATGTGACATCATGTGACATCTACCAACCCGCACTGGGCCCGCATGGTGGATTACAGCCCATTCCCTCTCATTGAGAGGAGGCCGTGTCCCAGCAGTGGGAACATTATTTATAGGCTGATGATGATGATAAAAATAAGATATGCCTGTTAAATTAAATTGTAGGTTGCTCTGGTTTTATAATTATGGAAATGAGTAGATAATTTTAAAGGAGGAAGGAAAGTCTAACTTAATTAAACAGGAATTGTTTTTGCGTTGATTTTGACACGAAACTTATGTATCCTGTTGTGACTCAGTTCTACGTAAGCGTTGCTACCCAGACTAGGGCCACGTATGGCACATTATGTCATAACATATTATTTATTAAACTTACTGTTATTTATAAGTCTAAATTTTCCTGTAAAAAGGCTACTATAGGAATAGCCATGTTGTTTTAGAGCTTTGTTGGTGCCGAACATTCATGCATGACAGGTGGTTTTACACTTAAGTTTCTGAAACCACCCTAATTCCAGCGAGGTAGCTATGTTGCTTCAGTTATATTTTATTTCTTCAAATTTTCAAGGATTTTTAACATTTATATTCACTAACATACCTATAAATAAGCCACTCTTGGTAGGTTACAGACCTACGTATCATTACGGGCGTCAACCAGAGATTTCATAATTATGATTTAGATAAATTCTGATATTATTTAAAGAAGGCTTTCCCAAACCTGCTCGTTTGCTCAAGTTCGTCCAACAATCACACAAATGATTCGAGAATTTACGAGTGTGCGCAGGTGCCACCATCCCGCTTTTATTGCACCGTTCTGGAGCAGCCTGTATATCATGTACTGCTGATATACAGGGCGTTACGAAAGATTGCCTAAGTGAAGGTTGTGTTTTTGTATTTATTTCGTGGGTGAAATGTTTGGAGGAACATTTGATTATTTACACAACCAGGCAGAAGAGATTGAGAAGTTTTGCGGTATATTGTTATAATAACTATATTATATTTCGGTAGGTTTCGGTGATCTCCAGTACATGTATTGAGATACAAGATCAGAAGGCTTTATGAATAAAAATAATAAATAAAATAAAATCACTGACATTTCAATCACTTAAAACTATACTAAGATTGCATATTTCTCTGTTGCTAAGCTAATTAACAATCAAGCTTAATGATTACTGATTAGAAAACAAGAACATTTGTCGCAATTACATTGAAGGAGACTTTACCTCATTATTGATAACAACAATTTAGTACAACTTTGTTCTAGAAAAGTGCGTCATTCATTATCATAAAAAGTGTATAAAATTCTATAATGTATAGTCATGGAAACTAATTGTTATACATGTTGATTACCCACATAATTTACAAATACTCTATATAAGTCATAACCATTCACAATCATCACAGTCTTTCTTTGACGGTTGTGTGCAATTTGATGTAGGGGTCAGTTTGCTTAACGATTGATTGATTTGATTCCCTGACTATACCAATGTTTTTACAATTGAATTGCATTTTAAAACAAGAATTAAACAAATCTATCGTTTATTCAACAACAGTAGTAGATTAACTTCAGATGTCCAAGCAAGTTAATGGACACTGTCAACAAGGATTGTCCATCGACAGTTGATTTATCGGCCATATTTCATCGAAGGGTCTTTCCCCACACTAGTGCTATGTTATCGATAATGCCAACTAACTGACGTTTCATTATTAATTACTATCACATTTTTTTTTCTAGGTGTAAACGAATTTTGTATGAATAACTTTTTCAAGATGCAGTATTCAGTAGTGGTTTTATATGTGAAATTCGGACAGAGTGAGAGACAAAGCGACATGTTAAAGCGGTAACATTAATGGAAAAAAAAATCAAAATGGCATTGAACTGAAATAAGCTACCTGAAAGCTTGTGTCAATTCGGTTGACAATGGACCTTCAGAGGATAAGAAATGTCTTCGAGTCGAGTCGGTCAGCCGCTGAGCAGAATCTCAATCTGTTGTTTATTATGTGACCTGAAGTTAAATTGCAACAAATGACAAATCTGATTAGGTACGCACCGATATCCAACAGTAAATATGGTAGCAGCGAGCATCTACTACAATATTCCATTAATTTTCTACTAAACAATGCAATAAATGTTTAATAAAGTTGTACAGTTGCATTTCATTTCCAGTTCCACAACTCATAAGGAACACAGTGTACCTTAACGACCACCTAGCAGTATCTCCAGCAGTACATTAAGAGTGTATGTTTAATTAACATCAAGTTTACGAGAACGCCAGTTAACGGTGGATGTCGTAAAACGTACCAGAAATGAGGGATTGTCCAGAAGAAGGAGATGTGCAGAAGGCTCACTTCGGTCTATATTCTGAGTGTGCGCCGATCACTCATGTGCAAAAAAAATTGTTTAAAGGCGTTCCGTCTCCGCATGCATTCGCCTGTATTGTAACGGCCCAGATTCATTTGTTTCTGCACAAAATTGAATCTTTAATTAATACATTAGAGTTGAATGTTCCCTGTGAGGTAACTTTAGAGGCGTCAGAAAACACTTAAATACGGGAGGACCTGACTTTTAGTGAGGTGAAGCGAGAAAGAAGAGATGAGGAATTGGCAGAAAATTCAATCGAAAGATCGTTTATTGCGTGGACAAAAAGTTATTTCTATCAAGCTGGAACTTATGCCCGTAGAATGTTAAGCTATGCCAGATCTAAGCCACTTACCATTACAGAGTTGGAGGAAAAGTATTCACTGACATCTTTATTTTTAATCCTAACACGGCTTTGCATAAATAGAACACGCTCCTTCAATTTAAATGAACCTTCTGCATAATACCTCTGCTACTCTGGGGTACGGAAGTAATCCCCATCTTAAGATAAGTAACCCCGAATTTCAGGGATAAGACTTATTGCGCGATGCACAGTATCTCAATGAGTTACAGCCCGTTATGGCTCGTCTGCCAGAGCCACATCGTAAATGTTCCTGTTCATCATCCCAGGGTTATGGCTTAATGTGGGGTCGGCAGAGTAAGGATTAAACCTGATGATTCGCGGGGATTACGTGGGAATTATAATGTTGGGAAATAGCGCCTAAATGAATTTCGTAATGAATTTTGTGCAGATTTATCTTAGCATTTTGAATTTAATATAATGTACTTTGCTTTAACATTTTGTAATAATTAAACCGCTGAAAAAGTATGTTTTTCACATTAAATAAAATTTCAATACACTTCCTCGAAAACTGGTCCATAACGCACTACGATTAGGTACAACATGCAATGTATTTCACACGCGTGCGATTTTTACCACTTTCCTGCACGTGTGCGGGAATGAAAATTGCCACAGATAACATACCTATACTTAGTCCAAATTGGTTCAATGTTTAAAGTCCGAGGTGAATGTTTTTTTTTAAATTTCGGCAAAGCACTACGAGGGCATAAATTTTTTTGAATATTCAAATTGTGTTTATAAATAGAATATCATAGATAAACATGATTATTAAAAACTAATAGTTACTTTTATACACAAATTAACATTTCTATGTGTTCTGAATTCAAAAATATAAAATAAATCTATTTTTTATAAACCTGGCGAAAGCAGAGCGCGAAAAAAAAAAGAAAATTAATATCATAGTTTCCTAGTTCGTGACAAAAATATTTTTCGTTATTTTATTTTATTTCTTCAAAAGTGTATTGAAAAACGTCGTTTGATACACGTGGACATTTGTTATTGCAATTCTCGGCTCAAAAACACCCTCGCCTACGGCTCGGGTGTTATAATTCCGCCTCGAATACAATAACAAACTTTCTCCACTTGTATCAAAATGTACTATTTTGATTGTGGTTTTTCTGTTTCTTACAATGAGAAAAAGGCGTGAGTTTATGAATTATGTGTATGTGTACATTATGCGTAGGTATGATGTGTACATTATGTGTATATTAAAATTAGTATTATTAGTATTATTATAGTAGTATTATTATTAGTAGTATATTAATATTCTCAAGCATTACTGAAAAAGGATCAAAATGTACACTTCGGCGTTCTTTATGGTTAGCCTCAATCTTATTGATTTATTAATAAATATCAAATAAAAAATATCGCTAGACAAAACAAGCAGTTTTTATTAATTTCACTTCGTACCACTTCCGAAGCCGTCAATAATACAGTTAATTGACAAAAAAATATGATTGCAAGCCGTCTAGACGAATTGCAGTGATGCACATTGTCAGCGAAAATAACGCTATTCAGTGTATAAAGTACTGTTGGGTAAAATATGATGTAGTACAGTATATTATATGCGTATTAGTCACGCATTCTGCCTAGGTACAGTGTTGCAACATGGACAACAAGGCACCGAGTTGTCTGCCGGGCGAGCCTGAGTGCTCAGACGTAAAACGAGGTAAGTGCGATAGACTGATTCAAGGAAATGTCGTGAGGAAATATGATAAGTACAGTACGATTCAAGAAAGATGACCACAAATGGCGGCCGTCTGCGCATGTACACTCATGAAGAAAAGACTTAAGGCTGATGCTCCAGGGTAGCCCGCCAAATTCAAATTTTCTTACGTTTTTTGCAATTTTCAGGCCTGTGCTAGGTTGTATGTTGATTAAAATATTGTTCGCGATTATAAGACGCATGTAGTTACAGAATTATAATCATCAAAATCATCAAAACAACAACAAACAACAACAACAGCCCATAACGTCCACTGCTGGACATAAGCCTCTCCCATGATGGGAGGAATTTGCCGTAATCTCCACGCTTGGCAGGCGGATTGGAGATCGCAGTGATGAAAGACTAACAGAAAACGCTGCCGCCCATTCTCAGGTCTACGGAGGCGCAAGGTGTTCTGCCTCAGACATTAGTCGCCTTATACAACACCCGTGAGTGTTATGGGTTGGTTCTATTCTACTCCGCCGGATACCACACGGCGTCGTGCACCCTTTATTTGTATGGAAATATTAGTTCCAACTAAATTTGACAGCTCTAAATTACGTCCGTCTCTTCCTCGTTTCATTACAGACCCTCTAAGTTTATAAAAAAAGAGGAACGATGTTTTCAAGGTCAAACTCATTGCTAGACCTTTATGAAGTTGGAGGGTTGTATTGATGTTTTGATGATTATAATTCTGTAACTTGTCTTACAATCGCGAACAATATTTTAATCAACATACAACTTAGCACTGGCCTGCAAATTGCAAAAAACGTAAGAAAATTTGAATTTCGCGGGCTGGTCTAAAATAATATTTTAATTTTAGTTAGCACCAATGTATGTCGCTCCGGTCTTGAAGCATTCCGCCCGCGCCTCACCCGTCACCTCCAAAGGGACCTAAAATATGCGTTCTGCGCAGTGGTCATCTTTCGTGAATCGTACTGTACTAGATTTTTTACAGACTGGACATTTTATGAAAATGAAATACAGATAATAATTATTCCGTAGTTCTTATCTTGAAAACAATGTGGGTTTCATTTTTTTTGACGCTCCATGATCTGTTCTTGGTGTTTATAGAAACAAATCTTAGACATGGTATCTTTCGTCGGAGCCAAAACTACCCGTAAATGTGTTCAGAGACCATTTTTTGCCACAAAACCTTTTGTTACACGATATACTTGAAACACCGGATGTATGTACCTGAGTACCTATCACTAAATTATATTAATCATCTTCCTTTCCTTACCGAAGTGTTCCAAGGTCTGCTGGACGTGACGTCGGCAACCGCAACGTTCGATAATATTACCTACATTATCACGTGTTATATTATCATTATAATGCGGTTGACTCATTATCGACTTTCGCTGACGATGACGACGACGATGACGGCTGACTCACTGTCAGAATGGCATGACTTTCGTGACGGTAGCTGATACCGTGACAGTAGTGACCACGTGGAGGTACGGGATTCGTGTAACAACAGTACCTAGCCTGTTGGAAGGACTCGTTTCACTGCAGGCTAAATCACATACCTACACTTTAAATATGTTTCAGAAACTGTTGAAAATTCAACTACTTTCTGTCTGTCTTGATACGTTTCAGTTGATGGGCAATAGACTCGTTCATTATAAACAACGCCGTGGCCCAACTAGTATATCATCTATACGAATATTATAAAGAGGAAAGATTTGTATTTTTATATTTTTGTATATTACGAATAAACTTAAAAACTACTGGACCGATTTAAAAAAATATTTCAGTAATGGATAGCTACATTACCAGCAAGTAACATAGGCTATATTTTATCCCCGTACTCCCACGGGAATGGGAACTATGTGGGTAAAACTGCGTGACGTCCGCTAGTCTACCATATAAATTTGATTCTATGTATGTGTGTTATTCTGAAAAAAGCAAATTATGCTGGAAAAGGAAGCTCTTGAATGGTTTAGGTAAAACATATTAGCATCAAGTCCAAGAAATAATGAGACTTATAAGTTATTTTGCCAGATACTAGTGAGAGTTTTCTGAATGAACCCGGTTAATGGGATTAACCATGGCGGCGAAATATCAGAGTACACCGTCACCTCTACGTAATGGTTAGAAATACACGACCGTGATTGAATAGTGTGATATACTTACGCACATACAGAGATACATATTATTGAAGGAAACACACATAATGATATTTTCAAAATATTTATACCTAACAGGGGATAACGCGTGTCGCCCGTGTCAATGTCGTCATTTCGTCACAATGTGGTGAAAACTTCAAGGAAATAATATATTATTACACGAAGTTGTAATGGTCCAAGTTAGGACTGTAGCGGACTGACCCATCCATCATTCGACGCAATTCTTAGACCCCGAAAAAGCAAACTAGGTGAATTTAGAAACCACCTGGAACTGTTTTTATTTACTTTAAAGCTTGCAATAACCCTAGGATATTATTACTTCGTAAGTCCCAAAACTACGCTACAAAACTTTCAAAATGACCAGCACATTGAGTTACCCCGTAACCTACACTACTTATATTGGAAAAGGTAAAGTATAGTCCTATTATCCCAAAGGTACAAGCACAGTTCCATCCATATTTAATCAGGAAAACCGCCTCTAAACGAAATCAGAGATCCAGACTCAGTTGAAGCCTATTTCCTTGACAGTCGCACCCTGCGTTCACTCTTGCATTTTCTTGCATCATGAAAATGGCGTGATTAGACGTCACTGCGCAAACGCATGACACATTGTCGGTGCCTCGCCGTCTGCGGTTGGGTAAGAACGAGGTTCTCTCGATAGGTAAGAAAGACTTATTTTTGTACCCAGTATATTGATAAGATATAGCATATCATATCGGAGACCTCGTTTCTGGAATTAGCTGTTCAATGACAGTTTAGAAAAACATGACGTCATGTTTTTTTCATGAATTGAAGGATTTTTGGTTATCTTGTGGAAGCTTATGTTGTAATGGTGTGACTAGCTACGGGAATTTCTTACATCCTCAAATACATCTAGAAATAAAGATAGGAAAACTGATGTCCGACTGTTTGTGGTTTTTGCAAGGTAAGTAATTCTTCAAGCTGTTGTTCCTGTGGTATCCACAATTCCGCACTATTCCCTCTCAGAGAGAGGCCAGAGCCCTACCAGTGGGAATAATGCCATATAGGCTAATTACTTGCAAGTTACGTAAGTATTAGATGCTTGAGAGCAATCAATTTGTAAGTACACTGTAGGGAATCAGGACATTTTCGTCATTAACGGCCACTATCACTATTGACATAGGTTATATATAACTTCCTCTATGTGTGTCAGGATATGAACACAAAGCAGTAATATATGCTCGAATATAAACTAGCCCACGCGTTATCAGGTGTTATCAGACAAACAACATTGTACGACATTGTATGCCAGAGATAAGCTCAGCTCACGAGGAACCGTGGCTGTAGTCCTGCAGGTCTCACGTAAACCATCACGCCGGTGTCACGAAGGTAGGCAGAGGTGTAAAGGAGACCGTGGCTGCTACTGAGATTTTTTTATGAAAAGCCAAATAACATTAGAGCGAACCCATCAGTAACTTTTGTTCTCCGAAATTTACAGAAGCTGAAATTAGTCCACTAACCGATGTTCGCTAAGGTCCTTAGCGAACATCGGTTCTAACGGGAACGGCGACCTGGTGTACCTTAGCCTAAGGTACACCAGCACCCCTAGCCAAGTTGACAATCTACAATCGTTAACGCTAGTAGAAAACTATTCAAATGAATGGGAATGACATCATCTCAACGTTAAATCACGTGATCAACACAAACGAATGGAAAATTCGTAGACATGTTTACATCGTTCAAAATTATAGAATGGAATGTTATCGTTTCTAAAACGTTGATTGCTAAACTCTTTGTTAGGAACGCTCACCATAGACTGAAGTGTAGGTTTTTTCTACAGACATTAAAGAACCAGCGATCGACTCAGCCGTGTCAACTTGGCTACCAATTTAGCTAATTCTACAATCGCTTACGCCGAGGCGTTTACGATTGTAGAAAGAGAATCGTTACGAAACGTTTGTAACTTGGCTAGGCCTGCAGGTCTTGAGTTAAATTGCGAATCCGCAAATGCTGTGTAAATCTTCTCAGTATTGTTGGTAACAGTTGAATTAGCCAATGTCTTGCAGGACTGCAGTGAATCGCTGACAAGTGTAGTCTTTTTATTTCTTCTTCGCTTCGGCAAAAATAAGCTGTCAACACGTTGGTACTTAGTGGTGAACAACTGCGGCTGTGTAAATGTGAAATTCATGAATGTGTGTATACGAGTAGGTATCATGTATTTGAGGTATAAAAAGCCAGATGTTACATATTATTTTGACCTACATTTGTGCACGTACCTATTGAAAAAGATAATATTTATGCAGCATGTTATGTTGTCTAGATAATAAACATAAAAGTATAACTGTGATAGTATTCAGTGTTCACACAATTACGATAGTAATGGAATAGGGCATGCACTGATATATTAAAAGAAGGGCATGTGTATCTGTGTGTGAGACAGAGATTATGTGATCACTTAGTGGTAGGAGAGTGAGCCGTGTGGTATCCGGCAGAGTAGAATAGAACCAACCCTTTACACTCACGGGTGTCGCATAAGGCGACTAATGTCTGAGGCAGAACACCTTGCACCTCCGTAGACCAGAGAATGGGCAGCAGCGTTTTCTGTTAGTCTTTCATCACTGCGATCTCCAATCCGCCTGCCAAGCGTGGAGATTACGGCAAATTTCTCCCATCATGGGAGAGGCTTATGTCCAGCAGTGGACGTTATGGGCTGTTGTTGTTAGTGGTAGGAAAGGGTGATGGTGGTCATCACCATTGATAACTCTACTACAGAGTGAAAATAAAGTAGCTGGTAAAACTTAACATCGACTGAAGTCAAGAGTGTACGTAGGTTAGACAGAGGTGTCATATCGCTAGTTAGTTATGTTTAGGTCCCATGTAATACGGGCAAGACCTATTGTCTTCAATGAACCACAAATCCTATACTCCGAAAAGCTAGCGAGAAAAACAGTTGTTTTGCCAGTTTGAGAGAATCGGTAACTTCTAGGCAAGCCTGCTCCACCCTAGGCCGCATCATCGCTGGTTAAAAGCGCAAGCCTATTTAGTGTAAAAAATAATCCAGGCAACTTAATGTGAGAAAGAAGTACCCTTGTTTAATTTAATAAATTGGGGAGAAACAGCACAACACACACAGTGACAGACACCGTGAGAAATCGAAAGTGATAAATGATAAATGATGTTTATTTTGCAAGTAGGTTTTTACAAACACTTTTACACGTCATTTTTTAAAACTAGATGGGGCCGGTGTTTCGTACCTGACTACTCTGAGAAGAAACAGCCGAAACAAACTCAGAGGTCATAGCCTCTTTTAAAGTCCAGACAATCTTGCTCAATTCACACGAGGACTATGCAGATTAGTGTCTGAGATGGTCTTTTGAAGAAAGAACCATACAGATTTGAGTGGACCTGTCCAGTCAGTGCAAGCATTTGTCAGTTAACGTGTAGCTCGACTTATAACTCAAGGAGCTCAACGAAACGACGAACAATACCAAAGAAAGGACATTTGGGAAGGTCGCTTATAGTACTCAAACTGTCAGACAGTTGTGGGAAAAAAAAACAAACAAAAAAATAAAAATGTGACCCACATGGTCCCCACATTCACAATCTATACTTATATAATATTATAAAGCTGAAGAGTTTGTTTGTTTGTTTGTTTAAACGCGCTAATCTCTGGAACTACTGGTCCGATTTGAATGATTCCTTCAGTGTTGGGTAGTCCATTTATCGAGGAAGGCTAAAGGCTATATAACATCACGCTGCGACCAAAAGGAGCGGAGCATAAATGAAAAATATTGCAAAAACGGAAAAAAATGTATTCCTTTTGTGAGCTGTTTCTCTTTTATGTGACGCAGACGAAGTTGCGTGGGTCAGCTAGTAATCAAATAAAATTAATAACAAATTCTTTTCAAATGAATGTAAGTAAAAAAAAGAAAATCACAAAAATCATTAAATGTCGCAATGATAATAAAATAAAAAAGTAAAATACTTAATAAAATAAGTATTCATGTCAAATCAGTAAAAGTCACATAAAATAAATAAAATAAAAGTAAAATAATAAAATACATGTCAAAAAAATTCAATGTCAGAGTGTTTATAAGAAAGGAATCAATAATAAACAAGCGAAGTACGAAATTTCGACATTCACAGAGCAAATTTCATTGGAGCAGCTTAATCCCAAGCTTTTTTATCTTCAAGATAGTGATTAACATGATAGTAGGCTTTCAGGCACAGCTTCCGTTTTCAGCCAGGGAGGCGTTACGGATTCCGTAGTGAGTATTGTAACATTAGGTACAGGCTAAAAATAAAAGGATATCTTGTTGCTGAATGGTGTCTTTGTGTGCTTGTCACATACGAGTGCACAGTACTAACGCACCAAAATATCTTTATTTACTTATCTGTTATACTAGAAAAAGTTCATTGACAAGCATCAATAGCACCCTTATCTATCTTCTGAAGACCTAGTTTTCAGCCAAACGATACCAAACTGGTTGAATCTAAATATTTCTTACGCGATTACATTTTTATAAACATTGTGAGTTACGCTTACAATCCTACATCAAAACATAATCCTTATACCTTACAAGATGTACCTACATGTACCAGTATTCTTGAGATAATAAGTATAATTTGTAGTGGCGATCACTTTCAAATTGTATCGTATTTCAACGACTTCGAACGGTATTGTATCATCATCTGCCTAGCCTTTTTCTCAACTATGTTGGGGTCGGCTTCCAGTCTAACCGGATGCAGCTGAATACCAGTATTTGACATGGAGCGACTGCCTAATGACCATCACAATCCAATTAGTAGTGGGTAATAAGATACCCCTTGGTAAAAGCTCTTCTATAGATATAGAATTATGGACTGACAAAATCTACCAAAAGGCAGGAAATTACCTTTCAATCTTGTTAATAGTCGCTGCAGAAATACTATAAAAGCGACCTTTTTAAATTCTTCACAAATTAACTAGGTAAATAATGTATTACAAGACACTTCGCTCAGAAACGTCAAATTCAAATTCAAACAGTTTATTGTGGATCATAGGTTCATAAGATGTTGTGTTAAATACAGGTGTCTGCTATGTCCCGCCATTGAGGCATACAAAACGCGTCTATTGCTACAGATGAACATTAATGTGTTGGTTTCTGCTGCATATTTAGTTGTCACATACTTAAATATATACCTACCAACCCTTCTGTTAAAAAGGAAATAGAACCAGTGATATTAAGGGCTCCTATGACATATCTTTATCTCAAACCCTAAAGGTCGGTAGCGGCTATCACCAATAGTTTAGGTGTCCAAGGGGTTGGAAAACCACTTTCAATCAGATGGGTCTTTCCAGATAAGTTCTAATACAGTGTAAAAACAGTCCATAACATAAAATAAAAAACCCCAGAAACCTGACACTATCTTCTTTTTACTATAAGCCTTATTATAATGGTCCATAAAACTATATTAAATGTAGGTAGTCTCACAAGTTCTCTGAAGATAATTTGTGTTGTGATAAGAGGCGGTGTCGTCCGGTTAGTTATCAGTCAAAAACCAGATATCAACTCATATCAGAGCGAGCTCAAAAACAGACTCGTATCATTTTTATTATTTTATGTGTTATTCATTAATAACGTGGTTTGTGAAACTAGCTTTGGTCTGCGGCTTCGTCGACCGTAAAACCGGGCTAAGTTATATGATATGTTCTAACACAGATCACTATCTGTGTGCCAAATATTATGGAAACCCGTTTTTTTTACTTTTATTAATCAATAAACATTGTTTACAAATATTTTAACAACGTGGGTTTAACAGTGGTATGGTAACACAGATCACAGTCTATATGTGTGCCAAATATCATCGAAATCCGTTCAGCCGGTAGGATGGGAAAAGTATAAAAGAAAAAGTATTTATCAGACTCAGAAAGGTAACACACAGACAGACCAACAGGGTTTCGTTCGCATTTTTAATAATAACTAGCTGTAAGCTGATGCCCGCGGCTTCGCCCGCCTGCTTGACAAATTATACAGGGTGTAAAAGACCTCATCACGAAGCCGTCAACCAAGCATTCTGTACATCAAACTGAGTAACTTTACGTAAAAATTATTGCTGGGAAACGACTATTTTTTGGGGTAAAAGATCATGTTTTGTGATAGAACTCAATTTAACGCACTCAAAACATTGTGCTGATGGATGGATTGATTAGTACAGGGGTCGTGGAGGTGTTTAAAGTAAAACTCTTCCATTAAAAACTTGTATTTAAAAAAAAATCTTGTCAAAATGTTGGAACTTTGACCCCCAATATCTCCGTAACTAGAAGGTTCCCAGGTATGGTATAGAACAAAATGAACGCTGCAATGATGGGGAGAACAAGTGTCTTTCGGCTTCGTTAAGTGGTGGTGTTTTACACCCTACTAAAACCTTCCTCGAGAACCACTCTATCCATTGGTGAAAACGGCATGAATATCGGTGCAGTAGTTTTTGAGTTTATCGAGAACAGACTGACAGACAGACGTGGCGGAAATCTTGATCATATCAGGAAAACATCGTCAGGAAACCGGCATGTCTTAGAACTAAAAATTCGAAGACATGTGACACCTACCAATCCGCACTGGGCCCGCGTGGTGGATTATTATAGCCCTTTCCCTCTCATTGAGAGTAGGCCGTGTCCCAGCAGTGGGAACATAGGCAGATGATGATAATAATATGGATAATTATGTGCTTGGGGATGGGCGTCGCTGCCGACTGCCGAGGCCGGCCCAGGAACAGGTGGCGAGGTGACCTGGACTTGTACTGTGACGGCTGAGTCTATCTACTTGGGGCAACAACAACAACAACAACCCATAACGTCCACTGCTGGACATTTAAAGCCTCTTCCATGATGGGAGGAATTTGCCGTAATCTCCACGCTCGGCAGGCGGATTGGAGATCGCAGTGATGAAAGACTAACAGAAAACGCTGCTGCCCATTCTCTGGTCTACGGAGGCGCAAGGTGTTCTGCCTCAGTCAGATGTCAGACTTTTACTGACTAAAACCCATCCATGTTCCTTCATCGCCCTTTGTGTTCCGGGGCCACGGTATCTCTTTCGAACAGTCCCGCAACCCCGGTGTATACGGATACCTAATGTAACAATGATAGATAGTAACAATGTACTAATTAAAAATAAATAATATCACTGTTTTATTGAAGTGTAACGGCTTTATTCACAGAAGGGATAGGCAGATGTCGAACTGTCTTATTAGATAAATAAATGGTCGTAAAGTGCAGCTGGAATGCCTTGGGTTTGGTTCTTGGGTCGAGCAAAAAGGAAGCAATTTTTTTGTGGGACCTTCTCAGTTGAGCCCCGTTTGGGATATAGCCTGGTAACAATGTTTTAAATAGGTACCTGTTCGTTTTGTATAACTGAAGATTAGGTAAAATTACATTCACACCAAGCGGCTGACTTTGCTTGGTAAGTACTAAGTTACCTGCTGTGGTCGTTTAAGGTGAATGCTCCAGGGTAGCCCGCGAAACTCAAATTTTCTTACGTTTTTTTCCAATTTGCAGGCCAGTGCTAGGTTGTAGGTTGATTAAAATATTGTTCGCGACTGTAAGAGGTTCGTAGTGGTAGTAGTTTTTCAAGGTCAAAGTCATTCCTCGATCTTTATGAACTTAGAGGGTTGTATTGATATTTTGATGATTATAATTCTGTAACTACATACGTCTTACAGTCACGAACAATATTTTAATCAAAATGCAACCTAGCACTGGCCTGCAAATTGCAAAAAACGTAACAAAATTTGAGTTTCGCGGGCTATATCTTTTTTTTTTTCGTTAAAATTATTTAGATATCTCGTCAGCAGAGGTTTTTGCTAGCTAATCAAAGGGTCTGGGTCAAAATGGGGGTAAGGACTTACCCTTACTTTACTTACGTAGAATTGAAATACTTATATCTCAAATCGTAGCACATAATAAGTTACTCCAATTCATGGTATTGCGATAACTATCAGTTTGGAGTAGTACCATAATGATTATTTAAGTAGGTACCTATAATAATAGCTTATAGGTACCTACTCAAATAGTAATTAAGGTGACATTAATAAGTTTATAGGTAAGGCGGTTGATTGGCTTTGCTTTTAATTACTAACAGCAAGTATCCCAACTTATGACTATTACTGGAAATGCTATTACTTAGGTAACAATATATGTGGGTGTTTATATTATGTAAAATCAAGATTCATACATAATATGGTTGTCTGGTCTTGTAAATCAATGCTTTTATTATAATGGACCCGTATACAACCCACATCTTACCTATATCGTGTGTCAAAAAAACACTACTTACTTAAGTACTTTCAGTGTTTTTGTCCAACCTCTGACCTCTCTGTATTTCTTTGTAGCTGGCATGAAAATGCATGCAAAATACCTTATGCGTTACTCATCTCAGGCTATAAAAAGGCCTTTATAAAAATGTGGACATTTTTTTTTTTTTAATATTCTTAGACAATGCAAAAGTGCCCCATAAAGAACTGAGACCATTTCTTTATGGGGCACTTTTGCATTGTGAACTAAACTCAAACTCAAAGCATATAAAGACATAAATGCTTTGAGTTTGAGTTTCAAATCAAATCAAATCAAATCAAATCGTTTATTTGTGATACATGGGTTCATCATTTATCGGTAGGTGGATTGTTAATAAAAAATGCACTAGTAATGTGGTTACTTTTCACGAAAGAGTCGATCTGTGGGGTTACCATGACTTCTTAAAGCAGGATTGTTTTATTGTCATTCCAGTGAGGGAAAGCGACAGCGCTATGCAGGGTGTCTAGCACCATCTCTTTCCCTCACTGGAATAACAATAAAATAATATTGCTTTATGACGTCATGGTAGTCCACCAGATCAAAACTTTACCGTTCCCACTATCTAATTTACGATATCATACTTGGGCGAGGACAAAATGAGCCGCATAGCTATTGTTTCATTATAACTATCAATATTATCAATCGGTCTTAATTATCAATGAAAGTATTATTTTTTATAAATTCATTCGCGTTAGGATAATGAACCTATAAGTAGGTTCACTAACTTTTAAAACTTTTAGCACTTATTTATTAGTCAATTGTAATTTTAAAATTAAACCTTCTAAGAAACAAACTAAAACTTCTTATCTACCTTTCGACTTTTTTCTAGAAACGTGCATAATTACACTTACTTAAGTAAAATAAATTGTGCAACAAAAAAAACTAAAGTTCTCATGGTATTAAGAGAACCCCGGACGGAAGGCCGACATGAAATTCCCGGAATTATGGACGCCGTTACGTGTTCCCTTTACTATACGAAATACTCTCAACAGCTGATAAAGGGATAAAAAAATTACGTCAGCTGTTCAACGCACGCGAAAAACTGCGCTAAACGTATTTGGTTACGGTCGTGTGCATGAGTATTTATGTATTTTTGTATACCTAGTTCTACAGAGTATTTATGTGGAAAGTACTTAAACAGTTACACGTGGTATTTATAATATCAGCCTTACTAGGGCGTACGCTTAGCATTCTGTCCACGCCACGAGAACAAAGCGCAACGATAACCGAGCGCGGCACAAACCACGCCTTGTTACAAAAACCCGCGCGCCCCACGTCTCTCGTGACGTCACGGCGGCGCCACGGCAGCAGTGTTGCCAGATGTACGAGAAATCTCGTAACTTTACGAGATTTAGCGGTCTGTGTACGAGATACGAGAAAAAAAATATCTCGTATATATTTTTACGAGATTTTAGCCACGTTTCTTTTTGTTTCAAAATTTCGACTACCGGCAATGCCTGTTACACCTAAACATATCCCTATAAACAGCAGTCAGGGGAGAGTTAGACAATCCTGCCTAGGATTGTCTAACTCTCCCCTGACTGCACCATGTATCCAAATCAAAAATATTATAAAAAAGTTTACAATAAACATTGTAATAAACGATCGACTCACTCAGCACATCACTAGATTCATTACCTCATCTCTGTAGTCTTTGGCCGGAGAATTCCCGCTCAATGTATTTCTTTGTTGTTGTCCTTGTTGCACTCATGTAAACATCGGATTCTTATCTCCCTTGCTCTAACCGAAACACGTAGGGAAATATAATGTAACTCAGTAGTAGTTGAAGTTTATTGAGTTCCAGTGCATTTTGATGTGTCTTCCGAATTATTTAGTGATTAATTTAAAATAATGAGTGGTGACAGTGAATCTCCACCCGCTCCACCTCGAAAAAAAAACTAAAAAGGGAGGATGGACATTAAAAAAAAAGGTGACACGGTTTTTAAACATCATTCTCAAACTTTTCGGGATGAATGGTTACAGTGTAAGTTATGGATTTTACGACATTTTTATTTTTTTACTTTTACGAGATTATGTTCTGAAATTACGAGATATTTGGCAACCCTGGTACGAGGAAAAAAATTCAACGTCTGGCAACCCTGCACGGCAGCGTCAGTCAGGCGTGATCACGCCGAGCGAGCAGACGGGTCCACGCGCGCGCGCACCTCCCCCCCCCCCCACACCTCACCGCACCGCACCGCCGCCGCCGCCACGCGCGCACGCCACCACCATGCGTGAGAAAATAAGTTCGCACGACTTAACGCAGAACTCCATACTGCGCATCAACGACAGGAAAACATTACAACTGATCACCGAGTACAAGAAGGAGCCTTGTTTGTGGAACTCTTCGCTAGATGACTACCCTAACAAGACGAAGCGAGCGAGAGCCGCCGACAAGATAGCCAGGATACTGAACATTAAGAACTTTGAAGGAAAACATGTTTTGATTAAATTCAAGAACCTACGAAACTCGTACTCTCAAGAGTTGAAGAAGATCAAGGCGAGTTTGGACAAGGTGGGCGCGAACTCGCCCGAGATGTATCGGCCCAAGGTGCAGTGGTTCCCGCTGATGGACTCGTTCATCCGACCACATCTGCAGACATCGAAGTTGTTCGCTAACGAAGTAAGTTTCATAATATTCACACAAGAACTTGGTTCGTCAGTGTGATTTGTTTACTTAAAACTTAACTTACCATTGTTTCTCTTTTCAGCCGAGTATGAAAGAAGTGGTGACGAACGTGAAGATGGAATGTTACGAGATAGATGAGCAGGACGACTGGGGAATTCAGGCTCAGATTGAGGCAGAACCAGTGACGAACTACTCACAGTCGGAAGATCAGAGCGAGAACGAAGAGGTGTCCAGTGATTCTCGAGCGAAGCGGCGGAGGAGATCGCACTCGAGCGGTCCCAGTGATAACTTCAGTCAGAATCAGATCTTTCTGACAAATGACGTCGCTCCAGCAGCCAGTGCTGCCCCCGCAGTTACTGCTAGGACTGAGGACACTTACGATAACTTCGGCAAGTACATCGCGTCCCTGCTGCGAAGCCTGCCTGCTTCCAAGGCGTTGAGGCTGCAGCCGAAGATAGTTGACATGATTGTGTCAGTCAGCGTCGGCGAGGAAGAAAACAATATTTTGATCGAAATTAACAAACTAAGTGAAAGTCAAACAGACTGACACGGGTTGCCATTTTTATTTTAAGAGTTCAAAACAATGTTGGATTTCGTATTATTTTCTTCTGATTGTACATATTTGTATTTGGGTCACATTTTTGTCTCAAAAATATCGTATTTTCTTATCAATTGTAAAACTGTAAATGAATATGTCAAATCTAGGATAACTTCTTGTAATTGGACCAATTTTAGTATCCGAGAGTTTAATAACTTGTAAACGAATTACGAAATTATTCTACTGTTGAAAGAAACTTTGCTATGTTAAAAAAAACTTATTTGTATAAGTTAGTTAATTAGTATAAGATTAAAAATGTTAATTGTAAGTAATTCTTGTACTTGACATTCCTATTAAAAGTATTTTTTGCAATTAGTGTTTTCTTTTTCTTTGCTATTTAGAAATAAAGTGAAATGTTTTGTTAGCTTTAAAGGTTTCAGGGCTGAAGATTACGTTAGTTGAACTTTATGACTTGGGTTCAATTCCCTGACAGGACAAAAGTCACTCCTTTTATCATTAGTTAATATAGGTACCTACTATTATTACTTATCAGTACCTACTGTATAATGTTTTTCATATAACCTTGTTGCTGGAATCATTAAAATTGCTAATTTGCCTGTTGCATTGTCGAGTTGTGTGACTGGCGCAAAGGTTGAGTGAGCTTGCCGTCTGTAGGGTGTGGTCCTGGGTTCGAGTCCGGCACAAAACCAATGATTCGTATAGATAGTTATATATTGAAAAAGCATTTGGTTTGAAAGAATTCCATCAGTTTCGATGTCAATGTCAGGAGCTAACATATTTATTACTTTAACATTCCCTGCCGCGAGGGATTCCAAATAACCAAAATATTCAAACGCACACAATGGTCAATGGTAACAACAATTAATAATATAAGGGCTACCCTAAAAGAGAACAAGGTCAGGTAGCAACCCTTATTTTTTACCTTCATTCTCCCTTCATCTTCGTACAGTTGCCATCTTGCGTCTCTGTCACGAATCTGACAAATGTCACGTAGGCCGTTCTGGCAAGTTTTCCTTGTATTAAAATTAGACTATAGACTTTCACCTAGATAGTTTGTCTAGATTATTTACGTCACATTAAGGGGTTTAAGACGTCTTTCTGCATTTACGTCATTTATTTTAGGCGTAATTGGTGTTGATGTTCATCACTGCATTAATTTGTTTAAAAGTGGTTTTGAAGTAGCTAACAAATCTTCATGTTGGACGGTGTTTATGATATACCAGCATAACGCAATATGCAGCCTCAACTAACATTAGTATGAAAACTCTGTAGACTTTAGGTATTGATGATCTAAACATGTTAAAACAAATATAATCTGATTTGTTTATTTTTTGGGGGTCAACAACCTGATATAGCCTCGAAAAATATACTATGAGTATATTTTTGTGTAAATATGGCAAAAATTCAAACGGGACTGGTAATGATTAGTATGGCGTGCAGCTGTCCTCTAGTGGGACAGTATTTTCGGAAACATGGCACATATTAATCAAACCATTTGTTAAGCTTAATCATCATTTTCTGCCTAGCCTTTCCCCAACTATGTTGGGGTCGGCTTCCAGTCTAACCGGGTGCAGCTGAATACCAGTATTTCACATGGAGCGACCGCCTCTATCAGACCTCCATAACCCGGTCGGTCATTTTAGGTCCTTGTTTTGTAAAATCTAATCAATTCGGGTTGATTTGAAAAACAATTAATTGTATCTTCGACCTTTTATAATATATGTTTTGACTAATATCAAAAGTCTAAAAGAGGTTAATGTTTTTACATTTATGTAACGAGCATTTAATTGAAGCGGCCTATGATGCTTCATTATATACTTATTTGTTTCTATTTATAGAGTGACGTCATTGCTCGAGGAATTAAGAAAACAATTTGCATAGACGTTGATCTTGACTGTTTTATTTTTTAACTGTTTTTCCTTAAATTCTCTATAAATAGCCTCCTGTAGTAGAATTATGCAGTTTTTTTTTATATTAAACGCTTGATTGCGATGCTTTTGTATTGTAGTCGCGATATTATTGAAATGATTGGCATTTTTAATGATCAGATTCAGATTATTCGTTAGTGTTTTCATTCCATAAACGATAGATGAGCAAAATCTATGAAATTAAGGGCCTATACTACCTCAAATTAGCAACTCTATTTGTGGTGGTTCAAACTTCATTTCAAAAACTGTTAGAATATCGTTCTAATCAGCTTGCCCTACAATGTAGTTGTTACGTTAGTCACTGCGGCCGAATATTGCGAAATGAGTGGTTTTTATTCTAAAAATCAAATTTTCGTCTCTTGGAAAAAATAAAAAACATAAGACCTGCTTTATGGTTAGTTCAGTTACTATGCAAAGTTTCATGATGTAATTTGAAGTACTTTTAAAATACCAGCGGTTTATTGTTCGATTTGGAACTTTGGATTTTTTTCTATCAAGAAAAGTTTATGGAATCGTGTTTTCGCCTGACATAGGACTTAACATTAATCATCAACTTTACCATATATTTATTTCAAAATTAATGCTGCAGTATTTTAGGCGTAACGGAGGATCATGTTAGGCCATTTGAGGTAGTACAAGTATGTGTGATGTTTGAATGTGTTTTGAAAATTTAAAATGTGTAATTAGCGGTGTGTCATTGTTTTTTTTTGTCTGTTGGTATAGGTGCGTTAAGAATTCGTTCAATAACTTCATACACCTATTTATTTATTATATTATCGTAATTTTGAATGCGTAGTCACATCTTCCAACAGAAAATGATATTTCTGACCAAAAATATCGTATTATTATCCTACCAAGGTCTGCAAATATTCAAGGAAGCGTGCAAAATTAGAAAAAATCCGTACCCTGCACCTCCTGCCTTCTGCCGGGTCTGTTTTTTACCCGGATTCGTTATAATGACCGGCTGTCGCCGACATCATCCCGAGCCGAGCTTTTTCAATTATAAGGAGAGCACAAATATATCAGCGAGCCGACTTTTTGCCTACATTTAGGGGACATTCTACAATTATGTATATTTTAGGAACAATTTCGGCAGTATGGCGGGTGGCGGAACTGAATTGACTGGCACAGTTGGTTAATTTATCGAAATGGAAATGTTTTCTTTGAAAAAGCGAATGAAGTGTCCTAATGTTATTTTGGGGTTTCTAGATCAAGGTAAGTAAAGGAATAGATAAGGATAAAATATATATAGGTAGGATAGGATAGGAAAGGATAAGACTAAATTGGTGGGAACATAATATTGCTTGTAAACTAAAGGAACACCGATGGAACTATAAGTTGATCTATATACAACTTTCCTATGTGTTTCTTGTCTGTATTCGGTATTCGCACAATCCATCTTAATTCATAACATAACTAACAAAGTTATCTATTTGTTCACTTTAGGAAGTTAGGACCACGAAAACAGGTTAGATAACACTATTCGATCCTTCGTATCTAACTCCCACTGCAAAGAGAGTGGTCGTGAAGATGTCCCAGCGGGTTTGTGTGCCAACATGTTCGGACCTGTCCGGACTGGTCCTTCGGCTGGGACCGGCTGACCGGATCAACATGTCGCTTCAGAGGTAACTGTGCTTATTGACAATCAATAATTAATGTATGCGACAAAAATGTGGTTAAAACTTTAAGTAGGTACTAACACATAAGTCACATGACAAAGGAAAATATGTAAATTTTAGGGAACTGTCATTTGGCTTCGCCCTCATGGAAGTCAGAAATTATCCCACAGGATCTTACTGGCAAGATAAAAGTATACCATGTCCTTGCGGTCCAACCTGTGTGCCAAATATAATACTTTCAGCCGTTTACAATCTTAGTAGGTATTACAGCTGTAGTAGAGTGCCTAAAAGGAACAAAAGATTTAAAACAAAAGAAGAACTAACTACAAATTAATAAAGAATACACGTACGGTAGCCAACTGAAAGACACTCACAACTAAAAACAATTAACACATGTTTTAGTTCAGCTGCAAAACACCCACAAAAAAACTGTCACAACCAAAACAGATGATTACGTTATACTAAACAATGGTAAAGTAGTATTGTACAAAACACGACAACTTTTCTTTTGTTCGTGTGTCCGCAGTCATCTCCCGAAATACTCGGTACTTGCGATAATTATATCTTCAGTATCACTGTAGGAGTATCGTGGCGGTCCTCACGTACGCATGACGTTCACTCGGTTACAGATCCATATAATTATTTAATTTTGCATGCAATTCCTTGAAGTAGGTCAGCGAAACAGATGGTTGAGGTTTAAGGAAAAATTGAGATGGAAAGTTACTATGAAGACAAATTGTGGGAATTTGATAATGAATTTAAACTAATATAAAATGATGTAAGATTTATACCTTATAATGTATCAGTATCATTCATTATAATGTATCAGTAATAAGTACCTACAAAATGAAAATCAAAGCATTTATTTCAAGTAGGCCAGTTACAGGCACTTTTGAATTGTCGAAACAAAGATGAAAATTAAATGTACTTAGCTACAGTCCCAGTCACAAGACATAAAAACTGTGAAAGTACCGTAGTTGTCCATTCCCTAGCATAGATCTCTATGGAGAAGAACGGGCAAGAAGAAACTCCACGGACACGCTTTTACAAGATACAAATGACTAACATTATAGTGATGGAAAGATCTTTGAATTTAAGCTAGCAATTATAGACCAACATTTATGCAAGCAACTTCTCCCGTGTGTAGATCTATCTAGCCTTTGTAGTATTAAGTATGAATTTATGTGGATACAAACCGACCTGGTTTAGTTCCGTTTTCTTAGTAGGTAGCTGTCAGTAGTGTGGACCATCCTTTATAAAGTGTTGTGTGTGTGGCTTTAGATTATCTGTGCTCTCTGGTGTAGGTGGTAAAATATAGAACATGGCTGATTGATTAATACAAGCCCTGCAGTTTTATTTATAATACAAATAGAATCCCAGTATATTAATAATTCAAGATCTATTATGAAGATCACATGGCGCTGAGGAATCGGAATCAGGCGAGTGGTTTGAGTTATATAAAGATTATAAGGCGAAGTTGTATAGCGGCACCGAACAACGGGACGCCATTAAAGTACGTGGTGTAAAAAATTATATAAAGTAAAAAATGGAGATGTTACGGCCTCCAGATCCGCTAAAGTTAAATACACAAAATACGAAACAATCGTTTTTAGCTTGGAAACAAAAATTTGATTTGTATCTGACTGCGAGTGGCGCTAAAACCAGGTTGGCGGAAGATCAACTGAAAGCTCTATTACTGCACAGTTTAGGTGACGAAGGTCTGGCAGTATATAATACATTAGAGAAAAAAGAGTCGCTATCATATGAACAGGTAATACAAAGTATAGAAAAGCACTGCAGTCCACCCAGCAATGAAACTTACAACAGACATGTATTCCTATCTCGTAAGCAAAAAACGGGAGAAACCTACGATGAATTTATCACGGATCTAAAAAAGCTAAGTTTGGATTGTAATTTTGATCATCTAAAGGACGGATTAATAAGAGATCAAATCATAATGGGATTATGTGACAATAGTTTGAAAGAAAGTTTACTAAGAACAACAGATCTTACACTAGAAAAATGCATAAACACTTGTAAAGCGGCTGAAGTAGCAAGAGGTCAAATGGAGAAAATTAAAGAAAATGAAGTTGGAGAAGTAAATAAATATAATCCTCGTGGGAGACAACTGGGACAAAATAGTAGTACAGATAGAAAAAGGTACCAGTCAACATCGCGGACAAGGCAAAACCCAAGAAATAAAATGGATCAAGGAGATGGAGCACGACGAGTTTGTGGCAAGTGTGGAAGTAACCACCAATATAAAAAGTGTCCGGCTTTCAATAAGAAATGTGTTAAGTGTAGTAAATTGGGTCATTTTGGTGCGATGTGTAGGAATAAGTGTGCGGTTATAGAAAAAAGTAGTGAAAAATCATTTGAAATAGAAACAGTACAGAAAGTTGGAGAAATAAATAGAGACTGGCAAATGGAACTTATAATTAAAGGAAACATTGAGAAATTTAAGATTGATACAGGGTCACAAGTGGATATATTAAACATAAATACATGTAAAAGGTTAAATTTAAAGATTAATAATGCAGATAATGTAAAACTGACTAATTTTGATGGTTCAAGTATTAAAGTATTAGGGGCATGTGATGAACAAATAAGTTACAAAAACTGTAAATGTATCACAACTTTTTATGTAGTAGATTGTTGTAAAATGGGAGTTATAAGCTATGATACAGCATTAAAATTGGGAATAATTAAAAATATCTGTAAAATCAATGAAGGGTCTACACAGTATTTAATTGAAAAATATAATTGTTTATTTTCTGGATTAGGACAACTTGAACATGAGTATAAAATAAAATTAAAGGATGACTGTATACCGGTAGCGGAGAGACCAAGAAAAATACCATTTAAATTACAAGATAAAGTTAAACAGGAGTTAGATAGGATGGAGCAAGCAGGAGTGATTAGGAAAGTGGTAGAACCTACAGAATGGGTTAATTCTATGGTAGTAACTAAGAAATCGGGTGACAACATTAGAATATGTTTAGATCCTCAAAATTTAAATAAATATATAATAAGGGAGAGACATAAGATGAGTACCTTCGAGGAACTAGTTGCTAGGATGCCTAATGCTAAATACTTTAGTGTATTAGATGCGTCTAAAGGATTTTATATGATAAAGTTGACAGAGGATAGTCAATTGCTTACAACTTTCAATGCAGGTAACTGGGGAAGGTATTGCTATAGAAGGTTGCCATTTGGGTTAAATTCAGCACCTGAGGTGTTTAGTAGATGTTTTTCTGATTTGTTTAAAGATATTGAAGGGGTAGAACAGTATATAGATGAATTAATTATATGGGGTCAGAGTTTAGAGCAACATAATGAGAGGTTAGAAAAGGTGTTACAAAAAGCAAAGGAATCAGGAGTTAAATTCAATAAACAAAAATGTCAGTTTGGGGTTAAAGAAGTAAAGTATGTAGGGCATATATTAAGTGGAGATGGTATAAAACCAGATCCGGAGAAAATAAGAGCAATTGTAAGTATGGATGAACCAAAAACTAAAAAACAATTACAAACAATATTAGGTATTGTTACTTATGTGTCAAAATTTGTTCCTAATTTATCAGATGTTACATATTCTCTAAGAGAGTTACTAAGAAAAGATGCAGAGTTTATTTGGGGTGAAAAACAGAAAAAAGATTTCTGTAAATTAAAGCAGTTATTAACATCAAAACCAGTTTTAAAATATTATGATATGAATAGTCCTATAACATTATCAGTTGATAGTAGTAGTACGGGGTTAGGAGCAGTCCTATTGCAAAATAATACACCAGTGGCATATGCTTCTAAAGCACTAACAGATTGTCAGAAGTCTTGGGCCCAGATAGAGAAAGAAATGTTAGCAATCGTTTATGCGTGTGAAAAATATCACCAGTATATTTATGGGAAACATGTAGTAGTAGAAACTGATCATAAACCTCTTGAGTACATTGTTAAAAAATCTATGAATGAAACACCCTTAAGGCTACAGAGACTTAGACTTAGATTGCAAGGATATGATTTAGAAATAAGATATAGGCCAGGGAAAGAATTATTAGTGGCAGATGCTCTGTCAAGGTCTTATGTGAATGATACCATATGTAATAAAGAATTGGATGAGATTATAGAATTACATGTATGCTTGATAAAAGAAAGTTTAAATATTAGTAAAGAAAAACTTGATATATTTAAAAAAGAAACAGCTAAAGATGAAGATTTAATAATATTAATAAAGTACATACAAAATAAATGGCCTTCAGTCAAAGACATACCATACAATCTTAAATATTATCATTCTATAAAAGATGAGTTATATGTTACAGATGGTTTAATTTTCAAAAATACAGCTATTTTAGTACCCAAGTCATTGCGTAGAGAGATGTTAAACAAAATTCATTTTAATCATATGGGAATTGATAAATGTAAAAATAGAATTAGGGGTTTATTGTTTTGGCCTTTTATGAATAAAGAATTAGAAGATTTAATTCAGAATTGTGACGCATGTCTTCAATATAGCAAAAATCATTCCTATGAAATGTTAATGTTAAGAGATATTGTAAACAAACCTTGGGCTATAGTTGGAGCAGATATGTTTTTTCTAAATAATAAAATTTATTTGTTAGTAGTTGATTACCTAACTAAGTATGTTGAATTAGTTGAGATGTATGATCAATCTGCTGATAGTCATGTAAAAGCATTAAGTTCAATTTTTGCTAGATGGGGAATTCCTGAAAAATTGTATACTGATGATGGATCTCAATATAAAAGTTACATTTTTAAAGATTTTTGTAAATTGTGGAATTTTCAACATATTACATCTACACCATATTATGCTAGATCTAATGGAATGGTAGAAAGACACATACAAACTATTAAAAAAATGTTTAAAAAATGTTTAATTGACAAAAAAGATTTATATTTGGCTTTACTAGAATACAGAAATACACCTATTGATGATAACTTAAAGTCACCTAATGAATGGTTAATAGATAGGCAAGTATCATCTTTTTTACCAACTAAGAATACTTTTGTTAAAAATAATTACAATAAATTAAAGAAACAGGTAGAAGTTAAGCGTTCTAATTATAAATATTATCATGATAAGAAAAATAATTGTGAAATAGGTAGATTTTATCCGGGACAAAAAGTTTTTATACATGATAGAAATACTAATAAAAAAATAAAAGGGGAAATTGTTAAAGAGGAGAAATACAGGTCATATTTAATTTTACTAGAAAACGGGGAAAAGGTTGTTAGAAATAGATATCATATTTTTAAAGGTTCACCATGGAGACAATCTAATGATAATAATTATAACTGTTTAAATGACTTTGTAAATGTTACAGACCAGAGTTCTTCCACACAGAAAAGAGTTACTTTTAATTTAGATAATAATATTGAACATGTTTTACCAAATAATAACAGTAATGTTAATAATAATGTATCTAGGTATAGAAGGACTTTGAGGCGACCTCATTATCTAGAGAACTATGAGTGTTAAAATTTATTTGTATTTTCTATTATAAAAAAGGGGGATGTCAGTAGTGTGGACCATCCTTTATAAAGTGTTGTGTGTGTGGCTTTAGATTATCTGTGCTCTCTGGTGTAGGTGGTAAAATATAGAACATGGCTGATTGATTAATACAAGCCCTGCAGTTTTATTTATAATACAAATAGAATCCCAGTATATTAATAATTCAAGATCTATTATGAAGATCACAGTAGCCTATATAGTATTGTTATAGTGGATAGGTTTTATAGTATTTTATAATATACTTATACTAGATAGATTTTCAGTATTCAGATCTTCTAGTAAACTTATCGAACGTGGGTACAGAAAAGTAATGAATAATTATGTAAACTAAATGGTTATGTAAATAACATGACAGCTATTCCTATTAATAAATATGATATAAATGTGTAAGAGGCTGATATATAAATTTATCTACTTGATCCCATTATCAATGTTTTATTTCCACGGATCTTATTCCATAAGAAGTGGCGTAATTTTATGATTTTAAGAAATTCTCACTTTTATCGCAAACCGGAATATTCCAATTTTTTTTGTGAGTCATAAAATACTTTTATGAGATCCTTGATCGGTCCATATTTTTTTTTAGATATTGACCGAATAACTGAACCGATTCTGAAGCAGTTTTTGTTAAAAAAAAAATGTAATGTCAAGGTTGTGACGCTAAAGAGATTTCCAAAGTGTTTCGCAAGAATAATTAATAACTAAATAATTAACAGCAACAAAAACCTAAGAGAAAATGAGCTCAAGCAGTACGTGATGGACTAAATTTCATATTTCGGTGGTATTGTTTTTCTCTATTGAGAATAGCCCAAAGGCCTTGGCTTGCGATCTAGGAGGTCGTGGGTTTGAAACCTAGTTCGAACACCTATTGTCATAGACACACTTTAGGTACAACTGTATAGGTTCATTGAACTTAAATAAATGCCAGCAGCTATTATATATATTTTCTAATAATTATATAGGTTGGTTATGCCTTAACCGCTGGTGTACCATCATCATAGTTGAGCCTTTATTTCACCCATAGCTGAACCTCTCCCCACCTGCTATACTTTCATAAGTATTACACCTTTACATGATGTTAGATCTTTTCCCCAATCATCAAACATCACTCCTCACTTTGTCTTCCTCACAAGGCCACACTTTTTCTGACGCAAGTCAAGTGTCCCCACGTGGCTCTGAAGTACGGAAAACTTACCAACTCGTGGAAACATTCTAGGCATGTGTCACTCCACAAATATACAAGCGCAAATACTTTCATACAATCTTAAAAAAAAAACTATTTTTCCTCAACTATTAGTGCTTTTATCAGCTTCCATTGATGTCAGGAAGTTCAGCACAACACTTTGCGTAAACACCCTCAAAACAATCTCACTTCAAAGTGACATTTTAGTAATTACTTTTTGCCATCAAAACTGTTCCAATGACCCCGCATATTGTCACAAGCTACAGAAACATTCTTGCGATGGTATTTTCTATTTCAAAAGTCATAAGAGCGAAAATTCTGTGTAAAAAAGAGGCGTGTGGTGTAATTTATTGTGGCGGGGTGTACGTGACGCGTGGCTCGACCTCAGCACAGGCATATCAGCGGAAAACATGTGTTGTTTACTTTAGTTTCAGATCTTTTTAGCCTTTCTCTTGTAATGTATTACACTGATGTGACGATGTCACTATATATCCTCCTACTCATGGAAGTCAACGTCCTCTAGAAATTCTAGAAGTTTCGGGAAAGATCTAGAACTTCTCCTGCTATAGGTACTTTACAACGATAAAAACATGAGACGACAATTATTTTATCTTTTTATTTACACAAGTCATGTCAACAGAATATTTCCTTTTATACACATGAGTCTCGAACAATCTGTAGCGTTATAATGTTGCTAGTTTTCAGGTAATAAATAAAAATATTCAAAATGGCCAGATATCAAAATACCACAAAACCACGTGGAATTCTGGTACAAACAAAAAAAACAACTTAAAATAAAACGAACTCCGCGGTCAGAAGGACCAATTACATTTTCTTTCCGACAATTTCCATATTTTTTCATAGCTCTACTTAATCTCCGATACTGGCTATTGTTTGGCTTCCTCGTGGAAGAGGATTTTGATGTGATATCGGTTCTAATAGCCATAATGTCTACAATCTAAATATAAAAGTACTTGAACAAACAGACAGTGCTTGATCAATGATCATTGACGTTCACGAAATGCACTCAAGTATCAAGACTCACAACGCAAACATACTTGACTGCAAGTATCAAGATTGCTATAATTCCCTTTTGTTAATTGCACACTTATAGCGGTATGGGAGATATGGAGCTATTTCTATAAGTGGTCTGCTTACCTTGTTGAAATAGTTTTAGATGTCAATGAATGGAAATGTGTAGCCTTTCTATGAAATTCTATGATAGTCGTTGCGTCAGCCATAGACCACTCGTGTATCATGCGATAATAAAACACTGCTTATCGCCCAGACAAAACTTAAGTCGTCTATGACTGATAATTTGATAATTGATAAAAAATATTTATTGTGTAAATTAATCTTTTTTTTTGTAAAACTATGGTTGGTCGGTGTTACCTATACTTACCGACAACTCAGAGAAGAAAAACTCATAGGTTACAGTATCTTGGTAAAGTCAGAAGACCATGCAGATCTGTTTGTTAATGGACCTCTTCCTGTCCTTCCTGTCTTTCCTCAAAAGCCCTAAAGATTTGAGTAGACCTGTGCGGTCAATTGAAATCAAATCTAAGCATAATCAGCCTATAATATTACCATTCCTAAGACACAGGCTTCCTCTCAATCAATGGGAGGGACGAACGGCTGTGATCCAGCACGCGTGCCAAGTGTGGGTCGCTAGTATTATTTAAAACAAACAGAATATAATGAAACCAAGAAGATTAAGGGATTACTGAAGTAATAGTACCTAGCGGCTAATATAAAACTATGTAATTTAATATAATTTAGCGTAACTACCGCACAGTTACGCAAATTGTAGTTTTTATATCCGCAGCGTTGCTACGGCTTCGAATAGTGCCGACAACGCTGGAATTAAATCCGCTTGCAATTATGCTGGCGGTACCTCAGCAAACGATTCCGGTATTATGAGTATGCCATTTTTAATGGCTAAACAATACGAGTATTCATAGTTTATATTAACTATGGTTAATCGTGTGCTTATACGGAACTGAATTCGATGACAAAAAGCAAACCAGATTTCTTATGTTTATGTTCAAGTATAATTTGTTTATGTTCAAGTGTCATTTCAGCCGTGTGGTATCCGGCAGAGTAGAATAGAACCAACCCATTACACTCACGGGTGTCGTATAAGGCGACTAATGTCTGAGGCAGAACACCTTGCGCCTTCGTAGACCAGAGAATGGGCAGCAGCGTTTTCTGTTAGTCTTTCATCACTGCGATCTCCAATCCGCCTGCCAAGCGTGGAGATTACGGCAAATTCCTCCCATCATGGGAGAGGCTTATGTCCAGCAGTGGACGTTATGGGCTGTTGTAGTAAGTGTCATTTGTTTATGTTCAAGAACCTCAAAGATTAGATAGCCCACAATTAACAAACGTGCCATTTCTTCCCAGTCTTCTCTTATCATCAGCTGATCGTCACCCTTCAGCCACCTTATCAGAGATTAGCCATTACCTAAGACTATCGCCATCCTGATACAAACGAATAACAAAAACAAAGGCGTTGACGTCTGGCGTCGATAACTCGAGGTCGTATACCTTATCTAATGCCACAACTCATGGGAAAACCTCCACTATTCATAAAGCAACAAGGTCGAGAGTTGTGTTATACAATGGAAGATACTTCAATGTATTGATATGTGTAGCACTGAAACTTACGTAAGATATATATTTAGATACAGGCGACAATGTGTCTGGTGTTACTGAAGTCATGTGGGATCGTATGGATCTCTTATGAAATAAACTCAAATGTGTAGCTGTGCATCATGATTGCATTACCTAGTTGGTTTTACGAAATAACTTAGTGGTTACTTGTAGGACGGAGTAATTACCTGCAGTACCTACGGCTCCGTGTAAATTGAGGAAACTTTGCTTAATGTTGAAAGGAAAATTTTTATTTGATGTCAGACCGTTTTTTGCAGGGAATCTTAAATTACAGGCAATTATTATAATACCGCTTCATTGACTTAATGATCGCATACAGTTGCTAACTAACCTATGGGTTTCTATCTAGTTATATCTACATGGCAGTTCTTAAGTAAGACAGGATTATCAGGCACGGTTTAGAATTGAGCTCAAAGTCCTATTACAAATTCTCTCTCTCACAATAGCAATTTTTATTCATGGATTTCTACCTAAATTTTAGCCATCTCTAGTTACCCCTTCTGGGTAGTAACGCGTATCATTTGAACATTATAAAACAATGAAATACCTAACACGAAACCCAGCGAATAGTCGAGACGGTTACCGTGAAGGTTATCTGATATTACGGGTCATTTCATTTTATGATTCGATTACGTTTTCATTATCTTGAAGAGAGAATGTTACAACAGTATTTCCCCAGAGAATTTTTACATCATCATTAAAACTATTGTTACGCACATTTTCCTTGATTTCCCGCATTCCTTTCCGCTTCATTTGTAGTATTTACAGCTCCAGAAAAAAAACATTGTCAGAAAACTAGCATGCTCTAAAACCGAAAATTCTAGGACTCCCTTACAAAGAGTAGGCTCGTATCCCATTAGTGCAATCTGTTTAGCTGAGAATCTGTCCAGTTGCGAATCTGCATGTCCAGTTGCTACGGAGTTGTGGAAACATTATAACCTGATTATGTTTTACGTTTGAGTACACATCTACAGGTACAGCTCTAGAAATTGAGGTGTTAACTAACTCAGGGATATCCTATTTTTACTGGGAAATTTTCGGTGGTCATGTAGACTAAGAGTTAGTTTAAACCACATCCATACAACGGCTCTGACATCATGAGTAGACTATCACCTGGTGACCTCCAAACCCGTTGACCACACCACAGAATGTATTACGAACACACAGAATGTATTACGTTGTGCCGACTGTAGGCGTGGCTGTGCCGCTACAATGGTAGGTATACCTGGCTGACCTTTTGAGTTAGTAATCCCCTATTTTTTGGGCAAATTGGGGAAATTCTTTGGGCATTTTCTCTTTACATACTACTTACTTTACTTACACCATTTTCTCCCAAGACCGTAACTTTGTGTAGTACTAGAGCAAGCCCCTTTTTCATTATAAAGATTCACTACATACTTAAACTTACGCCTTTTTACCATGAGGGTAGGCAGACTACAGAAGACAACTCGCCATAATCTTACATACTCCTTTTGCTACCTTAGTAAGTTTTAACATTGTGAAAGTTGTCCTTTAAAAACCCTAAAATTGCAAGGAAAGAAAACCTGAAACAATAGATTAGTACATACTTCCTTTTTCCATTGTTTTAATGGGGTTTTTCCACAATTGTACATGAACGCGGTCGATTGACTAGACCAAGTATTTGTGTACCTACTGATGCAATTTTATCGTGTTCTGAGTTTGATGGCTGACGCAATATAGCACTAGTTCTTACCAGACTTTGCGGACGGAGGAAGTATCACCACGGTAATCACTATGTGTGGACATGTGGTTACACATGTACATACCTACTTGTGTTGTTGGGTGGGTTTTTATTCATTGAAAACTATTGTGGTTTTTCCAAAGAATGCTTTGTTACTCCTACTCTCTGCTAGACGGCAATGGAAGTATTTGTTGAGGTTTGTTTGGACCGCAGGTAATTATATTGATTGCTTTTAAAAGGCGTTACCTATTTATCTACGCGAAGGACCAAATCGAAGAATATTTTCCGGATTATAATAACAATTTTGGTCTTTTTGTTCCCAGCTATATGTTTGATGCGTTTTGGTAATTATGATAGATGTTCATCTACAACTACAATTTAACGTGTCTGTTTGCTAGCTAGGTCGGTTGCCCACAGCTGTACAGTACGCATGCGCGGGTGCTAAGCTGCGCCACACCCACGCGCCAACCATGCGTATTGTAGGTATTCATTACCTTCATCACTCTAAGTGTTCCATTCTTACTTTCGCCTAATTTATGCATCAATCGATTGACGACGAAAATTGACGACCCGAATAGCGCAGCGGTAGTGAGACTGCCTTACGTTCTTAGGGTCCCGGGTTCGAATCCCGGTTGGAGCAAATGTTTGTGTGATGAGCATGGACATTTGTTTCCGAGTCATGGATGTTTATATGTATAATAAGTATGTATTTACAAACAAAAAAGTATCTATGTAGTATATCAACTATCTGGTGTTCACGACACAAGCCTCGTTGCTTAGTGTGGCACTAGATGGCGCTGTGTGTTAATGTCCAGCGATATTTATTTAAAAAAAAAAAAAAAAAAATCACGAAATACGTAAACCATTGTGCATTTCATAAATATTCGCATGAATCATCCAACAGAATTAAAAAGGGTCAAACAGAACAAGCCAGGTCAGAACGTATTGTTAATCACTAATGTAGGTATACGTAAACTTCAATATTTTTAGTATTCGTTCAACACTGATGTGTTGATGATACGAAAATATTTTGGATGTATGATAATAATATGTAAGTACTTAACACGTGTTTGATAAACCTCCAAACAATTTACTTTTATAAATGTAGTAAATAACAAAGGCTCATACATATACAACTCGTTCGCTAATACATATCTAACACATTTGTCATTCACGAACAATTGTGGACGCTAGCAACGTCCAATTATACCAGTCACCATATAAACTACAATAATAAGACACGTTGCAGCAATTGAATTGAAAAATGATTCAACTAGTTTGCTATGAGCAAAAATTTCTTGTAACTGAAGCCAATTAAATGCAAATGCATCGCTAGGTTGCATGCGAAAAAACAAACATACATACACCGGTGACGTAGGTGGCGTGATGCTCCTCACCAAGAATCCTACTCTTGTTAACACTATATCGATCAGCACAGCATACAATACACTGCTGTCTAACAAAGGTAAAGACGCCTTCAATCCAAAAGGAGCGATGAATGTAATGCAATAAGAAACTGCACCAAAGAAACTACTAGACTTAAAATAGACAGCGTTTACCAATTTCAAAATATAGAGAAGCAAATAAAGGTTGCTTTGAGTTACATTGCACATTCTACAAAAGTGTATGAACGAGAGAGGAGGAAAAACGGCAATAGAAATAAAACAGAAGTAATAGTGGCAATCGTGATGGATGTAGGTGATATCGCGTTACCAGAGCTGAGTCTGTCGTGTGAGCAGGCACGTAGACAGCCTGCTCTAAATAATTGATTGATGGATGTAAAAAATAATGGAAAAACGTAAGGCGAGCACAGTGTAGCTGTTTTAATGCGGTTGACGATACATGTGTTAATGTACTCTTTTTTTATTGATTCCATATTTTTTCCATATTGTTATAGTTCAGCGAACTGAAGAGCGGTTTTCATGATAATTGGAAATGTTTCAGTTATTGGCTGTTTTATGGCATGCCGGAAACTGTGGTAAATAAAATGTGTAAGTAATGGAAATATTTCAAAGAAACGAAGGATGTTATTCAAGTCCATATTGTTAACTTTGAATGGAAAATGAATTATCCCAACAACTTTTAGTAGAATAGTGTTAACTCGATTAAATCCAGTCACTTTGTTATGACCCCGAAGTTAATAATGCAAACATTTAAATATGAAGTTTTAGACCAAAACAACTTCACCTTGACTGCACTATGAGAACTCCGTGCATGTTGCGTCGGGGTCACCTCGCGACTTACAACGACGCGACGCCGATGCAGGAAAATCCTAAACAATTTAAATAATAATTTTAGATGTAAATAATGGGTTTTGTGTGTTTTTATTAAACAAACTCTTAAGTTATACGAATTTATTTTAACTAAACAAAAAGAAAACATTTTTCCTTCTTCAATACTAAACGCACATACTTTTAATAATTATACCATTGTTCGCAACCAAGCAGTCGGTAGATACACATAAATATCAAAATTATCATTAAATTCAGTCTCACTGAAAAACCATTCGTTACAGTCCAGGCTATCGTTGAGGAACTACTTGTCTTCACCGTCACCTATCACTAGAGGATTCTCATCAACTGCTGACAACAGCACGGTGTACTGGTTGTTGCTGTATTTCTTCATTTCTTGCTCGAACAGTATATTATTGATGGCCTGCTTGATCATACTCCGCGTTCTCTCATCATGTTTCCTCAAAGACCCTGCTATGTAGTCTCCGAAACTGTCACATTCGTCTTTCTTCCTCGACAAGTCTGACTTTCTCAGTAACTTCAATGTTTCTAGAAGTCTGCTGTCAAGGGAGTCATTGTCTTTGGCTTCCAGTTTCCTTTTTAACGCCGGTTTGGTAAGTTTATATTTCTTCACGGGTGACCGTAGTTTGGGGCGCTCTGGTTTTTTCTTTGGTTCGGGGCTGTCGCTGCTGTCGGGCGCTCCGATGCAGAAGGTTTCCATGACGGGCTCTTCTTTGATCATGACTTCGTTGTCTTGGTTGTTGTCGTCATCTTCATCTTCATTTTCTGTTGACTCATCTGACTGTCCGTCTGTTGTTTGAGGATGTGAGTACGGTTCGTCGTTGGTTCCCTGTGGAAAGAAACACGCGGTTAATTTCTTTTCACAATATTTTACATGCATGATTGCTACAATTCCACCGCTGCGCTGGCAGTCGTTAACAACAGGACGTAATATCATTAGCAGGTATCAGTGGGCCGTCAATGTGACCGTCCAAATCGCACACAATGAAGTCACTCCCGCATTAGAATACAGGAAGAGCCCCCAACCTTGACTCCGACCAGGAAACAAGCTCGTTACAAACAACTTGCTATATCGATGCATTCATAATTAATTTGCTCAAACTCGTGTTTGATTGCCCTATATTTTGCGATGAGGTCACTATCGGCAAAGCGAATTGTTTCAATAATTGTTTAGCCGCGTATCGCGCTGCGGTAATTAATGTAGAAAAACAAGATAAATACTAGTGAATTATTATTTGTTTGCTATTAGTTACTGAATAATACGTTAAGTATGTATAAGCCCATGTTGTCTCAGTAAGCCGGACTAAGTATAGGCATTTTTTATTAATTCAGTTCGATAACAAGATGTATATTGATAAATAATGATGTAATAGCTGTGGTAATAGTACGTAATTGAGTTGTGTTAACTGTTAAACTGCTACTGTTTAAATATGCCTTTAATCAATATCGACCACCGGACAGTAAACATAGAGCTCGAAGAAAAATCCATTTAACAAGACAAAAAGTTAAAGAGAAAACTCAAAGAAAAGATAAAAAAGAGCACTAAAAGTCTGAAAGGAACCTTCCAGACTTTTAGTTTTAACAGTTTAAATATATATGTTTCAGCAGTGAATTTTCAGGACCCATTTGTATCATAGACCTTTCATCTATCCATGCTGATATGAAAATATATCACGTTTTGACGTAAATACTTACCTAGATATTATCTAAATAAGATTTGTAACGGCAAATTCCATTTTCTCAATGGTAAGTATGTATTAGAATCGTGATAATTATTTAGACAGCGTTTGCTTCCTTTTAGATAAAACGTGACGGTTCGTAGTATAAAACTCTAAATCATGTTATACCGTAATCTTAAGATTAGGTTCGTGTTTTGGTGAGATATTCCTTAGCATGTTGTTTGCTTCTATAGCATGATTTTTATCAAGATGGGAAGACATTTACAGCATGATTTTCAGAACATTGGGGATTTACGCTGTCATTTCATGAAAAGTTTGTGATTATTGCTAATGAATACCAAAAAATGTCGAATAAATGAATGAATGATTCCTTTATTGCTAGATTTATTGTACCTATATTTCTATATTATCATTCAAGTAACTACTTTGTAATTAATTTAAGATTGTCAATAATAATGTTTTGCTGAAACTCTTCGATATCGCCAATTGTGATGCCCTTGTGTGTTGCAATAAACGAGTAAATTATTTCCGTAATTTAATTAAGTCGGGTGATAAGCAGTGGCCTTGGTGGTAGCTGGCTTTATTTGGATTTTTTCATCATGGAAAATGGATTTTGAATTTTAAGTTTTGGTATAAGTAAAATAGGCTGTTATCCGGCTATTGCAAATCTTTGCCATGAGCCCATAAATACAAAATGTCAGACATAGGCACATAGGCCTTCCCAATCGCTTTCAAATGCTGTCAATAAACTGCTCCCAATAGTTTATTTTTTTATACCTAAAGGTAAGTTTACTTTGGAAATGCACTCAACCGCAGACACGTGTAGTGTAGACTCATAAGAAACCTAAAAAATATATCTACAGTGTTATTATTTACTGATCCAATATTTATTTTGATAAATATAAATGCACGTGGCATTTTATCTAAAAGGCTGGATCACTAGACATTGGGCGTGATTATTACTGGATCAAGATGATCTATGATTAGACAAGATAATGAAATTGTAATCTGTGTCTACTAATAATATCTAGAATGATGAAATTTGGCAAAGTGTTACAGCAGCTCGTAGTGAGAACAACATGGTCATTACACTTGTTGACAACTGAAACTATTTCCGGGATAGATTCGTGGAAAATAGTAATGAATTTTCCATTTGTTACTTTCTACGCTGAAAAAATATTAAGTAAAGAGCGATGCTGTTTCGACGACATTCTTACCCACTTATAGGTATTTGCCCAACTGATCTGATCACATCGTCATGATTCTTCTCCACCTATTTAATCATTGCTGTTTTCGTATTCTGATCACCAACCTCTAATTCAACCATTTTGTTTTGTCTTGTGCGTGACAGATATAACTTTTTCTTTCTTTCTTTTCTTTCAACCTTATCAAACGCATCGGAAGTTCTACACCACCATGAGTTATGTCGCTGTGTATCAAACCATCAATCAGATTCCAGTCAATATTAAATTTAATTCGACTTTATAGGGTGTAAGCTGACCGAAGCCGTCAACCAAGCATTATGTAGGTAAGTACATCAAACTTAGTAACTTTATGAAAAATTATTGCTGGGAAACGCCTTTTTTTTGTGGTGAAAAATCACGTTTTACGGTAGGCCTCAATGTAACGCACTCAAGACATTGTGCTGATGGATGGGTTGAATAGTACGAGTAGGTACGGGGGTCGTGGAGGTGTTTTAAGTAAAAATCTTACATTAAAAACATGTAGGTACTTATTTTAAAAAACTTGTGAAAAAGTTGGAACTTTGACCCCCAATATTTCTGTAACTAGAAGATTCTTAGGTATGGTCTAGATTTCTAAAAAAAATTATATGATCGCAATGACGGGGAGAACAATAGCCTTTCGGCTTCGGTAGCTCTTAGATACCCGCAATTACAGACACAACTAAAATAACAATGCACCGTTCCCCGTCGGGAACGGCTGGGGGCATACGGGGGTCTTTTTACACTCTTTATCTAAGTACCTACGCATGGCAACCCATCAAGTTTATGCGGATCTGTCATTGTACGGGAATTCTATACAAAGCGAGGCCATGTTGTACTGAAAATATAGTTCAGTACAACATGGCCTCGCTTTGTACAGAATTCCCGTACAATGACAGATCCGCATAAACTGGTTTTGTATAGGTACCTTGATCGGTCGCCGTGCGTATAAGAACCAATTCATAATAATATCAAAAACAATCTACAAAGTAAACAGTTATAAATAAATAAGCCAGTAAATAGTTGGCAACGGTCAGATTCAATCAAGGTTATGGCCACACTGACCGATTTTTTTAAGACAAATGGTCAAAAGACTGTCTGACCACCTGCACCGCTTTATAATGATTTACCTGATGGCCTATATTCAGATGGAGTATTTGGCTCTGAAGACACGAGCAATTTAAATTGCAATGTTCGTAGGACTCTAAACTTCTAAATTATAGGAATAGGATCTAACAAAGGTAAGTTCAGTTTTTTTTGGTTCCCTGCTTAGAAAGGGCCATTGCTTTTCATTCGTGCCTAGCCTTGACTCAACTACCTACCGTAGGGATCGGCTTCCAGTCTTACCAGGTTACCGGACGCAGCTGACACCTGTTGAAGGATTACCTCTAACCTCCATAACCCAGTTTATAGGCACCATGATACTCCTGGGTAAGTCCAGACTGGACTCAGGACTGATTAATGTAAGCCCAAAAGACTTAAGAATTCTTGAAAAACTGACAAGACTTTCAGGAATGAAACTTGTAAATCTCAAATCGGATCATAGGTACTCTATCACACAGATCACACTCTATATTCATAATCCATTGCTTCATTTGTCTCAAAAGTTCTTCTACTTGACAACGTAAAGTACGCAATGAATATTGAAATGAACCGTCAAAATGAATAACATTGGGGTTATTTGGGATGTGGTATACACAATTACCACCCCCCCTCATGTCATGTATTGACTGTGTAGTGTTACCAGTACTCCTACTCCTAATAACCCCGGTTCCTGCCAGTTGCACGATGTAATTGTGCGAGGGGTTCGCATTCGCACTGTTCGCAGTAGTGCAGGGGTGGGTGGGGTGGTAGCACTGGGGTGCAATCATAATCTCTCGCTCGGTAATCCGCGCTTTAACCGTTGGGTTATAAGCTATAGTGATTTAAATCTTTGGTTACAGCCGCTTTAAGTTCGAGACATGACTGCAGATCATACAACCACACATCAACAAATAGAAAATATATTCTGTCTCCTGCTGATATAGGGAGAAGTGGAAATTACGGTTTTTTCCTACTCCTCCGCTATACTATTCTGATTAATTTCGTCGCGGGATCCAAGACAGTTAAATTCATTCTCTGGGACTTCGTCAAGCTTCATTGTCTCGGCGCTTTTCTGGTGGTCGCCACTGTTGATTCTGGCTTTCAGGAGTTACAGTGGTTTTGGAATAGTGTGGCGGGCTTGTCCCAAAAAAAATAGAAATATAAGCAAACAGTTTACCGACGAAACCTACATTAAACAGTGTACGTAACCCCAGCAGGAAAGTGTCTCCTAGAGTTATATGAGTGGAACGTTTAATTAGTGCCTTATCTGCTGTCAATGTGCCCCCACATAAAAAATGTGTGCCCCCTGTCGTTTTGGAAATAAACGGAAAAAACGATTCCTGCTGGGGTAACGTTTTTCTAGCAGGAAAATTCTAAACGAATGATCAGAGAGAGAAACATTGTGCATGGCCTTGTAGCCTAAGTTAGTGCCACAATGTGCCCCCAAAAATAAAATGTGTGCCCCTTCAGCTTTTCGAGATATTGCGTTTCCTGCTGGAGTAACGTTTTGCAGAATCGTATATCTCTGAAACCATTGTATGTGCCCCTGTAGAATAAACATACACGAGTAGCTCTTAATGTGTGCCCCTTAGTGCCCCAATTAGATTTAAGAAAATATTTCTAATTTCCAAGTTATCGCGGTTTTATGAAAACTCGAAAAAACATCGCAGCGCCTAAATGAGACAAGGTATAAGCTCGTTGAAAACTGTATACTGTCCGTCTTGACACTAATAATAACCATACAAAGTTTCAAAACTGTTCATGCATGCGTTTTTGAATTATCTTGTTATAAGTCAAAACGATGGTGACATAACTTTGACGGCAAAATACAAGGAATCAGCTCAATCCCAGATGTGTAGGTGTAAACCAATAATGTGTGCCTTTAGTCAAAAATATATGGTGAAAATATTCAGCTTGGAATGTTTCACAATAAGTAAATATCGACAAAAAACTAAACAAGTAAATAACGGTTGGTTATCCGACCAAATTCGAATGACTACTAAAAAGCGACGGATTCATACATAACGATGACCCTCTTCATTGGACGTATTATACCTAAGCTGTTGTCCATACCACAGTATAAATATGGACAGTACGGAAACTACCTACAAATGCTCGAAACCGCACACTAACACAAACATGCGCATCGACGGGGTCCCCATAGTCTAAGATCCCTTACAAAACGACCTTCACCGAGCTGGTTAATGGATGAAAAGTATTTTATATCAAATTCAATATGTCAATAAATATATTACAAATGGGTTGAATAAAAAATTTCAGTTAAGAACATGATTAATTAGCAATTTAAAAATTATATATTTTTTTAAACATTTCTCCGGTCTGGTTAATAGACAAATTCCTTACCCATCGAAAGTATGAAGCCTGTGGTATTCCACAGGCTTCCGCAACCGGCTACCGGTTAACCTTTGCATATTCTGTAAGGTTCATACTTTCAATTGGTATCGAAATTTGTCTATTAAACAAACCAGAGAAATGTTTAAAAAAATATATACCTACATTTTTTTAATTGCTAATTATTAATCATGTTCTTAACTGAATTTTTTTAGTCAACCCATTTGTAATATATTTATTGACATATTGAATTTGATATAAAATACTTTTCATTCATTAACCAGCTCGGTGAAGGTCGTTTTGTAAGGGATCTTAGACTATGGGACCCCGTCGATGCGCATGTTTGTGTTAGTGTGCGGTTTCGAGCATTTGTAGGTAGTTTCCGTACTGTCCATATTTATACTGTGGTATGGACAACAGCTTAGGTATAATACGTCCAATGAAGAGGGTCATCGTTATGTATGAATCCGTCGCTTTTTAGTAGTCATTCGAATTTGGTCGGATAACCAACCGTTATTTACTTGTTTAGTTTTTTGTCGATATTTACTTATTGTGAAACATTCCAAGCTGAATATTTTCACCATATATTTTTGACTAAAGGCACACATTATTGGTTTACACCTACACATCTGGGATTGAGCTGATTCCTTGTATTTTGCCGTCAAAGTTATGTCACCATCGTTTTGACTTATAACAAGATAATTCAAAAACGCATGCATGAACAGTTTTGAAACTTTGTATGGTTATTATTAGTGTCAAGACGGACAGAATACAGTTTTCAGCGAGCTTATACCTTGTCTCATTTAGGCGCTGCGATGTTTTTTCGAGTTTTCATAAAACCGCGATAACTTGGAAATTAGAAATATTTTCTTAAATCTAATTGGGGCACTAAGGGGCACACATTAAGAGCTACTCGTGTATGTTTATTCTACAGGGGCACATACAATGGTTTCAGAGATATACGATTCTGCAAAACGTTACTCCAGCAGGAAACGCAATATCTCGAAAAGCTGAAGGGGCACACATTTTATTTTTGGGGGCACATTGTGGCACTAACTTAGGCTACAAGGCCATGCACAATGTTTCTCTCTCTGATCATTCGTTTAGAATTTTCCTGCTAGAAAAACGTTACCCCAGCAGGAATCGTTTTTTCCGTTTATTTCCAAAACGACAGGGGGCACACATTTTTTATGTGGGGGCACATTGACAGCAGATAAGGCACTAATTAAACGTTCCACTCATATAACTCTAGGAGACACTTTCCTGCTGGGGTTACGTACACCATTAAACAATATACTTACATAGATACAGTAAACCGAACGTTCCCATAGACAAACATCACACCTGTCATCCCCGAAGGCTAAGAAATGTGCCTTATTAGGCAGGTTTAGGTCTATGGGCGTACTATTGTACACCCACGTTTTGCCAGTTATGATTGTTTAAGACCCATGTAATTGGGGGCGAGCTTAATGGCATGAACGCGGCGCAAATCCAGACTATGTGGATGCTACTGAGAAATTCCTGATGGAATACGCAATGATACTTGGCCCGACCCGGGAATTGAACCTATGAGGTCCTGTGTTCAGCTCAGCAGTCACCGAACGTTCATGATAACTATAATATTATCTTATTGACACCGACCTTATTTCGTAGACCTATGGGGGTTTTCGTAGTTCAATTCTCACTATTGACTGCAAATGAGTGTCAGCCAGCGTCACGTCAGCTTGCTGTTGAATAGTTGATAATGCTATCAACCTGATAACCTGACTTAAGTACCTGCTTAGAAAAAATATCCTAGGTCCTTGAAACCTAAGTACAGTTCTTTTTCTAAACAAGCACCTAAGGTGCGGTTTCCATAAATTACGTCCATAAACCATAAGTAACATCAATTACCACGATAACCTCGACGGTGCCATCCGGCGAGGTGCTCGCATCCAAATGATTCGGCAAGAATCGCAAGTACGGGTACAGGAACCACGTGGAGCGACCACCGTTACGGATCTTGCCCTTCTCGCGCCGGTGCGACGCGAATATCGAGTTCAACTTCTTGCGCAAGTCCGTGATATCGCACTCGAATATCTTCGCCATGTCCGACCATGCCTCATACTTGGCGGTGTGCACCCTGTACAGCTGGTTCGAGCTGTCCCACAGCTCCGGTCTCTGCCTATACTCCTCTACCAAGCGTATCGACAAGTCCCCCGACCAATCAACGTCGGCCATCTTCCTTCTCTCTCGCGCACAATGTCAAGGTCGATAACGCAGGCCGAAGCGATCACACCGAACGAACGAGCGCGGAGTTAGTCAAACGATTGTAATCTATTTATAAATTAACCGAGCGGCGAACATGGATTCGGCGCGGACGTTCGCTCGTGCGCGCTGCGAGCAGGGACTGCGGATGTACGGGGCGGGGAGCTCGGCGAGGGCTCGGGGTCGTTCGGGCCCGCTCGGGGGCGCTCGGCTGTGCTCGTCGCTCGCTTCGCCGCGTACCATCGAGCGGCTCGGCCGTGCTCGAGGGACGGCGACGATACATAACTATGTAAACAGCGCTCGCTGTACTTTAGTACGTAACTATGCACGATTGCACGCCCACCTATCGCCATGACCGTTTTAACCTTTTCTATTTACTTACTTTAGAAGTAATGTTTGCGTCGCGTTAGCCATATTAGTATTATTGCTTATTGTAGTTCAGTTCGAGGTCCTACATTTGATGGCCGGGCTCACGAACAAAGGCAGTAAAAGCTGCAATAGGAGGGTGGTAGCTAGCCAGGCAGAAACGCGTGCTGAGCGATATTGACGGAGTTTGGGGTCGCTTTCTGTTGTGAAATGAGAAAAAAAGATTTCACTAACGAGCTCCATCGAGTGGAGTGAGTAATTACCGACAATACAACGTTACAGCCAACTTGCTCATTTTGTCAAGTTAGAATGCCTTCATAATTTAAGTAAGTAAGTATCTAGTTTTTCAAGTGGTTTAGATTTTGTTTTAACTTGAGTACCTACTTATTCTAAGATCATCATTGACCTTAACGGTTTAGAACAGTTTGAATTGTAAATGGTTACCTACATCACCTACCAGCACCTACAGCACAGCACAACACTTTATTATGCCAACGCTCACTACCAGACTCACTAACTGCCTCTTTATGCGTGAATTGAACCCTTGATCCGTACCGCCGAAGCCGTTCACTCAGTCACTGCGCCACTGTGGCCACCATTACGGCACTAGTGCGCTTGGTCGAGTAAACCCTACTTGTCTAATGCTACCCTGCTTGGTTTTACGAGCGCCGTCCGCAGCGGGACGAGTAAGGTCGGATCAGTATTCTTTCAGCGGCCGCTCGTAAAATTTACTACAATAGTTGATCTCCTTTTATACAATTTAAAACAAAATTCCCAAATAAAACCCTCAGTACTTTCGTAACAAAGAAAGCGGCTATAAAACTTGGTCCATTTAGGGAGACCTATTACTGCACGATCTATCTTACAGTTGGGAGTTCTGATTACGTAGGTTGTTGATGGCCAGCGTAACAGGAGCTCTCGTGGTGCTCAGTCGTGGTGCTCGTGTGCAGGAGGTGCAAGAGGGCTGCTTGTCGGGAGGGTCAAGAGCCCTGGTCGTGTAGTTCCATTGAGAGGAGAGGCGGCCGAGTGCGGGTGAGGGTAGCGGGAGGGGGCGGGGGGAGGGGGAGGAGTCCTTCACGTTCGTTCGTTCTGTTGTCGGAGGGCAGGTCGTGATTAAATTAAATGAAATTCTATTTTCTCCGAGGACACTGTTAATTTTATCGTTATTTATGTTTGCGCATAAATCGCGTTTATTTGTGTGTAATTAAATGCAAATAGTGCTCGATCATCATTTATCTGGTTACTCCGGTCTCCGGACCGACCGTGATGGGGGGGGGGGGGGGGGGCTCGGTTACATGACTTACATGCTGCCTGCTGGTTACTAATTCAATTATGAAGTCGTTCACTATAGATTGTTTGAGAACCGTTCGTTGCTGTCAGAACATTGGTGAATTAATATTATGCAGTTTATATAATTTGAAATCTTTAATTTAGTTTATTGCAGAAATGTTAATCCAAACACTATTTTCAGATACCTAGCTTAGACCTAGCTTATTCCTAATAACAAAAACATGTACTGTCGAACAAGCTTTTTGGTTTACAGTTTAACCCACAAATTACATTTAAAATGTAAACCAAATAGCTTGTTCGACCGTACACTGAAAAGACTTTTCTCAATTTTTAATAAATTCTGAACATTCTGCGAACCCAACAAAATCTGCAAACCTCCACAATGCAAGACAAAAATTACAAATCACGCGGCAAAAATATTTATAATACAAACTCTATAATATACAGGGTGGTGAAAATCAATTTCGTTTCATTTTACGTGGCTGCACCGACGAGCGACGCGTACAGACGAGGGACGGAGGGTACGCGCGCGGGGGGGAGGGGGAGGGGAGAGTGAAACAGTGCGCTGCGGATTTCCGAACCATTGTCCAAAACTGTCGTAACTTAAAAACAATATGGGAGAGAAACGAAAGATTATGCCAAATACGTAGTGCTGTGCTACTATATCGTTTTTTTTTGTTGAAGTATCGATAGCTTTATTTAGGATTAGGAGTCGTTTTGAAGCAAGCCAGTATTTTTGTTTCATGTTATAAATAAGTTTAAAAATAAAATCCAGGGATAAGTACCTAAAGTAATAATCATAGATTGATAGGTAATTATCTTGTAACGTCTAGTCTACAGGATCAAGCAATACCTATTTGGTGTCTGTTAGCAATTGTAAACCAGCTGGTATCAAATATGGACAGACTGCGAGACCACATTCTATTGCCCATACACAGGCACACAATTAATTAGCCCCTTGTCGCTCCGCTGACCACAGGGGAATATATAGGGAAAGTATTCCTACAGTAACGTACCTACTCGTGAAAATAAATTTCGTGACAATCTGTCACTGCGTGGACACAGCGGACACAGCGGACATTGTCCACAGGTGTGACATAGCGCAGGTGCACCGAGACGAGGGGGATCAAATATTTGCATAATTTGTTATACAACAGCCAACTAATTTCGTTAATAGGCACGCAACACGAACGAGCCAGTGTTCCTCCATTTTATGGGAATGTAGCTTTAAATTCTTTTGTGATTGTTGCCTTGTTGGACTTGCGTGCATGCATGTGGTTTTGTTTTTCTGCCAGATGTGTGATTTGTTGAAATATTCAGCCTCAAGCAATAGTCAATCAATACCTTGTGACCTTTTAGTAACCCATTTCGTATTCCCAGAATACTCAAAGCACTTACAATCCTAACCAAACCTGGCAACAACATAGGACAGTTCCAAGAAGTACCTAACTACCTACCTCCACGTAACTATCTCAAATAAACCTACATAATATGTTGGTGTTATCTCGTACAGATTATGTCCTAAGCTTTTTACAAGGGATCTCAAGAGATACGAGCGAGTTTACCGACTGCTCCGAGGCGTTAGAGGCTGACATGGTTCCACGTTTAACGTCACCTACACAAACAAGGTTCTAGTGCGAGGATTAGTTGCTGCCTTCTGTTTCGTTACATTCCTATAATATGCATGCATGCATAGGTATACGATAAGGTCTTCGTTATCAATGTGTAACTGTTTTCTTAGGTTCAGGCCAGTCTGGAATAATTTCTGGTGGTTGCCTAACGCATAAAGTTTATACAGATTCAACCCGAAGCACAATATTGAGTGCTTACCACTGGACTACTTAATCAAATAATATTGAGTAGGTACCTAACATAGTACCTAAGTAGTCTTGCGAATGAAAAACTAATTAAACCTGTGCCTAAATGAAAAATAAAGTATTAATTTGTTAACTTGTGCCAAATTTCCATTATATTTTGAAAAAAAAAAGAAATATCGATATCACCCGATTCTACTAGGTATCGACAGCCGACCGATCAAGGATGCACGACTTATCGTGAAGCCAGAGATTATTCGATGGGGCTCGATCCCTGCCTATCCCCTGCTGCCTATCTCCGCTACCAGCCAACAATGAGACGCATTTGTGACGTAAAATTTACGAGCCTCTTTTACGAGTGCAAAATAGGTGGGACCATTTTACGACCCACCCTGTATAATAAGGGAGCATTGCAGTATACGCAAGGTTTGGAGATCAACGACAAACTTTTGTTGTTTGTTTTTTAAGTTACGATGAGAATGTGGAAGAGGGATTATCAGCGAATGCATTAGAAATTATTATGATAACATTAGGTAATAATAAACTGCTAGTTTTATCGCGTGCAGAGTCAGACACACCCACCAGTTACTTAGTGTAGTGAGCGAGTGAGCACTACTTGCATACTAAGTAACGAATTCACTTCTTTGTGCTGATTTTTTCCGGTGTGTCGCTGGGGAGCGCTTTGTTTAGACCAACTGTCGACCCATTAGTAATCAGAGGTTAGAGAAGTCCCTATTGACTAATATTATGCCAGTAATTTATAGTATTTTAGAACATACGTACCTATCTATACTAATATATTAATTATAATATTATAAAGAGGAAAACTTTGTTTGTTTGTTTGTAATGAATAGGCTCAAAAACTACTGGACCGATTTCAAAAATTCTTTCACCATTAACTACGCAATAAGCTACATTCACCCTGAGTAACATAGGCTATATTTTATCTCCGTACTCCCACGGGAACGGGAACTACGCGGGTGAAACCGCGGGACGTCCGCTAGTATGAAATAAAGCTTTCAAAAATCAATTTCGCCAAGTAAATATTTCCCCCAGAGCCTGCAAGCTTGCAGCCAAGTTAAATAATATAAAACTAGGGACGGAGAACATAAGTAGGGATAGGTAGAAGTAACTTAACACATTTCGTCAGTTATTTTTATGTAAGTATGTAAGTCCTATTGCCATGTCAAATGTAACATCAAAATTCCTTTGTTCCATTTCTCTTCGCTTCTACCTCTACCATATACTGTAAAAAAAACTAAATTATAGTAGGCGTAGTATAGAAGGCATTCGATAAGAGCAAGTATTACATCGCCAGCGTCGATGGGGGCTCGGCAGCGAGGTTATTACGTCAATTGTTGAGCCGCTCATTTGAGCATTCGTTTATTACAGCTATAACGCAATGGCGTGATGAATTTGTATGGTTACGGGATGAATCCAAGAGGATATTGCTACTGAGGGAAATTATATGAGTACGGTAGATGTTACTGGGCAAGTTTTATTACTTAGGTAAGTATTAAAGGGCGCACTGTGGCAGTGGTAGTTCGTACATTGCATCGTCATCCTCTTTGTTCATTTCAAATCTCGATATTTATAGAGACCTTTAATCGTTTCAAATAATGAGATTGAGAGAGTGCTGTCCCATTTTTAACCGACTTCAAAAAGGAGCAGGTTCTCAATTCGTCGGAACCTTTTTTTATGTATGTTCCCCGGCTACTCGAAGATGGCTGGACCGGTATGGATTTTTTTTATTTGAAAGGGTATACTTCCCAGGTGGTCCCATGATCATCAAGTCAGGATCTGATGATGGGATCCTGGAGAAATAGAGAGAACTCTTCAAATTTTATAGGCACACTTGAAGCGATTTGGGTAGTTTTTAGAAGAGTAGGTACTTTCTCGGAGTGGTCCCATTTCAATTTAGTGAAAGATCTGATGAAGAAATTCGGAGATAGGCAACGGAACTCCTTAGTAAATTATATCAAATGGACTGGGATTGCTGAAATCTCATGTCTGTCTATTGTTTTGTTTACACCAGTTCATCACATAACATCACACCGGTACGCTGTGAAGGGGTAAGCACATGTGATCCACTAAAAAGTGAAAAATAAAAACAACTGCACTTAACATAACAGACTATTATCCCGGATGGGCTAGGCAGAGATGTACCTACCTATAATATAGCACACCAACATATCGCTAGTTTCGTTGAACTTCCATGTAATAGGGGTGACCCTATTACCCTCATCCTGGGATATCAACAACTTTAGTTGCAATTTTCTACGGAGCTCTAAGCTGGTCGTAAAATATGAAATAATGAGCAGCTGATCCTTCGCCATCAATGTCACTTATCAATCACAAATCCAGTTATTTACGACAGCCATAAAACTGTACAAAAAGCTCCTAATGTACATTAGCATTGAAGTAACAATGCACGGCCCGGGATCGAACACAATACCTCTCGGTAATAATATTTAATTATATGGTGTGGCAACACAAAGAGTTGGCGACTGGCAACCCTGTTGTGTTCCGCTTCGAATACTTTGTGTGTACACGGCTTTAGAGTTCTGTGGTCAGGAGATGTGGATATTACACAAACGTACTACGTACGAGTACATGTAATACACAGTGCATGGATATTTTGCGTTGTGGAGCTGCGGTAATAATTGACAAATTTCTTTGAATTGTCTTTCTCGAAGGCTTGTGTATTTTCAATTTAAGTAATAAATCTAATAATAATTTAATCTTACCAAGAAACAGTTGTCAATGCTTATAATTATATAGCTTTAATTTTGAATCCAATGCCGCTACATTCCGACTATTTTTCAAGTGAACATAATTTTTCTATGTACTTACATAGCCAACACATCAAGTAACCACAAACTGTCAAATTTAAAAGAGACTATGACCTCTGAGTTTGTTTCGGCTGTTTCTTCTCAGAGTAGTCAGGTACGAAACACCGGCCCCATCTAGTTTTAAAAAATGACGTGTAAAAGTGTTTGTAAAAACCTACTTGCAAAATAAACATCATTTATCATTTATCATTTATCATTCCTCCAAATGATTTTAAGCCATTAATGTTGATCCCATCAAAAACATAAATGTGAAATGAGAGCCAAGTTCAATATTATGATATATGCCTTGGTTGTTGACTTCAACGACAAAAGAAGTGAAATCTAAATGGGTGCCAAGTTCAATGGTCAGTCCTGAAATTTATCTATAACAACATAAAATATCATTTTTTCTTATAACTTAGGAGAATATATTGTAGTCTAAGGTCTGACTTGGCTAGTTCTCATATACGAATTATTATGTTCGGTGTTTAGTTCTTATCAGCAAGCCAAATTTTCGGAATAATAAAATAAGAACTGACAGTAAGTAGAAGTAACAGGTTGAACTTGCGAAGGCTATAATATAATTCGTATTTGAAAACTAGCCAAGTCAGACCTTAGTCTACAATATATTCTCCTAAGTTATAAGAAAAAATGATAATTTATGTTGTTATAAATAAATTTCAGGACTGACCATTGAACTTGGCACCCATTTAGATTTCACTTCTTTTGTCGTTGAAGTCAACAACCAAGGCATATATCATAATATTGAACTTGGCTCTCATTTCACATTTATGTTTTTGATGGGATATCATTACTTTTTGTACATACGCCATCTAGTGTCACTTTTAAATAAATCAATGGAGGCGGCATGGTGTAGTGAGTGAGTTTCTGAGAATGATAATAGGTGGCGCTAGTGGTTGTAGAATACGGTTAGTTACGCGTAATAAATACGAAAACATACTATATTCTTATTTATAAGTACAAAAACGGAAATATTTGGATTAAAGAAAATTAAGGGTGGTATTCAACTCGTTATATATTCACGTAAAGATCATAAAATCCACATATAGAGATTTACAGGCACTAATTAATAAGTTAAGTGAAAATTATAATAAAATAATAAAAAAATTACCAGTTTCTGATTTTTTCCTTTGTATTCACCTAATTACCTATCTGCATGCCAAATTTGAACTTTCTAGATCATCTGGAACTGGGTTATAGTTTTGATCTATAGGTCAGTCATAAATATGACGATTTTTGGACGTTAATATCTAAATAACCGTTAGAGATATGTTTATAAAATTTGGAACACATATACATCTCGCTAGTCTCAATATATGAGCCAAATTTGACAAGTTTAGGTGAAACAGTTTTTGAGTTATGAGGGGCTCAAAAGTGGCTCCAAATGGTTCGTGTAATATTACACACTGTGAGCTGCGCGCCAGAACTTGGCTTGACACGCTCCCGCGTGTCTAGATGATGGTTAGGTTCGAAATTAAACGAGAAAATTGGTCAGTTTGTGATTGATGCGCTGGCAACTGTTCTTTGTTGTAAAACGTATGAAAATTGATGAGCTTCACATTTTAAACGCGATAATATCAAATGAGGTTTCAGCAAACGTGATGACAGACAACTCGTAGTTATCAATACAGATTACAGCCACACTTAATAGATAAGATTACTTAAATTGATTGATAGGTCTCCTGCGATACACAATCTCTTTGATATAAACCTTATTGTTTTCATTGATAATTATTTTATACTCAATGATTGTTTAAACGAGGGACCGACAATAAGAAAGTGAAGTAATCATAAGTATGAATAACTCACTAAGTCTGAAATATGAAAAAAACTTGATGTTCCTAGAATTTTTCGAGTGATGATTGTGTGTGCAATAGCTGATATTTTTTTCGTGAATTCATGGTTTGTCTCAATGTTAAAGTTGTTCATTTTCGTGAATGCTACTCGTCCATATATGTAGTATGTTTCCCATCTCACCGTTTTTTTGCATACGGAACCAATTAAGCAACACAGCTCACACAAACATATCTTTAGTAGATACAGTTCGTGCATGTTCGTGTATTTTCGTCGGTACGTGGCGAACTGGCGACGTACCCGCTACATATACTGCCCATGTACAGTGAGTGTACCGCACATATGTTATTGTTGTTTTTTCCTCACATAACTCACGGTTAAGTAGTGTGGAGAGATAAGAGCAACATTACGGCGTTTTATTAAGTGTTAATTAGATTTTTGCATGAATTTATATTGGTAGGGATGTTAACAAGAACGCACTAAACTTTCTCATATTTTCTCATCATCTAGCCTAGTTTTTTCTCATCGATGTTTGGGTCGTCTTCCAGTCTAACCGGATGCAGCTGAATACTAATTATAGTTTACGTGGCGCGGCTGCCTATATCTGACCTCCACAATCCAGTCACTGTGAAACACAATGCCCTTAGGTAAGACTAGTTGTCAGACTTTCAGGCGTCTAACTATCCGTAACGACTGTCTAAGACAGTGGCTCCTATTAGCATCAAAACTCCTAGTTTAACAAAAAAAAAAACTTTTTTAAGGATCTTGCCAGCTTGCAGATGAACAGATTAATCTATCTTCACGAGGGAATGTGTTACAAAGCATGGCAGTTGCTACTACTAATAGTTTCACAGAATCAGAATCATTTATTCGTAAACATAGGTAATAATTACAACAAGATCTTTAAAAAATAGGTAGTGTGCTATGTTTTGCCGATTGACATATACCTACATTATTATAACAAAAAAAAAACAACGATTATTATGATATTCTAAATTATTACATTAAATTAAACTAAAATAAAATTATGAAAGTATTATAGTACCATAATATAATTGTATTGTCACATGCAAATAAGTTAAATTTCATTATTCATAATCAATTCCTGTTTTCAGACTGAAAAACAATTCGGGCTGTGGGGATAGTTAGCTGAGATCATAACTAAGATGATTCCATGTTAAATATTGATATAAAGGCACACCTGGTAAGTCTGCCTCGATGACCTAAGAGTCGCAAGGTTGAATTTAATTTAATTGGATTTTTCTCTCTTTCGGGAATTTCTGAGTAGCAGGGATCCCGGGATCCAGATAATTATATGCTTGGTTTTTGGCAATTGAGTCGCTCCATAGTATACATTGAGACCAGGAAGATCTCACGATATCAGACCTCTGATCTGATCTCGCAAAACTGAAAACTATTTAAGCCCCAACATAATTATGGCAGTCAGGAGTTCAAGACCCCGAAGATAGAATATAAAGATAACCAATACACACCTACATATTCCTATGCTCACTAAACACAAGACAGGGCAGTACTATAATAACTTTTAACGTAAAACACACGGCGGCTAAGCAGCGGTGGTCAGCAGACGTGCTGCTTACAGTGGTAATCCACTTAGCAGCACCGTGTAAGCCCGCACCCGCCGTCCGCATCCCGCCGGATCAGACTGCACCCCGCGGCTTCACTGCCATGCCTTATGCGTTTTGCGCATTTCAATGCGGGATTCATTATGTAAATGTTGGGTTACGTAAGCTGGTTTAGGTAAGTTAAGTGGCTGGAAATCAAGATTTTTATGGTTTGGTGTTTCTGTCCCAATGATGTTCGTGATTGTTCATGACGGTTTTTAGGAATAAGTCACCAAAAATTTGTAGTCTCCAATTTATGTTGCAGTGGTATCTTCGGCAGTTCCTATCAAATATTCCAGATGGGTCACGTTTCTAAACTTCAGTTCGTGGCACTTCTACATATGAATACAAAAGAGACGAATATCTAGCTTTGGATATTGAATTTTCTACCTTTGAAATTCTATTGGTACCTACATCTCTACCTAAACTTTCAGGCAATCACAGGCGTGATGTTACATTATGTTTGAAGATACTTTTGACAGGCCTAAACTTTGATTAAAATCACAGTTAAAAAAGTCCAACTTAACCTTGAAAAGTGTAACAAAAACGAACAGAAAGAGAGGTCATGTTTTTTCTAGGCTTACTCTTCACTCTCCAGGCTATACGACTTGGTAACAACAGTTTTTTCTTCCAAACTAGATTGAATAACAACTTTTTGTCGGCCATTACTGTCGCTAACTGAAGATGGTGGGGCGGGGAGGTGGGGGAGGAAGGGGGGGAGGGTGCGCGCGCGCAGCTCTCTGCAAAATATTGACTCAATCCTTTAGCGCACTGTTACGATGCAGAGTTTGACAGGCTTCTGTTAAAGTATGTTTGTGTTAGAAACATATGTTACTATTTTAGCACTTGGCTACTTACTTGAGTAAGTAGCTGTAGGCACATTATAATTTCATCTTTTCTTAGTTTTCCTTATTAAAGCGAGTAAGAAAATTATGACTGAATATAGTTCGAGATCCTTTGTCATCGTGCAACCGCTGTGGTTACTATGAGATCATTTTCAGTGTCTTATGTTTTTTTCCTTAAACTATTAATGACAGATTCAAATAAGTAACAATACAATCTGCCATATTAATTTTATTTGTATTGCGGGAATCACGGGAAACCTCGAATTCCGGGTTGTTACAGAGACTTTTCTGACAAAAATTAATATAGTTTCTCAAATTTCGAAGTAATGGCAGTTATTTTCACATTAATTACATATATATCTACATTTATAGAATAACCTTGAGCCTCCAGCCACACAATGTAAACCTATAACAGCTAGGTATTATTACCTATAAACTTTTTGCAGCACAACCGGACCGACTGATATTAGTAAAGTTATAAGTTGTTTTATTTCTTCTATCAAACGTGACCTTCGAGGAACTGGGCCTAAAAACATGGCGTATCAATTATAATGTAAATTAATAAGAATTAATTGCTAGTCGTAGATAATTGTGGTGTCGGCTGTAGGTAGCCGGTCAAGCGTGAGTTGTGGGAGTATTATATTATCTGTGGTTGTGGGCTAGAAAAAAAATGGGGCTGTCATAGTGTGGAACTTTGTATGTTATTAAAAGACGTTATATTCGCAGAAATGTCACGTGGGTGAGGCCTAGAGGGCTCATGAATACGAGAGGCAAAATAAACCGCAAAAATGGCCTTAAACAATCGGTTGTCACGTTGCGTTGCTAAGAGTGATGAACTGGCTCTTTAGTAAACTGATCCCACACAGGCGGATTCCGCGGGATCCGTCGGCCTAATGAATTTTTGAATTGTCACTGCACACAGGCAAACAGTTTACTCCATATCATTTTTCAAACTAAAACGGATCATTAGAGTGTTCACGTCAATTGCCATGCGTAAACTATTACAGTTTTAATTTTAGCAAGTTTACTGCCATACATGGAATCATTCGAGTTTTTCTCCAAAATTAGCAGTATTAGCGTCACGGTGGTAATCAAATTATCGATCATCTAATTTGCCTATTTATGTTTATATCAAAGGATAGCAGAAGCAGGTAGAAGCGGTAATAACCACATTTACACGATCACCGAAATGTTGGTAAAGTCAGCATGGTGATTAAAGCATTGTGTCTGTAGACGGCACAACTTCGAGCTTCAACTGACCTAACGTTGTACGTAGTTTCAATGTAATAAGAGGCCAGTTTACACTGGTTATACTGTCACTGGGTTGCTACCCAGTGATAGTATGTATAACCAGTGTGCCCTGCAGCCTACTAAAACCCATACGAGAAACAGCTATTTGTTAACCAAACAAATATTTGTTCGGCGCGGGAATCGAACTCGCTATGCGTAGTACAGGAACTGAGCATATGACTCAATGTCGCATAATATTTTTAGTATAGCATAGAAACAACATACAAATTCTCAGAATCGTACGATTTTGCTACTATATTAGCGTTACCTCTATAATTGTTATGTTTATATCGCCCATTTAATATGACTAACATTTTCAAGGGTATTGCTTAACAGCTGTCGATCGCTTTTATTATGTGATAATACATTTATTACTGCACAATAATTCCGAAAGAAATGACAAGTAAACAGATTGGTTGAATCATACTTTTATGGTTCCCTTATTACATTGGTTACATTAAACATTCTGTGTGAGACTGCACGAACAGACTCACGATGTCCGCGATTACGCGGAGCCCTAATCACAATATATTCGTCCAATTGACAAAGGAAAAACAACTATTCAATACACTTACCATCACGCTGGCACCGGTGATGTGACGTAGTCCTGGTCACGTCTCATCTGGGTGGGGTGTAAGTATATCTGTGGTTTGTGTGGTGAATGTGTAGTTATGTGAGATTACGACGGTTCCATGGACGCCCAGCGCGTACCGACGTCTTTCTGGACAAACCTTCCTATCACACACGTGGCAACCCTCACCAATGTCCAACTGAATTTTATCCCGGTTTGATAACCCAATCGGGGATGTAATAGTCCAACACTGAATTTAGGAAATTACCGGCGTTCAAATGACACAAACAGGCCGGACATAACCAAAAAAATCACTCGCGGTCAAGACCCAAAATGGCGAGATTTCTCAATTTTCACTCAATTATCAACAAAATATCAAACACCGATCAAGATGGTATCGGATTAACAATAACTCAAAGTTTTCAACCAATAATTACACGGAACAGCGTGTACCAAAAGTTACAAGCACGGAGCGACCATCTTCAACCAAAATTGCACTGACAAGCAAAACGTCATCGCACCACAGACAACGAAACGTAATCTGTCAAACGTCAAAAAAGGTGCGTTCAGAACTTGGTGGATGAAACACATTCAATTATTAAATTCGTAGCAGTTCCTTTGGGTATTGAAGTATCGGTAGTGTGAAGTGAACTTACTTTAAAATAAAATACAACACACACAACATTTAAGACTATCATGGAACGAAAATCTCGTATTTTTCGATCGTTACAATTGAAACAATTTAAGACCAAGAAGAAGTCTATCTGCCTAGGAAAAGTATTCACCAGATTTTCCTTCAACATGTGCCAATCAGTATCTCAGAGTAGAATATATTATCATATAACATTGACGATGATGATGATTGGACCAGTCACATCGGTACCTTGCAGGTATCAAACATGCAACTCGGTACTTATGCAGCGGGTCCAGATAAAAAATGCGATACCGTAATTTATTTCTTTGTTCAATATTAACTCACGCGACTGTCGGCTTTGTTCTAACAGCTAATTATGGTAGGTTTCCATGTTAGCAGACTTCAAATAAGTGAGTCATGGTACGTGCAATTATATTCAGTTGCATGCAGAAGTTTCCGTTATTCTGGGAATGTTACCATGGTGTGCATCGCTATCCTTGAAAATATTAATGAAGGCCATTTTTAATTTGATAGGACCAGTTACAGATTATAGAGATTAGATGTTCAGTACCTACTCGCCTTGGTGGTTTTAAATAATTACTGAACGGTTTTCAACATTATGAAACTTAATTACTTTTTTTTAACTGATCCCGCGGAATCCAAATGAGAGTGATCAGTTGACTAAATAGCCCACTAAGTACTTATATTTATTTGATTTTAAGTTTTGTATCTTCCTTCTAAGTTATCCTTCCTTCTATGTTAGCGGCAGCTCCATTCATAAACCGTAACCAATGAGAATTTCATTGATTAGTATTTTCGATTTTGAACAAAGATGAATCAGAATTCTTGGTTTTGCCAGAGGGCGATGTTTATAGTAAAGTTCTGTAGGATTTCCAGAATGTCCGTTTGTGAATAGTGTACCATCCCGTCACTTCCTGTGGGTGTCTGTTTTTGCAGAAAGCGGTAAAAGGGCCGTGTGTCGAGGACATCTGCTTATACACCTTGCAGCCGCCATTATAGTAACGTGTCGATCGTTTCGAAAGGTTTTTTCCATATTCTACGAATTTTAGTTCTTTACTTCAACATGTTTACGCATTATGTCTATCTGTCAAACGTTATCTTCAAATCTTGGCAACAAGGAGAAGTTACCCGACATTACCGAGTATATTCTAATATTGTATGAATAATTTTAGCCTTTTTTGTTGCAGGAAAAGCGTTCTTTACGGATTCACACATCATTGGGTTCACAATATCAAAGACGACTGAAAACAACAGCCTTCAACAAAACCGGGGGGAGCCTCGCGGATGCGTCGCCATCCCAAGGACAAAATTACACTGGTACTACATACATCGGCACCCATGCCCTTCAAACTGGAACACTGGAACAGGTGGTGTGTAGCTACGATCGCTCATATAGATGGTTACACTTAAACCTTGACTGGAACAGTGTAGTGTAGTGCGGAGCTCCAATAGAATAAGAGGCCAGACTGTACTAGTGTTGTTACCACTGACGATGACGTCGCAGCCACCTGTTATTCTCTGAACGAGCTATTTAGCAAAGAGCAGCAGCTCTCCTTCACATCACTAACAATAAACATTTCCCTCTGTAGGCTAACCACTAAACATGAACAGCATCTGCCATCACCCCTCATCCTACACTTGTCTAAACAATTCCCGTTATTTTACAACATTACCGTAAGGTACTAGTATTATGACGTCATAGAATGACTTGGAAATAGCCCTGTTTTTTACCCTGTTACTTACAAATCAGCGCAGATGGCCTGTTTTTCCTATTCACGTCTTGTTTTCGTTACTTCATGACGACGACGTCAGTATTAACGTAAGATGGGTGTTATTACAATCATAGCATCTTTTGACCGATTTTTGAGTATTGTTAATATTTCAATGTGCGTCATTTTATATTTGTTAACGTATTCGGTTAAGATGAACAGGTTGTAGTAAAAAACGTAACAAATTAAAATCCGGAACTTCGATCAGTGACGACAGTAAGGACTGACTACAGAAACGAACTGATGGTTTGATTGCTATGGCAAATGGTACGGTGACTACCAATATGACGGCATATAGATACATTATATGGAAGGAGACGGCATGCTGCGCCAGCCCCAAAGTTCAGAAGATGGAGTGACGATGATAATAATGAGCCTTCATCAAGACAAAAGGTAGAAACGTTCTATCCACATAATAATACTAATGTCCCACGCAAGTCTAAATATGGAAGTATCTTTCAACCTGAAAATTTTGAGATGATTACAAAGTTCCCTGCCGGAGTAATTGAGTTTAGATCCGATAGGGATGACATGACTTGAGGTCAAAGTTATTAAAGGAAACTCAAATTCAATCCGAATTGGAATAATAATCTTAACTTACGAATTGGTCAACCTTCTGAAACAGCTTCATTCCTGTTGCCAGTCGACACGTGTGTAAACACAAACAGTCTATATACACACATTAACACGTTATGTAAATAGATCTATAATAGTAATACATGATAACGACACAATGTGACCTCAGCTAGCTCGCGCCAGACAGCGATAAGCAGGCACGCTTCACAAGCTATGCTGCAATCAGTCGCAGAATATTATCATATTAGACTGTAAAGTCCGCTGTTAAACGTTGGGACACGTGGGACAACTGTTCATTAGGCCCTTTTATTAAAGATTTAAAAATTAAATTAAGTATCTTAGGCATTTGGCAAATATTTTTGGAGGAGACTTTACAGTTGTTACAGTTGTGGTAAGCATGCTGGCTTTACAATATTAAATGACACCGATCAAGGGTCATTGAATCTTTCTTAGGTATATCCTTATAATCTGCTTTAAAACTAACAAACTACTTAATAACATAATTAACTCATTTCTGACCCAATCATGTCAGAACATTATCTAGAACGTGCTAAAAATCTAAATAAAAATAATAAAAAATTGTGGACTTCCCCAATTCTTGAGACACAACATACTAACTGGTCCTCATAAATCTCAAAATTAGGTAGGTAGACTTTCACGCAAAAACATGGAAATGAAAAACAAACAAAATAAAAGGAAAGGCGACATATTGAGCGATATGAGATGTGATCGACGCCTCGACGGGTCGTTCCGGGCTAAGCGGCGCAAGCGCAGACTCACAGACTGGTCTGATTGCATCAGCTGCGTCACCACGTCCGTATCAGGAACATTCGCCACGTGCCAACATATCATCGTGATCATTATTACTTAATAATGAGCTTATTGGTGATAACATTGCAGGTGGTATTTGATGATTCGACGTACGGGAGGCTGGGTCCGTGATGTCATCTAACGGTCAACCTGACATGGCAACAGCTATAAATTAACAGTATCATCGGAGTAGGAAATTAAATCTTCAGTTTTGTAAGAGTAAAGGAACGTCTGCATGCAGTAAGATACAAATGGATCAAAAAGTTATAACTTATTGATCCATTTGTATTTGTATCTTACTGCATGCAGACGTTCCTTTACTCTTTCAACTTATCTTATTGCTGTTTGTGACCAATCTTAATACAAGCCTCATTTCCCTGCCACCTCCTCCTGGGCCTGCCACGTTGCGGTTTACTGCTGTGGGACCCACTGTGAGGTTGCTTTAGCACAAGCTTTTTTGCTTCCTATCGCTTGATGACCCTCACTGAACCAATGACAAGTGAAACTTGACTAGATAGTGGAAGTTCCTGATAAGAGGTATGATTCAATAGGTCTCCGCGGCTTAGCAGATTAGTGAGAATCTCGCTCACCCTACAACCGGTTCTATTGCATCAGCCACTACCTACATAACAGACCTACTCAGAAGATAATGAATGATATAATGATCGGAAATACACGTGCTTCGCAAAGTTTTAACGTTGGTGGTTCAAAATACCTTTTCGATAAGATAATAATCACTCCCGATTATTAGTTGCAAAGTCCGTCCCGACTGTTACTCGTTCATTTAAACAGTCGTTACGAGAAGTCCTTAGCTCACAAGTTGGACACCCAGTAACAGGATTGTGAAGACTTAAAAAGCTGTGACACTACGTAAATATATATCAAATTCAGTTGCTTCCGGTTGGACTGGACGCCAACCACAAGTGACCACAACACAGTTGGGAAATGGCTCGGCAGATGATGATGCATTATATCTGTAAGGTCCGTCTCCGGGTGTCCAACTGTCCACCCAAATCAGGGTCATTTTAATACTGAACCGGTATATCAATAGGTCATCTTGACAGGACCGGTTCGTTGCATCAGAGCTACGTAACATCCAGCCGTATGAATGTATGATGGAGGATAATCGGCCTGCCACGTGCAGGATGCACATTCACGCTATATTTAGCTCACAGGGGGGACAGGAACGTGAGCTGTATCAGTTTAAGAGCAACTATGCACTTCCACTATAGCGATTTTTCTCCTCGTGTCGACCTGAAGACGTCATAATATGGTAGGACGTCAAGCTTACCTACATTTCATGACATGAGCAGGATTTTCTGTTCTTCTTAACAATAACTGTAGGTACATACCAACCCGGGACTTACTTAATAAATTATAAAATATGAATTAGCTAAGCAGATAGGAATTATAATATAATAGGAATTTACCGTTTAGGAATTATAATATAATAGGAATTTACCGTTTCGTTGTCTAAAGTTTAATCAACTAAGAAATGTGCGATTGTTGATTAAAGAGGAATTTTGCATATTTTTACTCCATGTGGAACGTCAGCAGCTACTTAGAATTCATCATCATCATCATTGTTCGACCAGGGGCTTCTAGCAGCGGGAGGAACAGGGGTGTCAGAGGGCTTGCTCCCTTTTACAGCATGCTTTCCTGGTCGGTACGAGCTTCTTCCAGATATTCCCCGCGATCTTCTGTATGTCGTCTATATAGGTCTATAGTTGCTGCCAGTTAAGATCGCAATAGCGGTCATTGCCCTTTCCCTAATATCTCTTCGTACGAACCAAAACAAATGAACCATGTATCGTTTTTCATTACAACCTGATCAGAAAGTCTAAGTAGCTAAATGTCCAACAGCGCGAAACATGTAATGAGCAGTAAGACTAATTAGGAAAATGTTCATGTAGCAAAACGTCCAACTATCTGATAGTCTGAATAGCAGAACATCTATTTAAGACTTAAACAGGCTTATTTTTTGGATTTCAAAGTTAAGAACTTCAATAAATGTAAGTGGGTCAATGACCGCTCAACTGGCAACAGCAACCCATGTGGAGTTGCATCTGTTTGTTGGTTTTGAAGAGGATTTAGGAACGCAAACAACAGCTGATGTCGTTCCTCAGTATATCCGCCTAGCACGTCACGTGATCACGTCACACACACATACCGCTAACACCGCATATCCGCTATTTATTTGCTGTTGTGCATATTGTTTGGGAGCCGCCGAGCCGCTCAGCCGATGAGCGCGGTTTACAAAACAATGCTGGCGCGTCCGCTCACGGACATTCTCACGGAATACGTGCCTGCTGACGTCACAGATACATGCTGGTGTTACTATGCTGAGCAACATGAAGACATGGTCACTCGGAAAATTTAAGTGATTTTCGCCAAAATAAGATCCCGACACGTCACCGGACACTGACGAATACTTCAGTATTTTAAGTGCCAGAGTCCTGTGTCCACAATTTCTCTGTACCGCTCTGTAACCGTACCTTGAAGTGTTGCCGTAAAACCCAAAGGTTGGGAACGGACCAAGTAACTACGGACTAAAGCTATCCGCCTGACGACCTGTGGTCAGCCTGGTCGACTGGTCTAGTGGCAGGTAGTCCGCCTATGTACCTATTGTACATGAAGTTTAAATTAATAAACGTTCACCTTCGATTGAAAAACTGGAAGTCACTAGAAACGGAGAGACGTTAGCCTCTGCGACCCGTCAGGGATGACACAAGACAACAGTAATATCTAGGTGTTTAGTATTTCTAAATAATTAAGTTATCCTTCATCATTAAATATCCTCTATTAATTAATACAAGTCTGTTTCCTAAAAGCATCACGTGGCTGCGAATAAAATATAAGTAAAAAAAAACACATTATCCTGAAACAATAGGGTGTCAATAGCCTCTTACGTAAAGCTTGTTTTGTAAGAAAACTATTAAAAATACCTGAAAATATTAGCCAACGGCGATTACGTGTTAATGAACCCAAATGATCTTGATTCAGAAAAGTGACGTAATTTTAACACACCTTACAAACACATGACACTCTTATTTTAAAGAAATAAGGTTGACAATCGTTTAAATTAATTAAGTGGATATCATTAATTTGACAGAGGATTTTCGACTTTCCACTACAAACCGTAAGGTTGAAATTTGAATTTGTGTTATATCATTAATAATATTATGTGGTTATCTATTAATTATTATACATAAGGCAGACAGTGATGGATAATTTTTTGGTGTTTTAAAGAACAACATGTTTTCAGCAGAACATGACTCAATTTATTGTTTTATTATAATGAGATTATGGTGAAAAATATTGTTTTTGATCATAGCCTATGTAAACAAAATTATATATACGCTAAAGTTATTCCCCGAAATGGTAGACAGAGACTTAATCTACATAATTACATATTAATTATTACATATTTTTAATTATTTGGTATTCAGCTGCATCCGGTTAGACTGGAAGCTGACCCCAACAAAGTTGGGAAAAGGATAGAGAGATTATTAATTAGTATTGTTCTATTTTTGGAAAACCTAGGTATAGACTGTATAGTGGAAATATTCGTCTTTGCCCAGCAGTGGGACACGGGACAGGCTAGCGAAAAAAAGGCTGTTTGTAACTTTGTATACTGTGGATTTGTATAGGAATGGCCTTCAATCAGCATCAGCTTCATCAGCATTGGACATCTTTTGGCTGATATTATAATGATTTAAGATAACGTTTGAAGAATATGACTGTGTCCTAACAAGTGTATACTGTTATCATTTAGGCAAAAACTTTTAAAACCGAAAATTACGCAATTTCGTTTCAGGAAAGAACAGTTTTTTATTTTTATCTGGGAATCAATCCCCAGACCTTTTGAAGTAGGTATTTACTTGTTAATAAAGGGAATAATTTATAACAAACAAACCTATACATTTTATCTAAATTGACAGCTAATAATATCTGCCATATTTATTGTTTCTTCATTTGCAATGCAGATTGCTATGTTGTTGTTGTAATATTTAAATATTATATTATTATACTCATTCGGAATATTTATGCGATATCTTACTACCAATGCCTATGGAAAACAATATGTTTGTTTGTTGCTGATAATAAATTAATTCTTATTTACCGTTTCATACCAAGGTTAAAGATAAGCTTACCAAACAGATGCAATGTAACTCAGCAGCTCTGGTTGCTGAGTTACATTGCATCTTGCAGACTTTTTCATATTGGATATTGATGCAAATATTATCAGCTAGGATACAAGTATTTTCATAAACCAGAAATAAACGATCCTATAGTCTACACACTGACTATGCCATGCTATCTTTCATTCCGCTATGCAGCCAGCTCAGTGTCTAAAAGCATGAATTTTACCGTCAAAAGGTTCAAAGTCATCTAAGACCACTTCTCTTAAGCCAAGTTGATATTTGCCCCAAACGAAAAAAATTACCTGTGAAAACAGCATATATTCATAAGTAAATTGGCCTCAAGGCGTGGCCTCTTGTAGATGAACATGATGCAACATCGCAACATCAGTCAACATCCCCCGTCCACCAGCTGACGCAACACAGCACTGTGACCCATCAGACAACACACCACACTTGTGGAAAATTTGAGCCATCAGGAAAACAACACGGAAGTACGGACGCGATAAATATTGTTAAACGTTGGTTTTATTTTATTTCTATGAATTATTTGCAAATCTATTTTTTTACCTTGTTTTTTCCATTTATCGGAATGTTGGAAATTCTTTTAATTAAAATTATTGTTACGTGTTGTGTGTGCAAAGATTGAATGGGACAGTTTCTTTGCACCTATATTTGCCAGGATTGTCACTGCTAAGCTAAACGATTGTTGCTACTTGATTTGGGACGTTTTATATTAATAAGTTCGAGTATTGCCCTTTTTATTGTATCTAGTACGTTCTGCCTGTAAACGTAGCTTTAACTCCTTTATGTTATTTTTTCAAAAAGTAAGTAAAGGTTCGATTCCTAGGGCGGACAATATTGCTGGGTTTCTCAGCAGCAGCCAGTATCTATGCTTGGTTGATGGCAACTTAAACACAACCGTCACAAGGTACACTTTAGGTACCCCTTTGCCTAGGCCTTCGGCTTTAACCGGCGTGATGAAAGTTTCACGTATTGCAAGTGAAGGTAGAATGGGTACGTTAATTGCACAAGTGTTTTCCTAATAATGAAAATGCTGGAAAACTGACATGATATGACTACAAAGATACAGTCGGTAGTGACAACAAAGTATGATCTGATGCAGGAGTAATTAAGAGTGATCAGTGTAATAATGTGCTAACTGCCGAGTGCGGCAGATTTGTGAGTATCGTGCTAATTGGCCAGTGTCTGTTACCTAACAAGGCTCAATTGACAACGGTTTGATTAACGTGTTGTTAACAGGTCAGTTCGATGATTGTACCTAGCCTTTTTTTCTGTTGTATAAGGCAACAGGCCACCGATTGACCAATTGAGCATATTTTGATGGAAAGTCATTGCAAAGTTCAAGTAGGTAGGAATAATAGTGGTTAGCAGTAGTGATTGTTCCTGAAACTGAAAGAAGGTCCCTTGAAAGTTTGAAACGTGTAGCGTACGGGCTGATTATGGAAAGAGTTTTCGAACGGGTGAGAATCTTTGTCTAGAAGTGGACTTAGTACTTATTAGATTTCGGTCCACATTTACACACAATTTTCGGCCCTATCTACTACACTTATGGTGATTATTATTAAACGTTTTGTTTGAAACTTGTAGCATGATAAGTAACTATGTAAGTACTCACTTTCCAGCAGTCCGCTCCATTTACCCAACAAACTAATATCCATGAATTATCCATTTCACACTCAAATCTAGACAATTTCTCCAATGAAAACTACAATTTCACGTAATATTACTAGTCATTAGCTAGGCGTGTCGGCTGTATGGGCACGCGAGCGACCGGTCCGAACCGCCCCGAACCGGCTCCAACCGGTTTCAGACCGGTTCCATCCAGTTCGTCCCACAATCGGCCGTGATAAGTGGTCTGAGTTCGTTTCTCTGCGGCCAGGCGGCGGGCGCGCGGCGGGCGGCTACTGATAACTTCGCTATGTTATGGAGATGGAAGTAGGTTTGGTACTTGCATACGAATATGCTGATAATAGTGTTATTGATAGCCGTGTGGTATCCGGCAGAGTAGAATAGAACCAACCCATTACACTGACGGGTGTCGTATAAGGCGACTAATGTCTGAGGCAGAACACCTTGCGCCTCCGTAGACCAGAGAATGGGCAGCAGCGTTTTCTGTTAGTCTTTCATCACTGCGATCTCCAATCCGCCTGCCAAGCGTGGAGATTACGGCAAATTCCTCCCATTATGGGAGAGGCTTATGTCCAGCAGTGGACGATATGGGCTGTTGCAGTAGTGTTATTGAGTTTGCAGGATGCTGACCTATCCTTAAAATAGATGCCAGCCTTGATAAAATTCACAAAAATCATTTTGGCGTTTTAAAGTAGAATTTGTTTGAAGAAAGAAACAGCATCTCAAGACGCAGGAGAGATCACATAAAGAGAAAACTAACTTAAGATGATTGGGCCTTAGTTAACTCATTCTGTTGAAAATTGTCATATCCACACCAAATATCTACTGAAACGAGGGCCCGAAAGCCCCGGATGCTCACTGACGGTTTCAATTGTTACGTTTATTATATATAGGTATACCTATGTATAGTCTTCAAGATCATCTTTTGTCAGTATTGTTTTGCCCTTCTTTTGAGCTTTCTGTGATCTATTCACTCGTTTACTGCCACCTACCCGAGGACTGAATTTGATTTATAGATTTCGTCAGAAAAAATCTACCTATTGGTCTTGCACCTAAAGTCGAGTTTTCCGAAAATTTCACCATTAGGGGTCTAGATATGAGCCCTAGAGCCCAAATCAACCGCCGGTTAAAAAGTTTATATATATATGTATAGGTACGTATGTATGTATGTTGGTATGTGGGGCGCCAAACAAAATTTAGTCACACTCTACAGGTCGCAATTATGCACCGATGGCTTTCAAACTTGGCCAAAAAATCGAAAGGGTCAAAACTTAAGTTCGTGAATGGGCGGAATTCGTCCATGGGGGGCGGCGGGGGGCAGTTTTTCGAAAATCAGTATTTGGCCATAACTTTTTTCCTATTTTGGACCGTTTAACATTTTTATCACTCCGAGTAAGAGTACGGACAACTTTTAAATTTGAACTTTTTTGATGCAACCCCTAACTTGGGGAGGGGGTTGAAATTTGCAAAATTTTTGGAAAATAAAATTATATCTCAAACATTTTTACCGTCGAATATATTTTTGTTTGAAAGAAAATTGTTTACTCTACAATTTTTAATTTCAAAGTTTTTTTTTTCATGCTAAATCTCTTATGGGAGGATTTTAACAAGGGTTTGAAAAAAATATGGGAGTAAGTAACCTTCTTCGAAAGCTACCTCCTGCGGCTTGCGCAAGGCATTTTTTAAAGTTAACATTAATTTAAGTTTCAATCAAACTCAAGTTAAACTAACTAGTAGGTCATCGAGAACTAGGGCACACAGGTATTAATTGAGAGCTAAATATTAAGTTGCAAGACTAGTAGAGTCTAGAATCTAGATATGTAGAACGATCGAAGGTCTGCTATTGAATTCCTTCGCGTAATATTGATGTTAGAGAGAAAAGTCATATTTGTTTGTGCATGTTTTTGTAAACATTCTAGATGAAGATATCTCAGTAAATAAACCATTAATACGATCATTTTCATAATTAGATACCTAAGCTTATGCCCGTGGTTTCACTCGCGTTGCCCGTGGCTTCGCTCGCGTTGCCCGTGGTTTCGCTCGCGTTGCCCGTGGTTTCGCTCGCGTTGCCCGTGGTTTCGCTTGCGTTACCCCTGGTTTCGCTCGCGTTGCCCGTGGTTTTGCTCGCGTTGCCCGTGGCTTCGCTCGCGTTACCCGTGGCTATTCACCGGCGTGGAGTTCGGTAACTGTCGCACAATATCATACTACTGGGATAAAAGTTGGATCTTCTGTGTTAATCCAGTGATAAATTAACTTTGTGCCAAATTTCACCCAAATCCGTTCAGTAGTTTTCGCGTGAAAGATCCATCCATCGTCACAAACTTTTCAACTTGTTTTTATAATATTAGTAAGATTTATACCTTTGCGTTCGCGACAGGTTGAAAAACTTACACGTAGGTAATTCATTAATTACTCCTACTCGATCTATCAAATAATTTATTTAAATTATATGGGTAGATAGATGGTAGGTACCAGGTACACCTACATAAATGTTACATTACGTAATAATATAACAATAAGGATCCTCATAATAACCATTTCTGGTAGGTATACAAATCTTAAACAATTAAACTAAATCGGTACACACCTACACTGTATACTCTTTTTCATCTATGTAATTACATTAGGAGCTTATTGAGGTGTTCCAATAATTTTCTATTTTCGTAACTAAAGTATTATTGGCTGGCTCGTGTAGATACATTTATTGATTTACTTTACTTTAGCTAATAACTTTATGGCATATTTGTTTAAGAGACCTTCAATTTCAAAAAAGTTTGCCAGGAACTTGTTAAATTAAGTTCAAAGGTTTCATGTATTATAAAAGAACCCCATTATTAGAAATTTAGGTTAGTAGGGAACACCAAAACCATACAAATATAACTCACAATACAAAACTTTGTCAATAGAAGCACAAAAAGTGGTATTTCCCCCGATGAGGCAAGAAGACCCTTCATCAAAAAACTTGGGGTAACCCGGGGCAACACAGTTGTCGCAAAAAATCCATACGTACCTGCTAGCTAGCCGCGTATAGCCTAGCAACAACGTCGGAGCTAAACAAAGAGCCTTTCAATGAATAGAATTAACCAATGCTGTGAGAATGTGTGGCCGTTGACCTGCCGTGCTGAACCGACGCGGCTTATACTTACAGAACATAATGAAATAGACTTTATTTACATTATATCGTCGCGTTGGCCTTATGCTCATGATGATTCCAATTAGTCATGGGCAGTTCCGATTAAACCAACACAGAATCATCAAAGCATTGTTATTTTTAGTACACTGTGATGATGGCAAGATATATTTTACAAATCCATTGTTTTTAACGAAGACGTTATCGAATTGTTAAAGTTTCGATTCACAGTAATCACAGTACATCAGCTATAGATCATAGAATTGTTTCTATGATCGAAGACAGCAGCTACACTGAATGCTGTTTTATTCCGTTAGAAAATACAAAGAACCTAGCTTAATTAATGCATTTTCAATTCATAAAGTATACAAAGCACTTATTTCTAAAGAAAATGAAGAAGTTAAATATAAAGTTACTAGATAAACTGGTAGAGGAAACAATAAAACGTACTTAAGCAATAGCACATAATGTGCTGGTATCGACTTCCTAATCACCCGTCCATGCGAGATGCTAGGAAGTGCAATTCGCTCGCACACGGCACACATGCAAATGCACACAAACACACACAAGCGAACACACCCAGCATGCACATATTTAAATACACACAGAGGAACTAACAGTTAAGAGGAAGCTAGTCATGCAAATTTATTTTTAGCTTTAGGGTCACACTTATGCATATAGGTACATATACATAGAAGCGGTTGGTTGTGGAGATGGAATCTAAAATTCTTTCAACACAAAGCACTGCCCTCTTAAAAAGAAATGTCCTTCATACCGAACCATGTAATATTGTAGATATTCCTTATGGTATGACACGTTCACAGCAGCATCCTCAAATTGATAGGTAGTACATCTAACGATGGCATGATCAATATTCAGGATGCAAGAAAAGTCCACCGCCATTTTTGGTAATGTACGATATCAAGATAGCTATCTTCGACAGTAAGCGATAGACCATAAAACACATAATCCTAAAACATGATTGAACGCTTGTCTAATGAAAAGTATAAAATAAATAAATAAAATAGAGCACTTGTCCTTATCGCGTGCGTAAGCGCACCGCAGCCACAATGTCTGTGTCGGCCGCTAGTATGGAAGATAACGTACAGAAGGATTACTTGGATCTGCTATTTGAAAGAATCCACATCGATTACCTCATGTAGGTTGTAGAGAGTGGTTCCAAACAAGAGCACGACACTTACCTTTTCATTAGAAACTCTGCTCTGCTCTGTGAAGATTCATCCAGGTCTGTCCCGCGATCTTTTGTATTTATTTTGTTGCTGTTGTGCTGATGCTTGTGATAACTGGGCCGTTGGCCGTGGGCGTTGTGGCTAGGCTTTGTGGTTGCTTGGTCTGTGACCATATCACAGAGCCTGACATCACTCCTTGCTGGGCTGAGTATTGGCTTATACTGGCTTTTGCCAGTCTCCACGTTTCTGTGCCAGCCGTATCCAGGTGCCCCGATACAACAATATGTTGCACATGTTATAATACAAAGCACAATAGGCTTTGTGAAGAAGAAGTAGTGTTAGTGAGGGTTTGAAATAATTATTTTTTTTGTGTGGTTAGTGCGTAACCTGGTGTGAGAGTTTATATGCCGCCCCTGGACCTCTGACTTGGCTGCCGTCAAGAAATATTTCTCAAGCAAGTACGATTTTTGTAAAAGTGGTTCTTCTACAATTCTTTTGTGTGGTGTTAGCCAATGATCTAGCGAGCGTCGTCATTGTCCTTGCGCGCGCGCTGCGGTTAACCGACAATACAGAGTATTATGGAGTATTGTGTTGTTAGTTTGTTACTGCCTTCCTGCCGATAATGCCATAACCTGCTGATGATGGATCGCCTGTTAGTGTCGCTAATTATTGGGTGAGTGTGGTTACCGCGCTGATGACAAGGTGTGAGATATTACCTTGTGTGGTTATTCCGCCATTTGCAACAACTGGTGTTTCTATTGCTGCTACAACGATTGCAATAATTGGACAACAAGTCTAATTAGATGAATCGTCGGTCGTTGAACTATTACTGATTACGATTAATTTATAAGAGGATTAGTTCAGAACCAAGAGTAGGCTTTCACCTCACTATCTCATACATGATAGGTACCTACGCATTAATGATACACATAGCAGTAATCGACACGATCGAATAGTGTACTACTACTGTATGGTAACAGTAGTCATAAACGCTATTACTGAGCATGAGGTCTTGGCTCGATCAAAGACTATTGGGGTCCTCTGAGGTCCAGAAAACAGGGGTGACGTTATGAATTAATTGATAAGTGAAATAGAAAAAATCTAGAACAAAGAGCTAGGACTCCTTTCCACACAAATACAGTCTTGAGATTAAACTCGATCTCAAGGCTGAGTTGATTTATGATGAAGTCGGTCTGAATAACTGAGGGGTTACGACCCCACGGCTAATGGTATCGAATAATTGCATATTAAAGCCAAAAACTGTGTACCTACACAATCACTTAGTGGCCCTGACCAATTTAACTAAATTACAAGTTAATAGGGCCAAAATACTAAGCTTCATGTAAGTAAATTGCTCTAATATAGATAGATATGTATGTTGTAGTCACTGATTTTATAAATATTAATAGCCCTTGATATTATAGTCTCTAAGTTTTTTACACACTTATAGGAGAACTGTGATATGTACAGATAGATATACTTACAGATTTCAGATTTGTACATAATATTTGGATCGTCTAAAGAACCCTGGATGAGCTGTAGAACACTATTCGTGCTGCTATTGCCAACATCGACGTGGACCTGGATTATGCTGGACAAATTCCGATTCAACTTTCCCAATGTATTGACCAGACCGGTGGCTTTCAAGGAGTTATAAAATATCTAAATAGACAATTACATAAGTATCTATCACTTTTTAGGGTTCCGTACCCAATGGGTAAAAACGGGACTGTCGGCGACGAGACCCTATCTCGACACCAGGGTGCAAGTAGTGGCCGTACGTAAAAATGTAAGCGCGAATCTTATAGTTGATTTGTTTAAAACTTGTGATATTAACGTAAAGTTTAGTTTAGGTGAATTCTCATTAGAATCATGCTAAAATATCATTAGTTTTATGTTAATTTAGCGTCAAATTAATGCTAGACTCCAATAAGACTGATTAGAAAGGAAAATTTTAAGTTAAAATTGTAAGTCAATACTAATTACGTAACTTGAAAACATGATTTTTTGTTTGATAAGATATAATGTTTAAATTAGTGTCAAAAGGTTGGTCTTAACTTAAAACCATTTTCTGTGAAAGAATTATGTAAATCGGTTCAGTAGTTTAGGAAATATAAGGAAAAATGTATAGTGAAAAATTCACACATTGCCAATTTAGCAGTTTATGTTCTAGGAAGTTTTTTATATGTTATATAAGGTGCAATATTATTGTTTTAGATTAAAGTAGACATAATAGGCTATGTAAAAAGGTATAATTTGTAAGGTTTATTTAATAAATAAATATAAATATGGGGTTCCAAAGGTCTCGGCTATAGCGAAAATAGACGCGAAATTAGAAATCAAAAATCACGGTTCTCGTTACGGGCGGACAGGGCCGTATATTAATCGGGGTCGACGGCGAACGGTCGTCAGTCGCAGCCCAGCCACCGAGGAAGAAACAACTAGAAGGGGAACAAGCCGAAACCTAGGGAACTCCGAACATTAGGAAGAAAGAAAAATTGCGTTGTTATTCTACGGTTCCTGCCTACCCCTCTTCTCCCCGAGGTCCTGCTCTACTAGGTCGCTAGTACCCGACCAAACCCTACGCATTCAGGGGTGCGTGGAGACGTGCGCCACCAGCGAGTACTACAAGGAGCGCTAGTCTACTATTGTGGGAGATTGTCCCAGGTTGACTGGACCCCAGGGTCTGGCCATCCGAAACAGTTGGTCCTCCGATCCGGATCCCTGCAAGAAGACAGAAGAGTCAGAAGACTTCGTTCAAGATGCCGGTAACTAGGAAGCAGAAGGATGCCTCCTCACGCCCCGAGTCCCGTCCTTCCGATAGGGACGCGACAGACGAAAGGTCGGGGTCAGAAGGGGTCACGTCAGCGTCTGCGTCATCGGGAACTACAGCTACTTCAGACACGAACACTTCTACGGGTACCACGACTACAGAGACTACCACAATGACTGAGAACACAGCTGCGACTGCGACCACGACTACAGCGGAGTCAAAGAAGAGTAAGGAAGACACCGCCCAGAAGGAGACGACCAATAAGATCCCAGAAGATGTCCCGGTTAAAGGGGTTAGCGATTTAGACGTAACCTTGAAACCGACGGGGATCAGTCGTCGCGCCAGGTCTACGAAGACCACAAGTTCTTCAGCCAGAAGACGGGAGCTGGAAGCCAAAGAAGAATTGGCACGCCTGGAGCTGAAGCAAGCACAGGCTGCGGCGAACCTAGCTCGTGTCAGATTGGAGTTGGCAAAATGTGATGAAGAGGACTCCGTGGATGAAGACCAGGAAGACAGAACAGCACAGGTGCAGAACTGGATCGAGACGTCTGCATTAGGCGAAGGCAGCAAAGAACAACCAGAGCTACGAGGCCAGCAGCCACCGGAATCCCAGAAAGTGAAGCCAGAAGAGAACTCCTCGACCAAAGGAGCTACAATCGAAATTCAAGCTTTAGCAACAGCATTGAAAGAAGCTTTCACCGCAAGAGGAGGACCAGTGGCACAGCCGAAGTACATTCACGAGTTACCCTACTTTGATGGCAACAGCAGCGAGTGGTTGGCCTTCAAAGTCGTCTATGAAGATACAGCACCAATGTTCAGCGAAATTCAAAATATGGCTCGACTAAGAAGAGCACTGAAGGGCAACGCAAGGGAAGCTATCAAGAGTCTGCTATACTCCGAAGCCTCTCCGTTAGAAGTGATGCAAGCCCTTAGAAGAAGATATGGAAGACCTGATGCGCTGGTGCTGGCTGAACTGGATAAGGTCAAGGCACTACCGAAGATTTCTGAAAATCCAAGGGACATATGTGTCTTCGCAAGTCAGATCAACAACAGCGTGGCATCAATCAAAGGGTTGAAGAAGCCTCAATACCTGCATTCACCTGAAATAGTGAAACAAATCATCGAGAAGATACCAACAATCCTCAAGTTCCGGTGGTACGACTTCACTGCAGCATCGGAAGAAGGCGAGTTCTCCGACCTGACATTGGTGTCCAAGTTCCTGAACATAGAAGCAGACAAGTGTGGAGCCTTTGCTACGTCCGAAGAGAAGAGCGGGTACAGAAGAACCAATCGACAAGCAACGCACTCTACGAAAGAAAAGGACAACAAAGGAAGAGATTCAAGACAACAAGATAAGACTTGCCCTACATGTGAAGGTGAACACTTCCTCGTCGAGTGTCCAAAGTTCCAGAAGACGTCGGTGCAAGACCGCTGGGCAATAGTCAAGAAGAGTCACATCTGCTTCAAATGTCTGCAAGGAAAACATCGCAAGGAGAGCTGCAGGAAGCCGCCGTGCAAGGAATGCAAAAGGTGGCATCATCACCTGCTGCATGTGGAGCCGGAAGACAGGACCACAGGGGAAAAAACGGAAGCACCACAAGAAGTAGCAACCGTCGCGGCATCAGTGAATGCAGTCAACAACGCAAGAGCATACCTGAAGATAGTTCCTGTTGAAGTCTTCGGGTCGAAAGGATCAAAGAAGATATTGGCCCTCATGGATGAAGGGTCAACAGTGTCACTTCTGGACGAGAAGGTGGCACAAGAAGTCGGCGCTCAGGGAGACAATGAAGAACTGGTCATCGAGACAGTAGGGGGCAGGCTGATAAGAAAGAAGAACTCTCAGATGCTGGACCTCACAGTCAAAGGGGTTCATCAGGGCAGCAAGAAGATCCTGAGAAGAGTTCGCACAATCGACGAATTGAAGCTTGCGCCGCAGTTCCTAGACAAGAAAAGGATAGAAGAATGTCAACATTTAAAGAAGATCGCCGACTCTCTATATTATAAAGGGGAGTCACCTCAGCTACTCATCGGTCAAGACAACTGGGAGCTGATCGTGACACAAGAAGTAAGAAGAGGGAAACCAGGGGAACCAGTAGCTTCAAGAACGGGGCTTGGATGGGTGCTCCACGGGTCAGACGTCGGAGGCGTGAAGGTAGTACACTTTCTTAACACGTGTCTACATATCAACACGCCAGAAGAAGAAATGCATCAAGCCATCAAGGATCACTTCGCGATCGAAGCTCTTGGTGTACAGCCGAGAAGACCTACTACAGACTCGGAAGGAAGAGCACTCACTATCCTGGAGAAGACCTGCAAGAGATTAGAAGATGGAAGATTTGAAGCTGGACTTCTGTGGAGAAACGAAGACGAACAGATGCCGGAGAGCTACACGTCTGCAAGAAATCGACTGACTAACAAAGAGAAGACACTGGGGCTACGCTGGTTCACAGAAAGAGACTCCATCGGCTTCAGGGCGAACTTACGAAATACGCCTGAAGAAATAGCAAACGGTTTCAAGATACCTACGAAGAGAGAAGTTACCAGCGCAGTTATGTCGACCTTCGATCCGCTGGGGCTAGCATCACCAGTCCTCGTCCAAGGCAAGAAGCTGCTGCAGAACATATGGCGAAGCGGCGTCGGCTGGGATGAAGAAATAGAAAATAAGGAGTATGAAGATTGGAAAACTTACCTGGAGAAGATGAAGCTGCTCCAAAACCTGCAGGTTCCAAGGTGTCTGGCGCCACATCGCACCGAGGGGGAGCTGCACACGTTCACAGATGCTAGTGAAGCAGCATATGCAGCGACTGTATATTGGAGGACAGAAGATCAAGATGGAACTTACCACGTCAGCTTAGTGGCGGCGAAAGTAAGAGTCACTCCACTGAAGCCAGTATCGATCCCGAGACTCGAGCTACAAGCGGCCCTCCTGGGAAGCAGACTGGCACATTCTGTAGAAGAAGAAATGGACCTGAAGATAGCAAAGAAGACGTTTTGGACAGACTCCAGCATAGTACTTTCCTGGATCAAGACTGACCCAAGAACCTTCAAGACGTTCGTGGCTCACCGCTTGGCAGAAATAGAAGATCTCACCAAACCACAGGAATGGAGATGGGTGCCCACGGCGCAGAACCCTGCAGACGATGCGACGCGCGACGTGCCAGAACACTTCAGCTGCGATCACCGATGGTACACTGGACCAGACTTCCTGAGAAAAGAAGAAGCTCACTGGCCTGTGGCAAGAACCTTCAAAAGGGAAGCTACAGGTGAAGAAAAGGCTATGGACGTCGTAGCAACATCAAGAACCACGCATCCAACACCAGATCCTGAACGGTTCTATTCGTGGAAGAGACTCTGGCGAGCCACAGCGAGAGTACTGCAGTTCATACAACTCTGCAGAACAAGGGAAAAGGTCCACGCCAGCCGAGAAGATCCTGCTTGGAAACTAATAAAAGGAAAAAAGAAGAAGATGGTTGAGAAGCAACATCGATCTTCAAAAACATCAGAAAGGAAGTACTTACCAATGGACGCAGACCTGCTTCAACGAGCTGAAACTCTACTGTTACAACGAAGTCAAGAGGGAAGCTTCAAAGAAGACATCAAGAGTCTACAGCAAGGAAAACAGATAGAAGCCAGCAGCAAGTTGAAGAAACTCGACATAATACTCGAAGAGGGTCTCCTGCGAATGAAGGGTAGAATCGACGCAATAGAAGGCGTGACCAGAGACTACAAGCGACCCATCGTGCTCGACAGCAAGGACAAAACTACGCGACTCATCATGAAAGACTTTCACTGTCGCTTCAATCACGGAAATCACGCGACAGTAATGAACGAGTTGAGACAACGCTTCTGGGTACTAGGGCTGAGATCAGCGATCAAGGCAGTTCAACATCAATGTCAGTGGTGCAAGATGAAGAAAGGAAAACCACAAGAGCTACCGACGGGCAACTTACCTATTGAAAGGTTGATGCACGGAAATCCTCCTTTTACGTGCACTGGAGTCGATTATTTCGGCCCCATGGTCATCACAGTAGCAAGGCGTCAAGAGAAGAGATGGGGTGCCCTGTTCACATGCCTAACAACACGGGCTGTGCACATTGAGCTCACTCCTTCACTCTCCACCGACAGTATGATCATGGCGCTTCGACGATTCGCTGCAAGAAGAGGGATGCCGAAGACAATCTATAGTGACAACGGGACCAACTTCGTCGGTGCCAACAAAGAGCTGCAAGAGACATCAGACATCACGAATCAAGAGGCTCTCACCTTAGAAGCAGAGAAGATTGGCGTGCAGTGGAAGTTCATCCCTCCTGGTGCACCTAACATGGGCGGTGCATGGGAGCGTTTGGTGCGATCAATTAAAACCGCACTAGACGCCACACTCAACGAGAAGCATCCACGAGAGGAGGTACTCTATACCCTCCTGCTTGAGGCCGAGCACATAGTCAACTCTCGGCCTCTCACTCACCTCTCCGAGAATCTTGAAGAAGAAGCACTTACTCCAAACCACTTCCTCATTGGGCGGTCCTGCGGCGCAACTAGAGTCGGCAGCTTCCAAGACGACGAGCTCGTGGGCAGACATACCTGGAAGACTACGCAGCGACTTGCCGATCACTTTTGGCAACGTTGGCTGCGAGAATACCTGCCTACGCTACTGCCGAGGAAGACGAAGGGAAGAACCTGCGCCACAGACCTGCAAGTGGGGGACGTCGTGCTGATCGTCGACCACAGCCTACCGCGATGCACCTGGCCGCGCGGCAGAATCCTGCAGGTGTATCCAGGACCAGATGGGCGAACAAGAATCGTCGACGTCGGTACGCGAGGAGGCGTGCTACGAAGACCCAGTTCGAGAGTGGTGCTGTTGGTGCCGGGAGTGTCGCCGAGCCTGGAGGATGGTGCGATGCACGAGGGGGAGACTGTCGGCGACGAGACCCTATCTCGACACCAGGGTGCAAGTAGTGGCCGTACGTAAAAATGTAAGCGCGAATCTTATAGTTGATTTGTTTAAAACTTGTGATATTAACGTAAAGTTTAGTTTAGGTGAATTCTCATTAGAATCATGCTAAAATATCATTAGTTTTATGTTAATTTAGCGTCAAATTAATGCTAGACTCCAATAAGACTGATTAGAAAGGAAAATTTTAAGTTAAAATTGTAAGTCAATACTAATTACGTAACTTGAAAACATGATTTTTTGTTTGATAAGATATAATGTTTAAATTAGTGTCAAAAGGTTGGTCTTAACTTAAAACCATTTTCTGTGAAAGAATTATGTAAATCGGTTCAGTAGTTTAGGAAATATAAGGAAAAATGTATAGTGAAAAATTCACACATTGCCAATTTAGCAGTTTATGTTCTAGGAAGTTTTTTATATGTTATATAAGGTGCAATATTATTGTTTTAGATTAAAGTAGACATAATAGGCTATGTAAAAAGGTATAATTTGTAAGGTTTATTTAATAAATAAATATAAATATGGGGTTCCAAAGGTCTCGGCTATAGCGAAAATAGACGCGAAATTAGAAATCAAAAATCACGGTTCTCGTTACGGGCGGACAGGGCCGTATATTAATCGGGGTCGACGGCGAACGGTCGTCAGTCGCAGCTAGAGATGTTATATTAGGGTCATTTTTAGGTAATCATATTATTGAATATATTAGTTAACGCATATTATGATACCATACCTATTACTGGGTATTAGTCAAATATTAGTGAACAGATTCATTATTAGCTACTCATTCTAATATTGATACCTGCTTTTATTCTCTGAATATGAAATATGCCTATTACCAATGATAATAATGAAAATGATGAATGATTATGAAAATGAAAAACCATCACCAAACCAAAACCTCCACTAAAAATAAATACAAAATAGCTATTATCTTAATACGTATTACGTAAATATTATCAATCACTGCGACACTGCGTGCACGGTGCTATCTGAATATAATATGGAGTCGCTGTGAGCTTCGGTCACCGCTAATATTCGTATTAGTTAGATTAGCGAATGCGCTTTTGAATTGTATTTTTTTTTTTTTGTTTGTGTGTTTTTGCTGTGGATACTTTTACCGTGCACATCTTGCTACATTGTTCTCACATAATATACCATCTCAACGTGAATGATGTAACCAAGATTTTGTAACAATATTCTGATTTAAAAGAGTGTCCATGGAGTTTCTTGCCCATTCTTCTCCATAGAGATCTACGCTAGGGAATGGGCAACTACAGTACTTTCACAGTTTTTATGTCTTGTGACTGGGACTGTAGCTACATTTAATTTTCATCTTTGTTTCGACAATTCAAAAGTGCCTGTAACTGGCTTACTTGAAATAAATGCTTTGATTTTGATTTTGATTTTTGACACAGTGCGACAGAAACAAGTGACCAAATTTGAAAAACGGTTTTCATTGCTTACTTACTTTGTTCCCAACTCATGCAGCTTTCATACGAAGCCCGACGTGTATAACTATATCTTTACAATACACACATTACGTGCATAATTCGACAAGCAAGCGGCCAGATACTATTCATACAATACAATATTCATCACACTCACTCGCCCGCCTAGAGTCGGTTTAGGTGAGTCTTGTCATCTCGCTCACTCGTTGGCGAGCGAGTGAGTGAGATGACGGTGGCGGCGGTTGGCAAATAGTAGGTAATAGACTAGCGAGTGAGGTGAGTCGCACATACAGATTATAGCCTCGCTATTACGCGTCCCTAATATTTGACTAATACCTGGTAACCTATTACTTTACATTCGCGTATCCTAATATGAATATAAGTGGCTTGTATTATAATACCTGTACCTATTATGAATATATTAGTTACACCTCTAGTCGCAGCCCAGCCACCGAGGAAGAAACAACTAGAAGGGGAACAAGCCGAAACCTAGGGAACTCCGAACATTAGGAAGAAAGAAAAATTGCGTTGTTATTCTACGGTTCCTGCCTACCCCTCTTCTCCCCGAGGTCCTGCTCTACTAGGTCGCTAGTACCCGACCAAACCCTACGCATTCAGGGGTGCGTGGAGACGTGCGCCACCAGCGAGTACTACAAGGAGCGCTAGTCTACTATTGTGGGAGATTGTCCCAGGTTGACTGGACCCCAGGGTCTGGCCATCCGAAACAGGGACTCTATTACTAAGACTCCACTGTCCGTCTATCTGTCTGTCATCAGGCTGTATCTCGTGAACCGTGATAGCTAGACAGTTAAAATTTTTACAGATGATGTTTTTCTGTTGCCGCTATAACAACAAATAATAAAAATAAAATAAAAAAATAAAGAGGGCTACTACGATGGTACGGAACCCTTCATGCGCGAGTCCGACTCGCACTTGGCCGGCTTTGTTTATGATTATGTAAGAAAGTTCCCGCGCCGCACCTTGTGCTTGAATTTGAAACCAAGCTTACAATTACAATATTGGCTATTCTAGAACAGTCGACACGACAAGAGCATTCAAAGGAATGCTTCAATTGTTAAAGGATCGCCCTTCGGGAAGTTCCACATGACGTTTACTTCCTTTAGTCCTTTGTCGGCAATCGGTATTAAGTAAGTAGCATCTTAATTCTGAACTCCACTTTAACTTGGCGTATATTTCGAGCCCCTTCTTTTCAAAACAGACAATTTTGCAACATTAATGAGACTTCAAAGTATTCAAGCTGTTCCCCTAACAATTCTTCAGTGCGTATCTTTGCGACTTCCAAACTCTGAAGTCCATCAACACAAACAACTTAGGCGGCTTCCACTGAAATTTTGTTGACTTAGAAGGACCAAGCTGTTTTTTTACGACATTTTCCCTTTTCTTTTAGTATCGGCTTAGCAGAGGCGGCTTACGCACAATCCTTGTTGCCAAATGAACAGGCACCCCATACCACTTTATGTAGATCAGATATTTGTTTACGAGACTTGTTTATTTACTTTTTATTATATTAATGAACGGAGTAAACAAAGCACAAGTGTCAGGTTTCATTGCGTTATTTTTACGACATTTCTGATAAAAATATTGGCAGTAAAATGTTTGAAATCCGGATATTTCGGGTCACATTGGCGACGGAACGATCGTTGTTTCCATAGGGATCTGTCGTTATGGCTGACTAATGACTTTAAGCGATGGTTCCCGAGACAGGAGCTAACTGTCCCTGTGATGAAGATTAAGAAGTTTTGCAAGTAACAATGTTTGCAGTGAATGGCATTCGAATCGAATTAAACGGCTGGTCGAAATTGACCGAATATCTTGTGTCCATTATTATACTTCTTTTGTGCCCCATGTCCCTTTGTACGACAACGAGCGGAGATCTCCGAGTGGCAAACTGGACGTAGGTATACTTAGCGTGTCATGCTGCAGACACATGCATGTTTCCAAAGTACCTACAATGTCAGTAAATTGATATCATCAACATCATCAATCATAATTATCGCATGTACCTACCTACAAACTAGAAACATGGCCGTTTCGTGATCACTGCTGTGGATTTGAACAAATTTATTGTGTTAAACAAATCACGGACTATACTCGTGTTCATTGACATAAAGAAATATTTGCCATCCATTAATGTAAGTCCAATCTGAATTCGAAATCTTATCTTTGATTCATCAAAATAATAACAATCAACATATGAATTCATTCAACTGCAAAATTTCGATAAAAGCATTTCGCCGTCCGGGACGACAACCATCATTCATTCAATTGTGTTATCATTTATCAGTACCTATCACCTTCCATAGCAACAAATGATTTGGATTTTTCCTCAACATCAAAAACACAAAGGAAATAGGGCAAGAACCCGAAGTGTTGATTGGCTTATTCAAGGATACCGTCGCCAATAAAATGGAAAAGTATGAAGTCTGAAGCAATCAATCGGAAGCCATGAAGCCTTTATCGCACGATCCAATCGCTGAAGGAAAGAGTCGTGGAGAGAAAGCGAGATCACATCGACGAGATGAATAAAGTGCGCCTTGATTTAGGTGAACAGGCTCGTAAACATGTTTACATTGTCGTTGAGCCGCTGACTGCTGCAGCGCATAGATAACGGATGGCAGATCAATTTGACGCCGCGGCAATAAAGGAAGTTGTTCACTAAAGTTTGTTTTGTTCTGCGCGCGTTTTGGGGAAGCGTCTGATAAATGTTTGCAGGATTGGATTGTTTTAGTAATCAGGTTTACTACCCACTGTGTCGCTGGGGACATCGAGTTTAGTTAACAGTAAAACCTTATTACTTTCGTGAATAGTTCAATGTTTGTTCGGCTTTTCAGTTTATGATGATATTAAGTTATTGTTTCGCTCTCTGCCGTTCTCTTTTCGACGTATCTATTGGATAGTTTACCTCACAGTATTCTTACATGAAAATTTACCTAAGAATACTTCCTTCTTCTATACGTTGAACCCTGCTTTCTTTGCTTCCCAGCTTACCACAAAACTTTCTTTTTGATTCAATTGATAGTAAACTACCACTTATGGCAGTAAATTCCCCCTCATTATTCCCTAAGCACTTCAAAACCTGAAATTTATTTTTTTATTTGCAGAAAGCATAATGTTATGATCCACAACAATGATTCTACGGTACAATAATAAGCTCTTCGAAGCTCTTTTAATATCAACACAAAGGAACTACTTGGATACTGTGAAAATACTAAAGCCAACTTAAACGATACTTCTTAGAAATTAACTTGCCATTCGAAACTAGCTCTTACTGCTTAGACATAAGATTGAATATTATAAATATAATTGTTTTACAAGAGTAGAGTGACCGTGGTTTCAGATGAATAAGTAGTAATTTAGTTTTGACGGATAATTTAATAATCTAGTTCATGATCTATGTGTAAAAAAAAAACATTAAAAAAGCAACACTTGTCAGTCAAAGTAATATACTTAATGAAGATTAATATAAAAAAAGTTAAACTTTTTAATGTCTTCGAAGAAAAATAAGCTGATGATGTCACACACTTGATGTTCTGACGGAATCGAAGTGGCAGTCCGTGTAATGATCTTTTTTATTACAAGACAGTGTTACCATGCGCATGGCATGTCTCTGAACTTTTTATGAGCAAGCTTTTTTTACTTGACGTGAACAGAAAGTACAAAGTCCTGCGTTAGCTTGCTTATGTAGGAAAAAATGATTTCAAGAAGCCCTTTCTAGAGTACGTATGATCTGTGATGTATGATGATTAGCTAATTACAGTTTCAGTGTCAGTTGTTTGGCCTAATACAAGCACTTACCTAATATGTAGTTGTAGGTACAAGTGCTTACTTAAGGGTCCGTGCACAAAATTAAGACATTTTGAACATTTTTGATCACTACTTGTGGGAAAGGCAAAAAGAATTTGAACCTTATTTATTTTTATTATAAGAGACGGGTTCTTCATCTTGTCGACTGCTTGAACAATTTTTTAAAATAATGTATATATTAATGGCAATCACCCATATTCAAAACCCCTTTTCCGCAAAAGTAACGAGCGAGTGATGTTTGTGGTTCGCTGAACAAAGAACTACAAAATATTCTGAACATTAAAAAATATGAATAACATCATTATATGGTCTACTGGTAACATAGCAAGAAACATTATTGATTTCAATACGAAATATAGCAGAAAAAAAATGTTTAAAAAACGTAATTTGTGGAAAACGTCGGGACAAATAAGTATTTTTTTCTATACCTTAGAAACACTTTAAAGAAAATTAAAAAAATAATTCTTAATCTCAAGGTAGCTTTTTAATAGAATCTGAATTTTAATTTATAAATAAACAATAACTTCATTTCGTAAATTAAATGCAAAGTTAACTATATAATCGACCGCGCAAACCCGATCCCGTCAGCAGTGATGCCAGATCTACTGATTTAGCAGTAGATCTACCTGTTTTTAAAAAAATCTACTGTTCTACTGCCTTGATTGGAAATCTACCTGCTTTTCTCAAATCAGATCGTATCATCTAGTTATTGACGACGTGTCGTGTCATCTGGCTTATAGGCCTAAATAACATGAAATTTGTTCAACAACTGTAGTAAGTATCGAAAAATATTGGATACGTGTTCTTTGTTTTATCAAATTAATAAAAATTGTCGAAGACAAAACGTGTCAAAGATCATGAGTTTGGCTTGTTACGTCACATATGAGTAAAAAATGTACTCAAATGTGACGTTATACGAGTTTTCGACGCAAAATCTCATGTCTTCATTTATGTTTACGTGAAGAAAGAAAAAATACGTGTCTAATATTTTTTGAAAATCTATCTGACGGACTAATTAGATTTTTTTTGTCATGAACCCTATTCAAGCTCAAGTCCTTTTTACCTCATGTGGGTATGACTTATACAATCTACTGATTTTTCCTTCGATCTACTGCTAAAACTTTAATTTTTCTACTGATTTCTTCAGATTCCATCTGGCAACACTGCCCGTCAGTAACGAAAGGGCTCTCCCAGCGTGAGCACGTATCACTTTGCTTCGCAAGCGCTCCCGAGTTATTACGTGAATATATTTCCGAGATATACGCAGACTACCACATTTCGATCCAGTATTTATATTAAAATTATTAAACTTTTTGATTGTATTAAGATAAGAGTTTTTTTTGACGTTGGTTGTTTATTAATATTTATTTCGTCTTCATATTATTTAAAGTTAAGTTTCTTTGTTTGTACTAAATATGTTGTATCTGCGGAACTACTGATCCGATTCCGAAAATTCTTTCATTTAGGGGATTTCACTACTTCATATTATTATTGGTTTTCATGGTAACCTATGGTACCTACAATTTGATTTTGAAATAAAGATATATTTTAGGATAGGTGTCGTTTTGATGGTTTTTGGGGTTGCTGGTAACGAAAATGAGGTCAAAATGAAAATCCAAGATGGCGCCGAGGAAAACTTCTGTTTTTTCCATCATGGGTGTCATTTTTATGGTTTTTGGGGTCGCTGATTACGAAAATGAGGTCAAAATGAAAATTCAAGATGGCGCCGAGGAAAATTTTTGATTTTTCGTCATGGGTGTCGTTTTCATGGTTTTTGGGGTTGCTGATTACGAAAATGGGGTCAAAATGAAAATCCAAGAAGGCGCCAGAAAAAAAAATCGGTTTTTCCGTCATGGGTGTCGTTTTCATGGTTTTTGGGGTTGCTGGTTACGAAAATGAGGTCAAAATGAAAATCCAAGATGGCGCCGAGGAAAATTTTTGATTTTCTGTCATGGGTGTCGTTTTCATGGTTTTTGGGGTTGCTGGTTACGAAAATGAGGTCAAAATGAAAATCCAAGATGGCGCCAAGGTAAATTTTTGATTTTCCGTCATGGGTGTCGTTTTCATGGTTTTTGGGGTTGCTGGTTACGAAAATGAGGTCAAAATGAAAATCCAAGATGGCGCCGAGGAATTTTTTTTTATTTTCTGTCATGGGTGTCGTTTTCATGGTTTTGGGGGTTGCTGGTTACGAAAATGAGGTCGAATGCAAATCCAACATGGCGTCGAGAAAAAAAATCAGTTTTTCCAACGTAGGTGTCATTTTCATGGTTTTTGAGGTCGCTGATTATTTAAATTTTTTTGTTTCCTGGGTGCCATCTTGGATTTTCATTTTGACCTCATTTTCGTAATTAGCGCCCTCGAAAACCATGAAAACGACACCCATGATGGAAAATCAAAAATTTGCCTGGGCGCCATCTTGGATTTGCATTTCGACTTCAGTTTCGTAACCAGCAACCCCAAAAACCATGAAAACGACACCTATGGCCGAAAATCAAAAATTTTCCTCGGCGCCATCTTGGATTTGCATTTCGACTTCATTTTCGTAACCAGCAACCCCAAAAACCACGAAAACGACACCCATGACGGAAAACAAAAAAATTTCCTCGGTGCCATCTTGGATTTGCATTTCGACTTCAGTTTCGTAACCAGCAACCCCAAAAACCATGAAAACGACACCCATGACGGAAAATCAAAAATTTTCCTCGACGCCATCTTGGATTTGCATTTCGACTTCAGTTTCGTAACCAGCAACCCCAAAAACCATGAAAACGACACCCATGATGGAAACTCAAAAATTTTCCTCGGCGCCATCTTGAATTTGCATTTCGACTTCATTTTCGTAACCAGCAACCCCAAAAACCATGAAAACGACACCCATGACGGAAAATCAAAATTTTTCCTCGGCGCCATCTTGGATTTGCATTTCGACTTCATTTTCGTAACCAGCAACCCCAAAAACCACGAAAACGACACCCATGACGGAAAACAAAAAAATTTCCTCGGTGCCATCTTGGATTTGCATTTCGACTTCAGTTTCGTAACCAGCAACCCCAAAAACCATGAAAACGACACCCATGACGGAAAATCAAAAATTTTCCTCGACGCCATCTTGGATTTGCATTTCGACTTCAGTTTCGTAACCAGCAACCCCAAAAACCATGAAAACGACACCCATGATGGAAACTCAAAAATTTTCCTCGGCGCCATCTTGAATTTGCATTTCGACTTCATTTTCGTAACCAGCAACCCCAAAAACCATGAAAACGACACCCATGACGGAAAATCAAAATTTTTCCTCGGCGCCATCTTGGATTTGCATTTCGACTTCAGTTTCGTAACCAGCAACCCCAAAAACCATGAAAACGACACCCATGACGGAAAATCAAAAATTTTCCTCGGCGCCATCTTGGATTTGCATTTCGACTTCATTTTCGTAACCAGCAACCCCAAAAACCATGAAAATGACACCCATGACGGAAAATCAAAAACTTTCCTCGGCGCCATCTTGGATTTTCATTTAGACCTCATTTTCGTACCAGCAACCCCAAAAACCATAAAAACGACACCCATGACGGAAAATCAAAAATTTTCCTCGGTGCCTCTTGGATTTTTATTTTGACCTCATTTTTGTAATCAGCAACCCCAAAAACCATGAAAACGACAACCATGACGGAAAATCAAAATTATTTCTCGGCGCCTCTTGGATTTTTATTTTGACCTCATTTTCGTTATCAGTGACCACTTAAAGCATGAAAACGACACCGATGACGGAAAAAACAAAAAATTTCCTGGGCGCCATCTTGGATTTTCATTTTGACCTCATTTTCGTAATCAGCGACCCCGAAAACCATAAAAATGACACCCATGATGGAAAAAACAAGTTTTCCTCGGCGCCATCTTGGATTTTCATTTTGATCTCATTTCGTTATCAGCGACTCCTTAACCATGAAAATGACATCCATGACAGAAAAACCAAAAGAAAAAAAACACCTTCAAGTATAAATAACAGGGGTATGTTATGTTTACTCTACAGAGTGAACCTCAGTGGCCATTAAGTCGCGCTAAAGTCCAGTCGCGCAAGTGTCCTTTCGCGCAAGAGTCCATTCGCGCAAGTGTCCTTTCGCGCAAGAGTCCATTCGCGCAAGTGTCTTTGCGCGCAAATGTCCGTTCGCGCATAAGTCTAATCGCGCAAAAGTCCATGCGCGCAAGTGTCTTTCGCGCAAGTCCCAGATCCAGAAAAATTAAGTTTGACCTTTAAAAAGTTTGTACGGAACCCTCAGTGCGCGAGTCCAACTCGCACTTTTATTTATCATTTTGTAAAATGTTTATAAGTATCTAAATTCTTCTAATACAAAATTAAACCATTTTTATTTTGATTGTGATAAATATACAGTAGACACACATTCCAGACTTTTATTTCTAAACCGTACTGACTTTATAATTATGTATCATAAAATAATATCGTCTACAGGATCAAAATGGTTTAAGCAATCACTACGCTCGATCTTCACCCGTGTGTGCGTGTAACTGCATGAACAATGCACACTAACATAGGATTGCAACGAATTTGCCTAAACTCTAGCGACTGAACTTTGTGCACGGACTCTTAAACCGTCTTAAAAAATAGTTTGGTAAGATACACATTGGTGTCGATTCTGTTGCACACAAACTAAACTTAATTTAGGCTATTGCTATCTTTTACTAAAAGGCAGTGCGAGAAAACGACGGCTATTTAGCTATGAACTAAGTTAGAAATATCAAACTAGTTTATGCCTTGCGCTTCACCGTTTTTTTAGTCGACATGTTTTTACGTGCAGCCTTCGTTTGTATGGTAATATTAGTTCCAACTAAATTTGACAGCTCTAAATTACGTCCGTGTCTTTCTCGTTTTATTAGAGAGAAAAAGATAGCAATAGCCTAAATTAAGTTTAGTTTGTGCACAACAGAATCAACACCAGTGTCATGAAGTGTGTAAGTACTTATGAATCAATTGTAAACAAATGTGAATAAATAGGATTTTGTCCCATGTTTCTCGAAATCAAACGATATTATTTAATCATAACACTTGTAATAAAATACTCAAAGATGTAATACATCTCACTAGTTATTTTAACAGGGGGTGAGTACATTGCTTATAATTATTTAATCTTGAACAATACATCACGAACCAGATGCATAAGAAAAGTATACCTAAACTCTTACCTACTTTTGTACTCTACAGTAGGTACCTAGTAACATTAAAGTTAACTCTTTCATATCCAATATTATTAATTAGTTTCTATTACCATAAATGTATTATGTTTTGCGGTTTTCCAATCTGCGACCACGTGCTAATATAATAATTATAATATAATGTGTGTGTTTATTACTAATTTTATCTTTGACCTTATTACAAACAAGGTAAATATAAAGTTATTATTTTGTTTTAATTAACAATTACTGTCCTTCCAAATACATGCAAATATTATGTACCACAATAATTCATCTACCTTATCTGAATTTACTAAACAATTATTTAAGCAAGTCGATTTGGAACACACTAAACTATAGCAGGTAGGTACTAAGAAACAATATTTTAAGAACCACAAAATACAGGTTATTTTATATAGATTTTCTACAACCAAAAACAAATTACTTACCATTCGAAAATATGTAACGTAGGTATAAACCAACCACACTGTTCGCGTGGTCCACATCCTTTCAAAGAGGAGGCCGGTGTGGCTGACTGGCTGTCCCAGTTGTGGGAATATTGTGAGCATCAGCTCAGTTAAGCTTTTGTAGAAAATGGCAACAATAATCATACTCTTGCCGTTTTATACAAAAGCTGAACTAAATGATGCTACTGCATAAAAACAAATAAGGATAAAAGATGACCTATCAGAAGCATGTTTTATTGAAGAACTTTAGTAGAAAACACAAAGCCTATAGCTTCTAACTCTCATAAAAGCAGCCACGAGCCCCCTAAATCAGGGCACAATATATAACTAGTGGCTGTAGCCATATATTAGCGCCGTGGCCTTACGGAACAATACAGAAAGAAGGCCATTCATTCCTTTGTGGCCAACTTCTGCGGTTCAGAGTATTCAATGTTTTTTGTTAGGGAAACTGACGTCACACAACTTTCTGTGGTGTGGTGTAAGGGAAAATGTATTTTCCGTGGAATATCCTTTTTTTATGCCGAGTTTCATAGAAATAATTTCTAAAAGCAATAGACTAATTCAGAATTCTTAAACTTTTGTGCGTGTGAAACACTAAAATACCCATGTTTTTTTCCTTCAAAATGATATCATAGCAAATTACTTCATCTTCTAAAATAAGTAGGTATAATTATTCTTATAATAAAGCTAAGTTTAGAGAGCTTGATTTAAATAAACATGATGATTATTATTGTTATGTTCCTACAAAAAATGTTACATGGTATTATTCACATTTTTTACGCCATGACAGGGGCAAAAACTGAACAATACATTTTGATGGCATGGCTGGTAAAAAATATTATTATATACGGTCTATGTTTTATTAGTAAAATAAGGCAACGTGGCTCAACTACACATTGTGATGTCAAAAACTTCGAAAATACTGCTTAGCGCGTTTCGAAATGTTTGAAATGCGCTTTGTTGGAGAAAGACCTAGGGTATTCTTTATCATTTTTTTAGGGCATGATATTAGCCAAACGTTTTGGCACTACTGCTACTGACATTTGTTGGAATAAAAAGCTAACCTCTCCTAGTAGGATGACACTCATTTCTGTCAATGTCTTGTGTCTTGCACCGCTCGCTCGCACGGTGCGTCGCTCGCGATAACTCGTGTATTTTATTGGCCAATCCCGGGCCTGTGCGTGCCCTATTATTACTAATATCACGGTGGACACACGACGCGTCCACAGGAAGGACTCGTGTAAATATAACGGTGGAATGCAAATACCGGCATATGGCTTTGTTTAAGCTTGGGGGAGGTTCGTGGCAAACTGCGATAGATCGTTGTTATTATTTATTAATTGGGCCTGGTTTGTATTATATTCTGTGTTACTAGACTAAGATATTTTAACGTCTGCAATGATGGCCCAATATTTTGATTTCAAAGTATGATCACAAAATTCTAATTTAGGTACTACTCATTTTAAACACCGATATCTTATAGACTTTGTATGCACAACTAGGAACTAGCTACAATTATGTTCGTCCTAATTCATTTGCATATTAAGCACCTTCGTAAAACATTTTCTTGAACTGTATAAAAACACCTTAAAATATTGTACGTTATGAGACTTATCCCAGTCCTTTCCTATAACACGGTGACTCTATTCTGGTATGATCACGTGGCATACGATTACGGCGTAGTTTTCACATTACGATATACAAAGTTTTGTGCCATTAATTGTGGCTTAATGCCAGGAAGAATGGCGTTATTGCCACGTAGAATGGTTTTAATAATGCCAGGATAATAGACCAACTTGAATGAGGCTTCGGTGCTATTGTGTAACTTATGTAGGAACTATATAACATAGTTTCTAATGATTGTGGGAATTATTTTCGGACATATAATGAGAACCAAAGTAGGTTATATTATTATGAATGATGTATTGGTCACTTGGGATTGGAACTGAGAGTTAGAAATAATATGAAGTTTTGTTTTTGCACAAAAATCTTGTTACTTACAATGATAAATAATGGTGTAAACAGCACGATTAAAGAGCGTAGCGTAATATTACAATAATATTAGAAGATTAAAAGTCCGATTTATAAAAAAATCCATTGATATTTTTTTTTCATTTACTTAGGCCGAACTACATTTCCTATAATATTTTATAGGTGATTCAGTCGAGCCACAAGAACAGCCGAATTCCTAAACAAAAGTGGGCGTTCTCCTTTTCTTCCAGCTTGGAAAAACACATGATTTTACTCTTAGTAGGAATTTACGCTAATAAGTTATACATTGTGTTGGCTAGGAAGTCGATGTATCTTAAGATCCTCGAGGGTGTTGCCAGCCGGAAGCTTTTAGCTCCCACCGTCGCGGGACTGGGAAGTGGGAAGTGGGAACTCCCCGCGGCACGGACGACTCTCGATTTAATATAATTTAGAGAAATGTTTGTCTTAAACATTTTAGGGACGAATGGTAACCACCATTCGTCCATGATTGTCATATTGTTTCAATTTAGGTATTAGGTTGCTTGCTTAGAGGGCAGCGACATTTTTTTTTAATATTTGTTTGCATACCTACCTACAGGTCGCGGCACGAAAGTCTAGCGGTGACCGTTATTGCGCAGAAGTAAAAAATAAGAATGTCTTGGGGCGTGCGTTGCGCCGATTGGCTCTCCAGTCGTATAACATGCGCAGATATCCCCTCCACGTTTCGTTCAGCGCTAGACTTACGTGCCGCGACCTGTACCTAGTGCGTTTTCTATTTATTGTGATAGATACTTTTTATTTAATTACATAATTAATTAATGTATCTACATTGGTCTGATTGACCTTAACATCAACATGACACAATGACACGTAGGTACTCACAGGGCGGTACTTTCAAAGAAAGCTGAATAGCCTGCAAAAAAACCCATAAAACACGAAAAACACAAGCTTTATTCTATCCTTTATTTAAACAAATAAATTAAAGGCGAACGGCAGGTTTCGTACCGCAAATTTTGTTTTTTGTTTTGTTATAAAATTTGTACCACTTATTAAGGCAAATAAGCCTTTTATTTTCATGTAAGTGTACTATTTTTGGAACTTCGGATTGATTAATAATATCAATAAAAAGATGCTAACAATTAAACGTAATGAAATTATAAACTAAACGCGGCTGTGTTTTTCAATGTTGCCATAAGTAAAATAACACAAAAATCGAAATGTTAAATAATTATTTAAACATAGAAATAACATTAAATATAATTTACACTTACTATTATACATAAGAAAGCATAATTGTTGCATACAATCTTAATAGATAACGATTTAATGATATGAATGATTTTCGTCACCAATATTTTTTTTTGTTTTTATGGCAATTATTTATTGACAGGTAAAGAAAATCCGTCTTTCACTTCACTTCAGATCTTTGCTGTTGTTTTGGATTGTAGTTTGTGACTGCATCTGAGCAATTCAGCGGATTGTCTGGCCCTATTTACGTTGAGTTAAGCTCCTGGTCCAAAAATAGCGAAAACTATACTAGAACATTTACTTTATCACCAAAACAATGTTTAGGCAGCTCTACGTACCAAAGTACACTGGTGCATTACCTTAAAAAATAAGACTGGTTATAACTTTTACGTCCCAAGTTCTAAAAATCTAAGAATTTAAAAAGGGCTTTTCTATCATATTAACTACCAATTAAAACGAAAAATATCTCAAAACACGACATTTTATTAGCGGTACGAGATTCCCATACAAGCCTGCCATTCGCCTTTCCTTCATTAAAGTAATTTTAAATAAATTTCCTATATCAGCGCGAACCATCAGAAGGCGTCAATTTTTAATTTCACCCCGCTTTCCCGCTAGCCCGCGAGCCCGCGAGCCCGCCAACCCGCCAGCCCGCGCAGTATCCACGGTATAGTAAAATAAAACGACATGTCAGCTGCCGCCCGCCACTCCGGGCCCAATTACTACAATTTATGGACATTAAAATATGACCATGGGGTATAGTGATGGGCACACGACAGCCAAGTATCCACAGATCTGCCTAATAGATTCGGATATTACGCCAAAATCATTGGAGCGTTGTCATCTAAAAATGAGTGTACGAAAGAGATGACACTAACTTCTTTCACAGTAATGTGGTAACATATTTCATATCATATCTGTGGTCTTAATCTCAATATTTATCCCAAAAACGCCAAACACATGAATTTTTATCACGTCATTCTTGATCCTCCAATCGCTCTCTCATTACGAAGGATCGTGACTACGCTTCTTGCGTTCGTTTATGAGTTGGCATTATGTGTAGCCATATATTTTTATAGATACCTAGTTATCACCCTAGCTCTTAAGATCCTTTCGAATATATTAAAATACGCCCCATGCATGTCCCCGAGAATGTGCTGATCTCGGATATAAAAACATAGCGTAACAGCTGCTTATAATCTCACAGGTCGTAACCATAAATTGCAGGAGCTGACTGTTGTGAAGTAGTGATAGCTAGATAGTACTCACGGTTTTGCATAGGGCAACAGTACTGTAGTTATATATCACTATTAAAATCGGGGAAACTTTTGTTTTATTCAGCAGCGGAACTCGTTAAGGACTGAATTAATTTACCTACTGAAAACCATTCGATTTCAATTTTGTTCCTAAAACAAAAAATCTAGCGGTTTATTATTTTTTACTGTCATACGGTGCAATCAATATCTGTAAACAAAAACCTATCCTTTTTTTAACGCGGACTTTTGGATATTTATATCAACAACAAGTCACATCACTAGGGGTAAGATGAAACCCGTGCCCTGTCCAGTGTAATGGCGTCGTTGCCATGGGATATGGCAAAATTAAAAAGTATACGTAGTTATGGGGCAATTAATTTGTCCAGGGCAAATGTTATGATTTGGGGCCAATGTTATGAGTTCGCCCCGTGATTGGCAAAATGGCGGCCGTCCCGGACATGTTTAATTCCATTTTATTATCAATTTAAACAAGAGTTAGAGTATAACGTGAGTCATATGACACAATAGGTAACAATAAACTCGTTGGCTCGTTTTTATTGCGAAATAAATTGCTGTTAAATTAATGTACTTTGTTATTGTCTTTTAAACACAAACCGTGAAAAATAGGTGATTACATAAGGTGTTACAAACAACAATTTAGGCGTTAACTACTGTTTCTAAAATGTTTATTTTGTTGTTCTTATGTAATATGGCGAAATGCTTTTTAAATTAATTTTTAGAGCAATTTCATCCCTTGTAGGTACATTAAAAACTGCCCTAAATACATATATATGTTACAGCTTTCACAACATAATCTCAAAAACAAGTCGTCGCGTCGTACAGTCGGGTCGAGCCTTCTTATTGATTGACTTTTTAACATTTGCCCTTCTCATTGTGCTGCTGTCAAAGCGTCCATTATCCGCTAATACGCCGTGTCTACGGGCTAGTGCGAAACAATGGCGACGATGTATAGGGCATTAGGGATATTGTCGCGAGTGAAGCGACACTGTGTCGCCTGATCACTTAGGGTGCCAGTGGGTAGGGAGACGCAGAAGGGCCTACAGGATGGCACATGGCACCCTCTGGCGCCATCATATCAGGAATTGGTCGAGACATCCTTATAAGCAAGGGTTTAGGGACTGGAAGTAAAAACATAGACACTATTGTGATCTTTTTTATCCTTAGCGTGTCGTGATCTTTTTTGTTTTTAGTTAGATTTATCGAAGGTGACAGACCATTTTGTTTATTCCAGTTCATTATTAGAACTCTTACACCATCACACACACCTCACCATCACTCTTCACCACACTACTTCGCCTATCATCACTCTTACATCATCTCTGCTTTCATCATCTGCCTAGCTTTTGCCTATGTTGGGGTCGGCTTCTGTTTTTAACCGACTTCAAAAAGGAAGAGGTTCTCAATTCGTCGGAACCTTTTTATTTTTTTTGTGTAAGTATGTTCCCCGATTATTCGAAGATGGCTGGACCGATTTGGATTTTTTTTTTGTTTGAAAGGTGGTCCCATGATCATCAAGTCAGAATCTGATCATGGGTTCCTGGAGAAATAGAGAGAACTCTTCAAATTTTATAGGCACACTGGAAGTGATTTGGGTAGTTTTTGGAAGAGAGCTTTCTCGGAGCGGTCCCATTTCAATTTGGTGAAGATCTGATGAAGAACTTCGGAGCAATGCAATGGAACTCCTTAATAAATTATATCAAATGAACTGGGATTGATGAAATCTCATGTCTGTCTATTGTTTACACCAGTTCATAAAAAAACATCACGCCGCGCCGGTACGCTGTGAAGGGGTAAGCACACGTGAACCACTAAAAAGTGAAAAATAAAATCATTTTTGCAAAAATTAAAGCAGGCTTCAAAAAACACAAAAAAGTGAAAAATAACTTTAGCTTCAGAAGTCGGTGACCTTTGTTTGATTGATTTAGTTTTTTTGTCACTGACTTCTGAAGCTAAAGTTATTTTTCACTTTTTTGAATTTTTTGAAGTCGGTTTTATTTTTAGAAATATCAACTTAGTTTTCCGACCTCCACAACACAGTTACTGTAAGTATAAGTAACTAACTTATTAAATGAATAAGTACCTAAATATAACTGCACTTTAGGAGATGAGAAATGTCTTCTGCGAGTGTCTAGTGCGAGAGGAAACAATCATACCTAAGTTAAATACTGTTTGTCAAACCATTTCATCATACCGGCATAAAACAAGAAGTAAATATGTTGGGTTGAGTAATATTACTGAGCCTCCCTGCGCAGTGGTACCACTGAGTACTGGTGGTACTTTTAGTGAGTTAGTGGCAGCTGATGTTTTCGTTATGTTTCGGTTGTTTACTCCGCGTGTTATCGCGCCGATAAACATGTTGTTTGTGTTCCATGCCATGATAGCAGAAGAACATAAAATTGTTTTGTTTCCTGAAGTCATGTACGTGTGCGTCTCTTTACCTACTAGCTACTTATAGAGAGGTGTTTGTGAATTTTTTGTTTGGTGCAAAGTGGTGTGATGTTTGTGAAAATGTGTATTCCATACATGTATGGGTATGGTAGAGACATAAATGGTAAGGCAGGCTCATGTTTTATTGTAAAAAATATTAGTCGCTCATTGTGATGATAACGGCGACGAATAGGCAAACAAAACGGATCATTCCCACTAGTTCTACCATAGAACTGTGTAGTAGAACTAGTGGGAATGATCCAACAAAACTATACATTACACAAAATATTTATACACAGGTCAAACACCCGATGCGCTAGTTGTAAGGTGTTAATTTAGGAGAAGGAGCTTTAACACGTTGCCTTACTAATCATAATCAATCACAGATACTGTAACCGTTAATTTGTTTGTTTTCATATAGGTAGTCTTTTGTTTTTTGCAAAAGCGTCGCGGTAGACCACGGAGATGACGCGGACGGGGCGAGAGGGACCAACCAACGACCTGTGGTCCACGTAAGCACTAAATCGATAAAACTGAAGTCGTGGGGAGGGGCCTCCCCAGCAATGGGATGATGCAGGCTTACAGTAACAGTCATTTAGTTTTTGTCAGATCGACATTTGACAGATTCGATTTGACAGATTCACATGAGCACATTATACGTTATTATTACGTATTAAAAGATCCCATTGAAATATTTTCATCTGTCAGGTTCTGTGGCTGTAAGTATCTTACAGGCAAGTGCTGCTAAATGAGGATTTATTCGCGCACTCCTGCAGTCAGCCGCGGGGTGTCGATGAACGAGCTCGCAGGAATAGCTGCGGGACTTGGTGTAGCGATACATGTGTTGGCAGAATATTGTGTGCCCATGTTGCTTTTCAGTTGAGAAAATAAAATAAAATCTTAAAACAGCTTTACTGTAGTACTAACATCAAAATTATGTGGAATGTCTATGTCTTATTAGACTTATGAAATGATAAAAACGAAGACATTCTGAGACTAGTAAACTAGGATAAATGCATTAGGTACTATGTCTTACAATGATTTGGGTAGATCAACAAAAGAGTGCTTTTTGCGATCCTGTACTACTAACAAATTAAAATAAATCATGGACTCAATATGACCCGATAATTTGGTTAATTTCCAAACACATACCCATGTAGCTCAATACTAATAAATTAATTAAAGGAAATGCGTGGCTCGTTAGCCTGCCCAGCGGACTACGAAAATGGTTTAATTTTTACCATTACGGGTGTATGGGACAACTGCACCCTCTTGTTGTTAAAACACAACAATGGCGAAGCTCTGGCTTCAATGTAGCCACTTAGTTCGAGTAGCCACACCGCACCCACAGTGCAGGGCACAGACCTGTAAATCTGGGAGCCGATTGAAATTATTGTCGAATGGAATGAACATCATCTTGACAACCATGTTGATGGATACTGTGTGAAGTGTGAACTAAGAAAAATGCAAAAACGCCTCGAGATACTGTGCCTGGAGGTTGCTTGTAATCAAGTTTTCGAAATCAAATTATTAATCGGGAGTTTTCTGTTCAAACAATAAAGATATTTTCTCTAGACATCTAGAATCAATATAGTAACCTCCTACAATACCTACATTATCATGTTAAATTAATTGATGTCATAAACAAGTCAATGTTGTTTGTCAGAAAATGGAAGGAATCTTACAAAACTTACCTACACACAACACATTACATTTTATCAATGACACAGAGATTATACCATTTATAAGTGTATCAAAACAAAAACCTAGTAAAATTTACTGAATCCAATTAACTTCACACTCGTGACATCCTGCACTTCGCTTGAGCGCTATCTGTCACACATGTTGCACGCGCACCCGCCTCCAAAAAACTGCATTAAAAACCGTCTAACACTGTCTACTCCACAGTTTATTACTCTGTGTTCAATTCGTTACTAAATTCCTCAATAATAAAATCGAACATCGCAACACTATTCCATTGACAACTTGCCGAAAAAAAAAAGAAACTTTCATTTGACATTAAACGACTGACGGTAAACACTCGAATTTACCTGCGCAGCAAATGTCGTGATAACTCTGGTATTTTTGAGGTGATATTATTATATATCAAAATTATCCTTGTGAACCGTGCTTCATTATTTGGTCAACATAAATTCGTTTTGGAATCTCGAAGTTGCAATATTTCGCCCGTGAAAAAGTAGTTATTTCCGTTGTTTGTGAACGATGGCGGCGTAACTATTTTTTAGCTATACATTATGATTTGGAGTACTTATATAATTAAAGTATTACATTTTGATTTCTAAATAAGTAGATTCCTTATCTAATCAGCTTGACAACAGTATTTTTGAAATTGCTCTAGGACTTGTAGTTTTTGAGCTACAGGTGTTTTTATCGGAACGGGCAGAAAATGTTTTGAAAACTAGCCACAATTGTTGCATGTGCGCGGTTGAATTTCACGTAAGTACGATGTTGTACGGGGCCTAAAATAGCTGCTTTATCAGAATCACAGATCAGAATCATAATATGAATCACGTTCAAAATTTAAAATTCATAAAATGGAATAAGTAAGTACGAGTATATGGTTATGACTATAAAGTCCATTTTAAAAATGTAAAATTTTTAACCTGATTCTTATTAAGAATCTACTAAAGCGGCCATTTTAGGCCCGCTGTAACTGATACAGAATGTCCAGTAATTCATGTTAACGCGGTTTGTCCCCCGTTCCGCCGACTGCCCCCAATGTCCCCCACTCCCCCCTACGGACCCCGAATTAGTGCACTTTGCTTCCCAATTGTTGGGGACAATCTTTTGAAAATTCAAATTGCCCGTCCGGTCGTGGAAAGGTAATGATTTTCGACAATCGCAAAGGATCGCATGGCCAACAAAGCAATTTAATTTATTTTGATATAAACTTTAGATAGGTGTAATAAAGTATACGGTCGAGTACGCAATTTGCGAGAGAATATCAGCTGTCCTGTGAGTTAGGGGTCCTGGTCGTGGGTGATACAATCGTTTGTGTCATGCAAAAACTTTCATTCTATTCTTATCAGAGAGAGACAACGTTATATTTTTCAATACACTTCCTCGAAAACTCGTCCATAACGCACTATGATTAGGTACAACATGCAATGTATTTCACACACGTGCGTTTTTTTCCACTTTCCCGCACGTGTGCGGGAATGAAAATTGCCACAGATAATATACCTATACTTAGTCCAAATTGGTTCAATGCCTATAGTCTGAGGTGAATGTTTTTTTTTTTAATTTCAGCAAAACACTACGCGTCTTTACGGCATAAATATTTTTTGAATATTAAATTTGTGTTTATAAATAGAATATCATAGATAAACATGATTATTAAAAACTAATAGTTATTCTTATACACAAATTAACATTAATTTGTATTCTGAATTCAAAAAAATAAAATAAATATATAATAAATCTATTTTTATATTAGGCTGTTTAACGGCTTCATACCTTTGCCTCTCCTTCAACCTGGCGAGAGCAAAGCGCGGAAAAAAAAAGAAAATTAAAATCATAGTTTCTTAGTTCGAGACAAAAATATTTTTCGTTATTTTATTTTATTTCTTCAAAATTAAGTGTATTGAAAAACGTCGTTTGATACACGTGGACATTTGTTATTGCAGTTCTCGGCTCAAAAACACCCTCGCCTACGGCTCGTGTGTTATAATTCCGCCTCGAATGCAATAACAAACTTGCTCCACTTGTATCAAAATGTACTATTTCCAGACTGACGAATGACGATATATACAGGGTGTAAAAGACCTCATCACACCACCACCACCAGTCCAGCCACCACAACCAACCAATCTTACCAAGGGGTATCGTATTACCCAGTACTAACTGGGTTGTGGAGGTCAGATAGGCAGTCGCTCCATGTAAAATACTGGTATTCAGCTGCATCCGGTTAGACTGGAAGCCGACCCCAACATAGTTGGGAAAAGGCTAGGCAGATGATGAAAAGACCTCATCACGAAGCCGTCAACCAAGCATTCTGTACATCAAACTAAGTACCTTTACGCAAAAATTATTGCTGGGAAACGACTTTTTTTTTTGGGGTGAAAAATCATGTTTTGTGGTGGAACTCAATGTAACACACTCAAAACATTGTGCTGATGGATGGATTGAATAGTACGGGGGTCGTGGAGCTGTTTAAAGTAAAAGTCTTACATTAAAACTTGTATAAATTTAAAAAAAAGCTTTGACCCCCAATATCTCCGTAACTAGAAGGTTTCCAGGTTTGATTTACAACAAAAATATGATCGCAATGACGCACGGGTAGAACAAGTGCCTTTCGGCTTCGTTAAGAGGTGTTTTACACCCTTTATGTAGGTATGTATACGGTTCTAGAATTAACGAATTTTACCTATCATGATGAATGATCTGAGAAAAAGAGAGAATAAGAAAAATTATGTAATTTTCAGATCACCAATCTGTCTTGTTTAGGGAAAACCTTCAGAAGTTTTCCGTAGCTGTAAGTATAAGTAATGGTTTACTAAGAACTTGCTCATGCGTGCACTAGACTGATTATATCTTAGGAAACTTACGATTCCGAGAAATTCAATGTATGTGCTCATTCCATTCATTCACTTAACCCATTGACCGTCTGCGACTTACATAAATGTAATTCAGAAAAAATAGGTACCTACCTACTGTGTCAAAATGTGAACTCATGAAAGCATTTAGCGACAAATTAGTATAAAGAAAATGTTACAAATACTTGATTTTATTCATGAACTACCTACCTATGTCATTCGTTCGGTTCTAGTTTTTTTACTGAGTTGCCTTACATTATTGTGTTAGTTTAACGTTTTCATGTAAATAACGATTACATAGCAGGAAGGTTTATTTTTGTGTAACTTGTTTGAGTATTCACGGTACTTAAGTTAGAAATAAATAAGAGTTCACCGAATAGTAATTGTGGTTTTTCTGAGTACCTAGTTCTCCTGAGTCTTAACTGTACTTACCGAACAAAAAGTTTACCCAACGGGATTGAATATAGGTAATATAATAATAATAAATTTTATTTCATAAAAAGGAGATTGTAGTACATGAGCATACACAGAGTTATACATATATGTTTGTACCGTGTCAATCACAATCTGGTGGGTGAAGTTCTGCTTTCCTAGCTAGGTTATAAAATAACCTGTATTAAGGATTAGCAGTCCCTGTCCCTTACAAAAGTTACAATAAACTAGTAAGTACCTACAATATATTTTTTTTTTATACTACAATATTTTTTATAATTGAATACGTGTAACTTGTAAGTGTGTGTGAGTGTGTGATTGCATGTGTGTAAGTGGTATGTGCGTGTGTGTGTGTGTGTGTGTGTCTGTGTAGGAGTGTGTGCGTGTGTGATGGAGTGAAAGAGAGTGTGTGTTCGTTTTGATTGAAGTCGAGTGAGGTAAAATTTGATCTGTCACTGTCACTGACACCTATTGAGATAATTTGCACTAATATACGCACATAATTTGTAATAATATATACTTACTAATATACGCACACTCAAAAGTTGACGAAACGAGACTCAATGTATGAAGATCAAAATAGTTACGAAATTAGGTATTCCATGAAGCACACCCAAACGAAGCACACCCAGACGAAGCACACCTAAAGTATTCCACTTAGCACACCCGTAGGTGGGCTTCAAATGAAAATTTAAAATAATTAATTTCTTATTCCACGAAGCACACCTACGAATATCACTCGCATAGTGTGGGGACTAAGAAATAAAAATGTCGATAGGAGAAAATATTTATTATTTAAAAGACTAACTGGTTTGTGAGACTTTACTATCCTTGTTTACGTTTGTTTCCGTTCAGTTACACCATAAGAAGAATAAGAAGACAAACTACCAGGATCCCAGAATCATGAAGAAGTATTTTCTATATTGCCTATTGCATGAAAATCGAAATGTACTTACCTATTTTTTTTAATTGTCGAAGTGGGAAAGTTAACAAACGGGACGTAGGTACCCATTAATTCATCTTTACCCATATTATCACTGCTATTATTGTTGACCAGTATAAACAAAAGGCTTGCGGCACTGTGGATCAGTGGAAGGAGGGAAGAGAGGCCTTTGTTCTGCAGTTGCACAGCATTACAATAAAATTTTACATTTTCTTTGCCAAAAACAAACACTGCACAAAACACACATAACAAAATAAACCCGGCAATCAAAACCGGGATAATCAATAGGCTCCCGCGTCCAAATATATACCGAAATACAGCAGATCTAACCGTACAAAGCGGCTATCTTCAACATTAACGTCGGTGGCAGGTAGGGGTACTATTGACCGGCGAATTTATCGCCCCCGGTAACAAAAGGCCCCGCTGACCTCTCCGGTCGAAGGGACCGCTAAATTTTACGTAACAGAAAAAGGCGTCGCGATATTTTAGGGTTAATAATTATGTTTGTGATGGGGTTATGAAGATGTATGGGGCTTTTTCCTTTTTTTTACAAATAAGATTATGCAATGTTTGTAAGCTTTTGTAAGTCCTTTGTTTCGCTGTAATCTTTTAGGGTTTAAGGGGGTTAAAGATGATAGGGTTTAATTTTGAAATGGGTTGGTGATACACACGTGTATTGCAGAGAAAACACCGGTTTGTATCCTGAAACATTTGTATTTTTGTGGAAGTTCACTGTTTGCACATATGAATTTTTTCCATTCTAGCAAATAGTTTAGTGATAACATAACTTCACACGATTTTTTCCCAAGTAGTAGGCAGAGGTCGCCTAAGTACATAGCGACATCCACACTGCCAGCATTTTGGCTATGATAGCATTAACATTATTAGTAAAAAGGATACCTATTGCTCCCGTCCTCCTGACACTTTCATATTTGCCTTCAACACCACCCTCAGTTAGAGAGGGGCGGGGTGGGGGGAGGGGGGGAGGTGTTCTCACCAAAACTACAAAGCGCGAAGGACGAGTATCGTGTAACAATATATTTGTGAAGAGTATCGGTAAATGCACCCCTGTCGCCGACACAAATAGGCCGAAAGGTTGCCGATTCATCACTTGCGCTAAAACGTAGCGCTACATTGACATTTTACGAAGGCCGAAAGCCGAAAGTCAATATTATACCTCTCCTTGTTGTAAACCAGCTTAGAAATCTGTTGAAGTTTATACTTAGAAGCGTAGGATAGTAAAGTGGGTTCTCAGCTTCGGTACATAATTGATAGTCAAAACTACAATATTACAAGTGGGTCAGCTTATGATCTGTCATAGCATTACATACTTAATTATTGAAACAAAAGAAACTGTTCATGAAAGGCTGCTAGCCTGTAGTGCAACTTTGATATGCGTACAGGTAATTGGGATTGTTACTCGAGTACATACGACTTATTTACAGTTTTTACCACCATTTAACCTACGTTATGAACTTTTCCAAATTCAGCATTAGGTACACAGAAACAATAAAATATTCTAGACCTCAAACTGCTATGCCTAACAACTTTTTCATGCTGAAAAGGTTGTCATCTGCGACCAATATAAAACATTGCTATCTAGACAGACAGACTATAAACTTTCAGAAGTAAATACATGACTAATACATATATAAACTCCATATGATATGAGTATGACCTACATATACATATAGATTTATTACATAAGTCGTCAATTTCTATGTTAGTTACCGGAGTATGACCTACATATACATATAGATTTATTACATAAGTCGTCAATTTCTATGTTAGTTACCGCTATCAGATAATATCAATATGTTATCACACCGATAATGTTCACTACATATTAATTGGGTGAAACTTTCCATACATATACACAAAAACATACTTATCAATCTACTTTTAGATCATCTTATCAATGTGTTTATTTATGAATACAACTGCAAGGTTACCTTCACGCTACATTGGGGTAAGCAGAATAAAAAAACATCATAAAGCTAGCCAGTATGACTAACCTTTTGTCTCATACAGTGACGGAATTAGTAGAGATCCTTCAGGCTTTTCAAATGACACGAAAGTCGACATGTTACCTACTATTAGCTAAACAATCCATTCTTGTGCCGTAACGCCCGTAACAGACTATCTACGTCATGCCTTTGTTATACTACATTTTATTAAAACAGACGCAACTATCTGCAATGTTAAGTAAAAGTTAGAAACACTGCAGTCCTAAGCTCGATAGCTAGCTAGCTAGTTTCCAAGCCGGCTAGCAGACTAGCAGCTACAGCTAGTTGCTACCCTGCGGCTGCGGGCTATGTCGGGTCGGCAGTGCCCTAGGTATACACGAGCTCAGCGCTCGGGCTGCGGTATCGATCCGCGTCCCACTTCACGCAGGAGAAACGAAGGTAACACGACACCAAAATATATCTACTAGAAATAAAAGCCTGGCTTTTACACGTAACCAATTTGTGACAAACGAAAAATTCTCTTCGAAATACTTTTTGTGGAAAATATCTTTCTCTCTTGTGGAAAAGGCGATTATATGAACAGTGGGTCTAAAATGGCCGCTTTAGCAGAATCCACGCAGAATCTTTGCATGAATCACGTTAAAAAATTAAAATTCTTAAAATGGACTATGATTGTGACCATAAAGTCCATTTTAAGAATTTTAATTTTTTTACTTGATTTATATTACGATTCTGATAAAGCGGCCATTTTAGACCCCCAGGACAGGCGTTTTGACAACTCGCAAATGTACTGTTGTATCAAGTGTAAGTGTTACTATTTTAGTGTGATAGTTGACATACCAAATGTAGGTACTTGAAATAACTGGAACCAGATCAACAAAAAAAAAATCGGTTGCTCCCGACATTTTGTCCTGTTAGTATGCGAATCAAGTGATGTTGTTGTTCACGATTTACTTAAGTGTTGGTCCACAGTAAAAGTTGTTCAAAATATTGAGCACAATGACCTTTCTTCAGGCTTTCAGTTATTTCAGTTGCCTACGCCTTGTTAAATCTTGTAACTGGCACAAGTTAAATATAATGGCTTAACTCATAACAAATTTAGTCTGTATTTCAAGGAATACTCCCTCTGGGATTCAGGACAGTTTACAAAGGGATATAATTCTCGGAGATGTCTTTGAGAACTAAAATAATGCTACGCCTAAATGTGAGGGGTAAGCCTGAACTCATTGTACATAATCCTTATAAATCCCTTCGTTACTTAGAGACACATTAGCGGATCAGGGGTAGGGTTGCCATACGTCCGGAATTTTCCGGACAAGTCCGGAAATATAGGTCTTTGTCCGGAATGCGGGGGGAATCTTAAACCGTCCGGAATTTCTACAAATAAGTGAAGAGTGAAATAAAAAATGAAAAAACCAAATTATTTATTAATTATTTTTATTCTAAATCAAAGAAAATCAAAATTATTTTTATTCTAAATCTACTAGGTAGGGTCGTTTCGCCGGTATCGCGACCACCTTCAGTAGGCGACCATTTGACGGACTAAGTTTCTTTAAATCAAGATAATAGTATTTGTAGAGGTAACCTAGATAAAAAATAAATCTAACGTGCTTTATAAATAAATAGGAAATAAGAATTAACACAGTTTAAAACAAATGGGTTAACCCAGAGCCAAAAAAAAATTGCTCAGTGCGCGTCTTGATTCCGCGAGATGATTATGATACCGCGAGTTGAAAAAAAAATAACACGGCGCGCGGCGCTCAAAGCTAAGTTTTATTACTTATTTCATGTTTTACACACAAGTTAGATGTTAAATTGTACAATCGATATGTTTTGCTTATTATTTAGTTGTATTTTGCTATTTTTTAACTTATTATTAAGATAAAATCCCGTGGTCGGTAACCGAAATGCTTATTTATCAAAAACGTTAGATAGCGACCACATGGTCGCAAACCGACGAGAACCGCATTATTTTGTTTTGATTAATATGATCGTAATGCTTCATACAGGACTGTTACAATTTTGAAGGTAGCATTGTAAAAGGTTTTTTTTTGTAGTACTTTGGTAAGCGACCACCAGTTTCTTTGAAAGAACTTTGTTTAATTTACGTACAAAATTGGGTGGTCGTAAACCAAAATAATCGAAATAAAGACATTGGTTTCCGGCCACCATAATTTAGTATGAGAAAAATAACGGCCGCTAACAGAAATAAGTATGAAAGTTCATTGAGTATGCGACCACGTCTGATTTTTTTAATTTGTTTGATTAATGAAATGCCCGTTTAATAATTATTTTAGCAAGCGGTTGTACAAAATCTGTCGAAAACTAAATATTATTATTTTTCAGTTTAAAACAAAATGAGTCATAAAAACAACAATAAATATTATTATAATTTTTTAGATGGAGCTCCCAAATAATTCAAAGTCAAAAAAAAAATAAAGAGACTATCCAGTACCTACACTGAAGAAGCCCTGAAAAAAGCTTTCAATGATATAAAATAATATTATACCAGCCCGCGTAGCATGGCGACGTAGAAACGGGGAAAGACTCGACAAATCTTTTGTTCATTTGTCATTTTGTCGATATTGAATAGACAAAATGACAGATGAACAAAAGATTTGTCGAGTCTTTCCCTGTTTCTACGTCGCCATGCTACGCGGGCAGATGACTAGAAAATATTGATGTTGATTATTTTTAAATGTATATAATTTAGGATATTGTTTGACTAATGAATGTTAATTCTATTACAACTATGATTAAGTTCCTACGAAATGTAAGATTGTTATTTTTAATTTTAAAAAAAACATTACTATACACCAAAATAATGATTCCCATATTTGTTTTTATTAACGAGGCAAAAATTAAAATATTTTTAAAGCGATTATAATTGTTTTAATGACATATTTTTCATATTAAAATAGCGGTCGCAAACCAGCACACTGGTGGTCATAAACTGATAAAAATGGTCGTAAACCGACGTTTTCGCTATATTTTCACTTTTTCAGCATTTTATAAATATTTTTGTATGAATGTATTTTATTTTATGTATTGTATCCAAACTAGATTATATTTGGGACAAATTCACATTAACAAATACTATTTTGCGTGTAGACAACATTTTTTTTTCCTCATCTTAAGTGGGGAACCCAGCTAACTGGTCGCTAACCGGCGCAATGACCCTACATTACTTCTGATATTTAACGCTCAAAGCAAAAGCACACGGTGCGCGGGTGTATCATGTGCGCGGGCGAACGCAGGCGACAGAGAGGCGCTTCCCCCTCACCCCTTACCATTTCACCGCGCGCGTGTCAAAATTCGAACGATTTGGCAATCGATTTGGTTAGTTTTTTACTTGCACGATGCGTAACGATTTTAATAAAAAATTAAAAAGATTGTCCGGAAATTTCATGGAATGTCAGGAATTTTCTCCGGATTTTTGATATTTTGATCTGGGAGCCCTAATCAGGGGAGGTCATTACGTAATCACTGTGCGTAGTACAGAACAATGTTTGTGCGTCTGTGGCTGTGCGCTCGGGAACTGCTCAGTACACTCATTTAATGTTTTTGTTGATAAGAGTGTTTACAGCTAAGTGACTCCCTCTACTCATTCACAGCTATTCTTTCTCAAAATAGAATGTCCGGAAGTGAAATTATGTGTGTAACTGTAATTGGCAATATTGGAAACATCCAAATATGAAGTCTTGTCAAAAAACGTTGAACTCACTAAGCTTCTTCTCCCGAGAAACTTCCTGAGTCGTGAGGATACAAATCCGGCTCCAATTATCCAGAGTCCATTGTTGATGTTGAACAGTTTTAAGCTGTTTTTATGCAAATGTTATTGGTTCAAAGTTTTCATTAAGTTGCCGCTACAGGCACAAACAAGTACAATTGGGAGGCATTCTACCGACGGAGAGGATCAGAGGGAACCAGGGAGGACAGGAAGTAGGGGCGCAGAGAGTTATGTTTTGTTAGAAGTTCAGTGACGCAAGAGGGGATGATGGAAGAAATGTGTTGACAGATAAAACCTTTTAAGGGTAAGGCCGCCAAAATTGTCAATTTTTTGTGTGACCTTTTTGTCGTTTTTTTTTGCAGTATCTTATGATTAAAATATTCAATAAATTGTAGAGTATATCTGAATTATATGTTTACCGTCGAAGAATTAGATGATAGTAGTAGTAGTTAATAATAATATTGTTACGAAAATCCTTGAACTGTCTAGTTTTATCGATAGTTTAAAATAAAAAATGGGTTTTGCTTTTGTGTTACGATTTATTTGTGTGACGAATTATTACCCGAAAACTACTATTTAAAGAGCCAAAGTGCAAAACGCAGTATTAATATGGCAGCACTGTCATCCATAAAATTAAAAAAAATAGATAGCCATCTTTTTTCGCCAGTGAAGGAGCCTAACGCGCACGCGTCACGTCATTGTTTGTGTGGAAAAAAATAAATTTAATGTGATTTCTGGCGTAAAAAACAGATATTTTAATGTTATTGTATTATATTTGTTGGTGATGAGGTCAAAAGTATACTTAAAATCGCACATTAATGCCTAATTGTAATAAATAACCGAAATATAACCTAAAATTGTTGTACAAATTTAGCTTTTGTGTTGCATTTGTATAACGCTTGTGTTATAATTTGTGTCACTTTTATGTTACGCTTGTGTTATTGTAACACAAAAGTATGTGTTACGTAACACAGTAGATCTATAAAGCTGCATGCATAGGGGTGACTGATTTTTAAAAGTAATCTGAATGATTTTGTATATGACAAACTTAAAAATTTGTCCCATTTTGGATTGCTTAATTTGTAAGGATTATAAAACTACTCGTTTTAACGTTTATTTAGTTGAGAAAACAAATGTGAAACAAATTTTATGTTAAAGCAATTTATAACCATGAGGCTTTAGTTACTGCCTTTGTAAAAATAAATATAATATACCAAAAAAAGTGAAGCTATTTAGTAAGTATAACTATTATATTCAAAGGGCTTTCGCTAATGCCATAGAATATGTGCAATACCTATTTCGTTTTGATTTTGTTTTTTTTTCTTACTCAAATTGTCTCAGAATTTTTATTGTCAAAATTTTATAAGATAGGTAGATTTTTTCAATTTCATTATTGAAGGTACGCAACCGCAAGTACATCGTTTTTAAATCGTATTTCATTTCTCCTACAGCACTGCACGTCCAATGTAAAAAAATATCTTGTATTATTTTAGGTTATTTATTTAACCATTACGTAACCACCTTTACCCAAAAGATGTGTTACTTTTGTCACTTTTGTGTTACATTTGTGTAACGGTAACACAAAATCTGTTGTGTTACTTTTGTGATATAATTGACAATTTTGGCGGCCTTACCCTTAAATGAAGCAAACATGAAAGAAAAAATAAACTTTTGGTAAATGAAAAGAAAATACTCACATTTATTTTATTTTAACTGCTACCTAAAAACAAACATTTAAAGGCTTAACTTTTGATTTCTTACCTAAAACAACTGCGTGAATTAACACATCATCATCATCATCATCAGCCTATTAATGTTCCCACTGCTGGGACAAAATTGGCTCGTCTTTGAATTCTTTGTTTCTAGGACATGCCGGTTTCCTCACGAATTAACACATGCTTCTGTGCAAATCATAACAAATGAAAGAAAATATACATCGTAAACAGCAGTGTTTGGTCACAGGTTTGGTATTGGCAGGGACTGGACGAGTCGACGTGTACCTACCTACCTACCTACAGTACCTACCTACCTACTCGCCTATTTGCCTATCTACAGACAATGACATTGATCAACAAGGTCCCGCGATACCTGCTCAGTGCTCTGAACTAAACAGCAGCTAAACTAACAGATAGCGACGTGGAACGTGTTGTTTTTTGTCCTTGCTATGAGAAATTAAAAGAAAATACATTTTGTTAGTCATACAAAATTCGCGAATATGTAACGACTTGTTTTTTTTACTTCAATAGGTAGGTACGCTGAGGTATTCCTCGAAGCGCTCCCGTTTTGAAACGCTCCCATCCAAGCGCTCCCAAAAGGAGCGCTTGGATGGGAGCGTTTGGAGGAACGATTAAAAATATTAAAATTTATTTCCTCAAAGCGCTCCCACGTTTAAAAATAGGGAAAAGCATGAAGTAAACGTAATGAATTATATCGATAATTTTTAAAATAGCCCTATCTCTATCCGAAAGTTAGTCATGGGAGCGCTTCGAGGGAATAAATTTTAATATTTTTAATCGTTCCTCCAAACGTTCCTTTTGGGAGCGCTTGGAGGAACAAAATGGGAGCGCTTAGATGGGAGCGTTTCAAAACGGGAGCGCTTCGAGGAATACCTCGTTACGCTTATCCACTTGCCTAAGTGACAATAGCCCTACGACTACTGCAGGGTCTGCATGCGTTTCGATATCCATAGACTTGTTTAATACCTAGTGGTCAGAGTTCCTGCATGCGGTCGTTAAAATCGCACGTAACCAAAACGCCCGACCGGCCGACGCAACGCAACGACACGTCGAAATTGGGAACGTGTGGTCGTGGCGTCGTGCATTGGAACATTTGGAACCCGGCCCGTCGCAATACGGACGTGATCTCAGTGTTCCCCAACTTCTGCAACAGTTAAGCATTCATCATCATCCCTTGTTTCTCCCTCATCTTCTGTCCCATGGTTCTAAGAAACATTACTTTTAATAAACACCTAGGTACTTAGGTAGTGTACAAAGTAACGTCCAGACTAGACGGCAAGCTGACGTCACTGGCTCATTTCGTAACAAGTGCGACAATGTGTGTTTGTTGTCAGTTTTTAATCAGCGCTTCGCCGGGCTGTCATCTCATTTGCCTCCGTCGCTCGTCGCTCGTCGCTCACTGATTCAACAGCGGTAGGCTCCGCTTGGTGCTTGAAAATATCTGGTTTATCTTTTTTCACCATGTCCCACAGCTGGGCAAAGGCAAACTCTTTTAAACCTCTCTGTCTTACGTGATCTCTGGTTATTATTGCCCCCCAAACATGATCTGTTCTTCACACCGTCTTTAAAAGCGGCGATCGACTTCGAATCGAAGGCGGTTCAAAACGGGATTTAGTAATCTTTGCCCATCACCCCTCCGGGTGCATTCACGTGACGTGCGCAACCTAATCCCGCTTCAGCTTTGCTGTTTCCTCTGCAAAATCCTAAAACTAAAAAAATATATTAATACTTATACTTACCTAATTTGTTTTTACCGAAGGTTTAATAGAAACCTAAGTGTAATAAAACCAAACCGAATAAAACCAAATTTGTTGTTTTCTTTTCTATTCTGATGAACGCTCGCTAGATTAAAACTGTGGTGTTTAGATGACCTTCAAAGTTTTATTCAAGATGCAGCTAAACCAGTTTCAGACAAGAATAACACTGTAATAAAAACAAGTCAGCACCTATCTAAGATTTATTTATAACTTTAAATAACATTTACAAGAAGACCTAATTTAAGTGAAAATGTATTTATTAAAACATCGTCAATCGATCCACTTTATCTTTGTTAAATAAACTATTTCATTAATTATTGAAAATAAAAGACTGTCTCAATGTCAGTCGCGCAAGTGGAACAAACCAAGCGTTTGCATAGCAACCCGAGCCCCTGCCTCGCCCTTGTGAGCTAGCCCTACTTTAGAGGGCTGGTAACTATTGGAAAACGTACCTTATTTTGTAACAAGTAGAACGTATAATTCTTTGAAGTACGAAGCAGTTATTGGTGCAGAAGCAATTGTACTTTACACGTAGCAAGTAAGGTTGGGTTTCGCTTGTAGCAGCTTTTCAATGCATCAAATTCAATGTCAATTTCATGAAGTCCATTTACAGTCTAAAATAGACCTTAAACTTTGCTTGCTAAGGTTTTATTTTCTTTAGCAATCTTTTCAAATGCATGAGGGCACTGGATGTGCAGGTATACTTTCAGAGGTCCAAAACAACAAGAAAAAACGTGAAGATTTATGTTAAACCAACTTGGCAAAAAATGGGTTAAGTGTTTACTCGTTTCTATTTGTGGGCAGATAACACGTGTAACATGAGACGATGTGGTGCTTTTTGTGCAGTTGTGCAGCTACCGGCGTTCCGTGCGACGCAGGGTAGGCAGGCAGGTTGAGTCCCCGAGATCAGCTGGATCTAGTAACTTTATAGAAAGAAGGAGTTATTTTTTGTCAGGTTTCTCTAGTTACAAGAACTACTATAGGATTAGGTAATAACACCTGGGTAACTTCGAGAAAGAGGTCAATCGTCGAATCCGACTCGGCTGGGCAGCGTTCAGGAAGTTGCGCGGTATCTTCTCGTCCAACTTACCGCAGTGTCTCAAGACGAAAGTCTATGACCAGTGTGTGTTGCCAGTAATTACATACTGGACCGAAACGTGGTCGCTCACAATGGGCCTCATCAGAAGGCTTAAAGTCACTTAAAGGGCAATGGAGAGGGCTATGCTCGGAGTTTCCTTGCGCGATCGAATCAGAAATGAAGACATCCGCAAGAGAACTAAGGTTACCGACGTATCCCGAAGAATTTAAGTGGCAGTGGGCAGGGCACATTGCTCGCAGAACGGATGGCCGATGGGGCCGAAAAGTTCTGGAGTGGCGACCGCGAACCGGAAGACGTTGCGTTGAAAGACCTCCCACTAGGTGGACCGATGACCTGGTAAAGGTTGCGGGTATCCGCTGGATGCGAGTCGCACAGGACCGGTCAATGTGGTGACATTTGGGGGAGGCCTATGTCCAGCAGTGGCGCTGATACTACTTACATCACTTCAAATAAGTAGTAGACAATTCAATAATTAGTTCGGTGTTTATTTCATGAAATACTAGGTACTAACTTTGTACTCATCTCCACACATTTGAGATCATCCGCCCTGTAACAAATAATAAAAGAGGAATTATTATAACTTGTAAAAAGTCCGCTATTCACAACACAATATCCTTGTGTAATTGAATAGCAACGTCCTGCGAGTACTAAACCAGTTGCCAAGTGAAACGAGGCGACATCATTAAAATAAACCTTTTATTATGGTGAAAGCTTCAGGTAGCCCGCGAAATTCAAATTTTCTTACGTTTTTTGCAATTTGCAGGCCAGTGCTAGGTTGTATGTTGATTAAAATATTGTTCGCGGTTGTAAGACGTATACTTACATGTAGTTACAGAATTATATTCATCAAAATCATCAATAAGACCCGCAAAGTTCATGAAGGTGGAAAAACTACTTTTCCAAGGTCAAAATCATTCTTACACCTTTATAAACTTGGAGGGTTGTATTGATGATTTTGATGATTATTATTCGGTATCTACATACGTCTTACAGTCGCAAACAATATTTTAATCAACACACAACCTAGCAATGGCCTGCAAATTGCAAAAAACGTAAGAAAATTTAAATTTCGCGGGCTACCCTGGAGCATCAGCCTTAACCTCTTTGGTCTCACTGCTGGGCAGCGGTTGTGGCCTTCCCGATACCTATCTACGTAGTATTATGAATTATCTGTGCCGATAATTTACAAATGTTCTTGCATTCTCCGACTAATCGGTCAGGCTTGGTAGCAGCTCCAAACGAAACCAACATCAGATCTTACTAATACATACTTATTATAAATGTTTGTAAGGATGGATGGATGTTTGTTACTATTTCACGCAAAAACTACTTAACGGATTTAGATGAAATTGTTTATCACCTGGATTAACACATAAGATATTTTTTATCCTGGCAGTATGATCCCGTCGGACAATTATCGAACTCCACGCGGGCGAAGCCGCGGGCACAAGCTCGTTAATTTTTTACACTCTTTTCTTTTCGTTTGAATATTTGTTGTAATTATTTTACTTGTGTCACAGGTATTCTTCAGTATATTATTATACTTTACCTAATACCTAGGTATTTCAAACAACAAAGGAATTTAACCGGGACTCCTACAGTCAAACCACTGCGCCGTGACACGTGATCCTGTGTTCCAATATAATAGATAGAACATAAACAGCCGTCAACTAGGAATACATACTGTTTTTTTACATTTCTATGAATACATAGGTACTATCGGGGTCTTTTCCGCCTGACCATTTAAAAAAAATTTCGCTTAAATCATGCCGAAGCGCCGAGCCACGCCCCCTTAAAGTTTGGGCCTATTAGGAAAGCGTTAACTTTGGCGCGCAAAACAACAATATCTCTCGTTGGGCGTGCGTCGTCAGTGCGCTCGGCCGATTCGGTATCTTTTCATTCATTATTTCTATACAAAGTAACCGGGGCGGGGCTAGAGAGCGTTTCTATGTTGCGAGTGCAAGCAAAAATTAGCTTAGTGGTGTTCAGGCGGGAGTGTCCTCGATAGTACTTAGTAGGTAATAGTTATACAAATACATAGTAGAGGCGCTGTTTCCGGCGATTGTCGGCCCACTATCGGTCGTGTATCAACACCATGACATTACAGCTTCTTAGTGTAGTTAGATCAGCAGAATTACTCCCTGACCCTAATACTATTGCATTGCTTTTCAGTACAGTTTGATAGGTTGGTATTCTTTTTCTTCCCTTGTACTAGTTGTTGCCCGCGACATGGTCTGCGTGTATTTTGTATTTCTATGAAAACGTCGTGTGACAGGTCCCAGGCTATCTACTTATTTGTTTTCTTTCATAACGATCAGTTGAGTACCTAGTTTATCCGTGATAACTGTGATAAGGTAACAGAGACGGAATGACTTTGTAAGTAGGTACTATCGGGGTCTTTTCCGCCTGACCATTTTTTTTTTTTCGCTTAAATCATGCGGAGGCGCCGAGCCACGCCCCCTTAAAGTTTGGGCCTATTAGGAAAGCGTCAACTTTGGCGCACAAAATAACAATAACTCTCGTTTGGCGTGCGTCGTTAATGTGCTCGGCCGATTCGGTATCTTTTCATTCATTTTTTCTACACAAAGTCAACGGGGCGGGGCTAGAGAGCGTTTTTATGTTGCGAGTGCAAGCAAAAATGTGCTTAGAGGTGGTCAGGCGGGAGTGTCTTCGATAGTACCTATGGAGAATTCATTTGTACTTATTTCAACTTATGTACAAAATGCAAGCAGTGATCCTCCGATTGCATTGTTGATATTTCACTCTGTACAAAGTGATTGCCATTGTATGACTACTGCAGGTTGTGTTCACAAACAATTTTTAATTCTTTCTGTGTATTAGATTCCGTTTATGATATCGTTAATTTGTCTTACTCCTTTAATATTTAGGTAGGTAGGTCTAGGTACCTATTTACAATTTTAACGCATGCATTTCACAATGGGGTAGATGACACACTAATCAATTGAGATACTTTTTAAGAGCTGTCAAAACGCGGTTCTCTCATAGATTTTGTATGGCAATAGCCAACTGTGACGTCAATGTTTTTTCAACTCAATGACTCAACTATTTATTGATTTCAAAGCAACTAAAAATCGAATTTGGCAATTAATTGAAAATATATCGGGTTTTCAGGCCCTAAATAAAGTGTTTTCTTAAAGCTTGGTGTCTTGGAATTATTGTTACTTATAAGGTATCATCTACCCTATTCCACGGTTTCACTTCGACAGATTATAATTTGCCAAAAAATAACGCGTCATATTGTAAGCAGTATAATGTTGATATGTTCAGGTACTTAACAATATTTCGACAGTTTACTATCTGACGGGCTTTACCATTTGACGCCGACATAATTATACAAAGCGGCTACGTGTGTGTGTTGCCGCTCGTGCGCCGCGCCGTGTACCCCCTCCTCAGTCCGGCACAGCCGCCGCCGCGCGCTGTCGTGTCATTGCTCCGCGCCTGCGCACGCGCATCGCGCAACACGCGAGTGTGACCTTCAACTCATCCACTATCGCGCGCGCTCGCGTATCGAAACAAAGTTCGTTGCAAAACTTACAAAATGGATAGTACAGAGATCAAACAAGAAGCCCCAGACGCGCTCGCAGTAGACTCGACGGAGTTCAGCTTCGCTAGTCATGAGATCAAACTTGAGTTCTCTGAAATTGGCGAGCCAGTACCGTTCCAGATTATTAAAGTGGATAATGAAGACGGTGAACCGAATATTTTCCGGATGGAGGTGCCGCCGGTTCAAACCGAATGGATTGCTGATGCGGCGCACCACCAGGCAGGACCTTCGAATGTCGATCAACTTGCCAAAGATATAGCAAGTCCTCCACCAAATAAACGCATGAAATCGGAACCAAAAGGGTACACAAGAAACAAACAAAAACATCGTTTGCGATTGGAAAATAATGAAAGTATGGAAATTATGAGTAGTGACGACGACGCATTCTCATCAGAAAGTGACCTGGAGTACGGTGGAAACAGTGGTAGTGAATCCGAGCGTGAGTACATCAGTGACGATGACCCGCTGGGCACTGGACATCAAGGTGGACCGAAACCCGAAGGTGGCAACGTTGATATTGTTTATGAAGACTCGTGGTGGAAGGTAAATCAACCGGAATGGACGACTGACGAAACGTCAATGAAAACAATTAAGTTTACAAAGAAAAGAGAATTACTCAAACCGGCACCCAAAGCACCTTACGAGACCTTTCGCTGGTTCCTTAATGACCAAATATTAGATACGATAGTAAACGAAACAAATAAATACGGCACTAATATGTTGAATAAGAAAAATTTAGGTCTTCAATCTAGATTTAGGGCTTGGAGAAATGTGACGCGAGAAGAACTGATCACGTTCCTGGCTCTTCTCATACACACGGGCACCATGCGGACCAACAGACTCGCTGACTACTGGAAAAAGGACTATCTGTTTAATTTAAATTGTTTTTCTAGATTCATGACACGAAATCGCTTCATGTTGATATTAAATTGCCTCAATTTCGCATCACCTGATTCGGATACTCGTAAGAAAGACAATTTTGCCAAAGTAAGACCTTTCGTCAACAATTTTAATGACGTAATGAAGGAAATCTACTATCCAGGAAAGGAGCTCCTCATCGCCAAGTCCATGGTGTTCTGGCATGGCAACCTGGTGCGCCAGGAGTACACCGACCACCGACGACACAGGAATGGTATCAACTTGTCCAAGCTTGCGGAACCCAACGGCATGGTGGTTAAATTTCAGGTTTATGTTGGAAACAGCACCGACAACATCTTCAGAGTCACAATAGGAGAAATAGTCGAAGAACTCGTAGCAGACAAGCTGGGCTGTGGCCACTCCGTGTACATGGACAGATACTACAGCTCCTACAGACTGGCACTAACACTTCTGAACGGTGGGACGTACTGCACTGGAACTTTAAATAAAAAGACCAGGAATAATCCGTTTAGGGAAGAAGCTAACACAACCAAGGCAGCAGGACCCTCCACAACATCGTTCTTCTCTAACGGTGTGCATGTTGGAAAATGGCGAGGCCGAGGTAACAAATCTACTCTTTACATATCTACGGAATTCAAAGACCAGATTCATCATATTATAGAAAAGAATGGGACACTGAACCAGGGACCGAAGGCTCTGGCGAACTTCTCGCGGTTCATGACATGCAGCGAGCTGCAGGACCAGCTGATGTCGTACATGCCGTGTAGCAGGAAGCAGACGCGCTGGTACAAGAAGGTGTTCATATACACGCTGCAGATATACATGAACAACGCGTTTCATTTGTTCAACAACTTTTCTGGTAATAAGAAGAGGTTGGATTACTACGAGTATAGGCTGGCTGTGCTGAAGGCGATGCTGCCGTCGCCGGAGCCGACGCCGCTGATGCACGAGCCGCCGGTGGCGCGGCCGCTGAGCCACGCGCTGACGAGGATCACGCGCACGCGGCTGCGGGAGAAGAAGGAGAAGGACGGCACGGTGAAGATCGTGAACGAGGTGGTACGCAAGGAGTGCAAGCCGTGCCGGCGCAGCAAGCGGCGCACGACCACGCTGTACGAGTGCGCGGCGTGCGAGGGCTCGCCCGGCTTCTGCACCACCTGCTTCTGCGAGGTTCACGACAAGACCAACACTCCTACACGGGCCGATCCGTGTAGTGAATTCACTCTCATACTCACTCCCATTCATAGAAACGAGGGAATTCCCAGCAGTGAGAACACTACAAGCTGATCATATTAATGAGAACATTCCTTTAGTGATCAATTATTATTGTTATTTTCTTTATATAATTGAAACGTCAGCGTCACTACTATTTACTGATAATGTGATATTTTTGATACTTACACGTTGTTTCTTCTCTATTCCTACTTCGCGATGTGAACCGAAGTACCGCTACGCAAAGAGGTGTAAGTAACGATCTCACCGGGCTCGCCGGGCTCGCTCGCTCGCTAGCTAATAATCTAGATTAAGGAGTTATAAATCTTGTATTGATTACCCTAATGATGTTGTGTTTTATTTAAGACTATTTTATCAAACGTTGAAGTTTTATTGGCTTGGGTTCGATTCCTGAGTAGGTACTGAACTATTGCCAAGAGTTTCGCACTAGTAACGACTGGTACCTACCTACTAGCTAGACTATTGACTAGTGTCAGGCTAGTGACGATGACGCCCGTGCCAAACTAGTGGCGATCTAATCATGACTAGTGCCGAACTATAAGGTATAATAGTCAATGATATATAAACTATAGATACGTTGTCCGCACTCTAAAATGACAACATGAAATGAAGCCAATTGGCCACATCGCGCTTAGTTACGCACCAACCTGTCGCGCGACGCTACGTATAATGGGCATGTAATTTGACTATTACTTATCCTGTGACGTGACTGAAGATGTATATTTATCTCCCTCTCGCAACAGGCATCCCGCCGTTCGGTGTCATATTTTCTTTCTCTTTCTTCACGCTTATAAGTAGTTCTAGTATTTTCGCCGTTTTTAAGCGCCGCGATGTTGGTTCATGACGTGTCTATATATAATACGTCATTGATAATAGTGCCACTATAGACTAGTCACAAGCAACGCGTACAAGCTAGTAAGCGTTTTCAAATTCGGATATTTTATGTCGAATAGGTAGGTCATCCTTTCAATGTAAGTACCCGATTTGATCAGCAACACTATTTAACAATTGAATAGCCCACGCCAGGATAACAATAGCCGAGCTTACTAACTGGTACAATCAACTGCACGTCAATGGTAATTTTGGTTACAGACAACAGTACTTTGATGAACTTTAAAAACCGCCCTTACGGCTGTAAAGGATAAAGGCGGCAGATACAGTAAATGTCAAAATGTTACACACAGACTGTACCTATCAAAATGTAACACACAGAGCTACCAAATAGCGACCATAATCGACTGGCAAAGGTTATAGTTTATTCGCATGACCGGTTTCTCCACAATAACGCTTTAGTCCTCAGTTCCTTCAGTACTAATCGCTTTGATTTTCCAAAACACCACCTCCAATAGGTCTCATAGACCCACTGGACCCCTGGGTCCCGTAGACCCGTCCGGCGTCTTCCGGACCGAAACACAACGCTATTAATCATACCACAGAAACAATTACTGATCGTCCCGAGATTAGCCGGAATTGTTTGAAAACCAGTTTGATTCGCTCGAGTATCGAACTTGTGACCTCAGCTATTGTTCTTGTTTGTGTCTGGAAGAGCAATTCTGAGATAGTTTATTACACTAAGAGTTTAACTGGAAATCAGCACTCAAAGCTATTAGACTAAGCTCCCGTTGCACGAAACCCTACCTCACAAGGTGGCAGATCAGAAATGTTATGTAGTGATAGATACTACTTAGGAACACTGGATTTTAATAGGTTGCCATCGCATATCCTGGAAGGACTTTTATTTTTTTTCGTTTTCGTATCGCTATTTTGGTCGAAAATTACATCATATTAAGGTGGCAGATCGAAACGTTTACCTATCGAAAGAGACACATTTGGAGATACCAACCCACATTGGTTGCCAGCCCAAACCCTGGCAGGTTTCAAGGTCAGCCATGTTTTATGAGCCCCAAAAATGGGGTAAATTACCTCATCAGGTGGCACCATGAAACCGATGCAGATCGATTGCCCTAGACGTGCCGTTCATGAATATATAGGGTTGCCTGCCTTCAGCTTGGCAGTTTTTCTGGTCAGCCACCTCGAACAATATATCTCAAAATCTTGGAATAACGAGAAATTCTTATATAGATGCTATGATTCAGGGTTTAATTTAATAAAATTCGGGATATTAAATTAAAGTCGACGTACTAACAGACTTGCGTCTCACGGTGTTAAAATAATAGGGTAAATGTACCAGTTTTGGTCATTTCTTCAAATATTTAAAAAAGTGATGTTGCCTTTTACGTTCAACGTGATATAGTATAACGGGCATTTTTGTGCTGCATAACAATATTTATCATGTAGAAATAATATGAAATAATAAAAACAAATAATTAAAAATCAACTTTATTTCAAATATGGGAAACGTCATGCAGAGCTATCTTAATTCAAGGTAAAATTCAAAATTCTCTCTTCAAAATCTATTTACACTAGAACAGTACGTTTAACATTTTTTTATATTTATTATACATTTAGAAGAAGATGCATAGAATTGCATAATCAGTAAAGGTACAAACATAAAAGAAATAAAAAATTACTTGCATGTTTTTTTTACACGTACAAACATTAAAAAATATAAACAAGTTACTTTTTCTTTTTTTTTTTAAAGTACCATGTAAATGTAATGTAAATAATGTAAATATTACTGAAAATAAAAATTGTAGAGAGGACAAAAAATATTATTCCCATCCGCATTCAATGGGATCAAAAAACAAGATGGTTTTGTAGCATTGCGCCACATTGAGCTCACAAGCAGTGTCCTTAGTAAATGTTGTTTTAAACTTTTCCAACATGGCGGTAGAGTTGCAGCATTGAAATTTGTAATCTTTTTCATGAGTTTCGATGCTTGCGTTATATTCCCATATTTTTTTGTCAACATTTTGAAACGAGCCTGATTCACGTCACTTCTTGGCGAATAATATAACTTGCGTGTAAACTTTTAAAGTATTTGTATCTTTTTTTGTTTTGAATGTCCTCTGGACTATTTAGGGATGCAAAAACATTGGTCGGCCTCTATTAAATCAAATATTTTAATTTTTCCTTTCCCCTTGAAGGAGGATGTGTAATCACAACCTATGTAGACGTGTGCAGCTAGTAAGGCTTTGCACATCTCAGGTCCCAGCTTGTGCGCTAATTCGGTACAGCTATAAGCTGATTGAAGGTGGGTATTATATACCCAAATTTGTAAACAATGTGTAAGTTGGTGAATGTTTCCTATTATAATCACCAAGATATCTGTGTCCGAGCAATTAACCAGAACTTTGGATTCAGGTTGAACTTTAGACATATGAAAGACTAGCTGACCCACGCAACTTCGTCTGCGTCACATAAAAGAGAAACAGCTCACAAAAGGAATACATTTTTCCCCGTTTTTGCAATATTTTTCATGTATGCTCCGCTTCTTTTGGTCGCAGCGTGATGTTATATAGCCTATAGCCTTCCTCGATAAATGGACTACCCAACACTGAAATAATCATTCAAATCGGACCAGTAGTTCCAGAGATTAGCGCGTTCAAACAAACAAACAAACACTGCAGCTTTATAATATTAAGTATAGATTAGCCGAGTATCTGCTTCTTCGTGGGAGCAGAAACGCTATGCTGTTTGTTATTTCTTCAAGCAAAAACTAGATACGGATTTGGATGAAACTTTACAGTGTTATATCTTAGACAACAGAATTGCACATATGGTAGGTACTAGGTACCTACATTTGTACCACGGGAAAAGCCGCGGGGCAGAAAGTTAGTAAAAGCAAAAATAAACTTAACTCATAAAAATCACAGGTGATTAATGATTAATTTTTTCTACATGATAAATATTGTTATGCAGCACACAAATGCCCGTCAGACTATATCACGTTGAACGTAAAAGGCAACATCACTTGTTTCAATATTTGAAGAAATGACCAAAACTGGTACATTTACCCTATTATTTCAACACCATGACGACGACTTTAATTTAATATCCCGAATTTTATTAAATTAAACCCTGAATCATAGCATCTATATAAGAATTTCTCGTTATTCCAAGATTTTGAGATATATTGTTCGAGGTGGCTGACCAGAAAAACTGCCAAGCTGAAGGCAGGCAACCCTATATATTCATGAACGGCACGTCTAGGGCAATCGATCTGCATCGGTTTCATGGTGCCACCTGATGAGGTAATTTACCCCATTTTTGGGGCTCATAAAACATGGCTGACCTTGAAACCTGCCAGGGTTTGGGCTGGCAACCAATGTGGGTTGGTATCTCCAAATGTGTCTCTTTCGATAGGTAAACGTTTCGATCTGCCACCTTATGATGTAATTTTCGACCAAAATAGCGATACGAAAACGAAAAAAAATAAAAGTCCTTCCAGGATATGCGATGGCAACCTATTAAAATCCAGTGTTCCTAAGTAGTATCTATCACTACATAATATTTCTGATCTGCCACCTTGTGAGGTAGGGTTTCGTGCAACGGGAGCTTAGTCTATATTATTGCACCGAGAAAACGACACTAATAACACATAGGTAAGTACTAACAGTTGGTAATTCTGACTTATTAACTACTAGACTGGTGTCCCCCACATCGGCCCATTTCGCCGTGTGCCCCACCCCCACCTCACACACATTCTATTACAGACCGCCCCACACACACAAACAGCTGTGAACACCCATCTTTGTCGCCACGGCCATCTTACATCTTCGATACTTCTCTATAAATATCTCCGACAAATTCAATAAAAACTAGGCGCGTCAATATCTGTCCCATACCTTATACACATGAACACATCACGACGACGACGCAAGGGTTTATACAAGAAAGGAAAAAGGAATATTGATTCCATTATCTTCTCTGTTCATGGGACACTTTACGACGAACCCATGTAATATCACCATAATCTATAAAACCAGCATACTTTTAGGGTGTTTCTGATAACAATAAAGTACTATCCATGATGAAAGTTCTGCATTATGACAAAGGAATATTAAACAATCAGATGTGTGACGCAATCATCCATTCCTCAAAAAACCTGACTCCGAACCCGTCACGAACAAAGAACTTCAGTACTTTTCCATGTTTAGAGCGAGACAGCCATATCTGCGAATACATTCCTCTCTTACCTAAAAAAGGGGCAAAATTATGATGTAATCATAGCCCGAGCACCCCTGCTGGGCAGGAGATGCAATTACTTGCGTGAACTTTATGATTAAAGGTTTAAAGGTCATAATTGATCGTCGTTGCATTTTAGAGATGGATGACGAAATCAGAGGGTGATTGTAGTTTGGGAGCCAGGCAACTGCTCAATAATAATACTTTTCATTAATGGCGCGATTAGTTATAATATATTCTTTACATACGGTAAAAAAGGGATATGGACATGAGATTTACAAGCACAAGGATCTACCTACATGAAATATAATTTGTTGACATGTTGCCAAAATGAAAAACGATGTTCATTAGCACCAACATTTATGTATTCCTGTTGAGCTCTTCAAAAGGCAGGAAGCTTACAACTCAACACTGAGGCTTACTTTTTGTGGCAAAAGATGGTAAGTGGCCACGGGAAATGGTTCCATAATAACATAGGTCTGTACCTACCGCGAAAATCAGGGCAGTTCTCGGCCTCAGGTACAATGGTTTTTTTTTATGTGAGTCCTGTAGTACGCGAAGGAGTGAGCAGTTGGAGATTTATTACATCTCAGTGTTAACAGGAGACGAGCATAAACACATTGGGCCTAAAGTGGGCACCATTATCATAAATATGTAGGTATTGTACAAAAGACCGTTCCAAAATTACTAATCTCTTCGGACGAGGCGCTTCGCATAATTGTGATAGAACTTCACTTACAGCAGGTAAGTTCGTTTAATCATCAATACATAGGTAATGCTAATACCTAACGTAAATTGGTACTTAATTCCATCGTTTCCTTCCATCTTTATTATGAATAATATACAGATAGTTTTATTACAATAGTAATTTAAGAATGACAAACGGATGTCATAATTTCTAAAGCAGCAAATAAAACAATTTACTTTTATGTTTTATACTGCACTATCATATAAAAATTATTTATTATTCTTCGTTAAATAGTATCATTTGTGCTGCATTTTATTGTCAATTTTCGTTACTAACTAAAACACGAAATGACTTTTTTTTTAAACGAAACGATTTTTTTGTGCGTTGATAAATAATTTAATAATACTACCTCTAATACTAGAATACTACTTATAGAGGCCCAAAACAGTTTCTATGAAACTGAATCCAAGCAAAGACGGCACATAATTCTAATGAAATCTAAACATTACAGCTAACATGTCGTAACATAATAATAATACTGTCTCCGAGACAATGATACAAAGACAATAGTGAAACCCTTTACCGCATACAATGTGAGATTTATTTTATTTACTATCGCTCTCTGGCCGGTCCCGTCGGAACGTGGGTTGAATATACACCATAAACTTTTATGGGGACCAGTCAGATAACAGCGCCGTGCTTACATACTTTTTTGTGGTTCCAAAGAGTTATACGGTAACGTAGCCGTGGCCTGAGTATTATCTATATTTATATGCATTAATTTATTCGGATAGCTTGAGAACTATGCCCATTTTTTTTTCATTTCATAGTAGCCTAAACAAAATCATTTGAGGAGTTTGTGTTCGTAACTTTGTGCACTAATTTCCATTGTGCTTGACAATTTGCCAAATTTAAGGTGAATGCTTCGACCAGCCCGCGAAATTCAAATTTTCTTACGTTTTTGGCAAATTGCAAGCCAGTGCAAGGTTTTATGTTGATTAAAATATCGGACGCGATTGTAAGACGTATGTAGTTACAGAATTTTAATCATCAAAACCATCAATACAACCCTCCAAGTTCATAAAGGTCTAGTAATGACTTTGACCTTGAAAAAATCGTTTCTCGACCTTTATGAACTTGGAGGGTTATATTGATGGTTTTGATGATTATAATTCTGTAACTACATACGTCTTACAATCGCGTCCGATATTTTAATCAACATACAACCTTGCACTGGCTTGCAATTTGCCAAAAACGTAAGAAAATTTGAATTTCGCGGGCTACCCTGGAGCATCAGCCTTAAACCGAAGAAGTGGTTTGAAAAAAGCCCCAAAACTTAGTTTTTATTTCATTCGATCATTCGCTCGAATAAAGCAACATCGTCCACATAGATCAGATGAAGGCACGGCAGCGCAGTGGCACAAGCTAGCATCAGAAAAAATGAGTGGGCGTAATAACTTGTGGAACCTATGTCTATGTTAATTGTGTTTGTACTCATCTCGTGTTTATCAACCGTATGGGCTGTCTGTTCCATGTTTATGGTGTTTTCTATTCGGTTTCGCTACCTATTGTTTTAATGGAGTGAAAGTTGTTCCAGTTAATTTTGAGAACAATGCACCGTGATTTAGGACTTTTATTTGTAAAGCTTTATCTAACGCTGGAATCGTTTGCTGAAAAATTGTTCAGATTGCCTTCCTCTCTTTGTTTTATAGCGTTTTGTTATGGCCTATGAGTTCACACACGTATACTGTTGTTGCTTCTATTATACATGTTATAGCTGCACTACAATAGCTAGTAATTAGAGCACATAGAAAGCATGATGGTTACCGTAGCCATAATTTTAGAAAACATTAGCTTCAATTTAGAAAAACATTTTTTTTTTACCTGAAAATGAAACATAAGAACAGTAAGTACCGTAGCAACTAAGTCGTGAATGCTGTAAATTTATAAAGATTCGACTCCGTAATATTATTTCGTTTGTTTCTGTGGTCGCTACTCGGCGCGGGCGCAGCGAGCCAGTCAGCCAACCAGTAGGTAGCTACCGGGCATACGTGTAGCGTGTACACGCAACCGGTTTCAGAATGCTACTCCTAGAGATTAGATCGTTCGTAAAACGTTTTAAGAGACGACCAACTACACTGACTTGTACCATTCACAATTAAACCTCTAATATATTGTTATCTTTTGGAAATGAAAGAAGTCTAGAGTTTCGGTACAGGGTTAACACGAAGATGATCAAGCCACAGCAAGAAGTTAGGAATGGATATTGAAAAGGTCCCATATCTTCCCGTGGGTGTCGTAAGAGGCGACTAAGGGACTTACCAGAGAATGGGCAGCAGCGCTCTCTGTGCTTTTGTAACAACCGTACTGCGATCGCCAACCCGCCTGCCAAGCGTGGCGATTATGGCAAAAACCCCCTTTGAGGGAGGCCCATGTCCAGCAGTGGACGTCTTTCGGCTGAAATGATGAATGATGATGATTGAAAAGGTGAATATTTGATTGATCGTGTACATTTATAACATTCTAATAGGTTCGTACCTATAGGTACCTACATCGATTTTATGTTTAAGGTTGCTATTTTGAAACTTGGTAGGTCCTACATAATACATAGAAAATCTTTCATAATAATGAAACAGAGAAGATAAAAGAGTCTGTTTATACGACAATCATTGAGCTATACATACTTAGTAACTGCATGCAGTGGCGTGGCCGGTCGTCCCGCAGGCTACCGGCGCACGCGCAGGGCCAAGGCCTGAACAGGTTCCACGGGAAGCTGCTTTCCTACTGTTTATACTGTAACCATGGCTATTAACTTTACTTGCCTATTTTGCTGTTATTATTATTATTTATGTGGGAATACTTGGATGAATAACATTTGACGACCCGAATGGCGCAGCGGTAGTGAGGTTGCCTTACATTCTTAGGGTCCCGGGTTCGAATCCTGGTAGAGGCAAATGTTTGTGTGATGAGCATCCGGACATTTTTGTTTCCGAGTCATTGATGTTAATATGTAAGTATAAAAGTATGTATTTACAAACAAAAAAAAGTACCTATGTAGTATATCAACAATCTGATGTCCACGACACAAGCCTCGTTGCTTAGTGTGGCACTAGATGGCGCTGTGTGTAATGTCCAGCGATATTTATTTATTTTGATGTTATTCGCACCTAAGAGTAATCGTTATCGCACATAGACATAGTGTTGCGATTGCGAATCTTAATACAAGTCCTTCGTTTTGGTCATCTAGCTCGCTACACTTTAACCCTTAAGATAGTTTCAGACATCCATCGGTGTATGTTTGCGGTTTTGCACAACATGGGAATCAATCCGACTGATTTATTGACATTAAACTACAACCCCGTGGAAATATTGTCTGCTTTTGACACATTTTGCTTTAGAAATCTCAAAATCTGTCAAAAACACACACCAAAGTTCTGGCAACAACAACAAGGGCCCTGTTGAGTACCAAACCAAGCAAACAATCAGTTTCTGGCAAAATCAGACTCCTTCAAAAACATAAAACACTTCATTAGTAAAATAATCATTGTTTCTAATTCCCTTTCACATTACTTACAAACTGACATGAAAGTAAATAAGTCACAAAGTCGGTCTGTATCTGTATCAAAAACTTCTGAAACGTGACGTCGTCGTCGGCCCTCCCGCTCCCTAACAAAGAGTGAATCTCTACGGTGAATCTGTCCCTCCATAGACTTTGCATACAAATGCACCCTCTGCCATGGCATCCCTCTCGTTACCTCGGAAGCACATCTGATCGGGACTCAATCATTCTTGAGATCGTACAAAACGTTATTTTTAATCTAGTTGGTTGATTTGTAGGTACCTATAATGTTAGAGATTGGAAACCTGTCTCCTTGAGACTCCTTGACTAGGTATACATTTCGAATGAGAAATATTCATTATTTGAGTTGTTTTCGAGCAAGAATCGTATTATTAGTAGTAAGTTAGAAGTTTCTCCCCATAAAGGCTGAATCTCCAAACACAGTCATAGCTTGTAGGTACCTAGCTCACCTTCTTCCTACATTTACATACCTATCTACTTACGAAAGAATTTAAGATTTTTTTCAGTAGTTTCAACATAATAAATAAGTTCCAACAAAAACTACGTAGGTAGGCACTAGGCACAGTACAGTACCTACTTAATTTCTAACTTACAACTACAACATATAGGTATATACCTTTCATATTTCTTTTTCATAAAGCCTGTAGGTACCGATAGAAACCTCACTCAATACTTATGAACTCTTTTCTATTTCTCCTTTTCAACAAAGAAAGTAAGTAACTGCCTACATCCTACACACACTGACATTTTGTAGCTTAGAACCTTTTTCATTTATCAATCGGAGTTATGAAATTGTATGTAAGTACCTACCTAGATAGGTACCTAATATAAAATGCATTTACAAAGTAAATAAATCATCGAATTTTGTCCTTTCCTAGTGTCAGAAGTAAACAGTAGGTACTTTCACAGGGTATCGCCCAATCAATCGTACGCGCTCGGCTATCTCCGCCAGCGCTCGACAAGCTCCGCCACAGCTGACGCGAACTGTTGCTATGTGCACGTGCACGAGGGCAAAGCGGACATGTTTGGTAGACAGCAGTCTAAAGTTATGTTTGATTTGATCGGAAACTACTGCTTGGCTAGGTTAATATAACTGAATAGAGAAATTGCTCTAGTTGACCCATGATTTTGAGTGACAATATTTTATTTCGATATTTCACGTAATTTTAGACACTACACACTTCAAAATACTCTAGCTAAAGCCTTCGTATGTAAAGTCATCAATTCAACAACAAAAGCAAAGGAAAACACCGAAAACCAATTTCCCAAACAAAGAAAAGCAGATTACACGCGAAAATGTCCTAAAAACTCCTTAGCAGCAGCTCACTAAACGAGCCTACGTGACCGAAGCAGTGTACCGACGCACACACGCGCAAGCCCCGGCACACCGACGCGCGATCTCACGCACACAGGCAAGAGTGCGGTTAAGTCCTCGTGCGGCGACGAAACGGCGCAACCGACGTCGACCTTCACAAAGACATATACACATCCGTCGTCCTTACCACCTACGAAATAAGGTCCAATTTTAAAATCAATGTTGAAAGGATGTTATGGCAATCCGGTCTTCGTGTAGGTAATAGCCCCGTTGCGCTAGCGAGTGCATTTATGGCAGCGTTCGCAAGTTGCCAACCTTTTTACTTTATTTGCTCTATTATTTTATGTTCGAATAACTGTTACGATGAGTTTAATAATAGGTAGGTACCTACTTTGTTGATTGAAATGATACATGTTGTGCAAACGCGATTGCTATGTAGTCCAGCTGATATCTTTGTTCCGATTTGTTTTTGTCTGATAAATAAATTAGCATTTTATCTGATGCCCGTGATGACATGTGTACCTACTGTGTACCTTCATTATCAAAGCTTTATTGGCGTATGCAAGAAAATACAATTCAATAATACTTACTTACCTATAAAATGTTATCGTACTAGCTCAAAGTAATAATAAACCAATTTATTTTCTGAAATGAGCTCTCATAACTTTAGTTAGATAACTTAGCTCACTTACCTGTATTTGAAGAAAAAACAAATTCGCCGGGAGCGGTGAAAGTCCTAGACCAGGTTGACCTAAAAAAAGGTTGACGATCCCTTGCTGCTCGTCCCGCAACTCGCTTGGCAACAAGCGAATGAAAGCACTGGACTACTTACAACGAACCTTCAACCTTATGCAGTAAAACATAAAGTAACATTTTCTTCAGTTCGAACAAGTTATTGATCGCAGCTTACGCGAAAAACTTTAGTACTTATCGCCATACAAACGATACATGTGCTATTTCATTAATTGGCCTAAGTGACATAACTGATCCGATAGCCGTCCTTACCACCTTTACATAAGGTCCAAATTTGCGTACCTACATTTTAGTTGTTTTTGTGAAGATTATTAATCATACAGGATTTATAGATGGACAAAGAGTTAGTTAAGACAGTTATTACGTGTGAACGGCCATTACAGCTTAGTAAGGAGCATGTGTTTTAGTATTTTTTGTTTCATCTCAAACGGAGCAAGAAAACATGAGAAAGATGGTCTGAAATGAATAACTGACTTATTTTGGTCGAGAACGATTCTTTGTGAGTTTTTGTTGAGCTATGTAAGAGGGTGATGTTTCATACGGTGTAAGTAAAGTATTACATAGAGGTTATGTACCGATACCGACTATACTTAGATGCATGTTATAAATAAATATACGGTATTGTTATAAATATTGCTGGACATTACACACAGCGCTATCTAGTGCCACACTAAGCAACGAGGCTTGTGTCGTGGACACCAGATAGGTACTTAGTTGATATACTACATAGATACTTTTTTGTTTGTAAATACATACTTATTATACATATATACATCCATGACTCGGAAAAAAATGTCCATGCTCATCACCCAAACATTTGCTCCGACCGAGATTCGAACCCGGGACCCTAAGAACGTAACGCAGCCTCACTACCGCTGCGCCATTCGGGTCGTCGCATGATTTGTGAGTAGGTATCGATTTCTAATATGCCAATTGAGTCCGTAATTACCTACTGTAAGTACCTAGATACAGTTTTATTTACTTAGTTATTTTTTTCAATATCAAAAGAGATCGGCCAATGACAAAATAATCACAATCTCAGCAGATGAATGAATACAAATAACTAACTTCTAAGAAAGAGAAGTGATCTCCTGAAACATTATTACAGCGCAATATCATTCAGGCAGATTATTTCAGTTCCTTCTACATATTATAACTTTCATTTCATCGATATTCTTATTATTTTATTAATTCTAGCCTGAGACAGACTGCTATGTTAATTCATCTTTACTTATTTCCTGAAAAATACGTTACTATCATACTGTGTTGTAGATAGGTACTTACCTATTACTGGCGAAATGTGTGAGTAATAGGTAAAGGTCTTTGGTGGTCTTTAGGTCTTTTGTTTTTACTATATACTTTATTTTGTTGTGTGCACTTATGTCATCATCATCTGCCTAGCCTTTTCCCAACTATGTTGGGGTCGGCTTCCAGTTTTACCGGATGCAGCTAAATACCAGTATTTTGTCTGCACTTATGGCATGTGCCGAATAAATATGTTTTCTGCTTTCTTTCAAGGAGACACCTCTACCTCCCTTTGGAGAACAACAGGCTTGATGTTACGTTATGTGTAGATGTACTGTACTGTGAGTACTGCTTATACCTAACTAATATTGAAAGTAGACCAACAATAAGATACAGTAGTTGGTCGTGCACAGTAGCTATAACAACAAAGTTCTAACTAACCTCTTTCCATATTTATTCCGCTATTGATTAGTTTCCAATCTCCTCTAATTATTGTTTAGTTAATTAACTACCAACACAATCGATACCCAATCAAATCAACTTTCAAAAACTTCATTATTTCACAAAATCAATCATCTAAGTGTTCCAAAAGCCAACAAAAAAATCCTCCTTTGTTAGCGGGAGTGTAATAATACTCCCCCAACAGGTTACACAGAAAAAAATGATGAAGGACTGGGGGTTCGGTTCCCGGGCGTGGCTTCATTGTTTGAGTGTGTTGTGTATAGTTGGTTATGCTTAGCAGTTTGACAGACTTGTCAAAAGTAGATTGGGGCTGGTGACGCGTAGTTGTAATTATATATTTTTTAGTCTCCAAGGACCAACATGATCTGAGATTATTTACAATGTTTTTCGGTGTAAGTAAAACAGATAATTTTCCCGCATTTTGTAAAGAAAATTGTATCTTAAAAAATAAAGATTCTGCGCTAATAGGTAAGTCCTGAAAATTATTTTCAGGCTAACGAAGGTTTAGTAAATCGTTATCTCGTACCTATTATTAAGAAATGCGTGTACTGTAGAAATAGGCACAATTAAGATTATAATTTTAAACGTACTGTGAAGTAACAATCATTATACTTGTTGTTGTATTGTCCTCGATGATTAGGAAAACTATCAATTGTTTCTACCATTGATGTATTAAAACATCAATGGTTTCTACTGACAATTTATTCGAATAAAATGAGGAATCATTCTTTAATATTTAATCCTTAAATATTTCCACAACTAAATCTACATACAGAGATATACATGTAGGTAGGTACACACATCAAAAAAGTTTGCGATCACTTTGCAAAATCGAAATATTTTTTGGTTACGGTACCTATATTAAGTAGGTACTTACTTATGTTTTTTTTTTTTTTCAAACAGGTTAAGTATTTATATTTAAAGAAAACACACAACAAAGGATTTTTCTTGAAAAAAGTTCAATTTAAAAAAATATATCAGCTTAAGCTAGTGATCACAAACTTTTTTTGATGTGTGTATATCTGATAGGTACCTACAAAGTTGCAAACCATCGATCGCCATGTTACCGAGCAAAGCTTGCGATGACATCACCCGCTAACTCGCTACCGTTTTAAAAGCTTAAAAACTTATATCACTGACTAGCGATAGGTACTTACGGTCTAGTATCTACTGACACGTGACGTCACCATTGTCGGCCATGTTTATTGCGTAGCTCTTTGTTCGCTCTGGGGTGAGCAGTACTCGCACTCGCACTCACGACGCACGCCAATTATTGCCAGCTGTTAAGTATTCAATGGTGTCTCTTTTACTAAATTAGGCAGTACGAAAAAAGGACGGCTATAGCTATGAACTAAGTTAGATATGTCAAACTAGTTTATGCCTTGCGCTTCACCGTGTTTTTAGTCGACATGTTTTTACGTGCACCCTTCATTTGTATAGAATTATTAGTTCCAACTAAATTTGACAGCTCTAAATTATGTCCGCCTCTTTCTCGTTTTATTAGAGAGAAAAAGATAGCAACAGCCTAAATTAAGTTTAGTTTGTGCAGAACAGAATCGACATTCTAAATGCTGAAACTGTTATTTTGGTTTAGGTTATGGCTTTTCTTGTGTAGTGTTTCCCAGTTGCTGGCTTGTGCAGGGCAGAAAATACTGATATTGAGCTGCAGCTGCATTACCTACGTTTCCAAGTGGGAAATGGCTAGGCAGGTGATGATTTTGTGATCCAGCTATGTTCATAATTAGGTTTTGTGTTGTGTATATGAAGCAAATGGATCTGGCCTTTAATGCGATGTCTATAAATATATTAACTCAAGGTACTCGGTACTTACTAATCTTTATTCCTAAGCATTATTTCATTCTTCACAATTTTAATACCCCGCGCCCGCCGGGCTCGGCACCGTCGACTGTCGCTACATGCGGTCTGTCATGCTCTGACCTTGACTGACTTCAGGGTCAGTGCCAGCGTGCCAGCCTCCTGCGCCTGCTGCCAGGCATTACCTCATCGCTATACACAGGTACACATAGCGACAGTATCGAGTTGCGCTCCGTACGCACTACATTACCTCATCACTACACACAGGCAAACATAGCGACAGTATCGAGTTGCGCTCCGTACGCACTACATTACCTCATCACTACACACAGGTACACAAACACATAGCGACAGTATCGAGTTGCGCTCCGTACGCACTACATTACCTCATCACTACACACAGGCAAACATAGCGACAGTATCGAGTTGCGCTCCGTACGCACTACATTACCTCATCACTACACACAGGTACACAAACACATAGCGACAGTATCGAGTTGCGCTCCGTACGCACTACATTACCTCATCACTACACACAGGTACACAAACACATAGCGATAGTATCGAGTTGCGCCTCGTACGCACTACATTACCTCATCACTACACACAGGTACACATAGCGACAGTATCGAGTTGCGTTCCGTACGCAGTACGCACTACATTACCTCATCACTACACACAGGTACACATAGCGACAGTATCGAGTTGCGCTCCGTACGCACTACTTCACAGTTTTTATTATTATTCTAAAAGTAAGTAAAAGTAATTAAAACGCATGGAAATATTGTTACAAAAGTGTACAATAATTTTACAGACATTTTGTATGTTAGGTACTCTTATGTCCTAATTATCATTATGTTAAAATGTTATGTAGGTATGTTTCCGGGGAGGTTATCAGAAAAGTTCATTATAACTGTTTACTTTTAAATAAAAAATTCTTAATTAAAATCTGTGAGGAGGTTTTAATGGCTTTTTTGGGATCACCTCTTGCTTCTGATTCTGCCTAGACCCTAGAACCATGTTGATACTCTACTTGACAAGAAGATAACTAACTTATCTTACTTTAACTTAGGTAGTCATTTTGTGAGATTGAGAATAACAGGGATCATCGCTCGACTGCAATATTCAAGCTTTTATCATTAACTAACTAACTTCGTCCGTGAAAATTGTGATAGCTCACCTAATTTGCATGATATCAATATCATTTATAGTCTATGTTACTCGGTGATAATGTAGCTTTCTAATGGTGAAAGAATTTTTGAAATCGGTTCAGTAGTTTTTAAGTTGAATCGTAACAAACACACAAACAAAAAGTCAAATCTTTCCTCTTTAAAATACCTATTAGTCATAGTCATTAATTAAAGCGTAACATTAATTTACTTTGAAGGGTATGGTTACGTTAACGAGCGTCCATCGATGACGCAACTTCGTCCAACTTATATCGTTATCATGTCGACGGGAAGACATTATGCCGGGCACCATGCTCGACCCATGGGGTTGTGCCATCAGCTGGCCACCTTCCCATGGGCTGGAGGGGTCAGCTGAGGGACTGCCTAATGGTGTTGTACAAGATAACAAGACACGAGGAAAGTACGTAGGTATTTGAGCAAATAGGGTCGTTTCGCCGGTATCGCGACCACCTTCAGTAGGCGACCATTTGACGGACTAAGTTTGTTTAAATCAAGATAATATTATTTGTAGAGGTAACCTAGATAAAAAATAAATCTAACGTGCTTTATAAATAATAATGAAATAAGAATTAACACAGTTTAAAACAAATGGGTTAACCCAGAGCCGAAAAAAAATTGCTCAGTGCGCGTCTTGATTCCGCGAGATGATATGATACCGCGAGTTGGAAAAAAAATAACACGGCGCGCGGCGCTCAAAGCTAAGTTTTATTACTTATTTCATATTTTACACACAAGTTAGATGTTAAATTGTACAATCGATAAGTTTTGTTTATTATTTAGTTGTATTTTGCTACTTTTTAACTTATTATTCAGATAAAATCCCGTGGTCGGTAACCGAAATGCTTATTTATCAAAAACGTTAGATAGCGACCACATGGTCGCAAACCGACGATAACCGCATTATTTTGTTTTGATTAATATGATCGTAATGCTTCATACAGGACTGTTACAATTTTAAGGTAGCATTGTAAAAGGTTTTCTTTGTAGTACTTTGGTAAGCGACCACCAGTTTCTTTGAAAGAACTTTGTTTAATTTACGTACAAAATTGGGTGGTCGTAAACCAAAATAATCGAAATAAAGACATTGGTTTCCGGCCACCATAATTTTGTATGAGAAAAATAACGGCCGCTAACAGAAATAAGTATGAAAGTTCATTGAGTATGCGACCACGTCTGATTTTTTTAATTTGTTTGGTTAATGAAATGTCCGGTTAATAATTATTTTAGCAAGCGGTTGTACCTAATCTGTCGAAAACTAAATATTATTATTTTTCAGTTTAAAACAAAATGAGTCATAAAAACAACAATAAATATTATTATAATTTTTTTAGATGGAGCTCCCAAATAATTAAAAGTCAACAAAAAAAATATAAAGAGACTGTCCAGTACCTACACTGAAGAAGCCCTGAAAAAAGCTTTCGATGATATAAAATAACCAGATGACTAGAAAATATTGATGTTGATTATTTTTAAATGTACATATAATTTAGGATATTGTTTGACTAATGAATGTTAATTCTATTACAACTAAGTAAGTATGATTAAGTTCCTACGAAATATAAGAATATTTTTAATTTAAAAAAAAAACATTACACCAAAATAATGATTCCCATATTTGTTTTTATTAACGAGGTAAAAATTAAAATATTTTTAAAGCGATTATTATTGTTTTAATGACATATTTTTCATATTAAAATAGCGGTCGCAAACCAGCACACTGGTGGTCATAAACTGATAAAAATGGTCGTAAACCGACGTTTTCGCTATATTTTCACTTTTTCAGCATTTTATAAATATTTTTGTATGAATGTATTTTATTTTATGTATTGTATCCAAACTAGATTATATTTGGGACAAATTCACATTAACAAATACTATTTTGCGTGTAGACAACATTTTTTTTTCCTTATCTGAAGTGGGGAACTCGGCTAACTGGTCGCTAACCGGCGCAATGACCCTATACTGTTAAGTTAATTCCTTTCGATAAGGGATTACACATAACCTAGGTTATCATGTTATAAATAGGTAGACCATGTTGTTATTCGGAAAATAGGATTTCATTTCTGTAACCGGTTAGGTTATCAAAAGTAAAAAAAGTCGAAGGCTAAATGGCAAAAAAACATTGAATGGATAATTATGTGTTACTAACTCACGATAAAGATCGATTGAATACTGATTGTGATTTATGGTGTTATGATCTACTTAGCTATCATTCGTTTTTTCTGGTAAGTACCTATTACGACATATTTGAGGTGTGTATTTTGCGAAATTGACAAGCCTAAATTCCATTTAGAAAACAACGCTATTAGCGCTGAAACTACCTTATTTTGATTGTTAGTTATTTTAGGTATTTCATAATGAACCCACCCCACACTCACCTCCTCACTGAGCACACAGAGCCCAGCCCACAACTCCTGCGAGTCCTGCTGTCCAACCAACCATCACTCATGTCCCGTGTACCCCCTGCCCACCAGAGAGCCGCAGTAAATCGAATCTCTTTTGTTTTCCGCTACTTAAATCCGGAAATCAAGTTTCCCTCGAATCTGTTCCCTTTGTATTGTTTTGTCTCGTCTTATTTATTGGAGCAAATAATCTCCTGCCTACCATCACGCCAGCTTCTATTAGGTAGGAGGCCTGGCAGACGTGTTTTGACACATTTTTCCTGAACTCGACGAGACATTGTTTTGATCACAGTAATGAATGACGATAACAGTCTTATTCACTGTATTACCTACTTATCGAGGAATAACGCTTAGATACTTATCGATGATAATGACTTACCGTAGGTATCGATAATGTTTTGATTTTTTTGCTAAATAAAAACTTTTTGCAAAAAATTAAATCGACTTCAAAGAAACTGAATCAAACACACAGACGTCACCGACTTCTGAAGCTTAAGTTATTTTTCACTTAGTTGTGTTTTTGAAGTCGGTACTTAATAATTTTTGCAAAAAAAAAAAAAATCCATTTTTAATTGTAATCCCTACTAATACTACTACTACTATAATATATTTATATATTTAATATTTAATATTATAAATGCGAAAGTAACTCTGTCTGTCTGTCTGTCTGTCTGTTACCTTTTCACGCCTAAACCGCTGAACCGATTTTGATGAATTTTGGTATAGAGATAGATGGAACCTTGGGAAAGGACATAGGGTACTTTTTATCCAGATCCCGATCCCGATCCCGGAATTATACGGGTGGAAACGCAGAGTGCAGTTGTGTATCGTATATCCCTACTAAATGAATTTTGGTATAGAGATAGATGGAACCTTGAAACGGTTGTGATCATTCAACATTGATGGTGATTGTGATGGTGATCGTGATGGTGATCGTGATGGTGATCGTGATGGTGATTGTGATGGTGATTGTGATGGTGATTGTGATGGTGATGGTGATTGTGATGGCGATTGTGATGGCGATTGTGATAATGATTGAGATAACGATGATGGTGATTGTTATGGTGATTGTGATTGTGATGGTGATTTTGATAGTGATTGTGATGGTGATGGTGATTGTGATGGTGATTATGATGGTGATTGTGATGGTGATTGTGATGGTGATGGTGATTGTGATAGTGTGATTGTGATAGTGAATGATTGTGATGATGGTGATTGTGATGGTGATTGTGATGGCGATTGTGATGGCGATTGTGATGGCGATTGTGATGGCGATTGTGATAATGATTGAGATAACGATGATGGTGATTGTTATGGTGATTGTGATTGTGATGGTGATTTTGATAGTGATTGTGATGGTGATGGTGATTGTGATGGTGATTATGATGGTGATTGTGATGGTGATTGTGATGGTGATTGTGATGGTGATTGTGATGGTGATTGTGATGGTGATTGTGATGGTGATTGTGATGGTGATTGTGATGGTGATTATGATGGTGATTGTGATGGTGATTGTGATGGTGATTGTGATGGTGATTGTGATGGTGATTGTGATGGTGATTGTGATAATGATGGTGATATTGATGGTGACTGTGATTGTGATGGTGATTGTGTTGGTGTTTGTGATGGTGATGGTGACTGAAATAGTGATGGTGATTGTGATAATGATTGTGATATTGATGTTGGTTTTGATAGTGATGGTGATTGTGATAATAATGGTGGTTGTGACAGTGATGGTGGTTGTGATGATTATGAAATTTGGCACATCGATAGTTTATAACCTGGATTCACATGTAGGACACTATTTATCCCTTTAGTATGATTCAGTGGGACAGTTACCGAACTTTACGCGGGCGAAGCCGCGGGCAACAGCTAGTATTATATACAAATATATTATTAGCAATACATTTATTTTAACATAACATAACATCACGCCTGTAATCCCCAAAGAGTTGGACTGAGGTGTACCCAGAGTACCTGTAGGTACTCTGGGCGTCGAAATGTGGGTGTACCCACATTTCGACAGTTATGTCTAAGTCCCATGTAACAGGGGGCGAGCGCTGCTGGCGCAAATCCAGACTCCGTGGCTGCTACTGAGAAATTCTTGATGGAAAAACCCAATAACACTTTGTCCGACCTGGGAATCGAACCCAGGACCTCATGCTGAGTAGTCGCCACCACTAGACCAACGAGGCAGTCATTTATTTCATATTGTTAACAATTGTCATGGTAATAGGCTTATCCCCAATAAAATTGAACTTAACATACCTACCTAACTGTCGAAAGGTGGGTGTACTGTACACATCTGCATACCCCCTCAGAGCATACAGGCGTGATGATATGTTATGATGTTGTGAAAACAACAAACATCCAAGCGATTGCAGCAATCACGACCGATTTGCTGTCTATAATTGAAGAGTTCCATTGTATTTCGCCGAAGATCAGATCTTCACCAAATTTAACGGGACCACCGCGAAGTAATTTTCTTCCAAACAAAAAAAGAATCATCGAAATCGGTACACAATTGGCAAAAAAAAGGCTGAACAAAAAAAAATCAGACGAATTGATAACCTCCTCTTTTTGGTAGTCGGTTAAAAAATAAATGCTTTTTTTTAATCATATTGTGTACTCATAGAGTTGTTGTAACGTAAGTGCCTATTTACGAACCTAAAATTCGATATTCAATGAAAGTGTTTATTATAAATAGTACCTACCTTTTTACTAAATAAAGTCATCGTTCCATAAAATCATCATCTGTCAAGCCTTTATTTCTTTCTTTCTTTCACTTCACCCGCTACTTCGTCCGCAAATGTGTGACAGTCCGGCTTATATGCAATATATTTTTGTAATGTAACGTATAGCGACTTCCTATCTGACCTCGATGCGATACCCCTTGGTTAGACTAGTTGTCAGACTTACCGGCCACCGACTACCTGTAACGATTGTCAAAGATCTACAAATGACAGCCTGGATCAGGGTCGGGGGCTTTTGGCTCAACGACACATGAGTAGTGCATGATGTGCTTACCTGTAAGAGGTTGATACACTTGTCTGTGACTATTGAATGTATCTTGTATTTTGAAGCAGTGTATATTAAATTGTTGGTGAGCCAAATAAATAAAATAAACTGCTTTTTGACTTTTCCGAGGGACGGAGGCAACTCGGTAAGTAATGGGTAGTCATCCACCCGCGAATCAACCTAGGTAAGAGCGGCTTGACCTAAAGATCGACCCGAGCCGCTGTTATTATTTATTTAGTCAGAGCTCCTTCGTACCGTACCTATTTCTTAAAATAATAATGGTACGAATGTAAATATTTAATCCATGTAACACTGTAAGCTCACGTATTTTTTGTACATTGTTCAAGTCATTTCTTTAATCATTTGTAACAACAAGAGTCGGCTCAGAGCACACAAGAGTAGGTAGGTTTACTTACATACACACATAATCAGATTACCTCATATAAAAACTGAGCTATCTTAATGCCCGGCACTTTTTTAGGGTTCCGTACCCAAAGGGTAAAAACGGAACCCTATTACTAAGACTTGGCTGTCTGTCCGTCTGTCCGTCTGTCCGTCTGTCCGTCTGTCCGTCTGTCTGTCACCAGGCTGTATCTCATGAACCGTGACAGCTAGACAGTTGAAATTTTCACAGATAATGTATTTCTATTGCCGCTATAACAACAAATACTAAAAACAGAATAAAATTAATATTTAAGGGGGGCTCCCATACAACAAACGTGATTTTTTTATAATAATTGGTACGGAACCCTTCGTGCGCGAGTCCGACTCGCACTTGGCCGGTTTTTTCTCTGGGCGAGCAAAATTTTTTTTGCTGGTAACTTTTTTGTCGTTACGTCATGCTTTTTTTGTACTTAATTGTCACTGAGAGCGTGGTTTATAGAGGGTTTTATGTTGGTCCACCCACAGCATCCAACTCATTGAATAGACTCAATGCGTTGGACTGACACACGAGATGTTTAGGGGCCCGTGGACTGACACGCGAGATGTTTAGGGGCCCGTGGATGAACAACCGGCATTCGATTATTTTTATGTTTTATTGGGTTAATAAAGTGCGTTGAAAGTTTAGAAGGTGTGACGTCTTGTCAGTAGCGTCGGATATTCTAGTTTACATGAAACTAAACGCTACTAGCCAAATACCAATTTAAAAAAAAAAAAAAATACTGCAATGACTCCAGACTGTATAAAATTTTGCTGTTGATTCGAACATTATTGCTCTGCTAGAGTTAATATTGCATTTAAATCGTTTTTTATTTCGTTCGCTAAGATTGTGATGGATGGTACCTACAATAGCAATACAAAAAAAAAACATTGTAAGAGGCCATGAAATCAAGATTTACTAAACCAGAACTCATAGTAACAAAAAAGATAAGTAAAGTTAACTAGCGACTGACCCTTCCATCTTCACAGAAACAAAAAATAAACTCAAATACGGGTCCCTAAACTAAATTCAAGTATTTGATTGGTTCGCGTGGGGTGTGGGGTTCGATTCCCTGCTCGTTTATTACGGATTACGACTGGCTCGCCATTGAATTATGTATTATCGTTTTTATCTAAACAATTCGCACCATAATTGATTGGCCGTGAAGTGTGATGGGAGATTTCGTTTCAGATTGTTTGCTTTTGTATGGTTTCATTTAAGAGTTTTTTTTATTCTGAGATTAGGTATGCAAGGTCCTATATTATTTCTAAAACGATGGTGAATTTTGAATCTGGTAAAACACTAAAACTGACAACTTATCATTAAACAAATAATTATAAAAAGCACCTTTTAAGAGTAAGAATAATTATTTTAAGGAGTGATTACCAAGAAACTGATACAGCAATTATGGCTACATTCGAAATAAATATAATTCGAGAATGCGGTTTCATGATTATATAGGTAAGAAGTAAGTATAAGAACATTTTTTTTGCGTAATCGACGTTTAGTGACCAATCGGGGAGCTGACTCCGACTGTTTCTTTTCTACAGTAGGTACAAATAGCACAGGACTAATTATGAGGATGGTGACGGAACAAGCAGCGTTAGTGCTCGACCATGAGAGCCTTCTCCTCTGCTTACCCTGGCACTGACGTGGCCAGGTAACTGGATCGGCGCATCGACCTTCGTATTTAGTAAGGCTGTGACCTCTTTGCTATATCAGGTATATAAATATCAGCCAGCTATGTACTATCGAGGACACTCCCGCCTGACCACCACTAAGCTCATTTTTGCTTGCACTCGCAACATAAAAACGCTCTCTAACCCCGCCCCGTTGACTTTGTGTAGAAAAAATGAATGAAAAGATACCAAATCGGCCGAGCGCATTGACGACGCACGCCAAACGAGAGTTATTGGTACTTTGCGCGCCAAAGTTGACGCTTTCCTAATAGGCCCAAACTTTAAGGGGGCGTGGCTCGGCGCCTCCTCATGATATAAGCGAAAAAAAATTAAAATGGTCAGGCGGAAAACACCCCGATAGTACCTACTAGACGTTACTGATATTTTCCTTAATTAGGTATACCTTTGTATCGGATGGGTCAGAATGGAATGTTAGAACATCCGTAACAGATGGGAGAAGGTAGTTCTTGAGGATGCCAACGTTGCAATGTATCTTGGACATGATAGAATTGGATGAGTTTTATTAACAGTCAGGCATCCAGATGTATGATGGCGTATCTAACTAAACTACTGATCGTCTGTTTTAGAACCATCATTTCAAAATCCATAATCTCCTGAGGGCCACGGTCAGGGCCTGGGCCTGGGCTATCCTAGTGCTTTCTCTCGGATGGGCCATCTGTTCGCGCTTCCACAGCGATTCCTATTTTTATTACGTAAACTCACTTTTCGGAAGCTCGTATCGGTCCATAAACTATAATTAATATTTGACTTTTCACAGTTGTTCTAGCCACACCAGGAGTAAGTATTTTTAATGTTTCAATGTCCACCCAATGACGAGTAAGATATTTTCAAATCAATCTCTCTTTTGTGTGACGTACAATTCCTCCTGGGAAAGAGTTTAAATATTTATTGATGGCCTCTTAAGTACTTCGAAAATCAATTAAAACTATAATAGTCTTCAATTATAATAAGAAATAACCTGTTTCATGATTCTATCAAACAAGTAGTGTGACAACTTTAAGATTAATTTACAAATGAGCTCAGAAATGCATTACAATATAATTGGAGACCATAAAGTAATTGGAATCCGTTGGAGGTCAACTGAAGTTAAGTCAGATTTATGTGATCGTAGCACCGACTTGCACTTTACGCTATTTTAAAACTAATTCCTTTAAATGAACCGGTTCACAGGTCAGAGCCCATTCATCTTATAAATTAACTTTAAAATAATTATGGAACTTAATACTGTTGCTTGTGGCTTTTGACCGTAGTAAGTAACTGATTTGTATAGTTTCCCCTCTGAACCGTGTTTTCTATTTATCTGAAAATGGCAGCCAGATCGGATGAAACACAAGTATTGTATGTAACGCAAGCTAACAGATGAGAGAGGCTCAATACATCGTAAGAGTTAAGCTTCTTGTCTTAGCCGAAAAATGTAAGTTTATGTTCAGAAAAATGAACATAAGATTCAAGGGACATGAAAGCTCTTCCTGAGTCCTTACACCTAAATTATGAGCATCCAAGAGACATCTATGTATAAACACCCGACATCCTAATAGCTATACAGTAGTACCACCTAAGTGTGCGCACAAACATGCGACTGCAACAACAAACAGAGCACGATTAACAATCGGTTGCTTTGGCTTCGACAGTCAAGTAACGGAAACGTAAAGTTTGTAGCTGGAATCAGTGGAAGTCGTAAGTCGTGGGTGTTCCTCCGGGCTGCGAGCTGCGTCGTAAACAGTTGCGAGGAAATACAGAATATCTACTCCGCATAATGCACGAAAAGTTCTGGAGCGGCGATCGCAAACCGGAAGGAATTGTGTTGGAAGGCCTCTCATTAGGAGGACCGATGACCAGGTGAAGGTTGCGGGAATACGTTGGATGCGAGTTGCACGGGACCGGTCAATGTGGCGACACTTGGGGGGGCCTATGTCCAGCAGTGGACGTCTTTCGTCTGAAATGATGATGATAATCCTTTGTGGATTATTTCAAGGGTAAGTGCATTAAGCTCATGTTTAGTCTCTATCGTATCTAGTATCAAAGGAGTTATATTGTGTTCGAAGATAGTGTACGCTTGTTTATAAGTAACCTACACTTCAATTAAAAACTTGAATACTCCTTGTGACTATATCAGCCTTCCCACTCTTTCCACTTTTACGGCGGTTGTGGTCAAATGTTTAAAGAAATATTTTAGTTTTTGGCGCTATCTTCCTTGTCTAGCAGTCTTTTCTTCCTTCTCAACCATTCCCTTGTTACCTTCTAGTTTTTATCTGGTAGGTATTTGGCATAATTATTGCAGATTATTCTTTGATACTTATCGGTTTATTGGAGACTGCTTCCACTGTTTATTCAGATTCTATGACACTCGCAGATGGGCAAGTCGTTGTGGCTATATTCTATACTGACTGAGAAATCACAAAACACTGCACGATTACATGTAAATATAGAATGTAATTGTCTAAAGGATAACAAACGCGCCATAGCAACAACAACGAGTGCGACTTCTGCATGTTTCTGTTCAGTGGTCACAAGCAGTTGTCGGACGATTGTTTTACTTCAGGGGGAGTTCACTTCCGAAACCGGTTTATTTTCGTGTGTTAAGATAACGATCAATAAGGAGTAGATTGGTGATTGCACAACCTATAGGGACTGCTTTGAGATGTGCATAGATCAAGTAGCCAGCATTTGGAAGGTAAAGTAAACCTTATATATTTTTAGATTAGCTAAAATTAGATCAATGGAAACTTATATATAACTAAAGGCATGTACAGCAGGCCTCATAATATCTGGAGTTTCACTTGAATAAGACGGCAGCTGATTCCGGTGTTGTTGGCACTGAGTAGCGTCGCGTCGCTTCCCGCTGTACCTTACTGATATCCCGGCCACTCCCGGCCACCAGAGACAGACAGGCAGAGAGAGAGTAGCACAGAAACCCACACATTTCTACAATAACTGCTGGCTGTTATCGCACGCCATTACCGTCCGGCGCCGTCCGGTGCTGTCCGGCCGTCCGGTGTCCGCAGATAAACTGGCCGGACTCGTATCTTGAGTTATAGCTGTTGGCTAAACTATGAGACTAATGGGTTTTAATTGTACTGTTTATATGGCCTTTCAAGAAATGTGTAGCTTTGCATAATAGATCAGTCGTTTATTAAACGTATCTGATATTGAAATGAGTTTCTTGTTCTCATTATTTTACTCAAAATGTTGACAGTAGAGTGGGATGACACTGTTGGGGTGAGAGCAACAATACCTACTTGATTTGCATAAGTTACGAGTACCCTATACAATACAATCCTAATGTGTTGAATTTAAATACCGCAATTTCAAACAGCACAGTAGCACACCCTCCGTCAGTCCGTCCTCCCCCACCGCCCCTCCCGCCACCCTTCGCTGAGTACCGCCAGTACCCAGCACCAGCACCCAGCCTGCTAATGCACACTGCTCCTGTCATCCACAAATCTAATTGTAGTCATAATTTTCTGAAATTGTACTTTGAAGCTCTCACTTCCTCGCCATTCAGAATAACGTCGTAAAATATAAATTACTTTATTTTTATTTTCCGAAACTTTTGATTTTCAACATCACGACTTTTGTCCGAGAATTATAGCATTTAGAGTGTTTCCTGCGATAGTAATAATCGGTGTAAAACTATAAACGACGAGTTATTGGGCGCATGGCTGTTGGGCGCCCGCTGCTTAATCCAATCCCAATAGGGAAGACAACATTTTATTGTATCGTTATTATAAGTATAAATTGTCAAAATGGACCATTAACCTTTTACACGTTAAAAACGATAGTTTTATAACTGAGTCGTAAAAATGACGTAAAATTACTGTTTTAAAAGCGATTCCCATTTAACATCCATTTTTTTGTAGAGAGAGAAAACGAGCCAAAGCTTTATTAAATAGTTTTGTAAAAAATAACAAGAAAAAAGGTTATCAATCACGAGCCTCTATTTCGCCAAAATAGTTTACTTTTGAAACAGATTCCGAGATAGTAGGTATCTGTCACATATTTCATCAGTGTCCGGAGCCTGCGGCTCGAGAGCTGCCAATAAATAACATTTGCCACTCGCAGCTCTGTGACGGTTGACAGCTGCAATTTTTTAACCCCGCACTTCAACTGGCAACTTTTATGCGCGCTACATAAAAATTGTTCGTTTACGACTTTCTGCGGGCGCACGCGGGGGGCGAAAAAATAACGAAGGGCGTCGCTTTATCGTCCTCGATATTAAGACTGAGTTAGTGTCATAAAATATAGGATACGTACCTACTAGTATGTGCTCGCTAGTGTTTTGTATGTTAACGCTTCGACGTATAAAAAGGCTTCCTTTTTATGGTCGCTCTCTTTATTGTTTTATCAACATACATTTGGAATGCCGGAGACGTGCAGAGCTGCACCGTTCATCGTCTTCGCATACGATGTTTTCGGCGCTTATTCCACGCGAGAATGCGTAATTTACCCCTTTTATATAAATATTATACGGGATTGTTTGAATTTTCCACCATTTCGTAAATATTTTTATTTGGGTTTGGATGCGGTTTGGAGAGATTTACGTTCGTTTTTTACTTACCACATCGATAAGGATCCTAAAGCTCATAAAAAAAGAGTAACAGAACAAAAACCGTATCGGACAGTATCGGATACCTCGCTAAATTCGTTCCCCTGCGGTTTCGCACCGCTCACACTTGTGAATTCATTCTCTCATAAATGGGTTCCTTCTATCTGGCAGAATCTTGATACTCCGAAATTTATTTGGCATAACACACTTGGCATAATCTTCTTTAAACGAATATTTTTAAGGCATAAAAATTATTTAATATAGTTATTGTTTGGCCGAATGTTTGTATTTCCGAATTTACAATGGCATACTTTTAAGATAGCAGAATTTTATTTGGCATAATTACCTTTGGCAATGTTCAAATTTCACACAATTTCACTTGGCATTTTACGAAGATGGCAGAATTTCATTTGGAATAATTGTATTTGGCATTATTGCCATTTCTATAAAATAGCATTTTTAACCAAACATTTAAATATTGTCTTAAAAAGTAATATGATGGGCTACAAAAGTTAGTGACAGAAACGAATCGCTCCAAAACCGACTTTACGTAGTCTTGTCTGCCCTACCCCTAGAGTGTAATTTAAAATCGCGTAGGCGCGGAGGGGCGAGGCGGCCCGCGAGTTGAGGAGCAGGTTGTTGTAACACTCGCCGCCGCTGCTGAGGCTGGCCGGCAAAGCCGGCCAGCAAGCCGAAGCTGCGGTGGTGAGCGTTAAACACATCTGCGACGATAAGCTCGCGTGGGGCCGCCAGAGCCCCGCAGCGCCGGAGCCGTGACAGAAACCATGCCTGCTGCATGTTGCATGCTTGCTTGCATGCTGCATGCTTGCTTGCATGCTACATGCTTGCTGCATGAATGGTGTATGCTGGTGTGCATGTATGCATATTGTATGCTGGTTTGCTTACTGCATGCTTGTTTGCATACTGCATGCTTGTTTGCATACTGCATGCTTGTTTGCATACTGTATGCTTGTTAGCATACTGCATGCTTGCTGCATGCAAGATGTATGCTTGTTTGCATGTTTGCCTCCTGCTTACAGAAAATAAAAACCACATGTTCACAATCAACTGTTTTAATGAATTTTCTGTGATGTGGATGTGATAGATGAGTCTTTCCATTGTTACGCATAAGAAATGTATGCTAAAACATGATTCTAACTGTAAACTTTCTGAGATATGATAGTTCTGCTTTTAGTGACTATTGATATAAAATTTATGCCAAAAGATGATTCTGGCTGTGAACTTTCTGCGCTAAGATGGTTCTACTTTTAATTCTTATGCATATGAAATTTATGCCTAAAGATGATTCTGCCTTACAAAATTATGAGTTTTGAATGTATGATAAATGAGTGTCTGCCAAACGATTTTCTGCGAAATGAAGTTTATGCTATCCGCTGTTATGCAAAGTAATATTATGACATAAAAAGTTCTGCTATAAAGGGTGGACCCCTCATAAATATAATCAACAATAACATATTAGTGTAAATTGAAATCTTATCGCCGAATTGCTTTTGTTTCGTACTTAGGTTATTAATTATTTAAAAATCCACTCTCACCCTCTCAGCCCCCTCTCACCGATATTGCGTGGCAAACAGCTGATTCCTTCTTTGTTTCGGCTACGCTCTTGACTTGGGTGGGACCCTTATTACCCGAAAATAAGCTGTAGCATTTAACCGACATGGTTCAATTTGGCTTGAATACGTGTAATGATAGGGTGGCAGGAAGTCAGCTGACTGCATCGCTCAGATGTTATTAGAAACGAAAATTCGTTAAGGTACGCGAAACTCGCTGGTAGACACAAGTTTTGAATAGCTCAATAATTTAATGGCCAAAATTCGAATACCTTTTAGTAAGTTCGGTCTCGTTCGAACAATAATTTGAATTAATAATTTTGTCTACGAAGCGAGCAGTTGGGCGCACTGTGGAACAGAACCAAGTAGGTAACTATTTGTTAGAACTTGTTCATTTGAACACGAAACTAATTAGGTATGTGTTTGAAACCTTTCGGTTAACTTGATGTTTGTAAAAATGTTCTTTTGTGTTATAATTTTATTTGTAGGAACTTTACTCTCTTCTGATAATTAGATGAATACGGTAAGGGAAATAGATAGACCGGTACGTCAAGAATAATTTGTGTTTGGAAATCACGTAGCGACGAAATGTCATTTGTGGCAGAGAAAATGGCGGGGTAGTCTGTGAGTAGCAGAAGCTTATTGATTTTAGTGAAGTACGTAAGTACTGTGTCATGTAGGTGCAATACCTAATCTTGCAGCTACAATGGTAAACTCGTGTTGAACAATAGAATCTATAAATATTTTAAAACTTCTACATACTTACTTAAGTGTAAAAACGTGTACTTGCGTCGCAGTTTTAAATGTATCCCTTAGGTACTCGTATTGGCATCATATTCGGCTGAATATGCTACGTCTCCAGCCGAATACAGTCATCTGTCTTCTGCCGAAGTCCTGGGCCTGCTAATCGCCGCCATAACTCACGCTCTTCGCAATATCGTCAACCAATCTCGCAGTAGGAGCCCCACGGCCCCACAGCCCCACGGCCCTAGGGCTCCACGGCCCCATGGCCCGCGTCCACGTTTTGTTCTCGATCATGGCTCGCCATTCGTTATGTGGTTCGTGTTATGTTGTTGTTATCCTCTATGTTTTTTTTGGAAATATGTAAGTATGTAAGTCCTTATATCAAAACTAGCTTGTGCTCGCGGCTTCGTCCGGCTTCGTCCGCGGCGGGAACGTCCCAGCGGAATAAACATCCTATGTCCTAATCCCGGTGCCCGCTGGTCATTTCATCGTAAACCGTACTTAAGAGCCTATACTACCTCAAATGGCTTAGCATGATCCTCCGTTACGCCTAAAATATTGCAGCATTAATTTAGTGAAGGCGTTACAATTTACAAACAAACAAACTTACTTTCACATTATTTGAATATTAGTTAGGATATTCTTTTGACACTATTTATCAATTAACCTAGATTTATTTATTTATTTAATAGGTAGGATGTAATTTTAATTTTATTAATGTTATTGTTTAATTATTATTTTATTACTAAAATTTTTGGATTGAATGTAATTTTATGTACTTACTTGAATTGATTGAATGTTGACTAATTTCTAATTTAATTATTACTTAATTTCTAGTGATGTATTGCGAACTGCAACCTGTACTGTACGCCGAATATACCTACCTAGATTTACAATAGATATGAATTTACTCTTTCCTGTTTTAATTTTTTCCGTGAATTTCAACTAACATCCTCAGATGGTTAGATAAGAATATTTTGCTACAAAATAACAAGATAATTCACAGCCTCTCATTAACCCCACCCCATTAGAACTTCGCTAAAACCACAAATTACTTGAGCTTACATTAACTGCCTTTGCTAATCCAAATATAGGTTTGACGTTTTATAAATAGGATATTATACGTTCTAACTCTGCGTGTATGAGAGCCCCGACTTTATGCGGAATATTTAGTGGGACATGGGTACCTTGTGACATTAATTGACATTTGGAGTGGCTCGAGTCCCTTAAGGGGGCTAGATATGTGCGTAAAGACATAAATATTAAGGGCACAGTTTGTAATGCCGGGGAATCGCGCGCAATCGGCAGGATTCGGACGGAATCGGGAGCACTCGGGAACTGTAGGCGTCAAGTTTTTAGGGAGAATTGGGTTGAGGAGATTGATGATCGGTTGATTTTATCGGTGGTTTTATGGGTTTCTTATACCTACGTGTTCTAAAAAAGGGACTCCGGGATACTTTTATATATGATCTATAGAGGTGTCTATTTGTATTACTCACACAATCATTCATCTTTAATTAAGTATCTAGTCTAGCTCTTGCTAGACTACACTGGCTACACCGCTACAGGCCTAAGTACAGCTCAGTTCAGTATCCTATCTATTGAAATAAGTAGATATGTTACTTATTTGATAATAGCCTTTAGCCGAGTGGTATCCGGCAGAGTAGAATAGTACCAACCCCTTACACTCACGGGTGTCGTATAAGGCGACTAATGTCTGAGGCAGAACACCTTGCACCTCCGTAGACCTGAGAATGGGCAGCAGCGATTTCTGTTAGTCTTTAATCACTGCGATCTCCAATCCGCCTGCCAAGCGTGGAGATTACGGCAAATTCCTCCCATCATGGGAGAGGCTTATGTCCAGCAGTGGACTTTATGGGCTGTTGTTGTTGTTGATAATAAACTTGAAAACTATTTTGGTAAAATCAATGTCAGTACCTAGCCACCATAACCCATATTAACTTCCATTAACTATTAGGTATAACCCCATTAAAAGAACAAAGCCACAAAACACAACCTAGCAACAACCTCTAGCCAAATCGTGAATACCAACCTCACATAACCTGATAACCACCTTCACTAAGATTACGTAAAAGTAAAAATATTGTAACAAAAACTTCCGTCCCTCAAACACTCATTTTTATAGCATTCCTTCACGGACGCCCCCGAACGGGGCTGCACAGAGCTCCTCGGCAGTCGGCACACACGCGGCGACGAATAGAGGACGATTTCGGACGGGTTCATTCATACGAGTACATTACGTATCTGCATGTACCTACATAAAGCCCAATGGAGGGATTATCTGAGGAGTAGTCTTCTCTCTGTTTGATATTCTGGAGAGCAATGGGTATAGTAGGTATAATTCAGCAGTGTCAATTTACTATGGAATCCTTAGAAATCTTAGGGTTATTATAAGATATTTGACCCTAGCTGCTGTGAATCGAACTGACGCTCACGCTCAACAGAACGCTCTGCGACTACTAGACAACGGGGCAGTTTCTTCTAATACTGCTTTGGTAATAAAACATCATGACTACAAAGTTCACCACAATCCTTGTACTACCGAGCAGAGTGTTCCGAACATCATGGATGGTAGCTGAAGAGCACTCGAGCCGTCGCATGCAGATGTGGGTCCTCACCGGCACTCACTGCTACTGAGGCAGTGAGGCTGGGGGACCGCGTGGTGGAGTGTGCGAGAGGAGAGGGATCAATTGATTTGTGCGTCGTACAGGACGGACGGGGAATGGGATGTTGTAATGTGTATGTTGATTATGTCGGGTGCGGAAAAAGACGGTGCTGCAAAAAACGGTGCGGAAGCGTCATATTCAATAAATTCCGAATGATTTAACTAACTGAAAAATAACGTTTTTTTAAATATCAACTGCTTAATAAAGCGGTTTGCCTGATACTGAACAAGCTGCAAAGTAATATTAAGGTAAACAGGAAGTTACCCCTACTGGCAAAAATACGTACGTTCCACATACACCTTATCTGACACACATTTAAAAACATATTCACAATTACGTCGTGATTTAGTGACACCCTTGAAGTGCCCCCCGCCCCCACCCCCCCCCGCACCGCACCGCACCGCAACATATCCAGCGCGCGGCGTGATGCCTCAGCTGACAGCCCCGCTGATACCGACTTACTCTCACAGGAAAACACTTCCTTATTCAACCACCAACTTTACTCTGCGAATAACAACCCCCGATTTTTTCCCTACCACCCAAACCACAAGGTTCAAAATCATGTAGCGGAAAATTTCTGACTAGTGAAAATATGAAGAGATCCTTGCACAGGCAATCTCACGCTCAATGTCGCTTTATCGTTATAATGGAGATTGAGTGTAAGCGAGACGCCGCCGTGCGACAGAGGGAGACGACGCATCTTGATGAAATTCATGAAGTCAGCCGAGATACAAGAATATTTTGTTCATGTCAGTGAATTTGTCGGCCCCGCCTTACGGAGTCGGAGTAATTTTAGAATTTTATCTTGAATGTTGTTTATCTTGCGCCAAAGTTACTGGCTCAAAAAATTGGCTCAGCCCTTGTTATAAATAAACACGGGCATATTATATATTATATCAGATTCATTATAAAGTTTTCTTAGCGAAGCCGAAAGGCACTTGTTCTCCCCGTCATTGCAATCAATTTTTTGTTCTACACCATACCAGGGAACCTTCTAGTTACGGAGATATTGGGGGTCAAAGTTTTTTTTTAAATTAAGTTCTTAATGTAAGATGTGTGTATTTAGTTTTTAATGTAAGATTTTTACTTTAAACACCTCCACGACCCCCGTACTATTCAATCCATCCATCAGCACAATGTTTTGAGTGCGTTACTTTGAGTTCTACCACAAAACATTTTTCACCCCAAACAAAAGTCATTTCCCAGCAATAATTTTTGCGTAAAGTTACTTAGTTTGATGTACAGAATGCTTGGTTGACGGCTTCGTGATGAGGTCTTTTACACCCTGTACCTATAGTCATCTTGTTTAGCTGTGGAAAAACTTCAAACTTATGACGAAACTCTGTGATGGCACGTAGAAAAAGGCAAACAAAGAAACAGTAACCTACAAACAACCCCCTGACACAGACTGCAAAGTTATAATATTGATTATGATTAGGTACTACGCTGTGATGCTTTCAGATCTCTCAGATTGTAACAAATTGTCACATTTTAAACGTACTTCATGTGAAAGCTCATAAAGATATTTTTAACCGATCCCAAGTTTACCGCAACGCGTTCGGCAGTCATCAGCGGAACGGCCACGTAAATAGCAAGTCTCCCCCGCACTCACTCAAGCAAGGCTAAAACATCCCTTTGTGAACACCAGCCATACTTACACCATGCCCGTGTTAGCCGTGTATGATACTCACAGGGAAGATGTCCGGTGACGGCATGCGGCATGGGCATGGCACGGGGAACAAAAGACTGCTGCGAAACTAACTCTCATAATGTAATGCGTATCGTTACGCCTCGCGCCTGTGAGCCCTGGTGGAGCTGAGCAGGGTAAAGGTATAGCGCACACATGATAATAGAGGAGTGACTTGTAGGTTCCTTCGATGTAGATAGGTACCTAGATTGAGCATCGATCGATCGTCGTTTTTCACCCACTCAATAATATCCAAGTCTGCTTAAACTCGAGCCCTCTAGGAAGGGATCGTGTTTGGCGTACTCTGCCGATGGAACTACATATATACACTATATACTGTATCGGACGGTTCATGCCTCGGAGTCACAGTTTTTTTATTAAAGCATCATTACTTCCTTCCATTAGGTCGATAAAGCTCTACTAAACTCTTGTGAATGAGTAAGTTCCAGCTCCGGGCGTGGGGTGTAAAGCGCCTAATGGTCCACGGTTCCCTGATAACCTCCGGCTGAGCACCGGATCCGGACCGCACGGGCTGTGCACACAGGATACATATTTGTATCCAACACATCTTGTTATTTATGGTAGTTATTTAATCAACGTCGTAACGTAACTTGAATTTCGTAGCCGAATGGTGATCACAAATATTAGCGACACTGGTGCTTAGTCCCTCGGTATTCACCTACGCCACGGGTAAAACAAATGTGGCCCTATGCTGGTAAACCAAATGTCCATGGGTCAGGGAGGGACCCGGAAGACTGACTCTGACTATTAACAGTTTGAGCTCAAAACTTCGACATCTCAAATTCGAAAGTTCTATCACAGTAAAATACTGTGGTTCTATTCACCAAACAAATAAGAATGGCAATAAAACCTACGCTAACGTTACTAAAAGTGGTTTCACACATTAAACCCTGTCTCACAATAAACATATAGATAGATACCATCGGAATACCAACACATTCAATAGTTTTAATTCCATAACCCTTTATGTGACAAGCGTGTACAATCGAAACTCACACCGCAAGGGGTCATAAAGACCCTTACATATTATCTAAGTTGGACATTTTTGAAACAGCCCGTATACGAGCCGCGATGGAAAAAAATAATAAAACATTAAAAGCATGGATCCTTTTGTCAGGATCGGGTTACGTTTGGGTCCAATAGACCGCAGATTGGGCAATGGCAATAGGTACCTATTTATGTATGTTACGGTTAGTTTTTTTATAGGGTTATTTAAACCGATTTGCAGATATAAAAATATGGTTGTGGCCCAAAATTGGTAACGAGATGACTTTATTTCGGTAGTAGCTACGTTTTCTGCATGTTGCTTTTTGTCTTGTTGATCAGACGTCATCATCATCCGCCTATTAATGTTCCCACTGCTGGGACACAGGCCTCCTCTCAATGAGAGGGAATGGGCTATGATCCACCACGCGGGCCCAGTGCGGGTTGGTAGATTTCACATGTCTTCGAATTTTTTGGTTCTAGGACATGTCGGTTTCCTCAAGATGTTTTCCTTCACTGTTTTGAGAGCAGTGGTGATGAAATAAATTACACAAAGTAATGCGCCTGTCTGGGTTCGAACCCACGACTTACTGCTCGTAAGTCGGGGCTGCAACCACTGGGGCACCGCTGCTCTACGATCAGACGTACGATCAGACGTACTGTCGAATATTAATAATGAATATGGCTGCTTCCTAATTAGTCTGGTAAATGAATGATTGTGGTTGGAAAAGTTGAAAGCAGAAAATGTGACTTATGAACTTTGTTTGGACTAGTTAGAAGATAAACATATTAAAAGTCCTGACCCCTCCGAGGTGAGCCCGAGGGGGGGGGGGGGGCAAAGAAGGTCCCGTTTTTTGGTTTTTTGCTTATATCTCGAAAACGATGCGTCGTATAAAATTTTGTTGTACTACATAATAAAACCTCATAAAATTTTCTTCAACTTTGCTTTTCAAATTTTTTATCTATCTCTTATCGTTGAATTGGTATGAGCTCCGAAAAACGATCAATTTTTTAAAATTTGTCCTACAATCTGTCCCGTTCGTTGTTTTTGGTTTATATCTCGAAAACGGTGTGTCGCACGAATATTTGTTGTACTACACAATGAAATCTGATAAAATTCTCTACAACTTGGCAATTTTTTTTTTTTAAATATTGGAGATAGATAAAAAGTGTGACAAACAAAGTTGTAGAGAATTTTATGAGGTTTTATTATGTAGTACAACAAAATTTTATACGACGCATCGTTTTCGAGATATAAGCAAAAAACCAAAAAACGGGACCTTCTTTGCCCCCCCCCCCCTCGGGCTCACCTCGGAGGGGTCAGGACTTTTGATATGTTTATCTTCTAACTAGTCCAAACGAAGTTCATAAGTCACATTTTCTGCTTTCGACTTTTCCAACCACACCCCCTTTTTGAGCACTCATTTACCAGACTAAATGCTACTTCTCTCGGATTTCAAGCAAATCGGTAAACAACAGTTTCGTTGTTACCTCTTAATAAATTTAAAAACAAATACAAGATCGGTAGGTAGGCAAGATAGGTAGGTACAGTAAGCGTTTATAAGTGGTGAGGCACGCTAAGGATTGTATTGCTGTGAACGCACGGTCGAGCGTCCGTGCGTCTATATGTGTAAGTGGTCTCAATACAGTACGCACACCACAGCCACAGAGTTCACCCAATCGCAAGTCGCGCGTCACACTCCACGACATAAGAATATATTTCCGTTTCTTTTATTATACACGCAGCAAACCTTATTTGTGTAGCGACCTGTTCTTACCATTGGATAGTTAAAATTCACATTTATTGACCATGTGTTGTTAGCTGTTGGGGTAATCAGTAGGATTCACGATCAAAGAGATCCGAGTTCAAATCCTATTAATAATGTGTGGGGTTTTTGTTTCTTGGTAACATTAGTTATTGGTTCATTATTTATTTTTTATAAGAATAAGTTAAATATTAGTAAAAAAAACATAGTATTATTATTCAACTATTTATTTATTATTTTAGCTGTTCGGTGTTGGAAGGTGGAAATAAAAAAGTCGTGGTGAATGATAACAAAAATGTTTATTCGTTTTATTTATTTAGAAAGAAAGAAAGAAGAAAGAAAAATATTTATTTGGGACAAGCACAGGAAATACAAAAAGAATATATAAAAAAAAAAGAATCTAAAACTAAACAATAAAAAGAATCTAAAACTAAATCAAAAAGAAAACCTGTGCGAGGCCAAAAAGGCTCCTATCTCAGCATGATGCTGCGATAAATGAAAACAAATACCGCAGCGCTGGTTTTCTGATAGGGCCCACTGTGTATTTACTAGCTTCTGCCCGCGACTTCGTACGCGGATCCTGTTGCTTATGCCAGCGACAACGGGGTCGTCAAAATCGAAGACCTCAAAACGTCTGATGTGAAATTTTAAGAGCCCGGGGACGGGAATACAACGGGATGCGCGAGACGATTCGATACGTTCCAGATCTTTCATTTTTGTAAGTTAACAGGAAATGCCTATCAGGCTAAACATTTTTATAAGTCAACAGGAAATGCCCATCAGACCAAACAACACTTGCTGAGACGTCATTCCTATGTGTTATGGTGTAGCTGGGCTCTTGGAGTTCCACATCAGGTGTTCCAGATCTTCAACAGAAAATGCTCATCACGTGGAACAATTTTTGGTATGGTACCATTTTTGTATCTCTTATAGTTCAGCTGGTCTGTTGCGGTTCTGCATCAGGTGTTTATGTTTTTCCAAGATAAAACTCAACAGGAAATGCCCATCAGACCGAACAACTTTTGCTAAGACGCCATTCCTATATGTGTTTTATATGTGTATAGCTGGGCTTTTGGAGTTCCACAACAGGTGTTCCAGATCTTCGATTTTTATAAGTCAACAGAGAGTGCTCATCAGATTGAACAACTTTTGCTAAAACGTCATTCCTATATATGTTTAAGTAAGTGTAGCTGGGCTCTTGGAGTTCCACATCAGGTGTTCCAGATCTTCAAATTTATTCTCTCAGCAGAAAATGCCCATCACGTGGAACAATTTTTGCTATGGTACCATTTTTGTATCTCTTATAGTTCAGCTGCTGCATCAGGTGTTCAAGTTTCCAAGATAAATTATAGCCTATATCTTGCCCAGACTTAATACCTATACAACAACAAAAAAATCATTCAAATCCGTCCAGCAGTTCCGAAGATTAGCGTGTACAAACAAACAGACAAACAGACAGACTTTTTTTTTTGGATTCGTGCTCTATTACTGTTTCTAAACCCCCCTCAATTATTTATTTTTTAATATATTCAATGTACAGACACAGTTTTTCTACTGTTTTATTATATGTATATAGATATATATAATATATATATATTCTAATAAAATGAAAGAATTATTGTTACAAACATACAATTTTAATAATCAAAGTAAAACAAACACAACAATTATTGATTTCTGGTCTCTACACATTAAACTAAATAGTAATCAATTCAATACGATACGAAAAAGAAGTGATGTGCCCGTCCTCAGAGCTGTCCCCAGCAAAAGTAGCTGAACATCGTACTGTCAAATCTGTCTTTGGACTTCGACAGTCTTTATTGTCTATGTGTTCTCTTAGGTTTCCTTACACGGCCTCTCCTGACACCCTGACGTCCTCGGCAGGTTCTGATGGTCCAGCTTCCTCATCGCCGTCGGCTGGTGTGCTTTGTACCTCAGACGTAGTTTCACCATCAACTGAAGGCATGGTTCCATCTGATTGATCTGCACCTGTAGTGTACAACAACGATAAATACAGCCATGTCAAACAACAAGTGTTTAGGGAAAGAGTGGAAGTTGAATTATAATCCTATAGGGATCAAACCATTCAGTCACCATTAGGCTCACATAAGACTAGTCATAACCATTCACCAGGTCTATTCTAGTATTCACATAAGACACAACACACAAGGTCTAGTATTCACACAAGACTAGACATAACACACAAGGTCAAATATTCTCACAAGACTAGACATAACACACAAGATCTAGTATTCACACAAGACTAGACATAACACACAAGGTCTAGTATTCACACAAGACTAGACATAACACACAAGGTCTAATATTCTCACAAGACTAGACATAACACACAAGATCTAGTATTCACACAAGACTAGACATAACACACAAGGTCTAGTATTCACACAAGACTAGACATAACACACAAGGTCTAGATTTCCAACAAGACTAGACATAATACACAAGGTCTAGATTTCCAACAAGACTAGACATAAAACACAAGGTCTAGATTTCCAACAAGACTAGACATTACACACAAGGTCTAGATTTCCAACAAGACTAGACATAAAACACAAGGTCTAGATTTCCAACAAGACTAGACATTACACACAAGGTCTAGATTTCCAACAAGACTAGACATAAAACACAAGGTCTAGATTTCCAACAAGACTAGACATAAAACACAGGGTCTAGTATTCAAACAAGGCTGTAGGTAACGATACCTCACAGACATTCAATAATTACTCACACGCAAAGAAAGCAGCACACTCATCTGGAGTCCATTCGCCTTTCCAAGGCACCATGAACTGAGCCGCAGCATAGGTCACCTTGCCGTAGGCTCCAGCAATAAGTTTCAACTCGTATCGGCCATTCTCCAATACTCTTATCACCTTATAAGGGCCGCGCATCCCGGAGTCCAATTTTCCTTTGGATTGCGCGAATTTAATTACAAAAGCAAGGTCATCTTTTCGAAACACATGAGGTGGTTGGCGCATCTTGTTAACATTCTTGTCCTGGCGATTTTGATTTTCTTTAAGACGTACAGCTGCTCTCTGCCTGTCAAGTTCTCGCAAGGATCGACGATCACTATTTGAACAGTCCATAGCGACATCACGAACCAAGGTTTGTATTACAGGAGTTGTGCCTTCAATGCCGATCAACAAATTTAACGGAGATGCTTGAGTGGTCTTTTGTTTTGTGATGTTCAGTACAAGCTGCAAGTGCCATAACTCTTCGGACCACTTACTTTTCTTATTATTAGTTTCAACACGTAACATGTTAAGAAGAGTACGCACATATCGTTCCACCTGGCCATTTGCATGATGCATCTCAGGAGTTATGTAATGTATAGTGCATCCCAAATCATTAATCCATTTAACGAAATTTGCAGATTCAAACATGCGACCCCGATCAGTAACTATTAGGTGTGGAGTGCCAAATAAAGAAACAGCGTTTTTAAGCGCTTTCTTTAATTCATCATGGTCTTGTCTATAAAGAGGATAAGTTAGACAATACTTAGAAAAAGCATCAACCAATACTAAAATATGCTTGTAGCCATTCGACTCCGGTAAAGGACCCAGAACATCAGCATGGAGGGACAAGGCGAATTTGATGAAACCCTGATGCCATATCAAGAGTGGTAAAATATTTGCCCTTACCTAACCGATCTATATGATCCTCAATCAATGGTAAAGGGTACCTGTTTTTAACAGTAATTCGGTTTAAAGCACGAAAATCAACGCACATTCGATCTGTTCCGTCTTTCTTGTTAATTAAAAGTATAGGACTCGCGTACGCAGATTCAGATTCACGAATTATTTCTTTAACCATAAGATCGTTAATTATTTCACGTACCCGCAACTTCTCATTAAAAGATAATTTGTACGGCCTATAATACACGGGCACATCACTATTCAAGCAAATGTGCACATTTGCTTGAATAGTGATGTGCCCGTGTACCTGTACGTGTACCCGTGTACCCGTGTACCCGTGTGCTACCGGTAGTCACAGTTGAAGTAGCAGTTCCAGTTATCATAAATTTAGAAAAATCGTTGATTATTTTAATAAGTTTTTCCTTATCGCTGGCAACCAGTGACGTTTGGATAGAATGCTCATTTAATTCACTACACACACTAAAAGTTAAACGTTGGTAATCCTTTGTGCGTACATACATTACTCCCTCACGATTAAGGACGTCTGTACCTATTATGATAGGTGCATTCATACTTTCACTGGGCACGATCAATAAGTCAACTTCAAGTGTAATTTCTTCAAACTCAATAGTGAGTGTCACATATGAAAACACACGAGTGATAGTATTTCCAACACCTTTTAACTCTCGATAAGTGGTTTTTAAAGAGCACGACAAATGATTTACCACTGAGGACGAAATAAGAGAAACATCTAAAGCGCCGCTATCAATCAGAATGTCAATGGGTATCCCTTGGATTACTCCAACTAAAACATCTTTGCAATTATTAATGTCAGGTAAGGAACAAAAATTTACTTTGCTTTTTCTATTATCAGAACGTTGTTTGGCAAAACAATCCTTGATATGGTGCCCAGTTTTCTTACAATACGCGCAAACAATTTTCGTTCCCGACTTAATATCACTGTTAGTCGTATTTGTTGATGAATTTTGTTTGACATGACAGTTAATTTGCTTATGTCCGGTTTGTCCACATGAAAAACATTTTAATGAAAACTTTTGGGCAGGTCGTTTGAAAAAATTCGGTTTCACAACCTCCTTACATGTTACCAAATCGCGATTTAAACGTTTTTCATGCTTACTCTCGATCGGTTTCACAAAAGTAGAAAAATAATTAACTAATTCGTACGGTTTAAGATTCTCATTCGTAGCTGCCGCTTTAATGTTGGGTTCATTGATACCACGTATAATAATGGCACTAATAAGTTCTTCACTCAAACCTTTAACTATTTGTAAGCGTAACAAAGATCGACGTACATACTCTGCATACGTAGCAAAACTATCAGAATTGGTACTCATGTGACCTCATATAGGATGTTTGCCACGTCAATCTTTTTTACGCACAATGATTTAAAATCTCGTTTAAAGTTACTCCAAGACCGGTCTGTAGTAACCCAATCATCTAACCAAGATTTTGCATCACCCTTAAGACAATGACCGATACGCGATAAACATTCAGCATCATTCCACATATTTAGAATTTGTGCTCGATCTACCTCATCAAACCAGGCATCAACATCGTGCATATTAGGGTCAAAATTAGATACGTAAAAATCACGTGTACCACCGTACTTTAACGAATGAATAGCCTTCACAATTTTTTCCGTCGAATCGTTATTTGTTGACGGTACTTCAACATTAGTCAACATAGCTGCCGACGACCTATCTTCCAACGCATTTAACCGGGACACGATCGTTTGTAGGGACTCACGTAATCCTGAATTACTCCTAGATCGCGGGCTACACGTCAAACGGTTTCGATGCCGGCATTTTGAAATTTTGCGACTCCTAGAATGCGAACGGCCATGCGACCGGCTACGCGAACGATTTCGTTTTCCCATTATTGCACAAACACGGAAATCAACAAAATATTACACCAGAAATCAATAATTCAATAACTAAAATCAGATGTCAGATGGGCTGTCATCCCACTTCTGATCTAAGAAAATGAAAGAATTATTGTTACAAACTTACAATTTTAATAATCAAAGTAAAACAAACACAACAATTATTGATTTCTGGTCTCTAACTCTCTACACATTAAACTAAATAGTAATCAATTCAATACGATACGAAAAAGAAGTGATGTGCCCCTCCTCAGAGCTGTCCCCAGCAAAAGTAGCTGAACATCGTACTGTCAAATCTGTCTTTGGACTTCGACAGTCTTTATTGTCTATGTGTTCTCTTAGGTTTCCTTACAGTATATATATATATATTTTTTAATAGCCTACATAGTGTCCCACTGCTGGGCAAAGGCCTCCCCTTTCTCCTTTCATACCACTCTATCTTGTGCGATCTCCGGCCATGTTAGCCCCGCAGACATGATCAGATTGTCACGCCACCTTCGCCGAGGTCGACCTCGACGACGCTGTCCTTCCTCAGGCGTCCAGTGTGTGACGATCTTTGCCCATCTCTCCGGGTGCATCCGTGCCACGTGGCCTGCCCACTCCCATTTCAGCCTAGCTGTTTTTTCTCCAACATCAGCCACTTGAGTTATGGAGCGCAGGGTGGTGTTTCTAACGCGATCTGTTCGCTTGACACCTATTATGCTGCGCTCCATTGCCCGCTGGCAAATCTTGAGTTTGGACTTCTGTTGTTCAGTAAGTGACCATCTTTGTGCACCGTAGGTTAGGACGGGCAGGCTATATATTTATGTATATGACGGAGGAAGGACCTCCGTAGTGTTTTTAAAAAGTGTGACGTCAGCATTGCTGACGTCACAATTGTTGTCTTCATGATGATCACTCATTTTGGGTACTCGAAGGAAAACTTCACAAGTAATTTATAAGCTTCGTTTATTCAACGGGCAGCGTAACGACGTCACAGAGAGGTCCGTACTGTACGGCGGCGCGAGTGAGACTAACTCGATCGCCTACAGTGCGGCCGTATTTATAGGCTCGGCGCACGTGCACAGTTTTTAGGTTAAGTATTGAAATTACAAAAACGACATTAATTTGACATCGTAATAAACTCTAAAGTAATCAACTGATGGTTTATAAATTAATTTTGGGACAATCAAATGATTAAACTTAATTATTCTAGTTTTTCTAGACTCTTTGTTGTAGTTGCGCCGATATATATATAAAATATAAAATATAAATATAATATAATATAATATAATATATAGATAGATAGAAGATAGATAAAATTAACACATGATAATTGAAACGTCACATTCCTACCTAGATGAAAAAAAGTTCTCTTGTAACCGATCATAAGATTTTTTATTGTATACGGTATACTTACTTTCAATTCATAATAACATGCTTATGTAACAAGGAAAGGATATTCTAATCACACATATATAACATATAGTTGATACCCACTTATTATAGGTATCGGTAATCAGCAGAGTTTATTGAAAACTAATATAAATAATTTAGACTTTATGAATATATTTTTTTGTGACGTCACAATAAATATAACTCGTATTGAGGTTATAGTTTAAGTGTTCATTTTCCCGAAGAAAAGAAGATTGAAACTAAACCTCAATTTAAGATCATTAATATAATTACGGATAAGTTAAATTAATATTCACTAAATATTTTTTACACATCTAATTAAAACTAAAGCATCTAGGGATTAATTTTGTAGCATGACGTCTTCTAATACTTCTACATAATTAAGTAGAACTGTTGGCACGTGGAGGAATAAAAGCCAGTTCTCCTGGCCCTGCTGCACTTATCCATCCCCACATGATCCCCACATATTAACCATAATTCGACATGAGTCTGTATTAGGGATTATGTTTTTGTCAAACCAGCAGAGTGTTATTCTTGCGCCATAAATGAAGCCTTTTGACTTTATTTAAAAAGTCAGTTTTTTGAGTCTTCTCATGGTAGTATTCCAGTAAAAATCTAAATAATCCCGTGCGAAACGTAATCGTTTTTCTATAACTCTTTCTGTCAAGAAGGGCTTCTTAGCTGGTCTTCGTGATACAAGCCTTCAGCGTGGAGGGCACGGCGAACAGTTTGCGATGAGGTGTCAAATAATTCCACAAAGTGTCTCAAAGGTGTGAAACCATTTGTTTCTTATTCGCCAACCATATATTATGTCGTCGCTGCGCATCGATAATAAGCGACGGCTTTCCACTTCATTGTCGACTAGCAAGGCCTTTTGATCTGACTCACAGTATTCCTCTAAAACAAAAAAAATATGTTAGGCAGCTATAATAAAATACTGAAGTTATCATTCACTCTGCGTTTATAAATCCAATAATTAGCACTAATTATTTATTTTTTATGCCTCATGATCGATTTAAAATCAATTTATTAATCCCTAAGTCACCAAATAAATAAACAATAACAAAGTAGGCTTTAATTTTTAATAAAACTTTGTTACAATAATTCATAAATATAATACTCACATTAGTCCGGTTTCTTCAGATATTTGTGTTCTATTAAGACCACTTTTATGCAGCACGATAATATTAGTCGCCCTCGCCTCAATATCAATATTTGCCTGCATTTTGAGAAATACCAACAACAATACCGCTATCTATTAAACCACACGTCACTAACCAAATCTAACATAACCAAACGACAACGTTCATTTCGATCAAGTAAAATATTCATAAAACTCAGGTTTACCTCACAGAAATATAAATTCTTGACTTATTTTTCTATGATCTACCTTCTTCTAACTTTATGAAATGTGTGAACAAAGCGAGAATATTTTTCTGTCCCATTACTTCCAATCGAGTAAACACTTACAAAAAGTCTAAATGTAACAACGTGAGATTTGAACTCACGACTTACTGATTCACTTTTAGATGTGGACGCGCCTAACCACTAGGCCATCTTGACTTATATTTCCATGTTGAAATTTTGGACTACATTTACTTGTAGATGACAATGTCTATTTTCTTGAAAGTAGAAGGTCGTAAGTCAAACTAAACGTCAAGCTATTGCTTTGTGAGATTGCCTATCGACTTTTGGTCGACACTGTACATTGGCACAATGCGTGTACTCACAGTACGCACATTAGCGAACAAAATAGTGTATTTTAGTGCGAGTAAATTGATCGTAACTGCTTGCATGTAGTAGTGCGCCCCGCGCCAAGAAACGTGGGACGAGTTGAAGAACGGAAATATTATTTGTTTTGATTTTCATCAACTCGTCCCAAATGGGCCATGGGCTTGTGGGACGAGTTGATGAATTACTCCTCGCCTCGTCGCCGCTGCCGCCCCGCGCCGCGCCGCACTTCCTTTTTTATTCACACGATCCAGGATTTGTAAAAACTGGATGCTCTTTGCAAACATTGAATGCAACTAATTTAAGTACCTAGGTACATAATATTATTTAATACATCAACCTATTCATATTTTAATGCTATAACAGCCAATGACGTATTATAACAGCCTCATCCATCACACATTATGTTTGATAACATATAATTTACATTGATCATTACCACTTATTTTCCGAAGATAGTAACATGGAAATGTAGGTACAAATCGTGATATTCACATGCTGATTGTCAACAATTTGGTGCTGATTACAGCAATGCAGTATTTTGGAACAGATAACTGGAAATCTGCCAATACTTATGCTAGATTAGCGTGATAACGACAAAAGGTGACGTAAAGTGATAATGACCGATGACAGATTATCAGTATTATCACACTTGTTTTCGTCAAACTGCAAATTTTCCATACTTAATGCAATTGCAGAAAAACAAATTTGAATGAGTCACTGTCATTGATGGGTTGGCCAATGGGCCATACAATATCATACCTTCACGTCTATTTGTTCATTAGATTTAGTGGACGTTAGACCTTACCAATAAAGTTCATCCATTTAAGTGCGGTTTTCTTCAAGAAATGGCGACGTATTTCATCTTGATTCACAAAACAAAGGTAAGATATTGAAAAAAAGTAAACTAACAATATAAATGCTTCGCTTAAACCTAAAAATGAAAAAGCTCTGTTGGAACTATCAAATTGTTATTGGCAAATCGTACCCAAGTGTTGTGCTCCATGTAGTTCGACAATCTCGGGTAAACTCGGGTTCCTAAAAAGTTTTTGGTGACCAATCGGATTTGGTGATCAGTGACGACTGACGAGTCGGGCATAACTCCTCGCTAGTGCCACAATAACACGAGTCGGACATAACTCCTCTCTAGTGCCACATGACACGAGTCGGCCATAACTCCTCGCTGGTGCCACAATGACACGAGTCGGTCATAACTCCTTTCTAGTGCCACAATGACATGAGTCGGGCATAACTCCTCGCTAGTGCCACAATGACACGAGTCGGGCATAACTCCTCGCTAGTGCCACAATGACACGAGTCGGGCATAACTCCTCGCTAGTGCCACAATGACACGAGTCGGGCATAACTCCTCGCTAGTGCCACAATGACACGAGTCGGGCATATCTCCTCGCTAGTGCCACAATGACACGAGTCGGGCATAACTCCTCGCTAGTGCCACAATGACACGAGTCGGGCATAACTCCTCGCTAGTGCCACAATGACACGAGTCGGGCATAACTCCTCGCTAGTGCCACAATGGCCTTGTCCTTAAACTACCGGTTTTATATTGTTTTCGTCAATTTGTTTAGTTTCAATATTTTTTTTTGACTGGTTTGTTAACTGGCGTTTTTAAGTGGTGCCTTAATTAATAAAATAGTAGATGGAATTATAAAAAGTCACAATAATTTAAAAATAGGTAGGTACCAAGATAAGTATAGGTAAATTCTGATAAAAACGAAACATCGATTATAAGTTTCGTTAGAGAATGATCATTTATTTAAGTTTCTACTGCAACTTCACACCAATTTTTACAATACGACGTACAAAAACATTATTATTTATAACATGTAACGTGTTACGTGAGCTCCACGCTCCACAGCATGCATCATTACATTTCTTGTTAAAACGTGTTGTATTGCAACGCATTGTCAAATGGACCGGTATGTGGTACCAGTGTATCACTCCACCGGTGGACAATGCACCCCACTGCGCCCCGAATTATTTAAATTTACAATAAACCGACTGGTTCACTCATGGGTGCAGTTTCTTTGTTTACAGGCTACATATTTAAATACGGCAATGGGAACACTTTGTAATCGTCAACAATATGACGCTCAACAGTCTCAATCCCGAAGGGTAAGTCGGGGAAGGAACAGAGAGTACCTACACACACACATAGTGCACACAAACATAGTACACACACACAACTTATACCACATGTACTAGGGTCGCTGTAACTGGAAAATGTGTAGGAACAAAACATTTTCCATCTATCTATGTCTTATCTATGTCTATTGCCATAACCCGGGCACAAATCCAGACTCTGGGCTACCTACTATTGCTCCTAACCGAAATTCCTGATGGGAAAACCCAATAACTCCTCGCCCGACCTTGGAATCAAACCCAGGAGCTTAAATGTGTTTGTCAGTAGCGCTTGGGGCCGGGTGCGCCAAAGTTCACCTAAATTTTCAACTCCGATAATTGGAAATCCGAAAATGTTCTTCCTAACATTTTTCATCCTAACAATCACAATTCCTAACTACTCTGTCTCTAATGTTCATAATTCCGAAGCATTAAACTTCATAATGTCAGTAGCAATAAACATCTATTATACTTTTATTTGTTTTCCGATATTTTCTCAACATAACCATTTTTTACACTATTATTCAAAGTCATATCTTTTTTGTTTAGATTTCTTTTTATTCATAATAATCAGTATTATATACATTAATTTTGCGTAACTTTATTTTCACGGGAAATAATAATAGTACCATACAAAATAATAGGGGGGAAATATAATGACCACCAAAATTAACTTTGTGACCACTAACATCTATCACCTAAAATATCAATTGATCACAAAATTTTGTAAATTGAGCACCAAATTTTAATGAGGTGGTTGATGACAAACTAGTTTTGCCTAGGCCGACTTGGGGCACCCCGACACGGATAGATTAGGTTAGAAGGGTATGGCGGGGTCGAATGAGCGAACGAAGCGAGCGAATAGACCCCGCCATACCCTTCGTGGTTATTTTTTTATAAACCATTCAGAAGTAGGAGCCCCGCTTAGCGGGGCTCCGTCGACCGGGTCTCCCTCGACTTGGATGCAAGAGAGACACCGACCTTTAATCATTCTAAACAGTTGGTTTTTTTAGACATAATTATCTCAGGTATAGTTATAGTAATAAGTACGTTATGTAAAGCTATAGTATTATGCTATACTTACGCTTCATTTTCATCATTTTTAATACTATTTATCATCCTTTTTATTTGTTTATATTTCTACACTCAGCAAATCGATTTAAATACGATTCTTTAACTTGGAAATAGCTGAAATAAAATATTATTATAATTTTCATGTTGTGATATTTACGTCAAGCGTCAAATTGTCAAACTGTCAGTTAGTTTTTTAATTCTCTTTCTGCTCAGTCTATGGTCTAGCTCTATGATTTCTCTTTTTGGTTTGTATAATTTAAATTATTTTTATCAATATGTGTTTAGCCATTATATTTTGTACATTATTACGATTGTTTACTAAATAACTTAATATTAAATTATATTATAAAATTATTTACGCACTCATGGATATGTCCTGGCCGACTACACTTGTCAGTTGAGATGATGGCGACACTAAGAAAACTAAGATTTGAAAAAGGAAGACTACTTTGGGAGAAACGAGCTGACGGACGGCTGAAAAAGTCTACTGGGGAATCTGATTTGAGGAGTATCAGAGAGCAGCTTGGTTTTGGCGGTGAGATTCTTAAACTGCCCAGGGGATCCAACGAAAGTTTCTCCTGGGACTTCTACTCCCGATGTTCGGAGGCTAACTACGTGCCTGTCCGTCTACTGGTCTCGCAGGGCTGTCCTACGTCTGGCCCTGAGTTCTGCACTGTCTTGCTGCTGAGCTGTCCTGGTGAACTCTGAGATCTGCGCTGCCGCCGTTTCTACTGCTTCAGAGTTCAACTTCAAGGTTACTCCGGTATCGACCTGCTACCCTGACGCCTGTTCCCGTTCTTACAGTGTGGTAAACTCATTATTGTCCATCTAAGTGCATAAACTTTAAAACTGAGTGCGTGCTAGGTAGTTTTTTATAACTAGCTGTATTTTTTATCTTTCCCCTCTATTAAAATTTAATTGAACAAGTCTGCTTATCCATTTATTTTAAATAGGAGCAAGTAGATCTGTTACAAAGCATACCCCCAAATATAATCATACCCTCAAATTAAAACTATAAATATCATCTTCTACCCACATATATTTTTTATTACACTTGGTAAATGTTTCTTTCTGAGTATGAGTGAAAATATTATGGTTATTATGTTTAGGGATAAAAGCGTTAGGATAAAAAACAGTAGGAGATTAAATATATTCACATTAATGATATTATTAATTACAATTTTCGGAAACATGAGTGTTATGAACATCGCCGGTAGCACTACAAATAGTATGAATGAAAACTTTAGGATGAAAAATTTTAGGAAGAGTGATCATTCGGATTACAAATCGTTAGGAAGAACAATTTCGGGTAAAGAACTTTAGGTGAGCCAATACGGACCCCTTGGGGCCACTACACCAACTAGGCAGTCTATGTACTACAAACTAGACCGGTCGTAGTTACTTTTGAGTCAGATCCATTGAAATTGACGAGTAAGAACACTGACCAATGGTACGCTAACTCCTAGTACCTAGTTTCCAACTTGAAACACCTACATAATGCACGAGCACATATTAAAACCCGACAAAAACCCGCGCCTACCTCGGCCGGTCCCCTCGCAATCAGCTAATTGTTCTGTTGTCATAAAAAACTCATTACCTACAGCGCAATGATTTCAGTTGACAACTCGTCAAGTCGTCACTCGTCACACCCACCTTGATTGCTTTGTTACGATTTGACAATGGTATGGTATGTCGCCTATGGAACACCAACTGTCTACAACTACATGAAGCAGTTTTTTTGCAGTTATTATTAAGTACCAAATTATCATCATCATCATTGTTTAGTACCACACTCGTTTCCGAACGCGGTTTGTGACGTATTGGGCAGCTGTCACTGTCATGTCAATTGTAATGTCTTTGTTGAAAAGCATTGATTTTGCACGGATCGTTTTGATTGTATTTCGTTGAGGAAAATTGTAAATCGTTTTGAATCTTAATTGTTTTTCGAATTATTGGTTGAAATTAGAGCTTACCGAGCCTAACATCCCGGATAACATAACATACCGAAGGACCAACCTGAAGGACCAACCTGGGATAGTTAGTGCTTTTTGGATACAACGCCGCTTTGAGGATAAGCCTACCACCCGTGGAATTGCATATTTCATAAAAAGACATTGGTGAGAAGTGTGAAGGATTTAGTTCAGGCCCGGAGCCATTTTGTGATCATCTTTGACAATTGTGGTAGTGCATTGGAGCTGTTACATGCTGTAAGGATCAGCGTCATTTGGGAACATCGTCGAATCTTACATCAAACTTCTCACTCATTACACAAACAAAGACACCTACAAACATACACAGAAGCGACGTGACCCCCAGACAGGACCTCATCACCAGCGCTAGGTAAGTACAAATAAGGTATTGTTAGCTTGGCTCCACGGATCGCGGACATCGACACGACCAGAGCTTGCCCTGGTTCGAACAATCATCATTTCAGCCGAAAGTCGTCCACTGCTGGACATAGGCCTCCCCCAAGTGTCGCCACATTGAGGTCCCGTGCAACTCGCATCCAGCGGATTTCCGCAACCTTCACCAGGTCATCGGTCCTCCTAGTGGTAGGTCTTCCAACGCAACGTAAGTACTAAATAATAACTCCTTATTTATAGTTCTAACTACCTAATTACTCAACTACAAGGGCACTCCCAGAAGTACCGGCCTGACCTAATGGCGGTTGTTTTTTGAAAATAAGATATAAGTATCTTTTTTTGTTTTATTTTGATCGAAGTTTTGCGCCCATCAAATAGCCGAACACTGTCACTGAATTTTTGAACATGGAGAAAATTGGTTACCGTAACGTGATACAAAACTTTAATTTAAAAAACTTCGGTCCAATCAATATCAAAGCCGAGTTAGTTTCTACTCTGGAAGAGTCTGCTATTTCTTCATACGAACTGCTGTACTTAAATATGTACGTATGTTTTAGTAAGTATAGCAGTTACATCAGCAGTAGGTACATCGCATTGGTCGACGAAATTAGGTAACTACACCAGAATAGGGAATATGCATGTATTTTTTTTCTTCACTTAAATCAAGAAAGTACAGTACTATCAACCCAAGTAAGTAATTAAGAGTTAAGTTCAACGGCTGCTTGTCGCTCAAAAAATATTAAACTTCTACAATTTTCTACGACAGTTCAAACGTCCGTGACTGTCGCTATTCCTGTCAAAGCGGTTGACGTCATTTTCCCCCTATCTGCTTGTTTACATCTTATATAATAATTTTACTAAATGTATTGTGCTTTATTCAAGCAAACATTGCAATAAGAATATTATAATAACATATTTGTGAAACTTTAAGTAGTTTTCAATTAAAAGTGTTTCTTTGACACAAAGCGTTTGACGTCACTACCGGCGACGATGCGTTTTGAATTTGCGTTCTGTTTCACCAAAAACACGCTACATAAAATAGAAAGTTAAACAAGTGTACCACAGTGTTTATTATATGGGCCAATCAATACAAGGCATTTATATGCAATAAAAAAAGGTTTTGAATTTCTTGCATATCTCCTATTGGTGACAAAATCCAAAAAATGTTATTGGATACCGTCGATTGAAAGTGCGCGAACTAGCAGATAAGGTAGGGATTTCAAAAAGTGCTGTACTCTTCGTATCTTGCTTGACCGACAATTTGAACATGAAAAAGCTGTGTCCAAAAGGGCTACCGCAATTCCTCAAAATAGAAGAAAAAGAACTAGTGAAGATGTGTGTCAGTCGAGTGTTAGGCAAAAATTCAGGGCAATAAAGCCGAGTTTTTGAAATTGTTCATCGAGCTAAAAGGCTAGATAGAGGATTAAATAAAAAAAATCTTAGATTTTATTATCTTAGTTAGACCGGGTACTTTTGGGACTGGCCTCGTATTTTCTGGCCCGGGTCCTATATAATTATGCTGCTCAGCTGAATAATAATATAAAACAAACCAGTAGGTATTATTTCACATGGAATAGGACTGCCTATATCTGACCTCCACATCTCAGTTACTGAGTAACACGATGCTCCTTGCTACTACATCTTATAATTATGTGGTTTATTAATTACAATAAAACACAACGTAAGGACTTAAAAGGGCACGCCACGATAGTGGCGATAAGTCCCCTCTTTGAGGAGTGGCTTGAGCGACGCCACGGCGTCCTCACCTTCCGCCTGACGCAGGTCCTCACCGGACACGGTGTGTTCGGGAGGTTCCTGCACCGAATCGGGCGGGAGGAAACGTCCGGGTGCTTCCACTGTGAGGATCGACCGGAGGACACGGTGCAGCACACGGTGGTGGTGTGCCCCGCGTGGGCAGAGCACCGCCATGTCCTCGAAGCGGCGATTGGCGGCGGCGACCTCTCGCGTCCGGCCCTGGTGCAAGCCATGGTCCGGAGCGAGACGGAATGGGACGCCGTCACCTCCTTCTGCGAAGCAGTAATGCTAGAGAAGGAGGTGGCGGAACGTGAGAGGGAGCGAACCTCTCAACGTCCCGGCCGCCGCGGGAGGCGCTCCGGGCGTCGGGGGCCACCACCACGTGGCCCCCGGCCACCGTAGGCGCGGGCCTGTGGACGGTGGGCTATGGGCTAGCTCGCCGTCCGTCCGTCTCATGACGACAGGCCGTGTCGACGACGGCGCGTTCGTGTTCCACGCGCGCCTCAAAGAGAGTCAGCAAAAGGGAAGGGGTCCGTAGGGACCGATGCCTGCTGGGGTTGCGGGACTGTTCGAAAGAGATACCGTGGCCCCGGAACACAAAGGGCGATGAAGGAACATGGATGGGTTTTAGTCAGTAAAAGTCTGACACTCGATCCTGCTCCGCCCAGAGCGGGAGGAGTTATTTGATGATTTCCCATCCGAAAAAAAAAAAAAAAAAAAAAAAAAAAGGACTTAAATGTTAAGCAATTAAATGCATTCCAGTTATAAAGAAAAACAAAGTAGTCGTGTTTCGAAACTTCTTTACTTTTCCTTAGAATACTATTATGCTCCTACCTAGCCTAGTCGTTACAATATTATGTTTCATATTATGGGTTTAAGACGCATCCCAAGCTTTTGTAAACCCAGTCTCCTCATCAGACAGTTGACTCCCTATCGAATTTTCAATCGCGTTCTGAATGTCCAGGGAGAACTCCTTGTCATCCACATCGTGATCAACTGAGTCGCTATCACTTACGTCTTCATTCGTTTGCATTATTGTACCTTCTATATCGCCACTGGTTAGAGAAGTCTGACCAACTCTTGCCAAGTATAATGTATTTTGGAACTCAGTCTGTAACTGTAGAGCTATGTGAAGTGGAAGTCTTCTTAGCTGAGCTGCAACATTCATCCCGAAGAAATGAAACTCATCCTCACATAGACCTGGAGTGTTCACTACTGTCGATATATTCTCCGATCGGTTAGCAGCAAAAGACTTCTCCGAATCAGTTTCATCGTCGTGACGTGACATCCGTTTTTTGGCGATCAGTCTTTGTTTCCTAGCAGGTTCTTGTTCATTGAGTGGTTTTGTTACCTGCTTATGTTCTAAATTATTGACTGTTGAAGTTTGTGATGATGATTCATTTGAAGAAATTACCTTGCGTTTAAAATTATCGATTCGTTTTGAAGTTGGTTTGTCAGTCTGAAACAAATGACTAGATGTTAATTCAGCAAGGATTGAACAATTCCTGCGCCTCTTCGCTCCGCTCCGTTCATCTCCGCGTCAATGGAAACGATTCCAAATGGTGGACGTGCACGATATGATCGGTACCATAGCTAGGAGATAAGAAAGATAAAAAGGCTTGGAAGCATGGCAGCATGACAAGTATAATTAGATTCAGGGAAATTAATTGCTAAGTAGATTACAGCCGTACGATACAGCTGTCAAATATACTGTTAGAGCTATGATTTCCATTTACCTGTGGACTGTTTAACGTGGTAGTCAAGCTGCTTAACTATTAATTTCCCTGACTTGCGATTGACAGATTGATTATTTGTATAATATTTGTTGAACCTACCATTAGTGCGGGCTCTTTTTTCATAGTTTCACCCAAAAATGAATCCATCGCGTCGAACCAGGCCAAGGCGGGCTTGTACACCTGCGTTGCTCCCGACAGCTTCGAGTATTTGATCTTCTTAAGCTCCTGGTGGTATGTGGTCCTGACGTTCTTGATCTTCATCTTGAGCATCTGCACGGTCATCTTATCGTCGTTGAACTGTTCCAGTAATGATGAGTACGCATTCGTGCGAGCTGCTCTACTATTGTAGTACAACGACGTGGGGTCCCACAAGCACTCGTGGTTCCTATAGCACGTGATGAAGAACAACGTCTTCTCGTCGCCCCAGCGAGACATTTTGCGAATGAAACTAACGCCGTGCTCCGCGCGCCGGTTGCTGCCAGCTACTGGCACGCACGCACGCACGTCGCGTCGCGTCTTGCGAGGGACTGGCATGATGCTAGCGTGCTATGTGCCACCCCCGCACCCCTCGGCCTTGGGCGGACTCGCCACGCCGCTGCATCGATCTACTTACCATACCTATTTATATTTTATCTATCTGGCAACCTACTAGTAATATTATAAATAAATGCGAAAGTTAGTGGGGATATCCGATCGATGGATGGATGGATGGTTGGATGTTTGTTATTCTTTCATGTAAAAACTACAGAACGGATTCGGATGGAATTTAGCACACAGTGAGTTTATTATAACCTAGATTAACACTTAGGATAAGTACTGTTTATCCCGGTAGTGTGATCCCGTGGGACAACCGTACCGGAACCGGACAAACGTACTTATCGAACTTCGCTGGCGAAGCCGCAGGCACAAGCTGGTGCTTTATAAAAATGTTTAATAGGTACCTACCTACTCCTCTTGACGCAAAACGCAAGCGTATTAAAACCATAAACCATTTTAAACAAAGGACAGTGAGTGCCAACTGCCAGTGCACAACAATCTGGGCAATTTTTTTATACAAACTCAAGTGTATCGCCTAAAATGTTACTAATGTAAGTACCTCCATCCTTACTAGGTAAATGACTTCGAACAAGCTGAGCATAATTACTTCCGCACGGATTCCTGCCTACCCTGTTTGGCAGAAGAACGTGAGTTGTAAAAAGCAAAAATATCCTTGATTACGAACAAATACGATGTTAGGCACAAGTTCATTATCGATGTAGTAGTACCTACTAGTACTAAAGCACTGTTGACTATAGATAAACGTTAACGTCTTCCGGAATGTGTATTGCAATGATCGCTACCATCAATAAAATCGAGCACAAATTATGGTCCGATAATAAAATCGAGTACAAAATAAGGTAAGTACACAAATCTATTGACAGTATGTATTTTTGGAGAGCAAAAACCGAGATAATTTCATTTACTATATTAATGCAATCAGATTGAGAAAATAAAAGATTCATCATCATCGAGGAGGAGCTCGTGGCTAAAAATAATAACAGCCGCTCGGGTCGATCGTTAGGTTAAGCCGTGCTTGCGCTTGCCTAGGTCCCGGCTGTCATTTGTAGATCTTTGACAGTCGTTAGGTAGTCAGAGGCCCAAAAAGTCTGACAACCAGTCTTACCAAGGGGTATCGTATTACCCGGTACAGTATTATATTATCTGTGCCGGTACTAACTGGGTTATAGAGGTCAGATAGGCAGTCGCTCCATGTAAAATACTGGTATTCATCTGCATCCGGTTAGACTATTTGAAAAGGTTATAATTTACCAAAAAATAATGAGCTAATTTTGAAGATAAGGATATGAATTGGCTCGACAGATTTTGCAATATTTTGCAGAGCTGTTGATTGGGAAGGAGTACTGTAACGGGACTCGGATTTGCGCGTTGGGCGCGAGAGACCTCTTTATCTTAGAGCGTGTTGAGTGAAAACTTTCAAAAGTCTTAGTTGTAAACCATTTAACCAATACTATGTTGCTTATAAATAACTGCAATTCATTAATAATTAAAGTAAAAAAAAAACATTGTAAACCTTCGCGAAAATTTCGACAGGTTGTCATTGTCAATTTTGTTGGAATAAAAAGCACCGCGCGACGCGCAACGCAACTGGGGAATGTTTTTACTCTTCCGCAAATACATATAAAATTAATCTACAAGATAGTGTCAACTGTATGGCACAGTATAACAGAACATGGCCATATCTTCACGACTATAACGGTGACAGCGTAGGCAGAGCTCAAGCTATCGTAAACAACGTTTGAATATTAAGCAGAATGGAAATTGATGTGAAATGAATACAATACGATCGGACGGATTCAATCCCACACAGCGTACCTAAAAGTATTTTGGCGACAAAATTCAAAATTTTCCTTCGCAATATCGCCCTAAAAATAATGACTTCATCACTGACTTAATAATCTCCGTAAGTAATATAACGAAATGAAAAAACATACTCAATTTTCGTGAAGAATTCCCGTTGAAGCGTCGAGCGTTATCACATTACTAAACGTTACAGGCTCGAACAGTTACTGCGCCACCTATCATCAATCATACTCAAACTTGGAGACCAGCCGACCAGTGTACCCAGCCACCTGCCAATCACCGGTCGCCGCACGCTTCCCCAGGTTCCCGCTGTTCCCCGAGGGTGGCGGGGCTCAGGTGCCGCTGGTTGCGTCGACTCAGCGCGGGTACCAATTTCGCGCAAGAACTGGCGTCGGTTTGAACTCTATGTTTGTAACTCCTTTGAGGAGCATTGAGATATTCTATCGGTTCACTTCGACTGCTCGATACGTACTCCGCATCATTTGATTAATGTAACGGTGATTAGATTACACGGCTGATTGTCAAAGATCGTGTTACACTCAGCTGTAAACATCTTGTTGAACATGTCGCTTAGACCTATAGTGTACGAAGTGGCTACGAGAGTGTTGCACCGCGCGCCGCCGCCGCCGCTGCGTCGCCGTCGCTTCGGCTTCGAATATTTATGTAGGTATATTTTTTGCTTTGTGCCATGACTAACAACAACAACAACTGCCCATAACGTCCACTGCTGGACATAAGCCTCTCCCATGTTGGGAGGAATTTGCCGTAATCTCCACGCTTTTCAGGCGGATTGGAGATCGCAGTGATGAAAGACTAACAGAAAACGCTGCTGCCCATTCGCTGGTCTACGGAGGCGCAAGGTGTTCTGCCTCAGACATTAGTCGCCTTATACGACACCCGTGAGTGTAATTGGGTTGGTTCGATTCTACTCTGCCGGATACCTTACGGCTTGACTTTAGTTACTCTTTCATTATTTCGACGTCAAAAAAACAAATGCCATGTCCACATACCTATTATTTTATCACCCTGGTAAGAAATCTCTTCCATTCATAAGTAAACACTCATAATAATTAGTAGTTAGGTGTTTCCTGCAAGGGCAGTGCGGACGTACACCCGTTTATCTACTCATGTGCGTAGCGTACTCTCTCTCCGATCGTGCGACGGTGAGGCGCTGATAAGCTGATAACTGATAAGAGATAGCGACATAGCAACAGTGTTCCGTGTTTACATTGGCGGGTAGTCACCTCGGAGCGACCATCGTTACATGCAGGTCTGGGGCTGTTGGTTCAGAAATTTATACTCATGACGAAGATGAAATGATAATGCTAGGAATTCAAAACGTTCTCACGGTTAATTACTAAACTTACACTGTCACTTATGGAAAACATTCCGTGATTTTCAATTATTGCGAGCTCCCGATAATTCGACGCTGTGGCAACTTGTTGCAAGCGCCTCGTGTAATGCCGGCTCTGTACACTCTCGCCCGAGAGCACTCGCTGTGCCTCGCCCGAGAGCCCGGTCGAAACGAGTGGCCATGTACACTCTCGCCGAGCGGGGTCAGTCGTCATTTTCAATTGTGGATGCCGAGAGAATTAACGAAACAGAAGTGGACACGGACAAACACAAGCTGCTGTTGCACTATGTGCCATCAGTTATTACCGTTATATTATAAAAAAAAAATCTAAAATGTGGCGTTAACGAAGACGGTGGATGGTCACAATTAATCGTAATAGAGCATGGTCCGTAGATTTTACTTTAATTTTACTTCTTAATTGATATTATATCGGCATCGCAACTGGGAGAAACGAGAGTGTACAGCGACGCGCTCGCAGTTCGCGCGAGGCGGCGCGAGACCCTTTGACTCGCGCGCAAAAACCGACTCGGGACGGAGCAGGCAGCGGTGGTGAGCTAGCGAGGAACACCGAGACAGGCCGAGCGAGGCGGGCGAGCGCTACCATCTACCTACACTCTCGCGCTCGCCTTGCCTCGGACTGTCTCGGCGAGAGTGTACAGCCGGCGCATAAGGAATTCAAAAGTCCGAATCACTATACTACACACTAATAAACTTCTTTTGCTTGCCTTTGCCCTAAGTTACTTGGGAAGAGAAGAACGTTTTAAATAGTTGGTTTAAAACGTTCTTCTTTTCCCACATATGAACCTAAACTCACCTTTCTCCCATAGGGTGGGCAGTCACTACTGTAAGCCATCTGCTACGATGTTACATGGTACCTACAATAATATGTTAGGCTTTCGAGAAAACTCGACCTTGCTCATCCTTTTCTCAGGTGTCACCCGATGAACGCTGTCCCGGATAGGGTTACCATCTGACCGGATAAATCCGGTCTTGACCGGATTTTCAATGGCAATACCGGACTTCGCCCGGATTTTGTGCCGGACCGGATTTTTCGACTCATGCCGGACGAAAGAAAGAAACAGACTTTCAGTGAAGTCCATCAGAGCCATCGTACTTACGAAGTATAACTGGAAAGAATAAAGTTGTGAGCAATTCTTCAATCAAATTTTGGCGGTCAAAACCAAATTTTAAAAGCTATTTCTAGTAATAAAATATAATTAACACTTTTACGTTTCACTTTTGATAACTGAACATGATATTTTTCTAACTTTGAATAAAAATGACAGTTTTGATCGTAGTAGACCGGACTTTTTTGTCGAAAATCAGGATTTTTCATCTCCAAGACCGGATTTCCGATTTCAGGCCCTGGTAACCCTAGTCCCGGATAACTTCAACCTAAAACCAGACTATACAACACATAGAATCTCCTGCGTTCCCACCCCAGTGCCCCTCGTCCTGCCCCCCTCCCCCTGCTCGCCCAGTATGTCCACATGTGCACACCCACAGTGACAGTGCCTCTTCGCACTTATCAGCGTATACTCGTACAGGCTGTAACTGTAAACATCGAGCATTTGTCTCAATTAAAACTTCTGTTCATTAATGTGATGTGACCACACGTGCACGTGAATCACATTAAACTACAATTTTGTCTTCAAAAACAACTTGATCCATCAGCTTATCTCAAAACTATCTCTTCAAGAGAACAACAAGTATATTGCGTAAATGATAAGGTTTAAAATCCTTTGATACAGAAATGTATGTTGAAAAACCTGGTCATTGCAGTTTTCAGCCATAAAGTTGAATTAATGATTGCATTACGGCGATAAAAATATAATAAAAAGAGACAAAAATAATAAAATTTCCATAAATTGTGTTATTTCGGTCGGTTTCGATTCCATCGTGTTTGTGGTCAGTGACACCAGCACATGGAGACTGTCGCCTTCTCAATATCGTGCCTTTCCAAAATAGTGGTTTTGTACGAAAACAAACCATCTGGCGCCATATTAGGTGAATTCAATTGGACTCAATTTATTGAATAGCATTTGTAATGTAATCCAATTAAATGGATCACCGGTTGACTTGCTCCGCTTTTGGCTTTACAATATCTAGGTGAGACAACATCAAACGTACGAGTACCTTCATTGAATTCAAGGGAAACGGAAAGACCTCTCTCAAAAGATGGCGTCTGCAATTAATCATCATTACACAAGTTAACTTTTACACTTCATTAATCTGCGAGAGTTCACAATGGAGAGCTAAGACGGGAGGACGCCAGAGTAGAGGGCAGACAGAGTGCCAAGTTGTCGCGACGTCAGTCCGGAGGAGGCCTATGAAGAGGACGCACGTCTTCACGTCGCTCATTAACTCCTACTGACGCTAATCAGGAAGGGTTGCAAGATTTAATAAAGAAACTTCTCAGCTCTGAAGTTTCTTAATGTGTTTTTGTTACTTTCCTCTTGAGCTCGAAGTGACGGCGTCGTTAAATTATATTAGCGTTATGAAAACTCTTCATTCTTCTCATTATAAAGTTACTAATACTCGGACAGGTCCGACAGTTCCCAACTTTAGATTGAGAGAGCTCTTGATCCCACTCTATCAGCCAATAGGTTGGACAGACTACCTTCCGCTCCCTTCCCATGCCCTTGTTTCTTTAGACTTTCATCATGAGAACTGAAGTTATAGTAAGGGTTTCATCACCAAGTTCCCCCCGCACCGGCAGAAGGGGGGGGGGGGATGCATTTTCTGTTCCATGAAAACAGCTCCAAATTTTTTGCATTCCCCTTCGGATATGTTACATTTTCTAGAGAAAAGCATATCAATAAAAATAAATGGTTTCAATAACCAACGTAGCGAGCTTGAAAATGTTAGAACCCACTTCGAATTTGATAGGTTTTCTTTTGTCCTTTATTTCGAAAATAGGACATATTCTACCTATTTATAAACAAGCAAATCTAAATCTTTATACGTACCTATATTTTCTTTCCAGGCAGGAGGGTGCTAGTGCACCCCCGTCCCCCTTGCAGGTTGCTGCCAGCGCCCATGTTGGTTGCTACGGGTAGGCTAGGTCGTAACCTTTTCAACAGAGTCTACTTCCATTAAAATGTTGGATGTTCTGTGGAGCTCTCGTTTCTCGTCTCGTAAACAAAGTACTTTTTTACATTTTTGGAACATACCGAAATCATCGACGTTAAGTATATATGTACCTATAATAAATGACCTAAATGTTGTAGACGATATGACGACAGTATTTTCACATTTTTCACTCAACGGTAGATAAAAATGTGAAAATTTCAGTACCTAGATTCCACTCCTCTCTGCAAATACCTGGAATATTTAATTTGTTAAACTATTTCGACAATTTCAATGAAAAAGTATCCGCTAGTGGAATACCAAACATGGCTGAACTTAAAGTAATACTGAAGAATGTTTTTCACAACAACTCGTTGGAGTTTGAGGAATGTTACCAAAATAGGTGAGCTTCAGGGTAAAGTACTTATATAAAAAAAAGTAAAGCAGAGAATGTCGTGGGCTTAGAGAGCTCTATTCCAGCTACTTACCAGTCTATCCACTCCTACAGTTTCTACAGCGTCGTGATGTTTTGAGCTGGCAGCAAGGACGACAGAGAGTCTCTGATTGTAATTTTAAATGATAGTAGTTAATTAAAAGCAATGTACCTTAGTGTTTTCATTGCACGAAACCTATCTTAGGCCCACGTGATATCCGAGCCTAACGGACTTTACAATCCGACATACATTATAGTTATCAGTGTTAATAACCGACAAGAATATATTATATTGAGATAACTAACATACTACGGTACCTACAGCCCTGAAGTGGACCACTCAGCGGCACATCACGCACACGTGTGCTCTGCAGTCCTCGCTTAACAACTGCGTTAAGTAAGATACCACTCAAAGTAATTGCGACCTTATGTGATTACAAACAAGATTCAAAACACAAACAACAACGGTTGATTCCATTTTTAGATGATCCAAAAGACAAGTGGATGCTCTTTCTTACGAGTGTTATTAATATCAAGTGCAGATTAAAATGAAATTAGATCAGTCATTGACAGATGTCAATGGATTTTAAACCTTAAAACGGAATGTTTATTGCTGTAATTTATTTGTTTTCAGGCAGATGAAAAAAATACACGATTGATCGGGTTCAGTACATCATGATTGAGTTTGGACGGTATAGTGTGGCATGTGTTCAGTGTGGCAATACTTCATCAGCTGTAACGATTGCAGAGCTAATGATTCACGTTCACGCTATAAGCTTGGAGATTATGAGAGTAAAGACAGTTTCTTTGGTATCTGCACTATATGCTAGCTTATGTCAGATTTAATAAAACAACTAATCGCTCTTAGGCGTAAAACCATTTTGGTACTGGTATTAGGTACTATTCAATCCCTACGTTAGTTTCTTTTGATTTTAGGCGTAACCTGTAAATTTTTTCTTTTTTTTTTAAACGTTGCCCCACACTAGGAATTTGTCCTGTATCGTGGGTGCCTTTACAAACATTTAAAATCACATACAGAAACAGCTAGACCTGGAACAACTACCTGCAGGCCGGACAAATATTTGTTACGTGCGGGAATCGAACCCGCGACACGCAGCGCAGCAGTCAATCGCTCAGCCACTGCGCCAACCATGCCGTCAAACGAATTTAATTCTCTCGCAATTAGTTAACATGCATGTCAGAATCCTAAACCTGCCTGATCCGACATTGGAAGCTCCCCGCTGACACATGTAGTTGCAAATAGGACGCTAAGCTCCCAACACCTCTGCTGTCACTCTGGGAGCCTCACACACCCTGAAAGGTCGGCGTCAAAGAGCATAGAAATGAAAGAGATGCCATGATATTACTGTAGTAGACGACTTAGAAATAAAAGAGATGCCATGATATTATTGTAGTAGCTGACTTGGAAAAGGCTATTATTTGCCATGGTAGCTTCAGCTACGGAAGCTGTCGCTAATATGGTTCCTGAATCCTGACTGACGACTGTGGTCGATGACATGGTGAAGGCAGCGGGCATCTGCTGGTTGCGAGAAGCACTGGATGTGGCGATGCTTGGAGGAAGCCTATGTCAAGCTGTGCAGATTCTTCAGCTGATGATGACAATGATGGTGATGATCATCGAATTCTTCAAGAAGTTTTATCTAAGGACCCTTGTTAGCCGATTTTGACCATATTTAGACATCTGACGCCCGCCAGTCGTTGCTTCTATGTTCTTAAGCAGGGTTCAAAATAATCACAGAAAATCCGCTGGGATTATAAGCGCGCTGATAATATATCACTGAGTTAGCTAAGTTTTTGGCCGTCATTGTTTAGGACAACTATTCTTTTGAATGGACTCGTGAATGATGTCTCCAACAATGATTCAGCCTTCGTGATTATAATAAATAATAATAAATATCGCTGGACATTAACACACAGCGCCATCTAGCGCCACACTAAGCAACGAGGCTTGTGTCATGGACACCAGATAGTTGATATACTACATAGATACTTTTTGTTTGTAAATACATACTTATTATGCATATAAACATCCATGACTTGAAAACAAATGTCCATGCTCATCACACAAACATTTGCTCCAACCGGGATTCGAACCCGGGACCTTAAGAACGTAAGGCAGCCTCATCACCGCTGAGCCATTCGGGTCGTCAAATGTCGTCAAAATGATTGCGATGTTTACGAATGTTTTTAGCTGAATCTTTAAAGAAAATATCGTAAAATACTTAACAAATGAGTTTGTTAAATTCCTTCAGTAGTTGAAACCATTCAACTAGATTATTATAATTAAAAGCGAACTCCCGAACAATACTCCTTCAAAACCAACATTTTTTCAGTTTATATTAAGCCACCAATAAACAATTTCATTAACTATAGCTCACAAATTGTTTGTGAAATTCTTAGGAGTTCGTCTCATTACGACAAAGCTTTGGAACGAAAATAAGTAACGTAATTAGAAGAGTTGATGAGATGGCGCCACTGTAGTTGTCGGAGTTACCGCTCCTAGTGTGCTGCTGGCTCCGGCAGACAGACAGCAGAAGATATACTTGATGTGTCGCGGCGGTACAAGCATCTTAGGTAAAGATCTGATTCAAGTCACTCATCTAAGAAAATAATATGAAAAAAACTTGTTTGCAAAATAAATAAAACCGACTTCAAAAAACACAAACCACAAAAAAGTGAAAAATAACTTTAGCTCCAGAAGTCAGTGACAAAAAAAAACTAAATGAATCAAACAAAGGTCACCGACTTCTGAAGTTGTGGTTTGTGTTTTTTCAAGTCGGTTTTATTTTTTTTGCAAAAAAGTTTTTCTACGAGTTTGAAAGTGTTACAAAAAAATTGAAAGGAAAAAAATGGTTCCCTGTAAAGTCGGTTTACGGACGATAATTTTACGTGACAACGTCATATGAAAACATAATTGATGAAAAATTGCATACTTTTTCACTGATTGATCACTGAATTATCATTATTTCTCTTCTAGGATGATTATTCAAAAATACTGATACATGTAATTATTAATTACCAACCAAATAGCGAAATACAAATTTTAATGATGTTAGTGATTTTAACTTAAGAAACAAAATGTCATTCCCCTTTTTACCCCTTAAGGATTGAAATTCTAACAACACCGTTGCGTTAGTTTCCAACCATACGCCTAGATAATAAATAAATTAAGGACTTTCCATTCACAACTTCATCCCCTTTTTTAACCCTTTGGGGTGGAATTATCAAAAACGCTGAGACATGTATAAATTAATTTTTAATCGTCAGCCTAAACACAAAATAAAGATCCTAACTTTAAAACTGACAGACTTACATATAAACTTTCATTGGGGTCTTTAGGGATTCAATTTTGAAAAATCCTTTCTTATTCCTTGTCTAAATTATAAAGGGAACCACTGTGCAAAATTTCAGTTTTCTAGATCCAAGGGGGGTTGGGCGTTGATGTCAGGCGTAACGTGACCGGCGCGGCGCGCGGAACGGTGTGACAGTTTTTCGTGCGTGCAGCCGGTGTTCATCGATTTATAAGACGTTATCACGTCAAAAGAAAAAAGGAAAAGATAAAAAACGAAGGAAAGGGAAACGTCGTCTGTTTTGGTATGGAAATGTGATGAAGAGGTATGAAATGCATGTTACTAAAATGTGATGAGGAGGTATGAAACGCATGTTACCAAAATGTGATGAGGAGGTATGAAACGCATGTTACTAAAATGTGATGAGGAGGTTTGTAACGCATGTTACTAAAATGTTATAAGGAGGTATGAAGCGTATGTTACTAAAATGTGATGAGGAGGTATGAAACGCATGTTACCAAAGTATGATGAGGAGGTATGAAACGTATGTTAAATGTGATGAGGAGGTATGAAACGCATGTTACTAAAATGTGATGAGGAGGTATGAAACGCATGTTACTAAAATTTGATAAGGAGGTATGAAACGTATGTTACTAAAATGTGATGAGGAGGTATGAAACGCATGTTACCAAAGTATGATGAGGAGGTATGAAACGTATGTTAAATGTGATGAGGAGGTATGAAACGCATGTTACTAAAATGTGATGAGGAGGAATGAAACGCATGTTACTAAAATTTGATAAGGAGGTATGAAACGTATGTTACTAAAATGTGATGAGGAGGTATGAAACGCATGTTACCAAAGTATGATGAGGAGGTATGAAACGTATGTTAAATGTGATGAGGAGGTATGAAACGCATGTTACTAAAATGTGATGAGGAGGTATGAAACGCATGTTACTAAAATGTGATGAGGAGGTATGAAACGCATGTTACTAAAATGTGATAAGGAGGTATGAAACGTATGTTACTAAGAGAGCTATGAATGTTGTTGGAGATAAAGAGGAAGGTTAAAAAAAAAATGGAGGGATTGTGTGAGGAATGATATGAAAGTGTCGTGTATGTAGAGGCACCTTTATATTATAATTACTTCTATGTGTGTTACAGTATAAAATAGGTAACAATATTTCAATAAAGACAGTATTTACTCATCATTCGCCTTGGTATCATTTCGCTCCAATTCCCAACATCACAGGGCGACCGTGACGTAAGAGTCCCCTGGACTTTGTTTGGAATTCCTTTCTCCGTATTAGGGCACCATTTCACGATGGTTAGTCGCAAACAAAGTCTAGTGAGAAACAGTGTTTTTTGTGGCATCAATAATAATATTCAATATTATCATGGGGAAAAGTCAGAGTAAGGAGGAAGTAATTATAGCTCAAACAGCTTCCGGTGGTAATAACAACGCAGATTTGGAGCAATTGAAGTACCATACCAGCACAACGAATGTGTTTTTGTTGGTCATTTTGTTGTTACTGTTGCTCGGATTCCTGTACTTTATACTCAGGATTTACAAGAATTGTCACACCAAGTGGATGAGCAATGAAATAAATCGACACGCTTTGCGAAGATCAATTTCATACTTCCGGCGAGACCCAAAAATTGATGCGCGAACGGAGAACGTTTAACAGAAACTTTCAAAAAGATCAAACTAATTAAAAAGGCATGGACAACGACACATAACATTTATAATGTATACATAATATAGAACGACATAATTGGCGATATATTCATGAGTATGAGCTGGATATAAGAAGACAACAGCATGCTGATTCAAGCACCGAAGTGAAGTGGGAAAAGTGAAGTGAAAAAGTGAAGTTGAAAATATCTAAAAAAAAATACGTGTGACCCGCAATTTATAAAGTCATTAGTTTGGTTCGACAGCATTTAAAAGTGGAACTTTAGACAATATCAATAAACCTTAAATAGTGAAATCTCGAGGACACTAAAATGAATTAAAAACGCCTAGATAAGTATATCAAATAATTATCACTTAATAGTGCTAATTGAAATGTATCCACATTATGTATGAACTTACTTAAATAGCAATACCTACTAAGTAAATATAAATAAAAAAAAACGCCACATGTTTGTAAAGGATTAATCTTAATACTAATTATGCCATATAGCTCAAAATATATCAGAATTACTTGTAAAGATTAAAGAATTGAGAACATATTTAGTGAAGATAGGTGCCAAGAGGCGAGGAGGTAGAATAATTGAAGTAAAGGTACGGGAAGCGAACCACTTGTATAAAGACTATCAAAACTTATTAGGAAAATTAGAAGTAATTGAAGGTAGCATTAAGGAAGAAGAATACATATTTGTAAAACAAAATTGTGAACAATTTAATATAATATATAAGGAAATATTAAGCTTGTGTTCTGTGAAAAATAAGGAAAGCCAAAAAATGGCCGAGTTTGATTTAAAGATAGCTATGAATTTATTGCCTCTTTCAGCCGACGATGAATCCAGTATTAATCGTCTTATAGATGGTATTGAATATTACAGCTCAGAGCTCGACGACGACTCCCAGAAAAGGTTAGTAAACTTTGTTTTGAAAAATAGACTAACTCGGGGCGCGAAATTAAAATTATCCAGTAATTATTCTAGTACTGATGCGCTTATTAATGATATGAAAATTCAGCTATTACCGAAAAAATCAGCGACTGCTATTCAACGCAAACTACAAAGTTTTAGACAGGATAATCTGTCAATTGATGAGTTTGGCAATAAAATAACAGAAATGTTCGTTGACCTGACTATTTCTCAGTCGGAAGGTAAGGACCACGCATACGAGGTTTTACGCCCACTAAACGAAAAACTCGCTATAAAATGTTTTGCAGATGGATTGAGAAATCGTAGACTCAGTACAGTTATCACAGCAAGGAATTATACCTCGTTAAAGGATGCCGTCCAAGCGGCATTAGATGAAGAAATATCACGACCCACCGATCCTGAAGTTTTGTATTTTAATCGCAATAACTATCCTAATAACAATTACAGGGGTATCGGGAATCGTCGAGCCAGCATAAGGGCCAGAGGTATGTCACACGCAGCTGCAGAAGAGCACAACAGTGAGAACTCTGGTTACCAGCAGGGTACAGGGCACGGTTGGCGAGGTCAACGGAACACAGCGCGCGGTGCAAGGCGGTCTTACTTCAGGAGCAGAGGTAGATCTAATTATAGTCGCCAAGCACAAATACATACTTTGACAAACTCAGACTCGACTCCATTGCAGACAACCGAAGCAACTTTGCAAACGGCCGAATCTTATTTACCATCCGACGAAAATAATGAGTTTTTTCGTGACTAATAAAGCAATTCTTTTAACAAATACACACATCAAAAGTGTCTAGGGATCAAGCATTTTTATGCGGATTTCTTGAGATTGAGATGTGGCTTTGTAATAAATTTATGATTTTATAAATTTATATGGATCCTTTTTGGTGCATTTCATAATTTGAATCAGGAACTCTCAATCAAATTCGAGTAAAAGATGAAAATAAGCTGTCAATATTTTCCCTATAAAAACATACAACGCATTGAAGACATTATTAGTGCTACTGTTTCCCTACTACTGATTAAAACCAACGTTATTATGGAGCGGCGACGTCATTTAAGCAGGGAAGAAATGCTCAGAGCCGTGGGAATGATAGAAGCTGGTTCCCGGCAACGTACTGTAGCTTTAGCTCTGAATACAAGTCAGAGTGTTATCAGTCGACTTTGGACACGTTACCGAAGCACTGGTACCGTGGCTGAGCGCCATGGAGGACGGTATCGCTGCACCACACGGAGACAAGACCGATACATTCAAATCTTAACTCGAAGAGCTCCAACAATAACCGCCATGATGTTAGCCGTGAGGCTTCATCACTCTTCAGGGAACTTAATTAGCGACCAAACAGTCAGAAACCGCTTGCATGAAGTGAACCTTCATTCCCGAAGACCGCTACGGGTACCACCTATAGCAATGCACAATCGTAGGATTCGATATCAATGGGCTCTTGAACACAGAAATTGGGCAGAAGAACAATGGCGTTTCGTGTGCTTTTCTGATGAGTCTCGTTTTGGTATGAGACCGGATACAAGACGTATACGACACTGGAGAACCCCTGGACGCCAACAGCGATTAAAATCCTGCCAGGAAGTCCATCCTTATAGTGGTGGAACCATCATGGTATGGGCGGGTATTTGGATCGGCGGAAGAACTGAGTTGATTTGGATCAGAGGCAACCTCAACGCTCAAATTTATGCTGAGACGATTGTATCAGACGTCATCGTTCCTCTACAAGTGCAAATCGGTCCCTTATTTCAGTTAATGCATGATAATGCACGACCGCACACCGCAAGAGTTGTAAGACAGACTCTCGCCGCAGCTAACATCAATGTCCTGCCCTGGCCTGCTCAGTCGCCAGACTTGAACCCGATTGAGCATGCATGGGATATGCTACAGAGAAGAGCTCTGCCGAATATGGAGGGTATCCAGTCGCAAGAAGACCTTTTTTTGTTGTTGCAACGAACATGGGCGGCCATTCCACAGCGTGATTTGGATGAACTCATTTTGAGTATGCCAAACCGATGTTCTTGTGTTGTTAGTGTTCGCGGTAGAAACACGGATTATTAATTGTTTAAGTTACCCAATAAAATTTTAAAGAAAACTGTGTTTTCAGTCATTTTTTCGAACTTTAATGTTAGTGGTTCAAATGTCAAAAATCCCTTTATTAGGAAAATGGCAAATTTCTTTATTAATGCAAAGGTGACTTGGTTTATCGTTACTGTGACAAACGAAAACACTTTATTTGATGAATCCTTAAAGAAAATTTTAATTAATATCAATCAGGAGAAAAGTTATTGCAAAAATATATGTTGATCCCTAGATACTTTTGATGTGTGTAATAATGCTAGTACCATTTATTTAAATGGTCGTAATGGTTATTCATATAACTGGTTAATTGACACCGGTGCTTCCATATCGGCAATAAAATATAAACATGTAATGAAACAAAATATTCCAATCCATAAACAGATCATCGACGTATCTGGAATGGGGGGCAAAGTTCAATCTATTGGATATGTTTATCTAGATCTAAGTTCTAAGAATCAGATACTGAAACATAAATTCTATGTTTTTAATTCCTTACCTTGTAAGACCAGTGGCATAATAGGGCATGATTTCTTAAACAAATACAAATCAATTCTAAACCTAGGTAACAATACCTTGTTGTTATGGAATAATAATGTTGAAATTTCTTTTCCTCTGTATTTTCCACGCAAAAATATAAAGATACCCGCGAGGTGTGAATCAATACATTTCATTAGTGTCCAGCCAAGGTATGCATTTGAAGAAATTGTTATTAATGCATCAGAGCTGCAAAACGGAGTTTTTATAGCTAGCGCATTGGTTAAACCCAAAAACGGAATGCTACCCATCCGAGTCCTTAACACAACGGATAATGATATAACCTTAGACGAAATTAATCCCTCTATACAAAAATCGTCGGAATACAATATTTGTACATTTGAGAAAACAATTAGTAATGCCGAAAGGGTTAAAAAACTGTTTTCAACTCTAGATTTAAAGCACCTTAACAAGGAGGAACAATTATCGATAGAAAAAATTTGTGCGAAGTATTCCGACATTTTTTATCTTGCAGGTGACAAAATGACGACAACAGAATTATATACGCACAAAATTAACTTGAAACCAAACGTAGCTCTCATATACTCAAAGCCATACAGACTTCCACATTCCCAGAAAGGAGAAATAAACAAACAAATAGAAAATTTACTTCAGCAAGGAGTCATAGAAAAATGTAACAGTGAATGGTCGAGCCCAGTATTACTAGTACCCAAAAAACCAGACTCTGCGGGAAATAAAAAATGGCGTTTAGTTATTGATTACCGCAAACTTAACAGCAGTATTCAAGATGACAAGTTTCCCCTACCGAATATAAATGAAATATTAGACTCTTTATCAGGCTGTATTTACTTCAGTCACTTAGATTTAAACCAAGGTTTCTATAATGTTAATCTACACGAAGACAGCCGCAAATACACAGCATTTGCATCAGGGCAGTACCAGATGACGCGTATGCCCATGGGTTTAAAAACCAGCCCCAGTTCTTTCTCACGTATGATGACAATGGCTATGGCCGGGCTAACATATGATAAGTGCTTAGTATATCTCGATGATTTGATAGTTCTTGGAAAGTCTCTTTCACAACACAATAAAAACCTTATAGACATATTTGATCGCTTACGCAAAGTTAATTTAAAACTAAACCCAACAAAGTGCAATTTTCTTAGGAAAGAGATGCTTTATTTAGGCCACATAGTATCTAGTGAAGGAGTTTTGCCAGATCCTGCAAAGACAAGTGTTATTAAGGAATACCCAACACCCAAAAATGTAGACGATGTAAAACGATTTGTCGCTTTTGCGAACTACTACCGTAAATTTATTCCAAATTTTGCGGATAAAGCTTATTATCTTAATTTGTTGTGTAGAAAAAATGTAGTGTTTAATTGGGATGACAACTGTCAGAAATCATTTGACATACTAAAAGAAACTATGCTAACACCGCCAATACTGCAATATCCTAATTTTTCACTAGATAATAAATTCGAATTACAAACAGACGCATCAGGCTATGCAGTTGGAGCTATTTTATCAAATGCGGATGGGCGCCCAGTTGCTTACGCTAGCAGAGGTCTAAATAAATCAGAGAAAAACTACCCCACCATAGAAAAGGAACTATTAGCTATTGTGTGGGGGGTGAAACATTTCAGACCATATCTATTTGGCCGTCATTTTAAAATTAAAACAGATCACAAACCATTGATTTACTTATTTAATCAAAAAGATCCATCCAGCAGACTACTAAAATTTAAATTGATACTCGAGGAATACGATTACGAAATTGAGTACATCAAAGGTCGAGACAATGCAGCCGCGGACGCGCTATCTCGATTAACTTCCAAAGATTTGCAGGACATGAACAATAATTTATGTGTAATGACACGGGCGCAGAAACTAAAGTTGATTTCCAACCCATCATCAGATGAGCCAGCCCAGCCAAGCGATTATTTAGAAAAACCTAAAATTGTCGAGACACAGAATAGACCAAAAGAAGTAGTTGAATTAAAATTTATAGACAATTCAGGGATAGGAAAACTAAAGAAAGAGAACGAAGTCAACAAAGAAAACGATGTTTTTATCTATTCAAAAAATAAAAGATCTCTCTTTATAAAACCAGCGGCTCACTCACAAATAACTCGAGCAGAATTTGTGAAAGCCCTGAGTAATTTTTGTAGTGAGATATATGTAGAGGAAGTGTACTTCATGAAAAGTAAGAATAATAGAATATTTGTTGAAAAATTAATCAGCCAAATCAAAGACAGCCTAAATTGGTTTGGGCCAAGATTAATCATAATACAAGACGTAGAACGCGTAGAAAATAAGGACGATAGGAAGGTAATACTTAATGATTTCCATCTTTTACCAACAAGTGGTCATGCGGGTATAAGACGAATGGTAAATAAAATTCGGCAATATTACTTTTGGCCAGGCCTAGAGTCAGACGTTAAAAATTATGTGAGAAAATGCCCAGATTGCCAGAAACAAAAGTACACAGTTCAAGTAAAAGAACCAATGGCCATCACTTCAACGGCACACACTGCTTTCGAAAAAATTTTCCTAGATTTAGTTGGACCTTTAGATAAGGACAATAATGGATATTCATATATTCTAACAATACAGTGCGAGTTTTCAAAATATCTATGTGCTTTTCCACTTATTACAAAAACAGCAGCAGAAGTAGCGCGAACTTTTGTGGACAACTTCGTGCTTCATCATGGTGTGCCGAAGGAAATCGCTACCGACAGAGGTACTGAGTTTATGGCAGATACGGTAAAAGAGGTATGTGCATTGCTTAATATTAAAAAACTTAACTCAACTGCATATCACCATCAAAGCATAGGAGCTTTAGAAAACTCACATAAAGGTTTGTCCACGTTTCTTCGTATTCAAACGGAACAAAAATCAGAATCCTGGAGTACCTGGCTACCCTATTGGAGTTTCGCTTATAACACTTCTGTAAATACGTCCACTAAATTCACTCCGTTTGAATTAGTTTACGGTAAAAAGTGCATTTTGCCAAGCAATCTCACTCAAAAAATTGAGCCACTATATAACTATGACAGTTACCCTCTGGAACTAAAATACAGGTTACAGGTAACACAAACGCAAGCACGCAAAAATTTAATTAACAGTAAGTTGGAAACAAAACGTAGGTATGACACTTATGTTAACCCCACACATTATAACCCAAATGACAAAGTTTTAGTAAAAAACGAAACAGGCAATAAACTCACAAGCTTATACTCAGGACCCTACAAAGTTATCAGAGACATTTCACCAAATGTGGAAATCGAAATTAATGGTAAAACTGATGTTATACATAAAAACAGAACAAAGCCCTATTATGACTAATGTACTGCATTTGCATTGTAAAATTTTACCAATAAATAGTATTAAAAAAAAAAAACAACCTGTCGTTGTCGTGTCTAGTTACTAAGCGAAATGTAACCATAAACTAGTAATAAGCGTCCAATATTATGTACTTAACCAATTTATATTGCTATTCTATTTATATTGCTAACCAAAAAAAAAAAATTAAAAAAAAAACCTAGGGCCTATTCTTTTTTTTTTTTTCCTTTTTTTTTTTCTCCCCCCGGGGAGGTGTCGTGTATGTAGAGGCACCTTTATATTATAATTACTTCTATGTGTGTTACAGTATAAAATAGGTAACAATATTTCAATAAAGACAGTATTTACTCATCATTCGCCTTGGTATCATTTCGCTCCAATTCCCAACATCACAAAAGAGAAAGGAGTAAATAATGCCGTGACGTCTGACAGGGGAGAATGGAAGAAGATAACGTGTTGCGCCAACCACGAGTAGAATGGGACAACGGCAGGAAGATGAAGATAAACTGTATCTTCAATCAATCTTTCAGTGACTCTTTCGTACAATCTGCTTACAAATAAATTATAACTATAACATGTATACAAAATAATAAGCTCACCCAGCAGTGTGTTATATGCGCAGTTGTCATAATTTATCAATACCTATTACAAAATAGGTGTTGTTATGTCACAATCACATTATAATTCTTCATATTTCCAGCTCCTTTGATCACTCGCTCCAGTCGCAACAGATAGAGACGAATTTAATAAGAATGCTTATTACTTCAATTATCTAAAAACGGAAATCTAAAGATTCAAATGTAATGACAAAGAGTTCTTTCTCCCTTCTCTCTTAGTCACAAATGATCTCGACAAACTTAATGAAATAATGAAAAATCTCAAACCAAGACAAATTTAATAAAAGGGTGTTCTCTGTATATCAATTGTTGTTTCAGACGTTCCAGTGGACTACTGAACATTATTCTTTTTTAACCGACTTCCAAAAGGAGGAGGTTCTCAATTCGATTGTTTTTTTTTATGTATGTACACCAATTACGCTGTGATTTATGATCCGATTTACGTGATTCAACTTAGTACTTTTCATTTTATGAACATTTTTACTTCAGCCGTGTGGTATAATTTCATGTATGTTCACCGATTTCTCCTCCATTTCTGGAGCGATTCTCAAAATTCTTTTTTTATTTAAAAGAGTATGCTCCTGAAATGGCCGCATTTAAATTTGGTGAAGATCTGATGCTGGTCTTCGGAGATATACAATGGAACTCTTCAAAACTAGTCGGTAAATCGGTCGTGATTGCTGCAATCGCTTGGATGTTTATTGTTTATACAACATCGTGACGTAATATCACGCCTGTATGCTCTGAGGGGTACAATACACTCAAATTTCGACAGTTTAGGTATGTTAAGTTCCATTTATTGGGGATAAGCCCTGTCATGGTAATAGTACCATGACATGTATTGTTAACAATGTAAAATAAATGCATAGCAAATATTTGTATAAGATATTAGAACTAAAAATAAAAAAACTTTTTTGCAAAAAAAATAAAACCGACTTCAAAAAACACAAACCACAAAAAAGTGAAAAATAACTTTAGCATAAATCTCAGCGTAATCGGTGTACATACATAAAAAAAACCAATCGAATTGAGAACCTCCTCCTTTTGGAAGTCGGTTAAAAAATAATAATGTTCAGTAGTCCACTGGAACGTCTGAAACAACAATTGATATACAGAGAACACCCTTTTATTGAATTTGTCTTGGTTTGAGATTTTTCATTATTTCATTAAGTTTGTTGAGATCATTTGTGACTAGAGAGAAGGGAGAAAGAACTCATTGTCATTACATTTGAATCTTTAGATTTCTGTTTTTAGATAATTGAAGTAATAAGCATTCTTATTAAATTCGTCTCTATCTGTTGCGACCGGAGCGAGTGATCAAAGGAGCTGGAAATATGAAGAATTATAATGTGATTAGTGACTTAACAACCCCTTTTTTGTAATAGGTATTGAGAAATTATGACAACTGCGCATATAACACACTGCTGGGTGAGCTTATTATTTTGTATACATGTTATAGTCATAATTTATTTGTATGCAGATTGTACGAAAGAGTGACTGAAAGATTGACTGAAGATACAGTTTATCTTCATCTTCCTGCCGTTGTCCCATTCTACTCGTGGTCGGCGCAACACGTTATCTTCTTCCATTCTCCCCTGCCAGACGTCACGGCATTATTTACTCCTTTCTCTTTCATATCATTCGTCACACAATCCATCCATTTTTTTTTAACCTTCCTCTTTATCTCCAACCACATTCATAGCTCTCTTAGTAACATACGTTTCATACCTCCTTATCACATTTTAGTAACATGCGTTTCATACCTCCTCATCACATTTTAGTAACATACGTTTCATACCTCCTCATCACATTTTAGTAACATGCGTTTCATACCTCCTCATCACATTTTAGTAACATGTGTTTCATACCTCCTCATCATATTTTAGTAACATACGTTTCATACCTCCTCATCACATTTTAGTAACATACGTTTCATACTTCCTTATAACATTTTAGTAACATGCGTTTCATACCTCCTCATCACATTTTAGTAACATGCGTTTCATACCTCCTCATCACATTTTAGTAACATACGTTTCATACCTCCTTATCACATTTTAGTAACATGCGTTTCATACCTCCTCATCACATTTTAGTAACATGCGTTTCATACCTCCTCATCACATTTTAGTAACATACGTTTCATACCTCCTCATCACATTTTAGTAACAATGCGTTTCATACCTCCTCATCACATTTAAGTAACATACGTTTCATACCTCCTCATCATATTTTGGTAACATGCGTTTCATACCTCCTCATCACATTTTAGTAACATGCATTTCATACCACCTCATCACATTTCCATACCAAAACAGATGACTTTTCCCTTTCCTTCGTTTTTTATCTTTTTCTTTTGACGTGATAACGTCTTATAAATCGATGAACACCGGCTGCACGCACGAAAAACTGTCACACCGTTCCGCGCGCCGCACCGGTCACGTTGCGCCTGACATCAACGCCCAACCCCTCTTGGACCTAGAAAATTGAAATTTTGCACAGTGGTTCCCTTTATAATTTAGACAAGGAATAAGAAAGGATTTTTCAAAATTGAATCCCTAAAGACCCCGATGAAAGTTTATATGAAAGTCCGTCAGTTTTAAAGTTAGGATCTTTATTTTGTGTTTAGGCTGACGATTAAAAATTAATTTATACATGTCTCAGCGTTTTGGATAATTCCAACCCAAAGGGTTAAAAAAGGGGATGAAGTTGTGTATGGAAAGTCCTTAATTTATTTATTATCTAGGCGTATGGTTGGAAACTAACGCAACGGTGTTGTTAGAATTTCAATCCCTAGGGGGTAAAAAGGGGAATGACATTTTGTTTCTTAAGTTAAAATCACTAACATCATTAAAATTTGTATTTCGCTTTTTGTTGGTAATTAATAATTACATGTATCAGTATTTTTGAATAATCATCCTAGAAGAGAAATAATGATAATTCAGTGATCAATCAGTGAAAAAGTATGCAATTTTTCATCAATTATGTTTTCATATGACGTTGTCACGTAAAATTATCGTCCGCAAACCGACTTTACAGGGAACCATTTTTTTTCCTTTCAATTTTTGTAACAGGCGCCACTTTCAAACTTCTCTAATATACTTACTCATTAATCCTTAGTTTATCCATTCGCTTTTCTTGTCCATCCCCGCTACATCCATCCATCTACGGCTCTCCGCTACATGCCATTGTTTTTCAACCATCTTGTGGACAACCCAGAATTCTGATCCATAGGTACAGTATCAGTAGTAGTCAGTATGACAGGTCTAATCACGGACTTGTATATTATTATCTTCCCCTTTAACTTGAGGGGCATCCTTGGGTCGCAAGTTGTTCAATTTCATCCATCCTGAGAGTCAGCTCAATGGTCCCGGTGCGCTGATTTACAGCTTATTCTAAAGAAACCTTTTACTAAAACAGGATACAACTAGGTAGGTATTTCACGTTGTAATTTTTCCAATAAAGTTATTAAAATTGAAATGAACGAAATAGATTGGTTCCGTTCACGCGTTCACTCATTTCCCTCGTGAAGGGCTTCTGAACTAATCACGGGGGTCACTGAACCTTACATGGACCTACTTTCCTTTAGGTTTGTGGTTTTGTTTATTTATTTATTTATGATGATATAGTATAGGTTTTTTCTTATTGGTTAGTATGACTTTAGTACTTACCTTCTTATCTGTCTATATCTTCTATTCTTTCTATCTATCTGCTTCTATATCTATCTATATACATATGATAAATCTGCAGAAAAATCGTTTTTGTAAGTACATCGAAAATATTTCGAAAAAAAATCCAGGGTGTGAAAGGATAACCAACTGAACTCATTTCCAGCATTTTTGGATTTTTTGTCTGTTTGTCTGTTTCGATGATCAAGTATCACGTAAAATTATGAAACAAACCAATGTAGGTAACTTTTATACATATAAATTGTGCGCATCTTGAGGTATTATTTAGTTTTTGTTTCATCGTAATCGGTTAATTCTTGTAACAAATCTACTTGCTCCTATAGTCTAAAAGGATAAGCAGACTTGTTCAATTAAATTTAATTTAGGAAAAAAAAAAATACAGCTAGTTATGAGTGAATTTCTCAGGCGAAAAATTTACGCGTCTATGCTGAAATCGCAGTGCTGCTTTACAGATAATGCAACGATTTTTTTTCTCAGAATTAAAGTGACATGAATCTAAATGAAGCCACTTAAATTATTTTTATAAGACTATTACTTTTTATGAAAAAAAATCGGTAAATGATGAATTAGCAATTTCTGTGTCTTGTCCACAATCACTTTCATACACAGCATTTACCTCTCAGGAAGATAATATCCAACATTTAAAGGAAAAAGTATTTTGATTGCGTTAAGTAATGATTGACCTACAAGACGTTAATTAGTTTTGAATGTTTAGACTCATAGTTAATGAGTACATGTCAACGGTACGTTTGTCCAAGCGAAATTACTAATTTCTATGGTCATTTTGTTTCTTCGTCCTGAGCTTCCACCAATGAGTTTAAACGAACAATAAATCCCTGCTCGGCAAGAGACAGTCGTGCTCTTACGTGCAGTAAGAATGGTAGTGCACCATATCGCCAGGTCTTTCCGCCAAAAATATAAGTACGTGATTTCAGTTTACTCGGAACGAAATTTTGCAATTTCGGTGATTAGGTTTTAAAAGGATTTTTGCAAGAAATAAAGGTATCACTTTTATGCTTGCTAAGTAGACTTTGGTACACATTTAATATTATAGAAAATAATAGTCATAGCCTTGATAGTTTCTTGTAAAAAAAATAAAATAGTCAAGTTTCCAATTTCTATAGGGCAATTTCTGTGGTTTCCGTGGCATCTCGTGGCCCACGGAAATTACACGACTCCACAGAAATTGTACCAATCAATTATTGTAATGTTAATGAAGATTTTTGAAAAGAATCAATACTTGTTATGCCGAAATTACTTTGACAGAACTAGGTCCTTAGCCCCGGACATTAAAATAAAATTGTGATAAATGAGAAATGATGTTTATTTTGTATTACTATTTCTTGAAAAAGTCATTCAATTGGATTAACTGAACTTTGAGGGTTGCATCCTCCAGAAGCTCCTCCTGGAAGCCTCCATCGTGCAGGCCTGGGTGACATCACCGGCCAGACCTGCCGACGTTGACAATGAGGCAGGGTAATTCCAGGAGGCCATGTCCGACATCTGCGACGTGCGCAGATGTCGAGTCCCCAGCATCTCCTCGTGGGCCAGAGATCTGGGTCGCGAGGAGATGCTAGGGACTTTCGACAGAGATCCGTGGGGGCGCCCTTAGAAGATGGTGCGGGATAAACTCCGCACCTGGGCCCCCCTACTGACGCAGAGTCTCCGGCCTGAGCTCGTGGAGGACATGGTGAGTACTCTGTTCCCTTCGCGAGGGGAACATCCCCCCGTCTATGGCTGCGGACCAACAGAACGACGACGAAAACGCTCCGGAAGAGACTGGGGTAGACCTGAGAGTGGCGGTACGTAGGCTCAGTGTCAAAAATACCGCCCCGGGACTCGACGGCTTGCCTGGCAAAACCTGGGTCCTGGCCTCGGAGGCTCTCGGGCACCGACTAGAGGGGCTCCTAAGCGCATGCTTGGAGAGAGGCCAGTTCCCGCTTCGTTGGAAGACGGGAAAGCTGGTCCTCATTCGGAAGCCGGGGCGCCCTGCGGAATCTCCGTCCGCATACCGGCCCGTGGTGCTGCTCGGCGAGGTGGGAAAGCTCTTTGAAAGAGTAATTGCAAACCGCCTTGCCGAGCACCTTGCGGTGTCGGGGCCGGATCTTGCGGAACACCAGTTTGGTTTCCGCAAGGGGCGCTCTACGGTGGACGCCATCATGCGCGTGAGAGCCCTCACGACGGGGGATGCGGTGTCCAGGGGTGGGGTTGTCTTGGTGGTGTCTCTCGACATCGCCAATGCCTTTGAGGCATTGGCGATGTCGAGAGACAGTGGCAGGGGGCATGGTGTTGACACCATGCCCTGGAGCTGCATTAGGGAGGCACTCCGGTATCACCGGGTGCCGAACTACCTTCGTCGTGTGGTCGAGTCGACTTGAAGTACCTAGGACTCATCTTCGACAGCCAGTGGAACTTCGTGGAGCACTTCCGACGTTTGGCCCCCAAACTGGAACGGACCGGCGCTGCCTTCAGGCGGCTCCTGCCCAACCTGGGAGGGGCAAACGCCCCCTGCCGGAGGCTCTACCGTGGCGCCGGAACACAAAGGGCGATGAAGGAACATGAATAGGTTTTAGTCAGTAAAAGTCTGAAAGTTCCTCCTGCTTCGCCCAGAGCGGGAGAAGTCATTTGATGATTTCCCATCCTCTTCATAGCAGTAAAAAACAATCAGTTCCTTGATTGCTAATTTTATAAGACTGATTTATGCAATTAATAGTACACCACGTTGTATTTGTAGAAATTCTTATTAAAATGATCAAATCGTTTATTTGTTATACGTGGGTTACATGCAGGTGTTCATTACATAATTACAACGATAATATATACATATATTAACGACGATATTCGTATTATATCAGTTTTTTCATTAAAACTTATCTTTCTTTACATATTATTAAAAAACAATGTATTTATATAATAATTCACAATTTCGGTGCAAACGCAGAATTTCTGTGTCACCAATACAATTTCGGTGGCACTAATAAAATTTCTGTGGCTCGCCAATTTCGGTGGCCCAAATAACTCTCTAAGTAATTTAATTATAATATCCCCTTTCAGAAAATGTATATATAATGTGGATATGTTGCGCTTTGTTATTAAAGTTTTCCAAAAAACCTGAAAATGAAAATGTCCATGGAAATTAGGTAAAAAATCGAGTTGTTGAAATTGACTCTTATATAAAAAAAACTACCTACCACGCACTCTATAGTTTTATAGTTCACAGTTAGAAATCACGGGAGCAGGCGTCAGGGTAGCAGGTCGATACCGGAGCAACCTTGAAGTTCAGCTCTGAAGCAGTAGAAACGGCGGCAGCGCAGATCTCAGAGTTCACCAGGACAGCTCAGCAGCAAGGCAGTGCAGAACTCAGGGCCAGACGTAGGACAGCCCTGCGAGACCAGTAGACAGACAGGCACGTAATAAGCCTCCGAACATCGGGAGTAGAAGTCCCAGGGGAATCTTTAGCTGGATCCCCTGGGCAGTTTTAGAATCTCACAGCGAAAACCAAGCTGCTCTCTGATACTCATCAAATCAGATCCAATCCTCCACCCTTTTTTTAGCCGTCCGTCAGCTCGTTTCTCCAAAGTAGTCTTCCTTTTTCAAATCTTAGTTTTCTTAGTGTCGCTATCATCTCATCTGACAAGTGTAGTCGGTCAGGACATATCCATGATTGCGTTAATAATTTTATAAATATAATCATTTAATATTAAGTTATTAAACAATCGTAATAATTTATAAAATACATTGGCTAAGCATATTGATAAAAATAATTTAAATTATACAAACCAAAAAGAGAAATCATAGAGCTAGACCATAGACTGAGCAGAAAGAGAATTAAAAAACTAACTGACAGTTTGACAATTTGACGCTTGACGTAAATATCACAACATGAAAATTATAATAATATTTTATTTCAGCTATTTCCAAGTTAAAGAGTCGTATTTAAATCGATTTGCTGAGTGTAGATATATAAACAAATAAAATGCATGATAAATAGTATTATGAATGGTGAATATGAAGCGTAAGTATAGCATAATACTATATTCTATCAAAAGATATGTGAATTTAAAGTGTTCAAGAAGAAATAATCATCAAATGTAAGATGCAGCGACATCTATTGTACTAATATGGTACTAATGACTAAAACTGTGCTCACCACATAACTTTAAATCGACTGACCGGCTTTGAAAAAAGTTAGTATATTGAGGAAGGCTATAGGTTATTTAACATCACGCTACAACTAACAGGAGCGGAGCATCAGTGATAAATGTTGCAAAAACAGAGAAAACTTATTTCTTTTGAGAGCTTCCGTTGTCACACTCTCTCTAACCCTCTCTCTCTCATGTGACGCAGACGAATTTGCGTGGGTCAGTTAGTTTTACATAAGTCTAATAAATAAACGACACGACGACGACGACGGCTGTATTGTAACGATAAATGTCAGGAACCAATTAAAAAGCATCTTTCCCAAATTATCGTGGACCTCTCCACGATAATTTGGGAAAGATGCTTTTTAATTGGTTTTATTGGTGATTGAATGAGGATGTAGACTCTCCACCACATTGACCTTTTATACCATTACCTATGTGACGTATTACGTACTAAATAGTTATACACACATCAAAAGTGTCTAGGGATCAAGCATTTTTATGCGGATTTCTTGAGATTGAGATGTGGCTTTGTAATAAATTTATGATTTTATAAATTTATATGGATCCTTTTTGGTGCATTTCATAATTTGAATCAGGAACTCTCAATCAAATTCGAGTAAAAGATGAAAATAAGCTGTCAATATTTTCCCTATAAAAACATACAACGCATTGAAGACATTATTAGTGCTACTGTTTCCCTACTACTGATTAAAACCAACGTTATTATGGAGCGGCGACGTCATTTAAGCAGGGAAGAAATGCTCAGAGCCGTGGGAATGATAGAAGCTGGTTCCCGGCAACGTACTGTAGCTTTAGCTCTGAATACAAGTCAGAGTGTTATCAGTCGACTTTGGACACGTTACCGAAGCACTGGTACCGTGGCTGAGCGCCATGGAGGACGGTATCGCTGCACCACACGGAGACAAGACCGATACATTCAAATCTTAACTCGAAGAGCTCCAACAATAACCGCCATGATGTTAGCCGTGAGGCTTCATCACTCTTCAGGGAACTTAATTAGCGACCAAACAGTCAGAAACCGCTTGCATGAAGTGAACCTTCATTCCCGAAGACCGCTACGGGTACCACCTATAGCAATGCACAATCGTAGGATTCGATATCAATGGGCTCTTGAACACAGAAATTGGGCAGAAGAACAATGGCGTTTCGTGTGCTTTTCTGATGAGTCTCGTTTTGGTATGAGACCGGATACAAGACGTATACGACACTGGAGAACCCCTGGACGCCAACAGCGATTAAAATCCTGCCAGGAAGTCCATCCTTATAGTGGTGGAACCATCATGGTATGGGCGGGTATTTGGATCGGCGGAAGAACTGAGTTGATTTGGATCAGAGGCAACCTCAACGCTCAAATTTATGCTGAGACGATTGTATCAGACGTCATCGTTCCTCTACAAGTGCAAATCGGTCCCTTATTTCAGTTAATGCATGATAATGCACGACCGCACACCGCAAGAGTTGTAAGACAGACTCTCGCCGCAGCTAACATCAATGTCCTGCCCTGGCCTGCTCAGTCGCCAGACTTGAACCCGATTGAGCATGCATGGGATATGCTACAGAGAAGAGCTCTGCCGAATATGGAGGGTATCCAGTCGCAAGAAGACCTTTTTTTGTTGTTGCAACGAACATGGGCGGCCATTCCACAGCGTGATTTGGATGAACTCATGGGTTATTGTACATTCGTCACAAAGTTAATTCGCCACGAAAAAAAGTATGTGTAAACTCGCCACAACTCTATTTTCATGAAGGAAAATCCGCCATATTGTTTATTTCCGTACAGATAGCAGAAAAATCAAACAATAAGTAGATTATAACGTTATTTATTTATTTTTAATAATCACAGAAATTCACATATAAATCACAATTCTACTTACAGCTAAAATATACGCTAATATTGTCTGGTTTTTTCTATTTTAAGACCACGTTGTCAAGGACAGCGTGACCTGCGTGACACGCCTAATCCTAAATAAACATGTATTGCAAGTGGCTGATTTGCTTACAACATTACAATTATAAGAAAAAAAAATTTTTTACAAATTACTTAAATATTTATTTGTATTCAGTAAGTATGTACATTATTTACAATTTACAAATCTAATAAAATAAACTAAACTAACTAACTTCAACTAAAAACATGAAAAATGGCGTCAAATAACTCCTCAACACTGTCAACTGGTAAAGTCCTCAAGAGATTGGCGACTGAATTCAAATAAATGTTTAAGTAATTTGTAAAATAAAAAATAAACTGCTGGTAAAAAAAAGAGAGATAATTAAATCACAGTAATAATCACGTTTCAAATTAATTTACGTCTACAAAAAAAACACAGTTTTATTTACAGTTAAATATATATTTATTGCAATGTTTATTTGCCTTCAGCTTCTAATCGACTTGTATCTTTACTACTTAACTATCGAAATTTTTTCCACTACTAACGTTTATGATAAACGGCCAAAAAAACTGATTTATAGAATTTTGTGGAATGAAACGGAGGGACTTGATTGCCTCGTATATTACCAACAGATCTCGATCGGGCTGTACTTCCTCTGCGAAGTACAGCCCGTGTTCCTCGAAAAGAATGGCAGTGGCTGCCTTTCTGCCTTACTTCGCTGCTGCAGTACGGCTAGAAAAAGATAGATACAGCGAGCGAGCGAGCGTGTGATAGCGTGTGCAGGAGCGCAGGAGAAAATAAAGATTTTAGAAATCATTTTCATTACGAGCGCTAAAAACCAATAACTTTGTTTGCTACCAGTAAATTATGTACCTATTAAGACTTGTGACGAATTTACACATAGTTTTTATGCATGTGACGAATATACTTTCAATGTATGGAGTTTACAAAAATGTGACGAATTAACTTTGTGACGAATGTACAATAACCCATTTTGAGTATGCCAAACCGATGTTCTTGTGTTGTTAGTGTTCGCGGTAGAAACACGGATTATTAATTGTTTAAGTTACCCAATAAAATTTTAAAGAAAACTGTGTTTTCAGTCATTTTTTCGAACTTTAATGTTAGTGGTTCAAATGTCAAAAATCCCTTTATTAGGAAAATGGCAAATTTCTTTATTAATGCAAAGGTGACTTGGTTTATCGTTACTGTGACAAACGAAAACACTTTATTTGATGAATCCTTAAAGAAAATTTTAATTAATATCAATCAGGAGAAAAGTTATTGCAAAAATATATGTTGATCCCTAGATACTTTTGATGTGTGTTTAAAGGATAATATGGCTAAAAAGGAAGTGTCTGATGAGATGACGAGTAATAGAGAAGGATGGGTGTACTAAGTATAATCATGATGGCATATATTTTCATAAAGTCAATCGCCATCCCGAATTATAACTAACACAAATCATCCATAGCAGGTGGCCAACGTGGCCAACGTGACCAACGTGACCAACGTGGCCACCGGGGCCAATAGCGCCTACGTGGCCGACAACCAAATAGAAACGCTCTTTATTTGCGTTGCTGCCGTGTACAGGCTGTAAGGCCGAAAATTTAAGGTCCAATTTCCTTTGAGAACGTAACCAGTAATAATTGGCGAGCGCCAATTGCAATGTTTTTAGTGCACGGGAATATCGGATTTTGGACTCATGTTTACAGTTATTGGCCACTTTTTCAACAAATTATATTGCATTTCCAGTTCTCTCATCTCAACCCTTGCTAAATGCGGGAACGCAGTGTTCCTCTTTCAGGAAAACGACTTTCTCGTGTTTTGTAATTTGATGTCATTGTTTCCACATCTATCATTGAAACTCGTTACTAATATCATAGGGTGACGTCATAATATCACGTGTTATGTTTGATTATGTCTGTATGCATGAGTGTGTTTGTGTGTGTTTCACCATCACACCATAGTGATCAATCTTTGCCTTAATGGTTAAGTGTTTTTATAGTAAGTATACGTGTTCTTCATTACCTACAGGAACAATCTAGACTACTTCGTCATATTTCTTTGAAAATTAGTAACTTATGGTTCACTGAAACTAAACGAAGAAAGAAAACATCTGCAAAGAATAAAAGCGACTTAATTTTTTTTATTTTTTTTTTTGTAATGTGCATGCAGCTAATCCCGACCAACACTTCTGTAGGTTTCGTGTGGAATTAAAAGTTATAACCATAAAAAATACCCTGGAAAGGTCTCAGCAAAAAATGATATCTCTATCATACGAGTAGATCCTAATAATTTGAAAAAGTTAGAATATTATAATTCCCCTGTCAAAATACGTACAGTGCTTTGAGTCCGGTAAGCCATAAACCCAGCCAGTTAGGGCAAAGCCTAACAAGCGTCAGGTTCCACCAGGGGAGGTGATCGTAAAAACCTAACGAAGTGGTTTGGTCGCCAGGGACGTTACCATGGCAACCGCGTATGACTAGCCGCTAGGTGACTTTGACCATGTTTAACTTTAGATGTACCATGTCAAACAGTGGAGTAATACCCATTGAGCTATTACTACTACGTAGTAATACCCCCCCGAAATATGTATTGAAAACATAGACTTAGTAAATATAGACCAACAAAGCGTGCGAGGGAGAAGAAAATCCCTTATGGAAATATAGCAAGATGAAAAAGGATCGCGAATCTAACCATATCATTGTGACCTGTTTTGAATGACAGGTCTGCACAAGTCGGCACGCGGAGAATCAACTCCTCAGTATTTTGGATTTTTAGCGTAGGTACCTACATCGTGGTTTATTTTCAGTGAATACAGTTGTATTAAACAATGGTTACTTGTTCTGTGCGTGATTATGGTGTTAATCATAGAAATGAACCTGAAAATTGCACATTTCATAAGTAAATACTCAGGACGTTGTCACCGATAAGACGCGTTTATTTTTGGTTAAAATTTGCCTTTTTTACTTTCATATTTTGTATAGCTAAAAGTCCATTTATTGATAATTTACATGATTTTGGTGAATAGATTTTTCATCAATCTATTTTACATGTACGCTAGGGATTGACTTAAATTTATCGATACTATCGATATTTTATCTTGAATGTTAACTATGAAAATAAGCATAGCTTACGTTTACCGTCTGTTAACTGAACCATTTTATCAGGAAAAAGTTAATTAACTTTTAACAAATAAACTAATTGTTTTGTAGAATTTGTACAACAGATTCCCTCTAGATACCTACTATAATTCGAGGAAAATGGTTGGGATTCATTGGGCGCGTTAGTTGAAATCCAAAGACGTGATACAACTTTGTTTACAGATTGAAAATTTTATTCGTGAAAATAATAAAACCAGTCAAGGTATTGGGAAATCTACAATTTGCCAAGCTGTACTTCTTATAATATATTAGAAGATAATTTCGGCGTATTTTCGAGTTTGAGAGCCAAAATTTGGACCAAGATATTATAAGTGGTCGTAGATATTTAATAATAGAACAAGCAGCGGTGGCCCAGTGGTGGCGGCCCCGACTTACGAACAGTAAGTCGTGGGTTCGAACCCAGACAGGCACATTACTTTGTGTAATTTATTTCATCACTGCTGCTCTCAAAACGGTGAAGGAAAACATCGTGAGGAAACCGGCATGTCCTAGAACCAAAAAATTCGAAGACATGTGACATCTACCAATCCGCACTGGGCCCGCGTGGTGGATTATAGCCCATTCCCTCTCATTGAGAGGAGGCCTGTGTCCCATCAGTGGGAACATTAATAGGCTGATGATGATGATGATGATGAGAACACATTATAGAAATTTACTTTGACATTCGACTTAAACATGAATGTAAACTTAATCATTTAGGAAAGGAAACTGTAAGGAACCAGTTAAATAAGATTTTTCTGTTTAAAGGTTTTGAGCGATTTTTAATAAAATGTTGGCTGTTTTATTTTTTTAATGTATTACACTTTTTTAACATAATGTAAAAATTATAATCTGGACAAAGGCAGTCTATGGAACATCTTCCTCCAACTTCAACCACTTATCGATAGTCCTCCAATGTAAAAGGTACATCGCTAACTAACGCACACACTGACAAATCAAAATTGGTCACGCTTTATCGAGCTGTCAGTTCGTCTATACGGCAGTATAAACTAAGTCTATGATTGAAAACATGTTGTGCAGTTCAACCTTGAGGCGCTGTCAAATGTGGAAGATTTTGATTGCCTACTTTATGTCTGGGTGAGGTGTAGTTTTTGAGTTACTTATTCGATGAAGGTAGATATCTACCAGGTATGAAAATAATTGAAACTTAATTCAGGCATTTAACTATTTGCCCAGATTCGGACTCCATAAAGGGTTTAAAAAGAGTCTTAACGAAGCCGAAAGGCACTTGTTTTCCACGTCATTGCAATCATTTTTTTGTTCTAGACCGTACATGGGACCCTTCCATCAGCTCAATGTTTTAAGTGCGTTACGTTGAGTTCTACGGAAAAATAAATTTTACCCAAAAAACAAAAAACAGAAAAAATGGCATACAATTAACGAACCACCAGATTTAGCAAAATGTAACGGCAAAAAAATCACTTTTGATTGCCAAAATTAGTAAATGACGGCGGCGGCGGCGCTATAACCAACCCTTCTAACCTAATCTATCCGTGTCGGGTGCCCCTAGTCGGCCTAGGCAAAACTAAATCGTCATCGACCACCTCATTAAAATTTTGTGCTCAATTCGCACGCCTAAGTACACAGATCTGTAACAATAAAGCATCGATGCAATAAAGACGTATACGTGACTCTCACTACCTATGTCCATCGCTGGCACCGTGGGATATGTCTCCACAAACTGCAAAAACACATTTTATTGCAAAATCACATTAACTGATTTAATTTACAACAATACAAGTCGTAAAACTAACAATCGACTAATATAATAAAACTAGTATTTGCGTGGGTGCGCGAGCTGCGCGCAGCTCGCGTGTTGTCGTGTTCTTGAGAAGTATTCCTTACCATCATAAAATTTTGAGAATGCATAGAAATCCTTAAATTAATTAGAAAAACCGTTACAACTACCCCTAAATCAGTATGAAATCCCTTAAGAACCCCTAAAACATTCTAAAACCTAATTCAATAAAAAAAAAGTAAAAAAAAAAAAAAAACATTAGAAACGTTAAAAGCTGAGTTACGCTTCACCCACTCGACCTTCGTTACGCTACGGAGGTCGCCGGCTCGCTTCGCTCGCCACCTCCCCCCTTCTCTCCACTCGGTCTCGCAGGTTCGCTCCACTCAGAACCTACCTACCACCAGACAGGTTTCGACGCCTACTATAATATTTGTTCAAACATATAATGGCTATCTCTGACCGTTACGAAGTTATAGCCCTTTTATTTTTAGGGGAGGTTGGAGAGAGGAGGATACCCTCCGTATACAAATTTAAACGCTCCTCAATAATAATTAATACCAAAAATCAAAAAGCCGCTACGTGTCCTAGTTTCCGAGATACGATGGGGGGAAAGGGGGGGAGAGTGGGGAGTTTTGAAAAATGATTTTGACTAACTCTAGGCCCCTTCTTACGAATCTGAAAAAAAAAATGTTCCAAGTCTTATAACCTCTGAGATCCACCTAAAGGGGGTGAAAAGGGGGGCAAGGGGGGCAACTTTAAAAACTGGTTATTACTTTCCCGAGCCTCCTCTATACGAATCCGTAAAAAACGAAATATACGGGTCTCTTTGTTTCCGAGATACGATAGGGGGGGGAGGAAGGGGGGTGAAAAGGGGAGGTTTGGCACTTTTCCCATACTCGCGGGAGTTACTTGTTTACGAATCTGTTAAAATATACCCCCCTCCCCATCCACCATCTGGGAGAACAATTATGTCAATGAGTCAGTGAGTCAGTGAGTGGTAATCGAGCTTTATATAGTATAACTAGTATTTGCGTGGGTGCGCGAGCTGCGCGCAGCTCGCGTGTTGTCGTGTTTTTGAGAAGTATTCCTTACCATCATAAAATTTTGAGAATCCATAGTAATCCTTAAAATAATTGGAAAATCCGTTACAACTACCCCTAAATCAGTATGAAAACCCTTAAGAACCCCTAAAACATTCTAAAATCTAATTGAATAAATAAAAAAAAGTCAAAAAAAAGAATTCATTAGAACCGTTAAAAGCTGAGTTACGCTTCACCCACTCAACCTTCGTTACGCTAAGGAGGTCGCCGGCTCGCTTCGCTCGCCACCTCCCCCCTTCGCTCCACTCGGTCTCGCAGGTTCGCTCCACTCAGGACCTACCTACCACCAGACAGGTTTCAGCGCCTACTATAATATTTGTTCAAACACCCAATGGCTATCTCTGACCTTTACGAAGTTATAGCCCTTTTATTTTTAGGGGAGGTTGGGGAGGGGCGGAAAGGGTATACAAATTTTTAATTTCAACGCCCCTCAATAGTTTTAGGTAAGAATTAAAACATTTTTCAGTAGAAAAAAAAGGGGTGAAAAGGGGGGGGGGGTGAAGGGGGGAGAGTGGGGAGTTTTGAAAACTGATCTTGACTAACGCGTTGCCCCTTTATATGAATCTGAAAAAAAAAATGTTCCAAGTCTTTCAATTTCCGAGATCCGCCTAAAGGGGGTGAAAAGAGGGGCAAGGGGAGCAATTTTGAAAACTGGTTTTTACTTTCCCGAGCCTCTTCTATACGAATCTGAAAAAAAAAACGTTCCAAATCCCTTGGTTTCCGAGATACGATAGGGGGGGGTGAGAAGGGGGGCGAAAAGGGGAGGTTTGGCACTTTTCCCATACTCGCGAGAGTCACTTGTTTACGAATCTGTCAAAATATACCCACCTCCCCATCCACCATCTGGGAGAACAATTATGTCAGTGAGTGAGTCAGTCAGTCAGTCAGTGGTAATCGAGCTTTATATAATAGAACTAGTATTTGCGTGGGTGCGCGAGCTGCGCGCAGCTCGCGTGTTGTCGTGTTCTTGAGAAGTATTCCCTACCATCATAAAATTTTGAAAATCCATAGAAATTCTTAAAATAATTAGAAAATCCGTTACAACTACCCCTAAATCAGTCTGAAAACCCTTAAGAACCCCTAAAACATTCTAAAACCTAATTCAATAAAAAAAAAGAATTCATTAAAAACGTTAAAAGCTGAGTTACGCTTCACCCACTCAACCTTCGTTACGCTGCGGAGGTCGCCGGCTCGCTTCGCTCGCCACCTCCCCCCTTCGCTCCACTCGGTCTCGCAGGTTCGCTCCACTCAGAACCTACCACCAACGGACAGGTTTCGACGCCTACTATAATATTTGTTCAAACACCCAATGGCTATCTCTAACCGTTACGAAGTAACAGCCCTTTCAATTTTAGGGGAGGTTGGGGAGGGGAGGATACCCTCCGTTTACAAATTTAAACGCTCCTCATTAATAATTTATAGTAAAAATTAAAAAAGCCGCTACGTGTCCTAGTTTCCGAGATACGATAGGGGGAGGGGTGAAGGGGAGGAGAGTGGGGAGTTTTGAAAAATGATTTTGACTAACGCGTTGCCCCTTTACACGAATCTGAAAAAAAAAATGTTCCAAGTCTCTGAATTTCTGAGATCCGCCTAAAGGGGGTGAAAAGGGGGGCAAGGGGGGCAACTTTGAAAACTGGTTATTACTTTCCCGAGCCTCTTCTATACGAATCCATAAAAAGAAAAAAATACGGGTCTCTTGGTTTCCGAGATACGATAGGGAGGGGGAGGAAGGGGGGCGAAAAGGGGAGGTTTGGCACTTTTCCCATACTCGCGGGAGTTACTTGTTTACGAATCTGTCAAAATATACCCACCTCCCCATCCACCATCTGGGAGAACAATTCTGTCAGTGAGTGAGTCAGTCAGTCAGTCAGTGGTAATCGAGCTTTATATAGTATAATAATGGTTCCTATACTTAACACGAAAAACGCAATAAAACCGACTTCACAAAAGAAAGGTGACGATTTCAGAAATTATAACTTTGACTTACTTTTACAACGACATCTAAAAACAAGCTACAACCTTTCTCTTTATCGAATAAGATTGAAAATCGCGTCACAAAAATAATGAACTGCAAAGACATTTATGTATTACCAAAACCTTTTTGATCCATAAAACCGTATATGATTACATATACTTTACAGCTGTTTAATAAAATTTACCATTGTGAGCCGCGTCGGGTTTACGACCGTACGAATCGTAAAACGTGTAATTACCTAACATGTGTTGCTATGCCAGCCTGCAGACCGCTAGCACATAATGTACTATGTATAGAAGACCCACTAGTATATCAAAGTAATTATTTCGATTAGACCACTACAGGCACTTTTGAATATCAAAAAACATAACAAATAGTCGAAGCTACAGTCACAGTCACAAGGCATAATTACTTGTGAAAGTACTGTAGTTGTATGGAGAAGAATGGGCAAGAAACTTCACGGACACTCTTTTAAATCAAAATATAGCATAAGCATAATACCTAGCATAATCAGCCTATAATGTTCCCAATGCTGGGACAAAGAAAAAGAAAGAAAGAAACCACCACCACCACCCACCACCGCCACCGCCGTCCACCTCTTTCTTTCTTTCTTTTAATGTTCCCACTGCTGGGGCACGCGGCCTCCTCTCTATGAGAGGGAATGGGCTATAATCCATCCCGCGGGCCCGGTGCGGGTTGGTAGATGTCATCATTTCTTTAAATTTATGGTTTTAGGACATGCCGGTTTCCTCACTCAATCAAAATATTGATATAAAATCTTGATTCCGGTGAGATGTATGACAACGATGTAGAAAGATGTGCGTCCAGAGTAACAATAAAAAAACCAACAATTCAAAATTAAGACAGGACATGACCAGTCCGTACTGACGGCGTCAGTTCACGAACATGACGCATGGATCAGCACCATTCACCTCAACCATTTTGAAGGAAATTAAATGATCCGACACACTCGCCACCATCAGCGACATGACATTCTCTCAACCGCCAGGGCAAATTCGAGTCAATGAAAGATGTAGGTACCCAGTGTTAAATGCCTAAAAAATATGACCCTGTAGAAGGTTTCAACGCGGCGCTGAAAATCCGATCAGAATACTATTATTTAAAGATCCCTGTCACCTGAATACCTGGAGCTAGTGAAATCGGCCACTAGGTGACCATATACAAGAAAGGGAACCTATTCCTTGCTGAAAGAAGAAACCACGTAATACAGACACAGGTTCTCTTCTTGGTATTTGCTTTCTTGTTACAAGTGAAGCTTCTGCATCCGCTTTCGATGTGCAGGACTGGGCCACATCGCATACGACTCTGTTTATTTTATAGGCAGCAGTAAAATCACGAATCAAAGAGTTCGCGTTAAGCGTGGTGTGGTCTGTGTGGAAACTGTAAACTTTTTTCTGAATTAGAATATGTAAACAAAAGCCCAAATACATCTGTTATATCAAGATGTAGTACTTACAACCTGGCCTTGAAGGGCTAAGCGAAATGAAATGAGCAGTGTTTCAAAATTAACCGTATTAATATTCCCATTTCCGCCCATCGTTCGAGAAAAACGAAACTTCAAACGATGTTAATAATGACTATTATCATTTTACAAAATTCAACCAAAATGATCACCATGAAAATGTGTCTAACGAGCCGTAATTGCGCGCCATTATCATTAATTAAGGTCAGTCTAAATAAGAATATAGGTACCGCAATTAACGACCTCCCAAATTAATAGCGCGAAAAAATATAAAATTTATCCACGTTTCGTGTATTGTAGCTGCGGGACCCGAGGGCCGGGCGACCTCCGCCCCCTGGAGCCCTTAATCTAAATATATAAAAGAAGAAACTGACTGACTGACTGACTGACTGACTGACTGACTGACTGACTGACTGACTCATCTATCAACGCACAGCCCAAACCGCTGGGTCTACAGATTCCAAATTTGGCAAGTAGGTTCCTTATGTGGTCTAGGGGTGCACTAAGAAAGGATTTTTCAAAATTCACCCCCTAAGGGGGTTGAACGGGGCTCCAAAGTTTGTATGGGGAAACAAGATTAGTTAGACTATTTTATTTGAAACTTCACAGAAGTGCTCCTATTGATAAATGAGTAGAAACGGGTTCCAGGTTTTTTCAGAATTCAACCCCTAAGAGGGGGAAATGGGGTGGCAAAGTATAAAAATCAATGCACAGCCCAAACCATTGAGTCTGGAGATTCCAAATTTGGCACATTGGTTCCTTATGTAGTCCAGGGGTGCACTAAGAAAGGATTTTGCAAAACTCATCCCCTAGGGGGGTTAAACGGGGCTCCAAAGTTTGTATGGGGAATCAAGATTAGTTAAACTATTTTATTTTAAACTTCACAGAAGTGCTCCTATTGATAAATGAGTAGAAACGGGTTTCAGGTTTTTTCAGAATTCAACCCCTAAGAGGGGGAAATGGGGTGGCAAAGTATAAAAATCAATGCACAGCCCAAACCACTGAGTCTGGAGATTCCAAATTTGGCACATAGTTTCTTTATGGGATTTAAAGGTGCATTAAGAAAGGATTTTGCAAAACTCACCCCCTAAGGGGGTTAAACGGGGCCCCAAAGTTTGTATGGGCAAACAAAATTAGTTAGACTATTTTATTGGAAACTTCACAGGAGTGCTCCTATTGATAAATGAGTAGAAACGGGTTTCAGGTTTTTTCAGAATTCAACCCCTAAAGTGGGAAATGGGGTAACAAAGCCTGAAATTCAACATAGGTATTGTTTGTATGGTGAATTGGGTTGGGTGTATTACAAAAACAACGATTTTAAGATTTAATGTGGAGGACCTGAATTACCATCATTCCCTGTGGGGGTGCGATGGGGTTGAAATGTCTAAAAATCAATATGGGTGTCGAAACCGAGATTATCAGGGGTGCTGATGTCGAAAATGGCATTTATTTTGAGATCCAGAAGATGGGGATTCAACTTCTATTCTGGGTTATTGTTGATTTATTGTGATGATTGTGATAACGATGATAATGATTATTATAATGATGATGATGATTGTGATTACGATGATAATGATTGTGATTACGATGATGATTGTGATAATGATCATGATGATTGTGATGATGATTTTGATTACGATGATAATGAGTTTGATAACGATGATGGTGATTATAAGATAAGATAAGATAAGATATTTATTTTGCAAATATGGGTACATACACGGTGACATAAAAATATAAAAGCAACAGCCATATTTAACCAAAAGGCATGCAAAAGTCCAGAAGACACTAGTGATGCTAAGTACGTAGTAAAATTAGACAATGTCAATACATATTAAAGATTGATAAACTACAATTACAATTACACAATCATTATTTTACAGTCAACTTATTGCATTGGAATTGTGATAGTGATTGTGATTGTGATATTGATGGCGATTGTGATAGTGACGGTGATTGTGATGGTGATTGTTATGGTGATTGTGATGGTGATTGTGATGGTGATTGTGATGGTGATTGTGATGGTGATTGTGATGGTGATAGCGATGGTTGTGATAACGAGGATGGAGATTGTGATGATGATGATTAAGATGATAATGATTGTGATTACGATTATAATGATTGTGATAGGTAACGATGATGGTGATTGTGATAGTGATTTTGATGTTGATTGTGATGGTGATAGTGATTGTGATAGTGATAGTAATGGTGATTGTGATAGTGATAATGATGGTGATTGTGATAATGATTGTGGTTGTGATAGTGATGGCGATTGTGATCATGATTATTGTGATTAAGATGGTAATGGTTGTGATGACAAGAATGGAGATTGTGATGACGATGATTACGATGATAGTGGTTGTGATTACGATGATAATGATTGTGATGACAAGGATGGAGATTGAAACCACGATGATTACGGTGTTAGTGGTTGTGATTACGATGATAATGATTGTTAAAATGATGATAGTGGTTGTGATCGTGATGGTGATTGTGATGATGTGGTGATTGTGATGGTGATTGTGATAACGATGATGGTGATTGTGATTTTGATGGTGATGGTGATCGTGATTGTGATAGTGACGGTGATTGTGATGGTGATAGCGATGGTGATGGTGATTTTAATGGCGATGTTTAAGGTGATTGAAATGGTGATTGTGATAGTGATAGTGATAGTGATAGTGATGGTGATTGTGATATTGATGGCGATTGTGATAGGGACGGTGATTGTGATGGTGATTGTTATGGTGATTGTGATGGTGATTGTGATGGTGATGGTGATTGTGATATTGATGGCGATAGTGATTGTGATTGTGATAGTGATAGTGATAGTGGTAGTGATAGTGATGGTGATAGTGATAGTGATAGTGATAGTGATACTGATGGTGATTGTGATATTGATGGCGATTGTGATAGGGACAGTGATTGTGATGGTGATTGTTATGGTGATTGTGATGGTGATTAAGATGGTGATTGTGATGGTGATAGCGATGGTTGTGATAATGAGGATTGAGATTGTGATGATGATGATTAAGATGATAATGATTGTGATAGGTAACGATGATGGTGATTGTGATAGTGATTTTGATGGTGATTGTGATGGTGATAGTGATTGTGATAGTGATAGTAATGGTGATTGTGATAACGATGATGGTGATTGTGATTTTGATGGTGATGTTGATCGTGATTGTGATAGTGACGGTGATTGTGATGGTGATAGCGATGGTGATGGTGATTATAATGGTGATGTTTAAGGTGATTGTGATGGTGATTGTGATAGTGATAGTGGTAGTGATAGTGATGGTGATAGTGATAGTGATAGTGACAGTGATTGTGATAGTGATAGTGATAATGATCGTGGTTGTGATAGTGATGGCGATTGTGATCATGACTATTGTGATTATGAAAATTATTGAGATTAAATTATTGACGAGGATGGAGATTGTGATGATGATGATTGTGATTACGGTGATAATGATTTTTAAAATGATGATAGTGATTGTGATAGTGATTGTGATGGTGATTGTGATGTTGATTGTGATGGTGATTGTGATAGTGGTGGTGACAGTGATGGTGATTGTGATGGTGATTGTGATTGTGATTACGATGATAATGATTGTGATAACGATGATGGTGATTGTGATAGTGATTTTGATGGTTTTTGTGATGGTGAGGGTGATTGTGATAGTGACGGTGATTGTGATGGTGATAGCGATGGTGATAGGGATTGTGATGGTGATGGTGATTGTGATAGTGATTGTGATGATGATTGTGATAATGATTGTGATAATGATGGTGGTTGTGATAGTGATGGTGATTGTGATAATGTTGGTTACTGTGATAGTGATCGTGATATTGATGGTGGTTTTGATAGTGATGGTGATTGTGATAATGATTGTGATAATGATGGTGGTTGTGATAGTGATGGTAGTTGTGATAGTGATGGTGATTGTGATGATAACAATACATTGTGATGATTATGAAATTTGGCACATAGATAGTTTATAACCTGGATTAACATTTAGGACACTATTTATCCCTTTTGTATGATTCAGTGGGACAGTTACCGAACTGCACGCGGGCGAAGCCGCGGGCATCAGCTAGTTATAGTATAAAAATGCAAATGTCTTCAGAGTCTACCTACCCCCGACTCCTTGGGCCCCAGCGTTGCAATTTAGAAACGTCGGTGTCAAAAAATAAGAATATTCTCTTTTCCCCCCTTGATTTTAATAAAATCGCTATTCTCAATTTTGTAGCGGAATACTGATTTCCGATTTGGAGATCCTTCGCGTGGAAAATTGAAAATGTTCAGTTTGCTGTGATTGTAGCACAGATTGTAGCTACCCACCCACTGGGTTGTAACCATCAGGTACTCGACCTGTTGGGGGGGGGGGGGGGGCTATTGTATAGGTACCTAGAACCTAACTAACGAATCATTAACATATATTCACCAATAATAGCTATTGTTGGCACTTGGCCACAAGTTGCAAAAATTAGAATGTCAATGCTTTGGTGTAAAAAACTTGACAGAAACAATAGACGGCACCACCTCTCACCGATTAATTACCTTATTCTCCACGTCTTAATGTTAGCAATGATAATATACCTATATGTAAGATTGATTCAGATTTGCTGATTAGCACATGACGTCATCACCGATGAGCCGGCTGCTCGTGATTGTTGTTATCAACATCACGCTGATTATCTTCAGAATAATATTCACTTTGTCGGGGGGCGGTCAGGAGTCTCCAAAATGCTTCAATAAACATGATTTTAATAAACTTTACCAATTTGGAGAATTATGTTAGAGGCAGCGGAATAAAACTCCTTTAATTCAGATTAGCGATATACTTGTTTTAACAACAGTATTATTGTTTTAACAACAGTAATTATAAACAATTTAGCAGCAAAACGGTTGGAGCAGAACAAACCTCCTAGTGCCCTAGTGACAGTTAGTGTTGTAACCCATAGTTAAAAATCTAGTGATGTGACAAGGCGGACAACCGCCACACCAAGTTTAAAGGACATGACACCTTATACTTAGTGTTTTCAATTACAATCTGAATTTTAAAGTCTTTATCCATGGCCTTTTTTTTTTTCGGATGGGAAATCATCAAATAACTCCTCCCGCTCTGAGCGGAGCAGGAGGGAGTGTCAGACTTTTACTGACTAAAACCCATCCATGTTCCTTCATCGCCCTTTGTGTTCCGGGGCCACGGTATCTCTTTCGAACAGTCCCGCAACCCCGGCAGGCATCGGTCCTTACGGACCCCTTCATTTTTGCTGACTCTCTTTGAGGCGCGCGTGGAACACGACCGCGCCGTCGACACGGCCTGTCGTCATGAGATGGACGGACGGCGAGCTAGCCCATAGCCCACCGTCCACAGGCCCGCGCCTACGGTGGCCGGGGGCCACGTGGTGGTGGCCCCCGACGCCCGGGGCGTCTTCCGCGGCGGCCGGGACATGGAGAAGTTCTCTCCCTCTCACGTTCCGCCACCTCCTTCTCTAGCATTACTGCTTCGCAGAAGGAGGTGACAGCGTCCCATTCCGTCTCGCTCCGGACCATGGCTTGCACCAGGGCCGGATTTATCCATGGCCTTAGGAATCAATAATACTTACTGCTAAAAAAACTAAGGTGTCCAGTTGACTTGTTGTTGACCCTATATCAGACAGACTTGACAGTTTGAACCCTGTCACAAACAAGGTAGGGTAGGAAGGGATCCCGGATCATAGACGAGTGTGTCAGGCCCGTCTAACTGAAAATCCATGAACCACGGAGCGACAGTTTCGACGTGGTCGCGGCGCGACACAAACCAGCCTGGGAACAGTAGGAACTGCTCTTTGTTTCCTGGTAAGTTCGAAGGTATACAGTAACATTTCTGTCGTTTACCTTTATTCTAATTCTGGGCCCACGACCGTATATTTGATACAGCGTAATTATGTGACTTACGTAAAGCAAATCACGATCCTATGTACTGGATCCGACACCTGTATGTCTCGGTAACCACCAGGCAGTCAGCACAAGGCCACCTCGCGCCTCGTGTCCTCTCAGTTTACATGTGGCGTGTATTTGCGACCGCGACGGCGCGGCGCTCTGTTTACTATTGTTACGAGTACGACCGGGCGCACGCGCAGCGCCGCGCCACGCTGTCTACGCGTGGGGCTGCTATTACGCCGCGCCGCCGCGCCGCCCCCATGCTTCACTCGCGGGGTTATTAATATGCTGAAATAAAACGTGGAGTTATAATATTATAACAGACCATGCCTGATGCCTCCCATGTAAACTGGACGCACGTTAGATATGTCATATGCACGCCTCTCTTAAGCGTGGAAGGACGTTAGGGAAACCTTCGTCGAGGAGTTTCCACAGTTTGAAGTATCCAGTAGAATCTGCCCTAGTTTCCCAGGTAGATGGCACGAGAGCGGTCAGCGGCCTCCCAGTAACCAGCACTCAAGCAGATATCAATACCATCAACTGAATGTTAGTTGCATCAGACACCGTAACCCACCACTATGTACGTTGTAGGTATTTACTTAGGTTAAAAAACCTGGTATTATATATTATTATCTGTGACCTGGTGAACTGAGTGTCTGACATTTACTGTACGATTACATGTTCAGAAACTAACATAAGTACATAAAACTTTGCATAAAACACTTAAAATACCCGGAGCACGTATCGTTCTATTTATACAGAGGAACATATTCTATGGAGAACCTGTACAAGGAACGAATCATAGCAGATATTGTATTATATCGCTGAACCACTGCGCCTAATCGACAAATGATGGCATTGTTACACACAAAAATATAAGATGATTCAAAGCTAAAATAAATTGCTCTCGAATTTTCAGGAAACATTTCATTTGAGTCGCAAAACAAAGAAGCGTCGCTAAAAATACGAGTGTTGTTCAGTAATGTGCACGTAGTGGCAATGAACCGAGTTTAGTTTAGCGACGAGCGACCAGTCACGAGTAGAGCACACTGGCATGACATCACCGCTAAATATAACCACAACCATTTAATTTTTTGTTAGAACGTAATGGCAAATAGTATGCATTCGGCATACTTACTTTTCCATCGCTCTAACAAAAAATTAAATACTGGTGATAACAGGTGGGGTGTCAATACAGGTGGCATGAAGAGGTCGGGTCAATACAGGCGGCATGAAGAGATGGGGTCAATACAGGTGGCATGAAGAGATGGGGTCAATACAGGTGGCACGAAGAGATGGGGTCAATACAGGTGGCACGAAGAGATGGGGTCAATACAGGCGGCATGAAGAGATGGGGTCAATACAGGCGGCATGAAGAGATGGGGTCAATACAGGCGGCATGAAGAGATGGGGTCAATACAGGCGGCATGAAGAGATGGAGTCAATACAGGCGGCATGAAGAGATGGGGTCAATACAGGCGGCATGAAGAGATGGGGTCAATACAGGCGGCATGAAGAGATGGGGTCAATACAGGCGGCATGAAGAGATGGGGTCAATACAGGCGGCATGAAGAGATGGGGTCAATACAGGCGGCATGAAGAGATGGGGTCAATACAGGCGGCATGAAGAGATGGGGTCAATACAGGCGGCATGAAGAGATGGGGTCAATACAGGCGGCATGAAGAGATGGGGTCAATACAGGTGGCATGAAGAGATGGGGTCAATACAGGCGGCATGAAGAGATGGGGTCAATACAGGCGGCATGAAGAGATGGGGTCAATACAGGCGGCATGAAGAGATGGGGTCAATACAGGCGGCATGAAGAGATGGAGTCAATACAGGCGGCATGAAGAGATGGGGTCAATACAGGCGGCATGAAGAGATGGGGTCAATACAGGCGGCATGAAGAGATGGGGTCAATACAGGCGGCATGAAGAGATGGAGTCAATACAGGCGGCATGAAGAGATGGGGTCAATACAGGCGGCATGAAGAGATGGGGTCAATACAGGCGGCATGAAGAGATGGGGTCAATACAGGCGGCATGAAGAGATGGGGTCAATACAGGCGGCATGAAGAGATGGGGTCAATACAGGCGGCATGAAGAGATGGGGTCAATACAGGTGGCATGAAGAGATGGGGTCAATACAGGCGGCATGAAGAGATGGGGTCAATACAGGCGGCATGAAGAGATGGGGTCAATACAGGCGGCATGAAGAGATGGGGTCAATACAGGCGGCATGAAGAGATGGGGTCAATACAGGCGGCATGAAGAGATGGGGTCAATACATGCGGCATGAAGAGATGGAGTCAATACAGGCGGCATGAAGAGATGGGGTCAATACAGGCGGCATGAAGAGATGGGGTCAATACAGGCGGCATGAAGAGATGGGGTCAATACAGGCGGCATGAAGAGATGGGGTCAATACAGGCGGCATGAAGAGATGGGGTCAATACAGGTGGCATGAAGAGATTTGGGTTCATTTTTAGGGTTCCGTGCCTCAAAAGGTAAAAAAAGGAACCCTTATAAGATCACTTTCTTGTCCGTCTGTCACCACCGATTTTCTCAAAAACGGGTGGACCAGTGGCAATTTGAAATTTATACCAGATTCTGAGGTCTACCTATTGTCTCTGAAAACCGGCCAAGTGCGAGTCGGACTCGCGCACGAAGGGTTCCGTACCAATTATTTTAAAAAAATCACGTTTCTTGTATGGGAGCCCCCCTTAAATATTAATTTTATTCTGTTTTTAGTATTTGTTGTTATAACGGCAACAGAAATACAGGCTGCGCTTTAGAATCGTGCGGCACGCGGAGGGGCGTAAAATGGGTTAAAGCTGGTAGGGATTGGGTCCCCGATTATAATGCTATCACTCCTATTATTAGGAAATGTATATTTTCGAGAAAAATTTTCTAACCTCAAATCAGCTGAATAGCGAAAACGGAACGTTAATATGGGCGATTGACAACCAAATCTGTTCCACATATTGTCTATGGTGCAAAATGACGTGAAAAACTGCAAAACGGAACGTAAAAAAAAAAAAAAGTATGTTATTGTGTCACTGTCATGTCGTTTGTTCATTCCGTTTCTCCTTGAGTTGCGTGAATGTGTTCTCTGTGTTTCGTGGTGTTTTTCTTGTGGCTGTATTTGACGACTTTAAGCTCCAGAGCTTGCTTCGCTCCAGTCCAGACTTGGGGCACCCCGACACGGATAGATTAGGTTAGAAGGGTATGGCGGGGTCGAATGAGCGAGCGAAGCGAGCGAATAGACCCCGCCATACCCTTCGTGGTTATTTTTTTTTAAACCACTCAGAAGTAGGAGCCCCGCGGAGCGGGGCTCCGTCGACCGGCTTTCCCTCGACCGCACCACTTTGAGCACTTTTTAGGAGACTATAGTGTTTTGAGGTTAGGTTACATTAATCGGTTTTTCTCAGGAACTGTACATTTCCTAATCATGGGAGTGGTACCAGAGGCCAGGAGGGACCCCCCCTCCCTCCCCCCCTCCCCCCTCCGCGTGCCGCACGATACTAAATTTTAACCGAAATACATCATCTGTGAAAATTTCAACTGTCTAGCTGTCACGGTTCATGAGATACAGCCTGGTGACAGACAGACGGACAGACGGACAGACGGACAGACGGACAGACGGACAGACAGCGAAGTCTTAGTAATAGGGTTCCGTTTTTACCCTTTGGGTACGGAACCCTAAAAATCAAGGTCCTGAGTCAACACGATAAAAATATATGGGCAAATTTAGATTTTCGCGGAAACTTGCAAGTACCAAAATTTACCTGAATTTCCAATTATTATTTTTTTCGGAATTTTCCCTTTACTCGTGCTGTAAGATCCTGCTTAACCAAAATTGACAATTCTAGGTCACGTGGAAGTACCCTATAGGTTTTGGGTCGAAAACCTATAAGTAGGGTAGTTCCTGTTGACCTAGAATCACGAGATTTGGCAAAAAGCAAGGTCTTACAACACATGTAAAGGGAAAAATCTGAAAATCGTAAATATGTAGTTTAATTACAAAAAAGCGATTTTACTGGTTCTCTATTGTATTACCTAACTTTTTTATTCATAATTTAAAGTGCCATAACTTTTTTTGTCCTAATCATCATTTGTCCGAATGATAACTTACCCGAACTTAATATCACATAATATCACATGCCATAAAATTGAAATCCCTAAATACAAAATGCTCTAAACCCGTTTGTCATAAATATTACAATCAATAATATACAAAACACTTAAAATCGTTTTCAATAATAGTTATAAATCCTAAATAAAAAAATAAAAAAGTTTAGATCTTAATAATATTTTTAAAACAAACCGGTATGTTCCCAGACGTTCCCAAAAGGGAACAGAACATTGTTATTTTAATTGTGTCTGTAATTACGGGTACCTACAGTAAAGTAAGTATTACTTAGCTTTTGCTATGCTAAGAACTTCTCTCAACACAACACATTTTTATACAATATTGCTCTTATGAAATTTGTAAGAATTAAAAAGTAGAACCATCATATCGCAGAAAGTTCACTGTTAGAATCTTCTTTTGTTTTGGCATACATTTCATATAGGTAGTCATTAAAAGGCAGGAAATCAATCAATCAAACCTGTTAATCGTTATAACACAGTTGAGTGTGAACATAATTATGTGGATTTTATTTTACCCTGTAATAAGTATGCAGACAAACATGCAGCAATCATGCAGCAAGCATGCAGCGAGCATGCAGCAAGCATACAGCAAGCAGGCAGCAAGCATGCAGCAAGCACGCAGCAAGCATGCAGCAAGCATGCAGCAAGCATGCAGCAAGCATACAGCAAGCATGCAGCAAGCATACAACAAGCTTGCAGCAACCATGCAAGCAAGCATGCAGCATGCAAGCGAGCAAGCAACATGCAGCAGGCATGGTTTCTGTCTCGGCTCCGGCGCTGCGGGTCTCCGGCGGTCCCTCGCGAGCTTATCGTCGCAGATGTGTTTAACGCTCACCACCGCAGCTTCGGCTTGCAGGCCGGCTTCGCCGGCCAGCCTCAGCAGCGGCGGCGAGTGTTACAACCACCTGCTCCTCAACTCGCGGGCCGCCTCGCCCCTCCGCGCCTACGCGATTTTAAATTACACTCTAGGGGTAGGGCAGACAAGACTGCGTGAGGTCGGATTTACAGCGATTCGTTTCTGTCACTAAAACCTAATTTTTAGCAAATGTTTTAGGACCAAAAATTTTTATTATACTTATATGAACATTAGGAATAATACACATTATATAATAAAACACTTAGGATAATTGACTTTATGGCATATAAAATTAGAAGATTCAATTATTATAGTATTCGATATTATGAAAGAACAGTTTTAGAAATAAAGATAATTATGTAAAACAAAATTTCGGGATTTTGAACATTATGGTAACTGAAGTTTATAGCAAACGTTTTATGGATAATGATTTTCGGACAAAATTTTTTAGGAGATATAAGGGAGTACCATTTTACTATTACAAACTTATTATTTTCGGTTGGTGCAATAGCTATTTTTAAGAATCCAACAGAAAAGTTAAGTTTGTCCTTTAAAAAGTTTGTACGGAATCCTCGGTGCGCGAGTCCGACTCGCTTTTGGCCGGTTTTTTTTTAACGCTGTTTCTTTCGTAGATAGTGACATTTTTGTGGCACATGACTTGTAATAATCCTGGAAATACACAATCAGTTCGATGGGCAACTGTGAACCACTGCTGTGGCTCTAACAGTCAGAACCAACTTAAAGCCAAATAAGCTATCTTTAGGATTCAGAAGATTCAAAATCAACAAACACGTAGAGAAAAAAAAAGAAGATGCTTCAAGCTGTTTTCAGCCGTCAAGGTACTCATCATCTGCTACACCAGAGCAGCGGTGGCCCGGTGGTGGCGGCTCCGACTTACGAACAGTAGGTCGTGGGTTCGAACCCAGACAAGCGCATTACTTTGTGTAATTTATTTCATCACCACTGCTCTCAAAACGGTGAAGGAAAACATCGTGAGGAAACCGGCATGTCCTAGAACCAAAAATTCGAAGACATGTGACATCTACCAATCGCACTGGGCCCGCGTGGTGGATTATAGCCCATTCCCCTCTCATTGAGAGGAGGCCGTGTCCCAGCAGTGGGAACATTATAGGCTGATGATGATGATGATGAAATGCAGCTGATACCAGAAATTGACATGTAGCGAATTCCTATCTGATCTCAACATCCCCATAACTGGGTTATTGGTTACATTGGTTGGTTGACCGATTAAACGTTGTCGTCGGAAAAACATCTTCTGAGCGTGTCGATGACAATTTTAATTGAGTCAGCTCAAAATTTGTAAGTTCGGCACTTTCCGAAGCGTCCATCAGCTCCTGTGACGTGCAAGCAACAAGAGAGGTAGGATACAATATCGTTTGTGGAGCAACGCCTCATTTACACTCCAGTAGGCCTATTACGTATCTTTCTGATATCTAGTGACTATCAAGCTTCGGTTGTACACCGAACTTTGATGACAACCGAAAATGTAATAATATTGGTATTACGTATCGCACTGAGTGGATATCACTTTACGGTGACTAACAGCCCGGGTGCAGTGTAACGTCTTTCACGAAAGCCACTTCAAACTCAGTTGTCATCAATTTGTTGTCCACTATGCCTACATAATCGAAATAATATAAGAATCGATACGAAAGGGTCTGTCAAAATGAGTTACGGTGACTATCAGCCACGATGACAACCAATGATGTCATATTTGATCGCGACTGGTCATATATAATACGAAACTAACCTTTTGACAGTTAATTGATGGACACTGAGCCCAGTTACTATCATTTCGAGCTGTCAACAGAGATACCTAATAGGCCTGCAGGGCAGAGTCACCGAATGAGTAGAATACGGAATCTCGACGCACAAAATATCGATAAAGGCGATGCTACAAAAAGACGATGCTACAAAAGCGACGCACTTTACTGCGAAAGACCGGGAACCTACAGGCAGTCTCTAATGATCAGCACGAGAACCACTCTACACAGCTCGCAGTATTTAAATGAAACAGCGCGTGTTGGTGACGTCACGGCACATGGCACTCTGCTCCATTGTGATTGTGATGTTATCAGAGCGACAGATAACACGAGTCTTGAAGATGGCTAGTTTTATTGTTGTGGGTCTTGGTCAGGTCTTTGCAGATACTCATGCAAATGGACGCTTCAGATTACAGCATTGTAGAGTGTGATCGTGTTATCTAGTGTAGTGTACGCCTAGGTTATGTTATTTAACTTATTTATTTATAGTCCTTTTTCAGACAAAAGAATACTTTTTTTTTTTTTAAACAATTTTTTTTATATATAACTTTGCTTTTGTTCTGTGTGCCCTTTGGCAAAGGCCTCCTCCAACACTTTCCAATCCTCTCTCTCCCGCGCCATTCTAGTCCACGTTTTTCCAGGTGTATTAACCACATCATCTTCCCATCGTCTAAATGGTTTCCCCTTTTTTCTCTTTCCCTCTCTTGGGTACCACAATGTTACTACTTTGTTCCATTTCTCTTCTCCTCTAATTACATGACCAGCCCATTTCCACTTCAGTGCTCTTAATTTCAACACCACATGTTGGGTCTTTGTAGCTTTCCTAATTTTGCTATGGTTGATTTTATCTAATTTAAGGTTATGTTAAGATTAGTAATTAGAATGCAAGGTAATTGAAATACTTCTTGTCAGTCATTGCAGGAACCTACATAATTTCTAACAGAACAGGCATTACTATATATCAACCAAAAATCCTGTAAGAGCAACAAATAATCTCTACCTGTTGTTTATTATTCAACTAATAAGCTAAACTATAATTACGAACTGGCATAAATTACGGAGAAACATAAATAATGCATACGTGATCTCGAATAGTGTTGCCAGTCTAAAAAACTGGAGGGTTAAATAGTTAGTGGACTATTAAACAGGTAACAGCCACGCGTCGAGCGCGGAGCGGGCAGGTACGGCCAGCCAAATTATATATATGCCTCGTTTGTGTGCTGGTGCAGTTCACTAGCGTTTTTGGGAAAAAAGAGTTATTCTTTCACTGTTTCAGATCAATTCTTACCTTGGCAAATGTAAGCATTCTGAGAAAATATACATAAGTTTTCAGCTTTGTAAAACTACATACTGGATATCCGCTCAATAAACTAGGATCATTGTATTTGTACCTAGAAACTTACTTAAACACAAGCGAACGAAAACACCCAACTATTAAACTTAACGTCCGTGAAACTTACACAACATTTCCTTTTACACTAACCAATCCATCAAATAAAACGTTGGAAAGTCGTAAAAGAGGCAAGTTACTGGCGCGAGTGACTCGCTCGTTCCACCGCCCATTTCCTCAGCCACTTAGAGAGTTGAGGGGCAAGTTATAAATTTACATCGAATGAACATTGGATGTCTGTGTCTTTTAGTTTATGGTTATAGCGGCTTGAGCCGCATGAAGCGAGTCGGCCATAAACCGAATGCTCCTCGACAAGTTGCAGTGACGAGATACTCTATCGTATTGGAATTTATTATGTATTGTGTTTGTTTGAGCTGTATATTGTAGTGGTTTAATTTCCCACTAATATGGATGTCTAAGAACATAGAACCTATACTAATCTGCAGTGGTGTTTTGACTCATGCTTCGGAGGAAGCATCATCAAGCATCTCATGCATCGGATCGGAGGTAGAAAACAAAAAACACAAAAATCTTTGGCTTCAGAAGCCGGTGACAAAAACACCAAATCAATCAAACACGGGCCAAGCTTCAGAAGCCGGTGACAAAAACACCAAATCAATAAAACAAAGATCAAGCTTCGAAATCGGTGACCTTTGTTTAATTGATTTGGTATTTTTGTCACCGGCTTCTGAAGCCAAAGTTATTTTTCACTTTTTTGTGTTTTTCTTTTTGTTTTTTTTTCTACTTCCGATGTGCACCGAGCACCGAGGGTGACTAGTACATATAAAACTGCAAGGATTACTGGAACTTATCGATTGGTTGTATTATGAGAACATCAACGACAGCGAACAAATCACAATTGTTTTAGTTAGAAACCTAATAAAATAAGTAATAATCATTCAGAGGAAACATACTTAAAAATATGTACCTACATTAAATGCATAATTATTTACGTATAGATAACAACTTTTCAAGTTTCAATTGTGAAAACTGGCTCTGACAGCTGTCATAAGCAAGACAACAATACATGACCCTTGTATGCTAGACAGAGAAAGCAATACTGTACTGGTAATCGATGCAAAAAGTGTCATATCGCAAAATTTTCTGAAGTAAATTATAAGTTAACGTAAGGCAATAAGGTTAAGATTCCATTAACCCTCTGCGGCTGACGTAACACGTCAGCCGCAGAGGGTCCAACAGACACCGTGAAAAATAAAATTCGGTTTGTTACTGTTAATTTTTAATTTTGAGTGCCGCCGCTCTTAGTACCTTACTGTAGTGAGATCGCGCGTCGGTCTGTGTACGCATGGCGGTCGTAGCAAGCGCACGTGTGCGTAGCGGAAGAAAGGTGTCCACGAGACTACGACATCAGTGTTAAGGTAAGTATCTACTAGACTACCACCTCAGTAAAATGGTCATGTTTTCATAGTGTTTCCTAAACAACCAATAAGGTATTTTTTGTATTATTTCGCGTTATTTTAGAATTTGATTTTATTTACTTACATAATTTATACATATCACTTTTGTATTTATAAAACTTTTTTTTTAGATGCCTGACGTAACAACCCTAGGCCAGTTACTTCTTCTGCTTGTAAGAGAATGTCGGCTGGAACTTTTTAGATCACGAAGATCAAATAATAGTGGCTGAAAGAGGAACGTGAACATGAGTTTAGCGATGCTGATGGTGAAGATGAGGATCCAACTTTCGACCCAGAAATCCAACACCTTGAAGAAGACGTAATTTCATGTGAATAAGATCCAGAACTAGACGTAGAAGCGCTACAGGAACCTTGCACAGTGGTTGAATGCCAACAATCTTCAGACGAGTCACAAGACATACAATGAAAGATTGCCATGGGAGTTGCGCATGACTCACTAGACTTTCAGGTAAGTATATCCTTCTTCCACCACCAGCAGTTCAGTCTGTTCCACCAAGTAGCAGAAAACTGTTCTATTTGTCCAACAAAAATAAAAAGATAAACTAGAAATGGTTGCTGTGATTGTTCGGAGCCAATTTACCTTCAGTGCTCCAAGGCATTATGTAATAATTGACAAAAAAAAACCGTGATTTTGAAACTGTCTAATTTTAAAGTCAACCTATGAATGTTTATCATATTTCCTAGACTGATTGTTGTAATTGTTAATTTTTAAAATGTGTAATGTTAAATTTAAAAAAGTTGATTTTGTAATTTTTTCTAGGTCATTAATATCTAAGTAGAGATTCATAGTGATTTGTGTGAAGTCAATAAACACTGTTTAATTTTGAAAATACAAATTGTTTCTTTTATTTAAAGTTTATATAACATAAAAAATAAGCTAACAATCTAATAAATATGAATAAAATAGCTGCATAATGTAATTATATAAAAATATTAGCAAATGAAATGGTGTCTCGTGTACTACCACGCCAGTAAAATTGTAAAAATTAAACCACGTCAGTCGCAGAGGGTTAAATAAATAATTGTCTTATTGCGTTCTTTGTGTTTAGAGCCGTAGAACTTGAAAAACCAGTCGTGTGTGGAGGCTTGCCTCTCGTTCCAGGGTTATCAACAAAAAAAACTAATCATTACTAATAAAAAAGGCGCGTTAGTATATTGTACTGACAGTAAATGAGTTTATTATTTCCTTTACAAACCAGTAGGTTTATTTGAAAACAATTTTTAATCACACAATTGAAATAATTTTGTTAGATTTAGGACGAATTGAAGAGACGTGGATTGTTGATGAACAAAATAAAAAGGAGGAAAGGTATGTTTTTAAACTCCAGTTGTGTAAAATGGACCTTACGTAGACATCAGTTTCAGAAAAAGCTCTGTTACTTTTTGACTCAACTTCATTTTTAGGGTTCCGTAACTCAAAAGGTAAAAAAAGAAACCCCTATAAGATCACTTTCTTGTCCGTCTGTCCGTCCCGCGTCCGTCTGTCACCACCAATTTCTTCAGGAACGGGTGGACCTAGCAAGTTGAAACTTATACCAGATACGGCGTTATTCAGATGGCTTATTAATAGACAAGACATTACACTTTATACTCATCATTCATAATACTATTTATCATCCTTTTTATTTGTTTCTATTTTTACACTCAAAAAATCGATATAAATACGATTCATTAACTTAAAATAGCTGAAATAAAATATTAGTACTCATAATTTTCATGTTGTGACACTTACGTCAAATTGTCAAACTGTCAGTTATGTTTTATTTCTCTTTCTGGTTTAGTTTATGACGGTTACTTTTTGGTTCAAATTTTTTTTTTTTTTTTTTTTTTTGTTTAGCTATTGTATGTTATAGATTATTACGATTGTTTAATAAATACCTTAATTTTAAATTATATTTATACAATTCTGAATGGCCACAAGAAAACTAATATTTGAAAATTGAAAAAGGAAGATTACTCCGAAAACGAGCTTACGAACCGCTGAAAAACAGTCTACTATGGGATCTCATATGAGAAGCATCAGAAAACGGCTTTAGCTTTTGCTGTCACATACCTATATTACCCACGAGATCCAGCTAAAGATTCCACCTGGGACCTCTACTCCCTATCTTGGGAAGCTGTCTTCGTGACCAGGATCTCTACTCCCGAACTTCGGAAGCTGTCTTCGTGCCTGACTTATTGCTTGTCTCGCAGAGCTATCCTGACGTCTGGCCCTAAGAACTACACTAGTGCCTTCCTACAGAGCTGACCTGGTGCGTGACTGAGAACTGCACGACGCTTTTCCAGCAGAGGTTTCCTCAAACTTTATCCTTAAAGTTGTCCTGCTAACTGACCTGCAGTGTTACCGTAACGCCTGTTCCTGTCTCTCCTACAGTGCTGAACTGATTTGTCGCCAACTAAGTGCGTAAAATATAAAACTACCTTCTTCAAACTATCCTAGAGTGTGTGCGGTCTTTTATAATTAGCTGTATTTTTTATCTCACCTGTAAATATCTTTCCCTTATTAAATTTTAATTGAACAAGTCTGCTTATATCCATTTATTTTCATAGGATCAAGTAGATTTTTTACAGTATTCATATATGTATTCTTAAATTTTGCATGCTAGTTTTACCGAATTGTGTGAGCAACTGTAATAAAATTCGAACATCTATTTATATAGTACTACAATTCTACGAATAAATTTCATTTCATTTCATAAGTTTGTCCTTTAAAAAGTTTGTACGGAACCCACGGTGCGCGAGTCCGACTCACTTTTGGCCGGTTTTTATTATTTTATTGTACCAGTGTACCTAGATCCTAAGACGTTTTCTTGTTTAAATTTTACGATTTTTTTTCTAATTTTCGTTACGTATTATAGTTTTTATGAGCTCTACCTTAATATCGGAAGCGTCGGAAATATCGGGAATTCACAACAAACAGTAAACATGGTAAGTATCCCGTTTCTAGTGTTGATGATAATGTTAGTGACCATGACAGTTTAAAAACTTTTATCTTTATAATAATTAAGTAAATCCGTGTTAAGAACGTTTTCTTAATTGATGATGATTACAAATGAAACAAGTTTGTCTTGGCAACCCTACGGAGTTGTTTTGCTACCGACTTACGCTTCTTTGTATACGGCAGCCCAAATCGGCAACGCAGCACGGCCCTCGGTTAGGCAGTGACGTCACGCGCGATGACGTCATCAGGTCACAGTATGCAGTGTTGAGGGGGTCCCTTAAGTGCCGTAACCTGCTTTAGGATTTTAGAAAACACAGAAGGGAGGGTAGTAAGTGTACAGTTCTCTTACCAGTGCAAGAAATAACTTGTCATGAACGATCTCAGCGAAGTCGAGCCATCGACTGGAAGTTCATCAAGTGTGTGCGCAGACGGCAGGTGTACCTCTCTTCCCTCACTCTTGTAGTCAGACACGACTGGACTGGAGAGCAACAAGGTGGCAGGCCGGCAGGGCCAACGGCTTGACGTGCTTTCCTAGGCACGCGCGCACGTGGTGATCATACCACCAACTCCCAAACTCTGGGTTATTATGGAGTAATTCCTACCTAGTTTAAAAATCCAGTAACACTTTTAACAATCCGGGAATCGAACCCAGGACCCCATGACTCAGGGTGTTGCTTATTTGGTACCCAGTAATCAGCATGACATAACTGTTGTCTACACGATCATGGCCTGGTAATAGGTACACCTATATTTTAGTGATTATAGTCTGTTAGGTGCTACTTAGTTTCTTAACTTTTGAATCGATTTTTTCTTGTTTTATAATCAGAAATAAAAACCGTACCTACTGTTGCCAACACAGTTCCACATTAGAGTATGAAGGGAAACATAACATCAGGATGCTCATCTAACTGGCACCAAACTTGGAACCCTTTCAATAAATCTAAAAATTCTCAAGTACCCGCCAGGGGCCGACACTAACTAAACTAGTTTAAACTTGCTGAAACTTAGATGGGGATGGGACTGGCTCGGGAGCGGGGCACTATGGCACCGTGGCATTATGACACCATGGCAGAGGCACTATAGAACTGTGTGTGTTAAATGCTAGGCCTATGGGGCTAGGCACGACCAGTTCGTACCGGTCCGGTCAATAGTTGTGTACAAAGCACCATGGAGGCATAGCGTTGCCGCGGCTAGGCCCGATATGGCCGGTGGCTAGGCCCAGCGAGGCCGTGGCTGTGCCTGTCGCAAGGTCACGGCTTCTGTTAGCGTTAATCAGTCAGAATATAATGTTCCCAGTAGCCAAAAGTGCGGGCGCCTCACGAGCTGTATACCATTGACACTACTGGTCAAAGGTGGCAATACAATACAGTTGAAAATGAAGGCAACTGTAACAGATTGCAATACATTGTGCGTTCATCATTCATACGTGGTAAGCAGTGAGCTCGGGAGTCGGAAGCCAGTAGCAAACCGGTTGGGACACATTCAACTTCTCTTATTTTACTTTTTATGCTTCCATCTTTGTATTATTATTACTCTGGTAGACTGGTGTACGATTAATAGCTACAGTTTATCGTTTATCTTGTTTCAAGGAAGGCTCGGCACCCACTATAATCTAATACAAGTTATTGATTGTCGAATAATAAACATTCATATTATGATGACTGTGTTCGAACTGCAAACAGTCATATTCCATGGTGTCGAACAAAGGAAAAGGTTGGCGATAGTGCATAAACAAATCGAGATCTAGGCTCTGTAGTCTAGTCGGAGTCGGCAGGCTGGCTCCAAGTGCTGGTCGTGACTGCAATACCTTCCACGGATCTAAAGTGTTGAATCACGCCGGTTTAAAAATAATCTACTGTTGCATAGAAAAGTGCAATAGGTTCAGTCGACAACATTTGAGTCGTAAAAACAGCTAAACTCGATTTCTAATTACAGCAGAAAATTAAATTTCAAACCACTGTTAATTAGTAATAAATACACAAGGAAGATCGAAAATACAACGCGAAATTTCTCTTTCGAAAATATGATGGTGGGCAATGTTAAATCAGTTTTTCAGAAGTAGGTAGTTGTTTCATCTTTGCCCACCAAAATATTACCGTTAGGGTTGTCAGTTTGTCACCTCAACGTCAAATTGCATCACAGATAAACAGGTACTTTTATGTAAGTAAATTCGTAATTGAATATTGGTAAAACAAGAGTCTACAAAGTATTACAATAATTAATCAATTCATGTGATAAAAATGTAAATTTCGATGTAAAAAGAACACTGAATGTATTACAAAATAATTAGTGACTAAAATTAGCAACAGAGTTGCAAGAAAAACATTTGGATCTAAAGCTGCATACAGAAATACCAGTAATAATATTATGACTTGAAAATAATCATAATATAACGTTGTTTGTTGTTCTAAAAACTGCTAATTGCATGTTATTTTTAGATTAATCTTTAAGAGCGAACTATTTGATCTTCACGTACCTACATGACGATCAAATAGTTCGCTACGTACAAATAGTATATATTAATAGTACACAATAAAAAAAAAAAACAATAAAAAAGATGCTGGTGGAATACATAACCTCCTCCTTTTTTAGATATCGGTTAAAAGTGACAAACCTGTTTTTTCCGTTTATTTGAATGAAACATGACGAAAAAATCGTTGCTACTTTGCCCACTCAAATGCAGGCAATAAGAACGTTTAGTATCAAGGTCCTATGATAGATTGATAATTTTTCTGTAATGATCCCTAAACCATAAATGTTCTAAAGGTAGAAAATACCGAAGTTACAAAAGTTTCTGCAAAATGGGCAAATTTGTAAAAAGTACTAAAAATTGGATCCGCTGTACAAATTGAGCTTTTTAGCACTGTATACATATTTTTTCTTGATATTATTTTATATCCCATCCCATGTAAAGAACAGTGCATTTAAATATCGTGTAGCACAATCACACATTAAAAATATTATTTTTTAAATATTTAAAGCTTATTCAAAAGTTTTAAGAATTTTGGGCAAAGTTAAACAGGCTTATGTTAAAGGTAAAATTCGCGATAAATACGCGTTTCCATTATGTTTTATAAAGTGGTACGGTTTGACGGTAGATATAATAATTTAAAAAAAAAAAACAGTTGTTCCCTACAAAAGTACAATACATACCTACACGGTCAAAATGTTTGGAACAGCAGATTTTTTTTTTAATGGTCGATAAAATATTCAGAATGATGTGTACCTACTGAGTACCACCACACCACAACAGCCCATAAAGTCCACTGCTGGACATAAGCCTCTCCCATGATGGGAGGAATTTGCCGTAATCTCCACGCTTGGTAGGCGGATTGGAGATCGCAGTGATGAAAGACTAACAGAAAACGCTGCCGCCCATTCTCTGGTCTACGGAGGCGCAAGGTGTTCTGCCTTTTTTTTTTTTTTTTTTTTCGGATGGGAAATCATCAAATAATAACCCTCCCGCTGTGGGCGGAGCAGGAGGGAGTGTCAGACTTTTACTGACTAAAACCCATCCATGTTCCTTCATCGCCCTTTGTGTTCCGGGGCCACGGTATCTCTTTCGAACAGTCCCGCAACCCCAGCAGGCATCGGCCCTTGCGGAGATCGCAGTGATTAAAGACTAACAGAAAACGCTGCTGCCCATTCTCTGGTCTACGGAGGCGCAAGGTGTTCTGCCTTTTTTTTTTTTTTTTTTTTCGGATGGGAAATCATCAAATAATAACCCTCCCGCTGTGGGCGGAGCAGGAGGGAGTGTCAGACTTTTACTGACTAAAACCCATCCATGTTCCTTCATCGCCCTTTGTGTTCCGGGGCCACGGTATCTCTTTCGAACAGTCCCGCAACCCCAGCAGGCATCGGCCCTTGCGGAGATCGCAGTGATTAAAGACTAACAGAAAACGCTGCTGCCCATTCTCTGGTCTACGGAGGCGCAAGGTGTTCTGCCTCAGACATTAGTCGCCTTATACAACACCCGTGAGTGTAATGGGTTGGTTCTATTCTACTCTGCCGGATACCACACGGCTTAACACGGCTACTGAGTACATTGCGACCGTTTTCGCGTAGGTGTCCCTTCCATCCACCCCGTATGAAACCTATGTCATTTAATAGTAAAGATCTGCACTTAGATTATTTTGAACAATTAATTCAATTATCAATAAGTACTTAGTTCAATTTATGGATAAGAAAATACAATAAAATAATAATGCATTGTAAGCTTCGCTAAGTTACGAATTATTAACATTTTATTTTTAGGTCTGCCATGAGTCTTATATAAGTTTTCTCTGTTCTGATTTTTGTTAAGGGCCTATACCTACTACCTCAAATTAGCAACTCTATTTGTGGTGGTTCAAACTTCGTTTGAAATACTGTTACAATAACGTTTTAATCAGCTTGCACTACAAAGTGGTTGTTACGTCAGTCACTGCAGGCCGAATAGTGCGAAATGAGCTGTTTTTATTCTTTTTAACACCCTTGCTCGTAAAGCTGATGTAATTCCACCGGTTTTAAATATGTAAAGCGGGTCATAAAAAACGCGTGTGTTACCAAAGCAAATAGTTAAGTTATAGTCCATACAAATTCCATAACAGTATTATTTGCCATTTCAAATATGGAACTGATCGCCGCCGCACGACTCCAGCTAGTGAGCAGCGCGCTGTTGCTATTCAAATTTCGAAGTAATCGCCGCGCGGCGCCAGTCAGTAGGCACCGCTGGCGCGCTGTTAAAATGGCGGGAAAGCAATAGTGTGCATTCACAGATTGAGTTTATTTAAAATAAAAATAAAAACAGTTTATTCGGTAATTTAAAAACTTGGCTGCATGCTCTAGCGTCTTTACCAACATTTTCACGCAGCCACGCAGCCACGGCAGAAAATAATCCTCGCGCCATTTTTCTCAAATTTTCTTTTCTTTGTACTTGTATTGTGATTTTTTTTTTTCTGTTTCCTCGCAAATGTGTTAAAAAACGTCGTACGATATTCGTGCGTATTGGTTATAACATGCTCGGCTCAATTACGCCCTCGCCTTCGGCTCGGGCTGAAATTCCGCCTTGCATGTTATAACCATCTTAACGCACTAATATCGTAATTATCGTAAAATCAAAATTTCGTCTTTTGGAAAAAAAAAAAAAAAAAAACATAAGACAGTTCAGTTAGTATGCAAAGTTTCATGATGTGAGTTGAAGTACTTTTTGAATACCAGCGGTTTATTGTTCGATTTGGAGGTAACTTTGGATTTTTTTTATTGAGAAAAGTTTATGGAATCGTATTTTCGCCAAACATAGGACTTAACATTAATCCTCAACTTTACCATATATTTATTTCAAAATTAATGGTGCACTATTTTAGGCCTAACAGAGGATCAGGCTAAGCCATTTGAGATAGTATAGGCCCTTAATAGTTTATGGCAACATTGAGGGTACGTTCGCGTTCGAGTGAAATCAAACAGAAAAAAATATTTTTATCAAACAGAAAAAAATATTTCACATTTTTTCACTTCCATCGCAAGACAAATTCTGTTGAAGTAGGTATTTGTTTTAAAAGGTACCCGGGTTGAAAATTCAAAGTAGGTACTTAAACTTTATTTCAAAGGGATAAAATTAAGAATACACTAGAGTGCTAGGTACCTGCAAAATGTATATACCTAAATACGTTATTATTGTAAGTTTAAATAGTTTAACCGTAATCCGGCAAGTGTGCTTCAGAAGTGAACAAAATAAAATGCGTACAAAAAATAAGAGCAGGTGACTTTTGTATCCCAACTCCGAAGCCTGCGACATGCAAGTGTACGCTGTCACGGACAACAGTACCAGTACATAGTAGGTGGCACTACCGTGCCTAGCAATGATATTTAATTAAACAGATATGTTATGAGCGCGCAATCGTGAAGACTCGAAAACGTGTCAATTGGCCTGTTTTTCCTTTATTCTGCGTCACTGCGTGTATGTGAGCTGGCTCTCCCCCGCGGCACACTTTTTTCGGTGGTTTTGTAGGTGTATAACATATCTGTTTGTTAGAATATCATTGGTGCCTAGTAACTACTGAGTTCGAAGTCTACAAATCTACAACTTAGTTAGACCTAGGTAATTTTATACAAACTAATATATATTTTTTTGCATTAGATAGATTGAGCGTTATTGTTTCTGTGTTAAACCTAAGATTGCATACGGAAATAAATACACTGGCCTGCAAAAATAAGTATCACACTTTTAAAATTGCAATAACTTTTTAAGTAAGTACACAAGATACTTTAGAAACAAAAAGGACTCCAAAAAGAGTTTAATTTTGTACATAAAAACTACTAAAGGTGATAAAAATTGATATAAAAAGTTTTTTTTTTTATTTTAAGTCTCTAACTTCTATAGAGTTTAGAAAAAAATGAAATTTTAAACTCAAACTCAAACTCAAACTCTTTATTGCATTCATGTGTACATTAAGTTGTTACATATATGTAAGTAAGTTCCAACAAAAAAAAAAAAAAGTGTGATACTTATTTTTGCAGGCCAGTGTAGTTTCATTTTGTTTATGAAAGTAGGTAGATTCCTGAAATCGAAATGTAGGTAAGTATAGGAAACACTTACATTTAGATTTCAGGAATCTACTTTACTATCCTCTGCAGTAGTACCTACTACATGGTTGGTCATCAAACAGGCATCAAATAGCACTGCAGTAATAATCTTAAAAAATAAAGCCCTGTTGTATACACAGGCACAAGAACCCCGACAATTAACAATCATTTCATAACAACTAAAATAAAATAACACTTTTCTCAATTGCAAAATAATTACACCCATCAATAATAGCTGTCGACGTTTTTCAAGGGCACAGCAGCCATCACTATCTCCCTCTCTTTCACTCTCGTAGAAACAAGGTGAGACGGCACACTTGGTTGCCATGCGTCTGCTGTCCTTGTCTGTCGTGGTAGTAATGTATGTGCATCTCTGTCACCGGCGTTGCTAGACAGAGCGTCGCCAGCGTAAGGGCGAGGCGAGTACAGATCATTTGGTAACAATATATTTCTTGATGTTCTTGGAATTTTACCATTTTTTGCACGTCGTCCACTAATGTGCGGTTATTTTTTTTTTGGAGTCAAGTTTAAAACATACTATAGATTACGTGGTAGTATTTATAGAACATTATAAATGAGTAGATAACTGCTTCTTTGGTGATTTGGTCTGGTGGTCGAGTTCGGGTAAATTATTCAACGGAATTAATATTTGTATGGGCTATGGGCTTAATGTCTGTAAGTATAGAAGGTTATCCGTACCGTAGTAGGATCGGAAAATCGGTGCATTTGAGCCTAATCAAACGAGCTTACCTGCTAAGCGAATGTCTTGATTCTAATTTTGTTCGCTACGAACGCACTGTGTTTCGCCTAGAACATGCTAGGTGGACAAAATTCAAGTTTTCATTTCCAGGAAATCTTAATTGCATAACACAAACAATACCCCCAAACTCCAAATTCCGAGAAAAAGTTGTTTTCTAAATGCTTAACTGATGACTCATCGAGTTCAAAACTCTGGTAATGAGTTTAATGCAAGCGTTCCGGTCAATCAGTTGCAATTTAGCGACACTTTTGTGCACTTCTCATAGTGGTTTATAGTGATATTGTTAAAGTTTTTTGTGATGGATATTAATACTGAGGGTATGTACTATTATTTAATATATTATTTTTATCAGAATCTATTAAAATGAATTTTTAGCATTTTTTTAACTTAATGCATAAATTTTTGCGTAATTTTTTTCATAAACAAAACTTTGAACGTTCAGGAAATACATTGATTCACCTCTATTCGGGCTAGTTTTTAGATATATTGTAGGTATAACTGTGTAGTTTGTAAAAATACACATATTGTTTAGCACACTTCAGTACAACATATTTTTTTCTTTTTTTTTTTCAGAACACGTTTACTCTAGTTCAAGGGTAGCCTTTTTTGGAGAGTGGTTGAAACACACGAAGAATGATAAAAGGTCGCGTATTTATGACTGTATTTCTTCAAAATTTCACTTTGGTGACATTACTGAAAGCAGCCATAGAGAAATAAAGTTGAAAATATCCAACTTTTCTACTAAGATTGAAGCCAAATGGTTGGCTTCGGGAAAATCGAAGGAGTGTTTTTTTTATTAGAAATAAGACTTGGCTGGATGAAGGAGACATACAGTTTACTGTGAGTTCTTTAGCCCCACAACCTTCGACATCGAGTGAGGCTGTGACATCTGCAGGAAGACCTCGCAAAGATTTCGAGGAATCGTCGTTTAAGACGAAGAAACGTCGAGTCGTGGATCTCGTAGAATCCCGAAGTGCCAGTGAATTAGTGACTGCTGCCGAAATTGCTATGCGTTCAGCAGGGCAAAGAACTAGATAGAAAGATAGAACAAGAAGACATTACCTTAGTCTCTATTCGTGGTACTATATGCCTGCTACTGTACATAAAATATTAGTACACAGTACGTACTGAGGTCATCAAAGCGGCATTGCTTCCAATTGGGCAGCTTTCCGAAGAGGCTCAAGAAGCACGTAACAAAGATTGCCGCAGATTTAGGGAGTACAACAAGTGCTCACGTGTTGCCACGAATAGAGAGTTGCTGTCCATGTTAATAATAACATCTGACCCTTTGATCAATGGCCTTCGTGAGATTCCCCGAAAAAAGCCGGAAGAAATATGTGCAGAAGTATTAAAGTTAATTGTAAGGCCGACCATAGTATCTAGCATCAACCATAGTAGCAGCACAAAATGATGACGATTCACCAGAAGATTTTGATGATGATTAGGTTTAGGTTAAGTTATTTTGTAGGTATTTATTTATTTAATGCATTTTTGTTGTTTGTTTATTATTTTTAAATACATTTTTCTGTTTTTATATATATTTTTTGTTTTTTATTACAAAATCATACCAAAAACCATTAATAATGCTTCAATATGACTACTTATATATAAAAGCATCGTTAAATATCATAAAATAATATTGTCCACCTAGCATGTTCTACGCGGTACACTGTGGAACGTCACCAATCCAGCACATATAGTGTTGCTTTACAGTTAAAAAACAGTGTAGAGTCAGTGTATGGGCAATATAGTGGTATAGGTATAACAAGTGCCTTCAGTGATTTAGAATAGTTAGACAGTAATTTACAGACGCGCTAGACACATATAAACTCGCAAGTGGAGTTTTATAGTATAATTTAACGTTTTAGTGAAGTCCAGGTAGCCTAGGTTGCGACCTAGGCCTGGACATAGTCTTTTTTTATAACTTAGCTTTTAGTTAAACCACTTAGACGAGAGTATGTAGAGTATGTAGCTGCGCTAGACCGACATACTCTTTTCGACAAAACAGAAATAATTGTCTTACAGATTTACAGTTGAAGGATCGTTACAGGCTGAAAAATACAGACACGAAAAAATAAGTAACAGTTTTAGATGGGCCATATACTCGTCTAGTATATGGCAATTATATACTTACAGTCACAGCAACAGTTTTCGTGTAATTCAGCCTGAAAGACCCTTCCTCCAGGCACTTTTGGAAAAGTTGTCTGGTTTTATGGAAATAATTTCCCCAGTTTTATAAAGATATTCGTTATTTCTATGTCTGTACATAAATAACGTTATGTAGAAGCGATGTCTTGTATATAAAGTACTTAGATATAAGCTCAAAATTGTAATCGTTGGATATAATATATATGTTTTATAATATTTGTGTTTTATATATGTTAGTTTTAATAATCAAAATTTTCATTAAAATTTTCCAAAACAGGAAGCGAAATCAGGGTCCTCGTTATAGTAAAGTTCTGGAGTACCTTAGTAAACTCAACTTTTCTTAGAATTGTAGTCATCAGTACGGCAAATATAATATAGTAACAGTGAATAAGTAGTGCGCGAATAGTCCTGAAATCGCTTCCTGTACAGTCATGAAAGTTAAATAAGTGTCTTATTTTCCCAGTAACCCCTAGGGCCTCGTTAGGTCTACGCCTGAGATAGCGAAGAATGATCAGCTACAGTTAATTAGGTGTAGGACGTCAGCGCCGTTTGGCGGCGAAGTATAGTATAAGCGTGCGCCCGGTAATAATAGGGTATAGGCAGACCACCAGGTACACGTATCCACGCCATCAGCGGATAACGCCCGTCCGGCACAAATTTTATGAGTAGCAATCTGAAAAATAATTATGAAAAATATAACATGGTAGTATTCCCTTAATCTACATTTTAACTCTCCGCGATCTTATTTCTTAGAATAACAAAGAATATTTTTCAAGAATTGCAACATTCGTCGTACTTTCCCGTCTGCACACGTCGTACTTTCCCGTCTGCGACATGCGAGAAACGTTACTTATTTTAGAGATCATATCATTGCGAACAATCTTTGTTTTCTATACAGAGTAGTTTCAAATGCCTTCATTCATGTTGTCCTGAAAGGTTAACATTGAATTAGGTAGACTAATTATTGCAGCTTTGGGGCTGTTAGCTATATTATAGTGACGGGTGGATAATTATTTTTCAGATTGCCACTCCTAAAATTAGAATCAAGACTTCGCTTATCAGGAAAGCTCGTTTGATTCCCAATTTTACTTCGTGGCAATCTTCAAATAAACATGGTAGATGTTTAGAGCTGGCTGCAATCATTAATTATGTAACTAATTTAAACGAAAATAATTCTGAGTGTTGATTTGTGTGAAGACCTATAATAAAACTTCAAGGATAGGTACTAATATAACATAGGTATTAATTTTTCGTATAATAACTTTGCTAACTATGTAATCAACATTATGTCTGGCTTAGTTGATGCCAGCTCCGATTTGAGCTGTTGTTAATGAAGTTTAAATCCACTTTCACTTGAAAATGTGACAAACTTACAAATATTAGGGCTTGATATATTATATCCTAATAACTGTTTCATTGCTCCAACGGGTTTAAATTAGAGCTCGGAGATCAATCGTTGTCTTTGTTAAAATTAGAGCTCGGAGATCAATCGTTGTCTTTGTTAAAATTAGAGCTCGGAGAACAATCGTTGTCTTTGTTAAAGTTAGAGCTCGGAGAACAATAGTTGTCTTTGTTAAAATTAGACCTCGGAGAACAATCGTTGTCTTTATTAAAATTAGAGCTCGGAGAACAATCGTTGTCTTTGTTAAAATTAGAGCTCGGAGAACAATCGTTGTCTTGGTTAAAATTAGAGCTCGGAGAACAGTCGTTGTCTTTGTTAAAATTAGAGCTCGGAGAACAATCGTCGTCTTTGTTAAAATTAGAGCTCGGAGAACTATCGTTGTCTTTGTTAAAATTAGAGCTCGGAGAACAATCGTTGTCTTTGTTAAAATTAGAGCTCGGAGAACAATCGTTGTCTTTGTTAAAATTAGAGCTCGGAGATCAATCGTTGTCTTTGTTAAAATTAGAGCTCGGAGAACAATCGTTGTCTTTGTTAAAATTAGAGCTCGGAGAACAATCGTTGTCTTTGTTAAAATTAGAGCTCGGAGAACAATAGTTGTCTTTGTTAAAATTAGAGCTAGGAGAATAATCGTTGTCTTTGCTTTCTAAATTTTGTGAGCCAAGAGTCAACCCGAACGGGCAGACACGTGAGTACCCATGTTGACTGTACCCATCTTGACTGTACCCATCTTGACTGTACCCATGTTGACTGTACCCATGTTGACTGTACCCATGTTCTGTATCTGGTGTTGTTGACTTGTGACTTAGCAAACGTTAGTGTGACGTCCTATGATGACCCTCTGGTTCCAATGGATGCATATCATCCTGCCTTAGAGATAACTGTTACTTTCCCTAGAAGTGCAGTTGTCAAGGACCGACCATCTACAATGCCCAACAGTCAAAGCTCTGACTGGAACTTTCGCAAGGCTAATCTATACGGGTTATACATGGCTATTGCTGAGATAGACTGGACTGACCTACTGCAACAGCAGGATGTTGATGCAGCAGTAGATATGTTATATAAAAACCTATTCGGCGTCTTCAATGATAATGTCCCGAAAAAGAGGATTGCAAATTTCAATTCGAAATATGTTTATCCTACATGGTATACTTCTGAAATTAAGCAATATATAAAACTAAAATATTTCAACTTAAAAAAATATAAGCAAAACGGCCTTCAATTTAATAGGGAACTATTTAGATACTACTGGACTAAAGTTAAGGATCTCACTGAAATTGCTTTTAAAGATTACATTAATGCAATGGAACAAACTATAAGTCATGATCCTTCAAAGTTTTGGGAATATGTAAAAGATAAAAGGAAAAATAGGCAACAAAAAAACGAGTTCGTGTATCGGGACAATGTTGTGGAAGGCCAGGGAGCCGTTAATGCGTTCGCGGATTATTTTAGTTCAGTCTTTCATAGCGACCCTCCAAAGTTGGATCCTGAGGCAGCTGAGCGCGAAGCAACTGATAGAGGATGTTTGCCTATGATCAGTGTAGACCATATTAAGGCATCAGAATTGCGTCGAGCAGTCACCAGGCTTAAAACTTCGTCTGCTTGTGGATCTGACGCTATCCCAGCGTTTATTTTGAAGGACTGTCTGTCCGTATTGGAGGAACCTCTCTTGTTTATATTTAATCTGTCACTACAGCACGGGGTATACCCCACAGTATGGAAGGTTTCTAGGGTCACGCCAGTCCCAAAAAGTGGATCATCAACTGATATCACGAACTTCAGACCTATTGCTGTCCTGCCAGTCTTCGGTAAGGTTTTCGAATTGGTTATAAACAATTCCATCTCCAAGCAAGTCGGTGGTTTACTAGATAATTCCCAGCATGGGTTTCGTCCTGCACGTTCCACTTTGACTAATCATATATGTTTTGCTGACTGCTTGAAGACGAAAATGACCGCTGGCACTCAGATTGACGCAGCATATTTTGATTTTAGAAAGGCGTTCGACTAAGTCGACAATGACATTCTCCTGATGAAGTTTGCATCTCTCGGATTTGGCCCTCAACTTCTCCGATTCCTAGCGGACTACCTCAGAGATCGGCGGCAGTTTGTCAAACTGAATGGTTACCAGTCACCGGAGTATTTTACTCGGTCGGGTGTCAGCCAGGGTAGTACGTTGGGACCTCCCCAATTCCTAATCATGGTAAATGATCTGCCAGGAGTTCTCTCTGCGGCAAAATGCCTTATGTTTGCAGATGATTTAAAGCTGTTCCTGACGGTCACTGGACCGGACAATGGTTTGGCATTTCAGCGGGACATTGATGCCGTTGTAGAGTGGAGTGTGAGGAATAGACTGCCGCTTAAGAGTCCTATTAAAATTTTTAGGCAAATTATTGATTTTTACTTCCTGGATCAAATTATTTCGGTCAGCGTACACGAGTCGATAATAATAGCGATATTTGGACGATTGCCGATTGATATTGGCCAATATTAGAGACGAGACTGACATGAGACTGAGGAGCGAGCTGAATTGCGAATTATAGTAGGTACTTTAATTTTATTTATTGTATTTTTGTCTTATTATATTGACAAACGAAAACTAATGAAACTTATTCGTTGTAGATCGAAGTTTTATATTATATTAATTTGTTTGATAAAATTGAGTTTATTTGGAATGTAATGGACGCTGAATTAAGACATTTATGGCTTAAATTACTATTTCTTTACAATTTTTTCCTCGAAAACTCAAGGAATTTAAAGAAATTCTAAAACTCCAATAAACAAGTATGTTCTCACATATATGTATAATCTCAAAATTAATGATGTAACCAAGATTTTGTAACAATATTTTGATTTTAAAAGAGTGTCCATGGAGTTTCTTGCCCATTCTTCTCCATAGAGATCTACGCTAGGGAATGGGCAACTACAGTACTTTCTCAAGTTATTATGCCTTGTGACTGGGACTGTAGCTTTGATTTTCTTTTTTGTATTTTTGACTTTCAAAAGTGCCGTAATGGTCTAATTGAAATAAATGCTTTGAGTTTGAGTTTGAGTTGAGTTTGAGTTCAAGTAAAACATTCAACTTATCTTTTAGTAATTTGCGTTAAAGTTCCATCATCGACGGTTTTTCTTGCAAACTGAGTTCGTAAAATATTTATAGTAAATTACACGAAAAGAAAAATGAAAATGTGTAACTCCAACTTACAAGAAAGAGAATGGCACTATCGTTATTGTTAAGCAAATAATTAAAATATCTTACTGCTGCTGAGAATTACTGCATCAAAAATCATGAATTTACCAAAAAAATGTAATAGGACTCTTAATGTATCAAAGTGTAAAGTCATCACATTCTCTAGGTCTCGCAAGCCAATTCATTTTGCCTACAAGTTGGCGAATGACTCGCTCGAACGAGTCTCGACAATACGGGACCTGGGACTAACCTTAGACAGTGGTTTTAATTTCCACGAGCACATTAAAAAGGTGTGCAAAGATGCCAATAAAGCACTGGGTTTCATCATCAGAACTTCCTCCCAATTTAAAAGCGTCAAGGTTATAAAGCTGCTCTACAATGCATATGTGCGCAGTAAATTAGAGTATAATGCAATTGTCTGGGATCCTACGAAGAAGTTATATGCACTTATGGTTGAAAAAATTTAGAGGAAATTTTGCCGTTATATATATAAACGCACCTACGGATACTACCCCGTTTTGTATCCTTCTTTATTTGTGTCAGGAATGGTCGGACTCGATACTTTGCAGCTCAGGCGCAAATTAATGCATATTTTACACTACTATTAATTAATTAACAGTAGTATAGATAATCCATCGGTAAAGGAGCATATCCATCTGTATGTACCGCAGCAATACATGCGTGGCATGGGACGGCGGCGGCACCAACTTCTTGCATGCCCACCGGAATGGCGCATCCATCAAGCCAATAACAGCCCAACCGCAAGAGCAATTGGCCTCATTAATCGATTCCTTGACAGCAGTCCAAATGCCGACATATTTGTGGATACTATTGGCACTTTAAGGAAAGATGTATTGTCATTTTTAAACAACTGATTTGTAAATTTCTCTTATTTAATTTTATTTAATTTTATTTTAGTCAGGACTAATATTATTGAATTCCACTGAGATGTATAAGTAACACTAGTGTATTAGTTTTGACTTCGGCATTATCTGTCCAACCTTACATGACATTGCATTTAATTATTATTAATTTTTTTTAAGACATTATGACTTCTTTAGATTATTTTATTCGTGATATGTAAACACCACTTGACACTTAATTTTTATTTTGTTTTCTGAATTATTGTATATTGTATTCGGTCGGCTTCCTGTCCAACCGTACATGACATTGCATTTAATTTTTTTTTTTTTTTTTTTAAGACATTATGACTTTTTATATTATTTTATTCGTGATATGTAAACACCACTTGACATGTAATTTTTATTTTGTTTTCTGAATTATTGTAATAATTATAAAATGCTATTTGTAATATTATAACTATGATTATTGTTAGCTTTTAAGCGTTTTGGTATAAAACTGTCAGCTTAAAATGTTTTTTCTAAATAAATAAATAAAATAAATAAATAAATGTTGACTGTACCCATGTTGACTGTACACATGTTGACTGTACCCATGTTGACTGTACCCATGTTGACTGTACCCATGTTGACTGTACCTACACATGTTGACTGCACCCATGTTGACTGTACCCATGTTGACTGTACCCATGTTGACTGTACCCATGTTGACTATACCCATGTTGACTGTACCCATGTTGACTGTACCCATGTTGACTGTACCCATGTTGACTGTACCCATGTTGACTATACCCATGTTGACTGTACCCATGTTGACTGTACCCATGTTGACTGTACCCATGTTGACTGTACCCATGTTGACTGTACCCATGTTGACTGCACCCATGTTGACTGTACCCATGTTGACTATACCCATGTTGACTGTACCCATGTTGACTGTACCCATGTTGACTGTACCCATGTTGACTGTACCCATGTTGACTGTACCTACACATGTTGACTGCACCCATGTTGACTGTACCCATGTTGACTGTACCCATGTTGACGGTACCCATGTTGACTGTACCCATGTTGACTGTACCCATGTTGACTGTACCCATGTTGCCTGTACCCATGTTGACTGTACCCATGTTGACTATACCCATGTTGACTGTACCCATGTTGACTGTACCCATGTTGACTATACCCATGTTGACTGTACCCATGTTGACTATACCCATGTTGACTGTACCCATGTTGACTGTACCCATGTTGACTATACCCATGTTGACTATACCCATGTTGACTGTACCCATGTTAACTGTATCCTTGTTAACTGTACCCATGGTAACCGTAGCCATGTTGACTGTACCCATGTTGACTGTACCCATGTTAACTCTACCCATGTCGACTGTACCCATGTTGACTGTACCCGTGTTGACTGTACCCATGTTGACTGTACCTACACATGTTGACGGTACCCATGTTGGCTGTTGTACCTCTACGGTCCTATGACAGATGATGTGACTTATGACAATATTTTCAAAATACCAATCAAGCAACAAGAAACGAACTTTGTCTATAAATCCAGCTGTTTGCTAACGAATCGTACTACCTCGCTTTCGCTGAACGTTTCATTGTTCCTGATGGTTGATGTGCCCTGCGCCACTGCACCGTGCACATGCACAGGTTACCATGTGACCGCTGGTGGCGCCCTCCTGAATGTCATGGAGACAGCCGCACCTTGTATTGTAAGCTCCGCTATTCTTGCCTGGTATGCTCAGCGATGCAAGTGACGACAGGTCTATAATTGTGTTGTGAATTGTGTTCCAGAGTTCTGTGAATATTATTTTCGTTTCGTATCGAATTGTTGATTGCTTTTTCAGAAATATACGTTCTGATCCAGAAACAAAGCCGTGTGTCGCATTCAAGCCGCAGTGTGCGAACTGCGAATCGTGGGAGGAGGAACATCGCTGTACCTCGAATAGCAAGTCAGTGTCGTGCTACCCCGAGATCACGGGAATTAGGAGATATGCGGTATTTTGAGTTCACAGCAATAGGTACATTCCTAACTAAGAAGGGCTATGTAAAAGTTTTCTGTTGAATCTTACTATTACATTCAAGTGTGTCCTTAATACCACTCAAAAATATTTAAGGGGAATCCGGGACCGCGGTCCTCGTCCCGAAAGCTCCCCGACCCCGACCCCTTCAAGCGACTTGTGGAGCCACTGGGTCCTTCTGTCAAAGAGTATTTAAAAAAATGTCTATACTATAAAAAGGTTTTATGTATGTTTGTTTGTTTGTTGTATGTGTTTTATTTATAGACTTTTTTAAAGAATTTTTTTGAAAAATTTTGTTGGAATGAATCAAGGATACACACGAACTAATAAGACAGATATTACCGGACAGTGCGCCGTGCCGCACTTGCCCGCCATTCTCCATCAATCTTTTGATTGCATTCATATTGCATAATTATGATATTATTATTCTCTTCGATAATGTAGCAGCTCGCAAGTCTGAGGTGTAACTAAATAACAAGGCTTTGTGCTCAAATTGCTATGCTTGAGGAAATTACAGTTATTGAAAACTAGAAGCTCGGCTGCGGGACAAAGGCTGAAAAGTTGAAAACAAACAAATTTTAAAAGCTAGACGCAGGCAAGACCCATTTGAATAAAAAATTATAAAAACACACCTCCCTCTTTTTGGGCTTAGCAGCAGTCGAGTAAAAAGGGCAAGGGTGAAAACAATAAAAATGGCATGAAAATAAATCAACATGCTTTAATAGGTAATACAATTAAGGTAATAGAAAGAAAGTGTTTGCAAATGTTTTCTTTACAGATCTTTTACCACAAAATACATTCTGCTTTGTAACTCCGCACTGTTTTCATACTCTCTATTGTTGTAGTTTAATATCAAATTTAATCTGAATCTCATGAACAAATATTTCGTGTAATCCAAAGGGAAACACTCGCATGGCATTGAAAACGTAATATTTTCTGAAAACAAATGTTCCATAAGTCCCTTTAGTACGTTTCGCTGGCATTCTGTCTCAAAATATAACTTTAGTGTCTTTTCCATTGATTCAATGAATTCTAAAAATTCTGTGGGGACCGTGACCTTGACCAGCACAGATTTGATAGTTAGTATGACAGTAATACTGTTGGCATTCGCAAAGGAGTAGCTCTTGGTGCGCTCGCAGTCACTGTGGTGCCTGTAGCCCTGGTACAGCAGGTACGCCGCCAGCTGCTGCAGCGGGTTTCCCGGCGGCAGTTCTACTGTATCCATATCTGTGTCTGCAGTAGACTCATGGCCAGCTTTTACACGTTTTGGCTGGACTCGTTCATACACCCTTACAATTTCACTGAATTCTATTGCTCCCTTCAGCAAAACATCTAGACGATCTGTTCCTTTATTTTTAAAACATTGGAAAGTGTTGAATATCGGTGTATTGCTTATTGAAAATTGTATTTGGCTACAGGTTGGTAGCCGGCCATGTACTTTACGAACTGCGTCAAAGAACGAGTCGAGACAGTCTCGGCTCAGCAGTGTCGGGAACTTTTTATTATATATTATATTTAAATCCCTGTGCAGTAACACGATGACTTTAAGAGTTGCTTTTAATCTACTTATGATAATAGTGTGATTCGTTACGTCAGAACCTCTGTGTACGTCAACCAAACGCAAGTGTTTGAAAATTGTTAATATTTCTTCTATAAACTTAAGCTGCACCTCCTCGCCGGTGAACGACACCTCGTCGTGACTGAGATATGACGTGAAGTTAAGGATATTAAACAATTTGTTCATCAGGAGGATCCAGTCGACGGTTCCATCGACAGGCTCGTCTATGACCTTCAGTTGTGCGTACGTGTACACGGCGGCGGCTGTTTGCTTACTGAACACTTCCGCCGCTAGTTGGACTTTATCTTTTTCTGATTGCTGATGCGTATGTATGATGTGGTAGCTCGTCAGTTGAGGAGCAAGTCTTACAGGTTTCTTACATTCGTGGTCGTAGCACGCAGTTATGTGTTCCCACTTAGCGATCTTGCCGTTGAAGTAAAAATTATTAGTGGTAAAGCATTCATGCACATTCTTCATTAAATGCACTGGGTCGTACATGTAATAAACTTTATTATTGTTTAAGTGAAATACGGGGGACCTTGAATTTACTTTGCACTCTTTCGATAAACCGATAAAATCTGTCTCGGCATCAGATATCAGTACGCGTACGGACAGTCCTATACCAAACATTTTGTTAATGATCCTTAAAATATACCTTCTCACTTCGCCATAGTCCTGCTGTTGTGCCAAAAATGAACAGGAAATCGCTTGTTTCCAGTTGTGATATATACCGCGCACCATCACTATAAGAGCTGTCTGAGCTGGTTCCAGCCTCTGAGTTCCATCCACATCATGGAAACCGATCACTACATCTTTTTTAACATCATAATGGAGCTTGACCTTCACGTCCAGAGTACCAATGCACACGGCACATTCTTTCTGTTCGGCGGTCATGGTGTCAACTTTGATCTTTAATGCTATAGTTAAATTTTCACAAACAGTGGTCGATGAAGGAATGTAGAATCGATACAGTGTAGAAATGCTGGGTAGACTTAAAAGCGATTGCATTGCTTTGTACGTGTTCGGACTCGAACAATATAGATTTAAGGCAAAAAACTTGAACTCATCTGTATATTTCCAGCCGTTCTTTCTCCCGCTAAATCGTTTATATAATGTTATAATTTCTGCAACGAGTCTGCTGGAATTTCCAAGGAGTCGTTCATTTTTATTTATGAAGGCTGCTATTCGTTGGTTATCCTTGGGCGTTGTGCCACGTCGCCGCGTCGGTCGCTTTGGTTTACCTTTGCCGGGTGTGGTGGCGTCCCGGACCCCTTCGCCGACGTCGGCGACGCCAGCCACGTCAGCGACGTCAGCAACGTCGGGTGTGCACGTGAGCGCCTCGGCCTCGGGCAGGAACAGCGTGGGCGTGGCGTGCATCACAAGGCGCGTGCGCTGCTCGTTGTTCCTGTTCACGTAGCGAGCCTCGAAGTGTCGCTCACAGACAAGTATCTTCTTTACTTTGTTCTTCACTTGGTGTAATCTCTCTAGCCACGTTGCAGCCCTTGAACAAATGACGTACATTAAGAATAATAATATAAGAAATTATATATTAAAGTATACATTAATACTTTAAGGACAATTTTCTTCGATCAATATTGATCGAAGACTATTTTGTACTTATTTCTATCGACAAATACATGTTTATAAATACTCCTAACCCTGCGAATAGCAGCCATCTGGTTTTTTTAATGTGCTGATCTAGGTATGTTCAATGAAATGCTAACCTATCTTTGAATCTGAGAGACCTAGAGACGTGCAATTAATGTTCTTATTGCAAAGGTACTCGCGGAGGCTTTCGAATTAGTAAATAAATTTTCCTTCCGTTTATTTAAGAGCAATACAAGGTGGATTGTACAAGTGGTATTGACCAATACGGTTATTATTAGCCTTCATCACTTTATCACTGATAAACCTAAAAGCGTTAAGGTTTGATTCCGAACCACGCTGCACGAAGCAGTGCTGTCGCAGTCCCATACAAGGTCTAATAAGCTTATATGAGATTACATTCCGAGCTAGGCAGCAATGTCGCGGCAGCAATGTAGCGGCAGCACTGCTGCGCGTCAGTGTCACCCTACCGCCGCGACCATGCCGCGACAGACCAGTAGTGACGCGTCTGCTGATTGATTGATTGATTTGATATTTTTTTTCATCACTTATCAAATGATTTTTAATCAGCGTCTTGTAACATCCTTCCCGTTGTCTGCTTTTATAAAACGAATCTGTTGCTTTTCTTTTACTATTGGCATAAAGCAACAACAAATCATCTTCATCTTCTTCCTTTTCCAACAGTATAAATAAAAGTTAGTCATCAATGGACATCTTGTCAACTCAAAGTAAACTAAACGAATACACAACAACGCATCACCACGAACAGAGCGACACTGCCGCCTTGCTCGGAATCAGCGCGGCAGGCAGCACGTTAGTGGCAGCACTGCGGCAACAGCACTGCTGCTTGTTGCCGAGTTCGGAAACACACCTTAACCTTGACAATCATAATTCTTAAAGGAGTAAGCAGACATGTAACAGTTACTATTCTATAACAGCCGCTCGGGTCGATCTTTAGGTTAAGCCGTGCTTGCCTAGGTTGGTCTGAGGATGGGTGACCACCCATTACATACCTACCGAGTTTACTCCGTGCCTCATAAAGCACGTTAAGCAGTTGGTCCCGACTGTCATTTGTAGATCTTTGACGGTCGTTACCTACAGGTAGTCAGTGACCCAAAAAGTCTGACAACCAGTCTTACCAAGGGGGTATCGTATTACCCAGTACTAACTGGGTTGTGGAGGTCAGATAGGCAATCGCTCCATGTAAAATACTGGTATTCAGCTGCATTCGGTTAGACTGGAAGCCGACCCCAACATAGTTGGGAAAAGGGTAGGCAGATGATGATGACTATTGTATTCGACCGCATTCCTAGCTAGGTATATTATCATCATTTGAAATACATAATTATTGAATTCAATCAATCGTCTTTGTTTAGTCGATGATAAAAATAAACTGTACCTAACTACTCTTAGGTGCGGTAACACCTCGCTAGTGCCGGCTATAAAACATAGATGGCGTTGCCTGTTTCAAATCATATTTACCTCTGACTGTTACTTGGAATCTTAAAAAATCCCAAAGTAGGATTATGAACAGAATTGTTGTGGCAGTCCATGACACTGCAGTAACTAGCCTTCTTTTGTTTCTCGATGGTATCTTGTGTAGCGCTGGCGCTAGCAGCGCAGGTGCCGAGCGGTTCCATGTTGTCGCCTGAGACTTGAACGCACGCGCCAACGATGACAACACAGCCGAGAAGTTGCAGATACTCTCAAAATATTCGTAGCCTTCAAAGTTCACGCAAGTTCAAGTTCTTGCAAATAAAAAATGTCAATTGATAAACGTTTCCGTTGCAGTAAAAGACGTTACGTAATGCATGGCCACGAGCCGTCAGCGGCGCGGCGCGGCGGCAGCCAGACTACGGAGGTTTGTAGCCGGCTTATAGCCGCTGTGTGTGTGCGCGCCTGTGCACCAGCTGTGTGTGTGCAGCCGTATTACCTTTACCCGTACGAATGAACGAGGTACCTCGCCGGGACGCGTCTCGCACCGCGCCCGATGCCTATTCACCTCGTACGGTTTTTATAAATGTAGTGATGCCACAATAAAAATATAACCAGCAGGTCGGCTCGGACGTGACCTTGAAATCAATGCCTACTGTCGATCAGCCCGCTTAGCATGAACGCCGTAGACACGAAAGAGAATCGACAAATCTTTTGTTCATCTGTCATTTTGTCGATTCAATGACAGATGAACAAAAGATTTGTCGTTTCTCTTTTTTGTCTACGGCGTTCATGCTAAGCGGGCAGAGGTTCAGAGGTCTAGGGTTGCTACTATCGGTTATACTTACTGTGTGGAAAATAAAAGCATATGCTTTTTTTTTTTGAACGACATATAAATATGACATACCTATAACGGTAATTACGTGTTTGACCTGTATGTATTTTTGTCCGTTTCTTTGTTCCCTCATCATAACTCTTCAACGGATGAAGGGATTTGGATAGATTATATGTCGTTAGATTCTTCTTGATGGCGTGAGTGTCACTGGCTACATTATAATCAAAAAACAAAAAAAAATCGTTGATTTGGGGTGCCATATTGTGAACTTAGTATTTTCTTAGAATCTAAATGGTTTTAAAAGGTGATTACATACAGGAATATAAATACAACTTATATATTTGAATGTAATTCAAAATGACAAATCGTATAAAAGTAAATAAAAGTTGGAATTATTCTGAAATACATTGGATACCTACATAACCAAGTAGATAACTAAAAAGTGTACTAAAATATGTAACTAAAAAATGTACTAAAATGAAAAAAAAAGAACCCGACTGCGTAAAAAATAACTAATAACTTTAAATAAAAACTGAAAAAAGCAAGTTCAGGAGACAGGACATATTGACTGCAACAGTCGGGAAGTTATCCGTTGGCCTCGGCTGTCATTTGTAGATCTTTGACAGTCGTTAGGTAGTCAGAGGCAATGATATTATAAGTAATTATAAGTAAAAAGGTGTAGATGCGTTATAAGCGCTCAGCAAGCGGTACGTTAAAATGTGGCTAATTGGCAAACCTTGACCTCAGTGTGACGTTGCCGGCGTCGACAGACGCACTTCACGTAAACACAGTGCATTAAAAGTGAAAGTGACCCAAAACTACCGAAAATGCCGTCGTGTGTATATATATATTGTACAAATTATACTAGCAAAACTTCTAAAAGTCAAGGAATCACATATCATTCGTAAGTATACTATTTATCTTAATATTTTCACAAAACAAACATTACGTTTTTAAAATAATGGCGTCCGAAAAGAAAGAGTGCAACAACAATTTCTCTATCAACAAGTGCGATAGAGATAGACGACATTACCGATCATAGAGTAAAATTATATGTACGAAACAGACAAGTCAGTTGACTTTCAATGCATTTTTATTACATTACTTTTACTACATGAACTCTTTGAGTGAATCGCATTTTTAGGCATAAATCACGGTGTAAGGTAATGTCATATCTGATTTATTAATTCTACATCGTTTCTAGTACACTTGACGACGCACTGTCGCGAATTATATATCTGTCTTTTTTTCACTCGCGATACTTGAATCATGCCATCCTATTTTGACGACTAATTGTAATGTAGTGTGTTATTGCAATATTTTTAGTTATTCATGTGTGCGGTGTGCCGTTTTTGAAGATAGAATGTCGTTTAGGTAACGTATCTACACCTTTTTACTTATAATAAGGCCCAAAAAGTCTGACAACGAGTCTTACCAACGGGTATCGTATTACCCGGTACTAACTGGGTTGTGGAAGTCCGATAGGCAGTCGCTCCATGTAAAATACTGGTATTCAGCTGCATTCGGTTAGACTGGAAGCCGACCCCAACATGTTGGGAAAAGGCTAGGCAGATGATGAGTCGGGAAGTTACTTAGTAGTTATTTTGACGCAGTCGATTTTTTTATTTTTTTTATTTATTTGTTACGCTAACACCACAGTTAAAATTAACACCGACTGCGCGCGACAACCAATCTGTTCGCACCTTGAAGTATCCTTACGGGCAGGGGAAGGGGCGCGCGGTAAATTACGTCAGCGTTTCAGGCGTTTCTCTGAAGCTGACCTACTGGTTATCTTTATGCTGTGGTGTTACCCACGTCCGTCCCTGTAGTAATCTGTTTTATCTATTTTGTTTTTGAAAAGTTAGCGGCGAAGAATATGCCATCCGTCAGAACTTGTACCTACAAAAAGCTCTATCAGTACATAGGTACCTACCTATCTTAAGATAGGTAGGTTAAGATATCTTAAGATATGTGACGTGAAAGATTTCTTTTTCATTACTTACTCGCGTAGCTACTTCGCTAGGCAATGCTATGCTTTAAGCTTTGATTATATAATGTCTAGATGGAGCGTCAAGTGCGCGCAAACGTGTCAAAAAATATCAGCCAACTGTTGGATTATACGTTCTTACCCGCCGATCGTGCCGCTTTGGCGTCACCACGTATTACGCGCGCTAAGTAATAAACAAATAACGGCGATAAAATGACGGTATGTGCTATTAAACTGTGCCGGAATTATACAGGAAGGGTAAAAAATACCAATCACATCGCCTATCACCGATAAGTAACCAAAAAACTATATATTTCTGTTTTGTTTTTATGAACATAAAATTACGCCATATTTTATCAGTGTTGCCAGTTTCTTTCTTTCATTCTCCCAACTTAACCATCATTTTTTGTGGGTAAATTAGTAGTCTAGGGTTACGTTTATATTATTTAGTTGGTCTGCTTTATTTATAGATTTAAAAAAAGGTGGAGTTTATAAATTCGTTTTAAGTCTTTCTTTATATGATTTTGAAGTCGATGCCAAGTAAAACTTGTTATTATATTAGCTAGGTAAATAATTTACTTGATACCGACTTCATGTTCACATTTTAGTCATTATTGGCTGACCCGCACAACATCGTCTGCGTCACATGAGCTTACCTACCTACCTACTATCTACTTACCACCTACCTACTACTTTCCTACCTACACCCTTCCTAGCTACTACCTACCTACCTATTACCTACCTACCACCTACCTACCTACCACCTACCTACCTACCACCTACCTACCTACCACCTACCTACCTACCACCTACCTACCTACCACCTACCTACCTACCACCTACCTACCTACCACCTACCTACCTACCTACTACCTACCTATTTCTCACTGTTTAAACCTTCCGTGAACTTCCACAAACAATTCAAGACCAAAATTAGCCAAATCGGTCCAGCCGTTTTCGAGTTTTAAAGCGACGAACGGCAATTCATTTATATATATATATATATTATAAATAACTGGCACTGATTAAAAGTATTAAATCGGTAATTTAACCTCCATTTTTATTTCTTGGATAAAAGTTATCTGACTAATCAGCCCTTAACAAACATAATAATATTGAATGAGTAGAATATGGTGATCAACATAACATCTTATTTTTTAGAATACCCAATAATCCTATTATCAGGAATCGATGGATAGATCGCATTCAAAAAAGCCGCGGAGATGCCAGGTGGAAACCAACAAAAACTAATGTAGTTTGGCTTCCAGTTTTACCGGATGCAGCCGAATCAAATCTCAAATTCTTTATAAAATACCACCATAAGTATACCAGTATTTTACATGGAGCGACTGCCTATCTGACCTCCACAACCCAGTTAGTACCGGGTAAGACGATACCCCTTGGTAAGACCGGTTGTCAGACTTTTTGGGCCTCCGACCATTCAATACAACATTCAACAACTCTATTTAAATTTAAATAGTGTTTTTTTATTTATCGAAGAAAGTAACTACATACATAATAAAAAGACACTACTAAAACCAATGACGTATTATATATAGACACGTCATGAACCAACATCGCGGCGCTTAAAAACGGCGAAAATACTAGAACTACTTAGAAGCGTGAAGAAAGAGAAAGAAAATATGACACCGAACGGCGGGATGCCTGTTGCGAGAGGGAGATAAATATACATCTTCAGTCACGTTACAGGATTTATTAAATTATAAACAAACGTAGCGTCGCGCGACAGGTTGGTGCGTAACTAAGCGCGATGTGGGCAATTGCCTTCATTTCATGTTGTCATTTTAGAGTGCGGACAACGTATCTATAGTTTATATATCATTGACTAAAACTGAATAATACCTACTACATACATACACCTAAAACTTGTCTTATTTAATTAGTCTATTATTTTTAATATGTGACTTATGGGAGAATTATTGTACTAGCTGGTAACATTATTCACGCACACAGAGACACAGTATGACAGTGTAAAACACCGCCTGCACGCACACAGGCTTGAAATTGTTGGCTCGTTTTTTATGCTTTGATTGTAGGGCGACGCTCCATCTAAAGGCTTTAAGTTGTGGCCAAAAAATGTTTGAAAACTAGCTGTTGCTCGAGACGCGACCCTCGTCCGCGTGAACTTATTAAAAACCCACGACGGTTATTAAGTAATTGTAAAAGGATAAAATAATTTAAAAAACTCAACTGAATAAAAGAATATCCGTCGGGGGCTGCCATTAAATGAACTAGTTTTACAGAATTATATTATTGTGAATAATCGGAGATTAGCGCTATACTTACACCCTAATGGGTAGGCCACCCGGCCGTGTCCCTACGGTGGGGGACCTTTAGAATTTGATGTTGATGCTTATTTTTGTTTGCGATGAGATTTAAAATAGTGATGGCAGCCCCCGACGGATATTCTTGGGTTTTTTTTATTAGGTTAGGTATTTTTAATTATTTTATCCTTTTTCAATTAGGTAGGTACCTACTACCTACTTTTTAAAAGTCATTGGCTTTTTTCAAAATTTGTAATTTTGATTTTGATTTTAAACTTTTAGATAGCATAGATATTAGTGCACATGCACCAATCAAACCTGAACCCATAACTGAAAACTGCATCAAAATCGGACTAGGAGTTTTGGAGAAAAACGCATAATACTGTCTTCGTTCCGTCGTGGATAAAATAAAATTATTGTAACGTAGGTAGGTACATAATAAACGTTCAATCTAGCTACGACTGTGTGTACTGTCGTTTCATCGCTTGTCAGCACAGGGTCACACCGCGGCCGTATCCATGTAGTGTCAATAGTGTGGTAGGTAGAGTTATAGCCACGGCGCACACCGAGCGCGGAGCGCGGAGAGCGATACGGCTCGCAGCGCGGCGGGCGCCCGGCCGGTGTTACTGCAGAGCGGCAACGTCGCATAATATAGCTTTCTCTCTCGCAGTATAGCTTCGGCGTCGCTTGGGGTGACCGCGTTTATCGCTCGTTGGTAAAATATTTTTTGATAGATGAATTCGAGAAACTATAGGGAGCGCCTGATAGATGAAGTGAAGAAGTACCCGGTGTTGTACGACACGCAGCATGAGAACCACCGCGACATCGACGTGCGGGACAAGTGCTGGCTGGAGATCTCGGAGCGCCTGGGCGCGAACAGTACGTACACACACATACACGCTACTAGTAACATGCATGACGTCACGCATACACACGGCATGTTGTGCTTGAAGTTGTGAATGATTGCCAGTCGGTCGTCGTCGGAGAATGTGTTTAAGTATGATTTTAACCGACTTCTAAAAAAAGAGGAGGTTACTTATGTATACCACCAGCATCGTTTTTTTTCGCGATCAACTGTTTGCGTTTGATGCTTCACGGACCTGAGGGTTTAATTTAAACTACAGTTTGGTCACCTATAAAATTAGATTGTACTTAGTAGCTACATGTAGGTATGTATGTAGCTAGTTTTAACAGTCGCAAACTTGCTATAGTTGCAACCGGTCAGAGTAACAGGTTATCAGGCGATACTTATGCGATACACGATGGGGGATTGTTATACCTATTATCTCGTAGGTATAGATTTATTATCTCAAGTCTAACAGTAGGTAACGTTGAATAGTTGTCATTTCAAAAGCTGCGTCAGCTGCGTGGCAATAAACACAATGTTCATAGGGGGAAGCGCCGCGCCAGGGCAGCCCGCGAAATTCAAATTTACTTAAAATTTTCATAAGTAGGTATTTAGCAGTTAGTAGCAGGTCCAGGTTGTACGTTGATTGAATATGATTCGCGCCCGTAACAAATATGGCTTTATGTTTGAACAAAATATGATTTGCGGTCGTAATGCGCATGTATTTACGATATTTATTTATTTAACGACCCAATTGGCGCAGCGGTAGTGAGGCTGTCTTACGTTCTTAGGGTCCCGGGTTCGAATCCCGGTTGGAGCAAATGTTTGTGTGATGAGCATGGACATTTGTTTCAGAGTCATGGATGTTTAAATATTATGTATAATAAGTAGGTACTGTATGTATTTACAAACAAAAAGTATCTATGTAGTATATCAACCATCTGGTGTCCACGACACAAGCCTCGTGGTAATGTCCAGCGATGTTTATTTATTTATTATAATCATTTTAATCATCAATTTAATCCCAATGAACGCTGTTTCATAATTAAATGGATTTAAATTAATCGAAAGGGGTTGTATAGATAATTATACCTTTGTAAAGCCATATTGTTTAGCGGTCGCGAATCATAATATTTTAATCAAACTACAACCTGATACGGACCTGCAAACTGCAAAACATGTACCTAAGTTAGAATTTCCCGCGCTACCTTAGCACATGCTCCTTAACTTACGTTAGTAGTTAGTACCTACCGGAGTACCGGAGCGCGGAGTGGAGCAGGGTAACAATGCTGGGCCGACAACCGTCCCTAATAATAGAACCTGGCTAAGTGCGAGTCGGATTGCCACCTAAAGGAAAACGAAAAAAAAGGAGTTTCACAATTAGACACGTATATAATATTATGTGTCTGTGGAATCTTTCACATTATTAAACTGATAAGCCTGAAATAAAAAAAATAAAAAGCCCAACTAATCATCTACTTAGCCTTTTTTGAACTTTTTTGAGGTCGGCTTCAGTCTATTCAGATGCAGCTGAATTCCAGTATTATTACATGGAGCGACTGCCTATATCTGTTCTCCACAACCTAGTTAGTACCTACTGGGTAATACGGTAGACCTTGGGAATACTGGTTGTCAGACTTTCGAGCCACTGACTATCTGTATCGGATGTCAAAGATCTACAGATGACAGCCGGGACGTGCTTCTGAGGCAACGAGGAAACCCGGTATGTAATCTTCTTTTACCCACTCACAGACCGACCTAGGCAAGCGCGACTTAACCTTGTACATCAACCTATGCGGCTATGACAATTTCGTTGTTCAATGTTACACCACACCACACATGCAGTGCAAGGAACGCATTTCATGTTCTTTTTCAGCTCCCAACGTTCACTTGTATAAGTGTAGGCACCTGCAGCACACCATTGTGACGAGCCCGTCACTCAAGCCTTGTTTCTAATCGGTTGGCAGGTCTTTCTTCTTCTTACTTCATCTGCATCTTTCCGTCTCTTTCAAAGTATTTCTCCAAACAGGAGTACCTACACAAACTCGCTCACTTGCTCCACACTCTTATCATTTATTTTCACATCCCAGACCGGCCCCAGTCCAGGAGCAGGCTAGCACCAGCCCCGGAGCAGGCTGGCTCGGCCCCAGCCCCGGGGCAGGCTGGCTCCCTCCTATTTCGTTAATAACTATGTTATGTACCAGGCGAGGTGCTGAAGCGGGAGTGGAAGATCCTGCGTGACTCTATGCGGCAGGCCCTGAAGCGCAGCAAGACGGGCGCCACCACCAAGGCGGGCCTGCCCTGCAAGAAGTGGCGCTTCCAGAGCCGCATGGCCTTCGTGCTGCCGTACATGACCATCAGGCGGTGAGTAGCGTGAGCGCCCATTTACCTTGTTTTATACTAGCGGACGTCACCCGGTTTCACCCGCTTAGTTCCTGTTCCCGTGGGAGTACGGGGATAAAATATAGCGTATGTTACTCGCTGATAATGTAGCTATCCATTGCTGCAAGAATTTTTCAAATCGGTTCAGTAGTTTTTAAGTTTATTCATACAAAATACAATCTCTGGTTTCAAAAAGCAAGTCGTAGAGCCTCTCATAATATGGTAATCTATTGTCTATGTCATTGATATAGTTGAAAATACGATTGTTGCTGGCCGTGTGATGCCATCAACATGAACGTAGCGTGTTTGGTCACAACTCTAGCCTAACTTAACTCATTTGGCCAGGGTGCCCTAGCTTAGTTACTGCGACCAACTCGGCTCACATTTATGTTATTTATGTTACGGTTCTAAACTACTTAACACTAATTAAAAATTACTTCAGTTTCAATTAAGTATATGGAAGTGATAATCAGATTGAAAACGTATCCAACGAATGCAACCATGCATCACGTTAATCTTATAATTTTCACTGTCACATTTAGCCGTAACATAACCAGCTTCTACCAATCGGTCGTGTCGAATGTCCATGTTGCATGTCAGCACGTTTGTGCTCTTCTGTGTTAGATCAGCTGTTAGGTACCTGCCTATATGTTATCAGCTGGCATTTACAGCCAGGAGCTTGGTTTCTCTCTGTGACTCTGACCTTGTTACAGTTGGAACGCTTTCTTATTTGTTTTAGAAGTCGACGATCGAAAGATGGCGTCAAAGTGGACGACACAGACATAGCGTCAGATCAGGAGCGAGAGCCCGACGTGTGGGACCCCGGCCACCTGCCCAGCTCCGAACATGACTCTCTAGATCTATTTTTCGCCAGTGTCTGCCAAAGCACCAAGCGGTTACCAAAAAAATTGCAATCTTCCGTCAAGAGACAAGTTTTGGACGTACTCCTTAGAGTTGAAGACGAGTGGGAAACTGAGCAAACGGAATCCAAAACGAAAGTTAACAAGGATTTTGACTGAACAAGAAGATGACCTACACATTCCTATTTTAGTAGATAATTATGATAATATTTGAGTAATTATAATAATAGTTATAAATATAGAATTTGGTGTGGACAAATGTGCGGTCACGCATGTAAAGCGAGGGGAGAATGTCTTTGGGAACCCAGCTCTCGGTTTCCAATATTGAATCCCTCTCAGCAACCGAAATCTGCACGTATTTGGGTATAAGCACTGTGCATCAATGTTGCTGACATGAAGCAATCGTTGAAGGAGTGCCTTATTTGGCCGCCTGAAAAAAGTATTTTATAGTCTTTTAATACAGGGAAAAAGGTGCGTGCCTTCAACGGTTGGGCCATGCCAGATTTGATATACTCTTTCGGCATACTCAAATGGACTAAAACAGAATTAGACGCCCTGGATAGGCACCCGTCCGTACATTTTTGCCGTCACGCACGAGATATCGAATGCATCACCTACGATAATCGGTTATGAGACTATATACCACGGAGTTGTGGAGGTCGAGGCTTATTAAACGCTAAGACTATCCACAATCGTAAGATATACAGTCTCAGGGAATATTTCCTAGAAACTGGCAAAACAGAACGAGCGCAAACCTGTAGTGCCTGACATTAACAACCGCAGGAAGGTATGGCAGAGTAAGGAGCTTTACGAACGCTTCTTCCGCGCCCTGCATGGGCCTGATGTAGACTTATCAGCGTCCGTAGCCTGGCTACGTTCCGGGGACCTTTTCTGTGCAATTATGTATAAAGTTATTATGACGAATAACTTCCGGAGATTTATTGTGAAGGGCGGTACGGCACAGTTGACGAGTCTCGGGCATGCCACCGTCCGGGCGAGTCCAACCGTCACATTATCTCCAGGTGTTCTCGTCTAGCTAACGGAAAGAACTTGTATAGACGCAACATTCGAGCCAAGATTATTCATCAGCAACTAGCTATAAAATACAGCCTTGTGGTACCACAAGTGCTGTACTATAAGTATGTGCCCGACCCAGTTCTCGAAAATGGCAATATCACAATGTACGGGGATCAATCCAGTATCACTGACAGGTTTGTTGTAGCCACTAAGCCTGATATAGGAGATCAATCAGGGATCAATCAGAGTGGCGCGCAATGATTGTTGACAAAACGGTCCCTCGTGAAAGGAACCTCGTTAAGCCGAAAAAGATAAGCAAATCAAGTATCTTGACTTGGCTCGCGAGGTTGTCGATATTATGGGGCGCGAACTGCGAACTCAGCGACCGAGTGCCGATAGTCATATCAGCCAATAGCTTAATTACCGAGACCCTCGACCAATACCTGAGGAGGCTCTCATTAGGCAGCTGGATCAAAAGCTTGATTCAGAAAACTGTTCTCCTGGACACGGCTCGTATTGTTAGGCGGTTCCTCTCTCTGGAGCCCCGACCGCCGATAGCTTGGACCGTTTCTAATCACGGTGGGCTACTATTTTTTCATGTTTTAAGGTATATTTAAAAATGTGAAATGATTTGAAAAATAATCATCTGCCTAGCTTTTTCCCAACTATGTTGGGGTCGGGCCTTCACAACCCTACTCGGGCCTGAGTAATACGATACGACCCCTTGGTAAGACTGGTTGATGAATGTAAAAATAATAAATAAAGGAAATTATTGTAAATGTGTAACGGTAGGTAATGTTTTTGAATGGTAGTAGCGACGTACTAAGGAAAATATTATGATGTGTTTTTTAGGGTTCAGTAACTACTGAACTAACAAAGAGCCATTATGGTGACTGCTCACTCTCGCCGAGACACTCCGAGGCTGGGCGAGTGCTAGGGTGTATAAAAGTAGCGCTCGTCGAGCCTCGGTGCTCCTCGCTTGTCCGTCCTGTGCCGGCTTACTGCGAGATGCGGAAGAGACATATTTAGAGAGAGCTCTTGGTCGAGAGTGTACAGCCACTTATCCTGTCTGTCTGTCTGTCTGTCCCGGCTTGACTTAGTCTCTTCTAGTACTAGAAAGCTGTAATCAAGCAAAGGATTCGTGCCGACTATCATGAATCATGTCGATGGGATTTTTTGTATCTCCTTGTGTAAAAACTACTGTGAAAGACTGTAACATTTGTTGTCTTTATTAAAATTATTACCTATTGACTATCAATTTCGTTTTTTATTACTTCCTGTAACAAAATCCAGTTACAACACCGTACTGTACCTATCGTTCGCCTGTTCACGCACAGTTGAACTCTTTTGTGCTACAACTTCAGAATAAAATTTAAATAAAAAAAAGCTTTTAATTTCCGTCTATTTTAATTTGGGAACGGACACTTGTCTTTAATAAAAATATTTCAGAGGCAGATAAAAATTTTACTCCTATCTTATTAACAATTTCAGGGTTTTTGTTTGCACGGAACCCTAATTTATTTTTTCTTATCTAAAAGTAGCCTAAGTTCCGCCTTATAACATTAGCTATTTGCCTTTAAATTATAGTCCCGTCACAATCTGTCCAGCCGTTTCTGAGATTAGCCGTAACAAAATAAAAGATAGACAAAAAAAATGTATTTATGTTATAAGTAGGTACCTACCGTACATACTTTCTTAAGCATTCAGCAAAAAAAGCTGTCATTTTGAAATTAAAAAAAACAGACACTTTAATTTGATTGAATTGTATTCTATAGATGTACCTATAAATAAATAAATAAATAAATAAATATTGCTGGACATTACACACAGCGCTATCTAGTGCCACACTAAGCAACGAGGCTTGTGTCGTGGACACCAGATAGTTGATATACTACTTAGATACTTTTTGTTTGTAAATATATACATAACATCCATGACTCGGAAACAAATGTCCATGCTCATCACACAAACATTTGCTCCGACCGGGATTCGAAACTGGGACCCTAAGAACGTAAGGCAGCCTCACTACCGCTGCGCCAATCGGGTCGCCAACCTATAGTATAGACCAGGGTTTCTCAAACTTCTGGCTCTACGTACCCCCCATTCAAGTTTCCAGATGACAGCGAACCCCCAACCTCCCCAACAAGAAAAGAATAACATTGTTTAAAGAATCAAATAAAGTTTAATTGAATAAAATGTAACAAATACAGGCCAAAAACAAATATCTTATTAATATTAATGTGATGAATGGGCTTGTTTCTTGTCACAAATTGAGTCATTTTTTGGAATAATATTGGACAACTTAAGCTTTAATTCAGACTCAGCATCAAGTCAATTTCTGTATTTCGTTTTTATCGTAATTAGGTGTGAAAACCCACTCTCACATAAGTATGTTGTAGCAATGGGTAAAAGAAAATTATTTGCGTGAGAGTTCAGGATATTCTTCCTGTCTAGCTGCCCAAAAATCTATCAAAGACTTGCTTTTTAAATCAGCTCGAAGAGTTTCATCAACAGACATTTCTAGTAATGACTCCTGTTGCTTAATACTCAAACTAAAATTCAATCGCTCGGTAGTGACCATAAATGGGTTACAAATCCAATCATCTTCAGCATTTTCAATATACCACCCAGCCGCCATTACTTACGTAAATTTTGTCGCGAACCCCCTACCGTCGCATGGCGAACCCATAGGGGTTTGCGAACCCCACTTTGAGTAACCCAGGTATAGACTAGTATTTGCGTTGTGCGCGAGCTGCGCCGCAGTTTCGTCATGTTTTTAAGAAGTATTTCTTAGCCTTATAAAATTTTGAGAATCCATAGGAATTATATATAATTTTTCATTACTCATACTCTGAAAGTAGGTCTGAAGTTGCCTGAGGAGCGGGTTGAAAGTAATACTTTTCAGCCCTAGGGAGAATCGTTTTCAACTGACAGCTGTCAAATTATTAAAAAAAAATGTTTCATTTTTCTATTGAACCATGTTCCAACTTTCTATACAGCCACGATGTAAGATTGAAATAACATAAAGTTAAGTATTAATTAAAGAATATATATATTTTAAATATCTTTATTATAATTAAGTTTCAACTATTTCTTTAAAATAACATAGATTTGGGAAAAATATTTACCATTTTTCGATGATGAAAATGAAAAATAGGTATTGGCTGAATAGCTGGCCGGCCACAGAAAAAAAAAGCAAAATAGGTGGGAAAGCGGCAATAGGGTAGATGACACCATAAAACAATAATTCCAAGACACCTTTCTCTAAAAAAACACTTTATTTTGGGCCTGAAAACCCGATTTATTTTCAATGAATTGCCAAATTCGATTTTTAGTTGCTTTGAAATCAATAAATAGTCGAGTCATTGAGTTGAATAAACAGTGACGTCACAGTAGGCTATTGCCATACAAAGTCTATTAGAGAACCGCGTTTTGACAGCTCTTAAAAAGTATCTCAATTGATTGGTATGTATTCAAATTCCGATCTTCATTAGTTTTTTCGAGTTGTATGTTTTTTTTTTACTTTCCTTGTATTCGTAATGAAAAGCACAGTGTTTACCTCGGGTTAAAGACTTATTTAGTCCCTCGAGCTATTAGCGCCCTCGCTTCGCTCGGGCACCAAACCCCGTCTCGGGACTAAATAAGTTACTTTCACCCCTAGGGTAACAATGTACTATTTTTGTCTATACTACAGTGTTATATGGATCTTTTGACTGTACAAGGCTCTTTTGGCGCGTGGCCAAAATCTGAACTAACGCCACTATTTTGTTTATTTTTAAACAATTTCAATATTAAATAGGTAGTTCAACTTAGATTAGTTTAAGTTATCACTTCTGTCAAGCGTCCCGAGACGCACACGTTTTTCTATTGGTTAGTTGGATATAGCGCGCCAAGGGTCTTGGTAGGTACCTATGGTAAGAATCTGTTGAGGTTTTAGAGTTGATAATATTTATTTATAACACATTTGCTCGTAAAGGGTCTCTTATTTCACCCATTTCAATATCGTAATGTATCTCATTACGTACTTGTGCAGTAATGTAATGTACAACCACAGAGTATCTATATAGACACACGGTTTATCAAGATGCTCCGTCAAAAGGGAACGGTACTTTTTTAAATCTTAGCAAAGAGTTTTTATGTCAAAAAAGAGTGGTTAACATTTTATGAATAAAATTAACTGTGGGAGATGAAATATAATAAATAAACATTTAATTCTTTAATTTACTTAATTAATTTTGACAATAAATTACAACCATTTTTCTGTAACAAAAACACAAAAATATTAATTTACTTTATTAGTGTGTTTATGGTGGCGCGTGTGTCCGATCATTTGGTTCCCTACAAAATGGTTGAGTTAAATGGTGCTGATCCATGCGTCATGTTCGTGAACGGGCGCTGTCAGTTGTGACTGGTCATCTCTTAGTTGCCGTGGCTTATTTTAATGTTATTTTTTAATTGTATTTTTTGTTTTTACTATGGACACTTTTCACGTGCACATCTTGCTACATTGTTCTCACATAATATACCATCTCAACACGAATGATGTAACCAAGATTTTGTAACAATTTTATGATTTAAAAGAGTGTCCATGGAGTTTCTTGCCCGTTCTTCTCCATAGAGATCTACGCTAGGGAACGGGCAACTACAGTACTTTCACAGTTTTTATGTCTTGTGACTGGGACTGTAGCTACATTTAATTTTCATCTTTGTTTCGACAATTCAAAAGTGCCTGCAACTGGCCTACTTGAAATAAATGATTTGATTTTGATTTTGAGTAATACTGGCTGTTTTTTGTGTCTTTGCCTTAAAAAAAAGCGCTGATGCGCGCGCATCGCTAATTTGTGAACAAGTAAAAGATTTATTCGTTTAAGAAAGTCCGAGTTTTATTTATTTCCTCGCAAATATGTTATAAAACGTCGTATGACATACGTGCGCTTTGTTACAGCCTCTGCTTTATTATAGCCCTCGCCTACGGCTCGAGCTAGCAATATTGCCTCGGCTGTAATTTTCAACTTACCGCACTTATATCATAATGTACTATTATCTTTGGTGGATCAATCAAAACTATGCCTACCAAGATCCTTAGCGCACTATATCCAACCTTCAGTTATTACAAAACAAAATTCACAATAAATAAATGATGTAGTAAATAAACATACTCATAAATGTGAATGGGACGGGCAACTTGTGGAACTAATGGCGCTAGCATCGCATGAACCAAACATCGTCATTGGTTGAAAATCTGTCAATGTCATTTTATATTTCAAAATAGTTTGAACTCATTGGCCAGATTGGGTCTAAGCTATAGACGCGCCATCTACAATCAGCTTTGACCAGCCAACCCCATTGCGAGCGTATTCCTAATTTAAATTTAGACGTAGCCGCAAGATTTTTTTTTTAATATTAAGTAGTGGTTTCTGTACTTATTTCTCATTATTATAATCTCTTCTTGAAATCAACCGGAAGCATCGAATAATTACTACATATTTGAAATTATACTTATGAGTTTTCTGTATTCAGTATCAACTCTTCTTTTCCAGACTTGATTTCATTGTGAGTACCGATTAGGCTGAACACAACTTTATAATCGTGATGAAGAAACTGTGTCCGTTTCGACCGCGCAGCCACGGCGTTTTTTTTAAAAAAAAAACTATGCCAATTTTTTGTAAAAGTTTGTAAAAGTTGATTCCCAAAACCATAAATTTGTCAAAGTTATGGTTAAAAAGTTATAAGGGTTTGAACGTGGCCGCGCCATCGAAACGCGGAGAACCGCGCGGCCACGGAGATCTTTAAAACTAAGCGTTGCAGACACCTGAAATTAAGGTAAATAACAGATTGAATTTGTAAAAAAATTGTAAAAATATACAAAAAAATCCTAGGTTTATATTTTAGGAGCTGTAAGACTAAAACCTCATGGCCGCGCCATCGAAACGGTGAATAACACGTTATCGCCGATATCTCGCTGAAAAAGCATCGTAGAGGTCTGAAGTTTTTTGTAAAACACAGATTTGAATATGTCAAAACTGGTAAAAATACTTCAAAAAGTCCTAGGGTTATATTTTAGGAGCTGTAAGACTACAAACCCATGGCCGCGCCATTGAAACGGTGAAAAATACGTTATCGCCGATATCTCGCTGAAGAAGCATCGCAGAGGTCTGAAGTTTTTTGTAAAACACAATTTAAATTTGTCAAAACTTGTAAAAATACACAAAAAAATCCTAGGTTTATATTTCAGGAGCTGTAGTACGGTATTGCTTAGAAATAAGTCGTGATTATTTATCAAAGAAAGTATTAGCTTGTTTTTTTTTTTGTAAACAAAACCTAATTAAGTAGAACTAACGATAGTAGGCAAAAAAAGTATTTTTTTTTATAAAATAAAACCTGTAATAACGTTTTCAATGTTTCGATAGGGTGACCATGAGTTATTGTTCACAGAAAACTTTCCACCTATTGTATTAGAAATTATTTCTCAAGGATCCTAAATTAAATAAAAATGAAGAGTCGTATGTTTATTTCTTATAAACATAATTACGTTTTTGTGAGTGAGTTTTTGTTTCGAGTCACGTGACTAATTTCAATTTTTTTTAAATTTTGAATTGTCTCTAATAATTAAAAAAAAAATTAAGCGTTTTTCGCTTCTATCATTAATATCATTTTTTTATTAGCCTTGAATGTCCCACTGCTGGGCAAAGGCCTCCCCCATATCGTTCCAGGTACTCTTCTCCTGCGCCACCTCGAACCAGCCCTCGTGATGCGCGTCTAAATATAATATAATTAATATCATTTAATTTTATGATAAAGATTTGAATTACATTAAAAAAATGATGTATTTTTTTAACAAGTCAATTACATGCAGCTGTGTCAATTATTTGTTCCAAATAATTATAGTCGCTCTAGAAAACATAAATTGTTTAATGTCCCATTTAGTCGCACAGTCGCACTGTAGCTCGATCCACTTCCCTTAGACCGCGTATGCTTACGATTGTTACGATGCTCTACGCGCTCTTGAAGACCAACCCTGGCTTGGACTTGTTTGCTGATGAATGGAAGACGATAAGAATGTTTGTGGTTCTGCGAGAAGACCGCGTAAAAGGATTATTTAATTTAGTGTTAATGGTTTATGCTGTACTAACTAAAGAAATAAACTACATGTCTCTGTGATCAATTCGGTGAAAACCGGGAGCGATCACTGCATGGTAAGAGGCACATTGAAGATCAATATCAAGCTTAAAAGATCTTGACTGATGAAGTCTACACTCCGTCCATCACAGATCCAAATCCAAAACCCCGAAAGCTTTCAGCTTGAACTCCAGAATCGTTTCGAGTGCCTAGGAAGCTCAGTGGATGAATACAACGATAGGTTCGTGGAAACTATCCACACGCACGGGTCTAAGTTCTTCAAGACACGTCGTACAGATCAGAGCAAGAGACTCTCCGATCACACTCTCAAGCTCATTAAGGAGCGGCGTGAGATGATCCTGCAGTCTTCAGACGAGGCGTGGAAATACCGGCAGCTCAATTTAGACTTTTTGTATGCCATGTAGATATTTTGTACGCCACAGACTCGATCGCATAAAGTCTGTCGTCTGCGCAGGCCCTAAGGGGGGGAACAATTTTGCATTATGTCCGTATTCTTCAATTTTTTGATGTTTCAGTCATGACGTACATATATTATGAGAACGGCTATTTGTAGCTCATGTCAACGAAGTAAATAGCTGTGGTTTCATGACCGCTCTGTAAACTACGTAAATTCTCTGTAAATTCAAATCCCAACATTATTTTCACTTTTTGTTATTTGTTTAATTTCTTTTTTTGAAGCTGTGAGATTTCCAGTATTTTTTTTATTTCAAATTGTTTTCATTTTCATATTTTTCGTATTTTTTTCGTCAAATATTTTTCCAAAAAGTAATAGAGAAGTATGGAAGAAGAATACTTGCTGCGCCGACCACAAGTAAATTGGGAAAGGGCAGGAGTTGATGATTTCTTCAAAAATTAGTACTTATAGCGAACAGGAACCTGATACATTCACGTGTTCTTGCCGCAATAATCAATAATTAATCAATATACGCATTATATTTACAGCTGTATTGTTATTGGCGTCATTTCATGCACCTTGATGAGAACTTAACCTAACCAGAGTATGACTTTCATCGAAGGTTTGACGATGGAGAGTTGGAGACAGAAGGCAGTTGCAAGAGGTCCTCAAGAGTTTACAGCATCTATATCGTGTTTGGGCTCATTTCATGCACCTTGATAAGAACTTTCGACCTAGCTGGAGTATGACTGTCATCAAGTATCTAAGGATAAAAACGTAAGGTTGTCGAGGGATATTATTTGGAAAAATATAAGTAGAATATTTTAGCGATTAATGCAAATATTTCTGAGAAATTAAATTGTTACCTACTTGAATCTATACTAATATTACAAAGCTGAAGAGTTTGTTTGTTTGGTTGAACGTGCTAATTTCAGGAACTACCGGTTAGTGTTGGATAGCCCATTTATTGATGAAGACTATTATGTTATATAACATCACGCTACAACCAATAGGAGCGGAGCATCGATGAAAAATGTTGCAAAAACCGGAAAATTAATCTTTTGACGGACGGACGCTCCGTTGCATGCGCTGCGTAAACGGTTAAGGTCACCCAACAATCATGTATGATGACGGAATTGTTCCTCATAAAAAGATCTAAAACAAGTCCGTGATAGCATTGTGTCTATCTTTTAGGGTTGTCTCACACTCTATCTAACCCTCTCTCTCTGTCTCTCTTATGTGACGTAGACGAAGTTGCGCTAGTATCACTATCATCACTACATATTATAACAAAGTCCCCCGCCGCGTCTGTCTGTCCCTATGTATGCATACTTATATCTTTAAAACTACGCAACGGATTTTGATGCGGGTTTTTTTTTAATAAATTTAGTGATTCAAGAGGAAGGTCTTAGTATACCTATAATTTGTCAAGCGGGCGAAGCCGCGGGCATCAGCTAGTTGGAAATAAAAATATAAGGACCGAATATTATATGAAACATTTTCTGCGAAACGAAAATTTATTAAATTTCTGTCTACGAAATAAGGGGACACCATATTTTTACATATTTATTTAAAAAGTTTATAAAAGTCTAATTTATGACATTGCCGTGGGGAATTGTCATAAATTAAGACTTAATAAACCGTTTGTAAACTGATTTCAAGGGTTGCCTTTATGACTTGCGACCTTGCCAGCGAGTATCTTCATGGTCTCCCTTAACTGCTTGCGGTCAGCCGCGGGTAGGAGCAGCTCCATCAGCTTCATATACTCGGTGTGCAGGTGCACCAGTTGCTCGATACTGTACGTGATGTCGATGTTGTTGCGCAGCGCGTACTCGTAGTAGTAGATGACACGCTTGACGCGGGTCGGCTTATGGCGCCATGTTCTTACGGACCTGTACGCGTCGCGCAGGTTGAGCAACCACTCGTCTAAGCGTTTGTAGATGTAGGCTATGCGGAACCGCGGGTCGAGCTCGTACTTTTTTATGAGGGTGTCTAGTTCGGATATCTTAAGTTGCGCACCGTAAATCATTTGTTTCATGAGGTCCAGGATCTTTTCGTTGTACCTCTGTTCAGTGGGGTCAAAGTCAAACGACGGCACTCGGCGGCCGCCCGGGCCCGGGAACGGGTCCATGTCCCCTCGCAGCCCGGGGGCCGGGGCCGGCGGGTGCCACGAAGCGTTCATTTCAGGGAACAACTCACTTGCGTTGAAAAGCTCGGCGTAGTCTAAACTGACGTTGACCCTGTAATTGTGTTGAGTGTTCAATTAATAATAATTGGCTATCTTAGTCCAACGTTAAGTTTACTTTGCAGACAAGGGTGTCGATTCTGTTGTGCACAAACTAAACTTAATTTAGGTTGTTGCTATATTTACTAAAAGACAGTGCGAGAAAAGGACGGCTATAGCTATGAACTAAGTTAGAGATGTCAAACTAGTTTATGCCTTGCGCTTCACCGTGTTTTTAGTCGACATGTTTTACGTGCACCCTTCATTTGTATAGAAATATTATTACTACTAAGTACTACTACAACAGCCTATAACGTCCACTGCTGGACATAAGCCTCTCCCATGATGGGAGGAATTTGCCGTAATCTCCACGCTTGGCAGGCGGATTGGAGATCGCAGTGATGAAAGACTAACAGAAAACGCTGCTGCCCATTCTCTGGTCTACGGAGTCGCAAGGTGTTCTGCCTCAGACATTAGTCGCCTTGTACGAAACCCGTGAGTGAAATGGGTTGGTTCTATTCTACTCTGCCGGATACCACACGGCTAAAAAAAATATTAGTTTCAACTAAATTTGACAGCTCTAAATTACGTCCGTCTCTTTCTCGTTTTATTAGAGAGAAAAAGATAGCAATGGCCTAAATTAAGTTTAGTTTGTGCACAACAGAATCGACACCATTTACTTACTTTAACTAAAAATAAATATGAACTCATAGATTTTTCAAACATAAAGGGTGTTAGGGTGTAAAACACCTCATAACGAAGCCGAAAGGCACTTGTTCTCCCGTTGTCCCTGACCTGTTGTCTTTGCGATTTTTTTTTGTTCCTCACCATAAGTACCTACCTGGGAACATTCTAGTTACGGAGATATTGGGGGTCAAAGTTCAATTTTTCACAAGTTTTTTTTTTTATACATGTTTTTACTGTAAGATTTTTACTTTAAACATCTCCACGACTCCTGAACTATTCAATCCATCCATCAGCCCAATAATCGAAATCGAAAAATCGCCAAAATGGTCTCAAGTAAATAATAACCTATCCATTTGCATAAAATTTTACGACCTAATATAACTTGGCATACTTTTGTTACTACTAATTATATTTTCGCATAACATTATTTACGCATAACAGCTTACGAATAATTTTTTTAAGCATAATTTATCTAATCATAATAATAATTAATCATAACATTGTTAGGCATAAATTGATTTACGCATAATGATACTAAAACATATTTTTTATAAGCATAACAAAGAAGCATAATCCTAAAATGTTAGACATACCCTAATTAGATATACCAATTTATTTTGACGATTGGAAAAAAACCATCTCTCCGAAGCAGGTAATACATAACATATTTGTTTTGAACATCGTTGATTGTGAACATATGTGAGTTTTTTCCCTGTAAGAAGCATGCAAACAAGCATACACCATGCATGCAGCAAGCATGCGTTCAGCAAGCATGCAGCATGCAAGCAAGCATGCAGCAAGCATAAAGCAAGCATGCGTGCAGCAAGCATGCAGCAAGCATGCAGCAAGCAAGCATGCAGTATGCAACATGCAGCAGGCAAGGTTTCTGTCACGGCTCCGGCGCTGCGGGGCTCCGGCGGACCCACGCGAGCTTATCGTCGCAGATGTGTTTTACGCTGACCGCCGCAGCTGAGGCTGGCCGGCAGAGCCGGCCAGCAAGCCGAAGCTGCGGTGCGAGCGTTAAAACCACCTGCGCCTCAACTCGCAGGCTGCCTCGCCCCTCCGCGCCTACGCGGGCTTAGATTACACTCTAGGGGTAGGGCAGACTAGACTACGTGGAGTCGGTTTTGCAGCGATTCGTTTCTGTCACTAACTTTTGTAGCACAACTTAATGAATTTTCAATTCAAAATAAATACGCAAAAATAATTCAAATTTGATTCCGGCATGTATATTATTTGTATGCCTAAATACTATTATGCTAATAGTCATTATGCCTAGGTAACATTATGCAAAATTCAATTTATGCCAAAACAAATTAGCCTTCAAGATGATTATGCCAACATAAACAGTACGCCAAAAAAAAATTTGGTAAAGTATTATTATGGCAAAACAAATTATGCCAAAACAGTTATGCCAAAGTATATTAGGAAAAAGAAGATTATGCAAAAAAAAGGGGTCCCAAATAATGGACGCCCCCTTAGTAACAAAAAAAAAGCAAAAACCAACGTCAGTATTCTATTCTATTCTTGTTCCGAGTCTGATAAGTTGGAAGAAATGTGATATCACAATATTACTGCTCTTGCTTGACTGGACGGCGAACTGGAGGAACTTGCGCTCACAGCCTCACACCTAGGGATTGCAATTGCGAGATCCAGCATCCAGCAATCCAGCTGGATCCAGCGCTTTTTTTACATGTTGGATCCAGCATACCGTGCTGGATCCAGCGGCGCGGATCCGCAAACAAAACAAATCAAATTCAAAATTAGTTAAGTTCTGTTATATTGTCGTGTGTGTAGTGCCAGATGTGCATACTTCATCTGGCACAGTAGAGAATGGTCAATGGCTTTAAAACGCAAAAGTTAATAAAAAGGTGTCCAGTTTAGGGTTTTTTGTAATTCTTAGAAACAAAATACACATGAATGCAGTAAAAACAAAGCCCGCATCTTCAACAGTTATTTATGTTGTCAAAGTACATATTTATTATTTGATTTTTTGCTCTTGCTAAAGTCGCTAGTAAAAGTGTTTTCGCACCAAATGCCTAGGTATCTCAATCTGCCGTGTGTGTTGTTTATTTGGAAACTGAATGGTAGGTGATTATTTTAAGTAATTTATGATTAGAACATCATTTGATTAATTAATAAGTACCGAAGGAGTGAATTTATGTAAGGTTTATGATTATGTAACATATGACTTTAAATCCAACCAGCGTAGAGGCCGAAAGGGCCTTATCAGCAGCCGGCTATGTAGTTTTATGCGAACTATACGTAGGTTGGGCAATAAGACAAAATATGTTTTTAAGGTCTTACTTCCGAAAAACTAAATAAATTTGTTGTTATGAGTGTTGGTTATACTTAACTCTACGTCCTTATTTTACTATCTAACATAATTCTTATTTAGAGATTACTTGAAGGCATTGTTTGATGTATTCGATTTTTTCATATTGAAATTGTAGGTAATTTTAAGTCAATTATTTTGATCTCAATTAACAAAGAATTGAGAAACCAACCCAAAATTGATATTTAGTAGGTTCTAGTAAAAAGCTTAAATGAATAAATAAACGAAAATTTCCATTAAATTCATGTACTTGTTTTATTTAAATATTTTGCTGGATCCGCGCTGGATCCAGCTGGATTCAGGCCGATCTTGCAAAAATCCAGCTGGACTGAAAATGCTGCTGGATTGCAATCCCTACTCACACCGTATCTCTGATTTGAGAGATATCAACCGTTCGTGGCCCCCGCGGGTTTGCTTTAAAGTAAAATACATGTATTATTTCCATTCTACCTTGTAAATATCCATAAATAATGTATTAGACTGAGACGACTTTAAGACGTCGTATCTCCGAAAGTACTAACAAATGACCATAGTTTTGTTATCCGCTTAAAAATCCCTATCCAACGGTATATATCAAATGTACTATTGAATGTATATGAATGTGTATCAAACTGAGAGCGTAAGAATTTGACTATTGAATGTATATCAAATGTACGATTGAATGGATATGAATGTATACTATTGAAGGGTGGGCCCAGACCCCATACATTTGTTTCCCACTCTCCTTTAATTAGAAACTTATGTTAGGTTTTTTTTGTGACCTTTTGAAACACATCGTATAATTCTAAGACTAGGTAATTAAATTACAACTGAGGCGTTCCAAAACAACATTTTTTTAATGCAGACAACGCATTTTAACTTCTTATGGATTTTGACTGACACCAGCCAGTCAAAAGTAGTTTTGACCGATTAAGGTGACGTAGAAATTTCGGGAGGGTATTACTCCACTGTTTGACACTGTACGATATCGTTTTGTCTCATCATTCATCTTGTCTGTGCGGAAACAGAATAGAAAAAAAAATTAAAAGCCATTAAAAAGTTACGAGCTACCACAGATTCGTTTTATTGCCAATTTTAACGCAACATTGGGCGTAAATTAGTAATAAACGAAGTGTCAAATTTCCAAAACAAAGTCGGTACCGACAAAGCACAAATAACGAAGAACTCAATAAATTTTATTATATAATTAATTTGTAATAATTGATTTATGCAATGGTTTTTTCATAAAACTCGATTTTCCAAAGGCCTTTTCGTATTTTTTATCGGCGCTTTTGACTATGAATTATCATGCATCTCACTCACTGAACTCGGTCGAACTGTCGGGCACGATGCCAGGTGAGACAGCGTGCTTTTTGGACACGCCCCATGATCACATTTCGTGACTAGTGTTTTGACTGTAACATAGACACTTTTCCACGTGAGACTCAACCAAAGTACGGTGAGGGCCCATCTATGATTTAAACTACAGTATTTTCAGTTTTTACGTCTTGTGACTGTAACTGTAGCTACATATAATTGTCATCTTTGTTTCGACAATTCAAAAGTGTATCTAACTGGTCTACTTGAAATAAATGCCAAGATCTTGATTAGTATTATTAGTATTAGGATACCTGTATATTTATATGTGATGTTTACGTCAATCATTTAACAAGATGCATGTCTCATCATAGCCTAAGTTAGTAAGAAATAAAGATTTGAAACAAACACGTCTTCATCATTCTAGTTTCTGTGCCAACCTAAAGTGAACCTTACACGCTATACATATGGTCCAAACGAACCGGATTCATAAGTATTATATTTTTAAAGTTATAAAAACTGTACGACTGATCGAATACAAAAGAATCGTACATTCCTCAGCGATAAGAGTGATTAACAAGCTCATTACATTAGTGACTAACTAAGACTATAAAATTACGAGTTATTACATCGCCATAATTTGGTGTACAAACTTACTTAAATTTGGGTTAAAATCAAAGAAAAAAGCCCCGTTTTTTCAAAAATGAGTACTTAAAAGCAGTCTCAGCACTCAATCAGCACTCAATCTTCCGGAAGAAACAGCTAGTAAAATGCAGAAAGCCCAAGTTAATTTGAAGAAATGTCCTCGGGCACGATTAACAAAGGGTTCCAATTGATCCAAGCAGGATTAGGTACAATGCATAGCAGAACATTGGCAGTGCTTAAAGTCAACACATGAAGAACTCGTTAAGTTACACCGAAAGATAACCGTGCGACCATCCCGTACTTTGTTAACGAAGATTATTACGTTGTTGAAGACTTGTTCTTGTGTTTACAAGGAGATTTAAAGGACATGATTTCTTCGTTGACATCAACAGCAGAAGTATGTAGTAACACCGCGACGATTAACCAAACACAAGTTAAATTGCCGAGAATCCAGCTGCCTGAGTTTAATGGTAATTACGATGATAGTCTAGGGGTAGGGTAGACAAGAGTACGTGGAGTCGGTTTTGCAGCGATTCGTTTGTCACTTAATTTGGTTGCACAACTTAATGATAATATTAAATCATTTATTTCGAGCAACAAGACTCATAAGTGTTAGTAACAATATACTTACAAACTATGCTAGTAATACCTACACTTACAAAAAAAACAAAACAGATAACAGATTGTGACATCATTGCTACAAGGTGACAGGCCCAGCTGAAACCTTGCAACAGTGGTTCACAAACGCACAATCATGCCTACTCGCAATCATAGACAGGATGCTGTTGGTGCTGCCCCGCACCCTCGGACCAGGGATGCGCACCGTTTCCGCATCACCGTGTAGAAACAGTCTACATGCGCTTCAGCAAACATCCCTGATGCGCTGCAGTATCGAGGCAACCCCATCAGCACCCTGAATGCGTTGTTGTATTGGACGCGAAGGACGCTGTATGATTTTTGAGTATAATGACCCCACAGACTGCAAGTGTAGAAAGACGTGCAGTAAGCACTAAATATAGTGCGCTTGACCTCTTTAGAGGCACGTCTGAATCTGTGCTCTCACACACAGCGCCCTCCGCTCCCTATCAATATCCTCATCGTCTTTGAAGCCAGTAGTCAATAAGTGACCCAGATATTTAAATTGGTCTACCCTTACAAGGGGTATACCGCTTAACTTCACTGAAGGTACTGTTTCTGGGTATTTACCTCTGGCCCCAAAGACCATGACTACACTTTTTTTTACATTGTATGCCAGACCCTGCAGTCTGGCAAATTGCTCGCAAGTGGCTACGAGTGTCCTTAGCCCGCAGATTGACGCGCTCAGCAGCACCATGTCGTCGGCGTAGCTAATGTTATTACAACACACGCCATCAATATGACACCCGACACGCATACTGCTAAGCGTGCCAATCAGATCATTCACGTATAGGTTGAAAAGCGTAGGCGAGCACAACCCCCCCTGCCTCACCCCGCACTCCAACCCATATATAATAGTAAAATCGCTTTGTTTTGTTACTGAACTACATATTTACGGTTTTCAGATTTTTCCCTTTACATGTTCTGTAAGTAAGACATTGCTTCTCGCCAAATTTCGTGATTATATGTCAACGGGAACTACCCTAAAAGTTTTCGACCCAAAACCTATAGGTTCTTTCGGTTGACCTAGAACTGTAGACAGACGGACAAGAAACTGATCTTATGAGGGTTTCTTTTTTACCTTTTAGGTACGGAACCCTAAAATAGGGGGGGGGGGGGTTAATTTCCACTAATACACCCCGGTTTAGGGGAAAATAAATGTCCAATCGTGCGAAGCCGGGACGGTCCGCTAGTTCTTCAATAAACTGTTGCTGGAAGAAGCCATACCAGTGTCTTGACGAACGGTAGAACAGTTCGCTGGTGCCCATTTTAAAAAAACAAAGGTCATGTGCTGGAGTGCAACAATTATAGGTGAATAAAGCTAATGGCACATTCGAAACGTCACGCATGAAAGTTTGGGAGAAAGTGCTTGAAAGGCGACTGAGAGAAGAGCGCGAAATTTCATGGAACTAATTCGTTTTTATGCCTCATCGGGGCACGACGGATGCAGTTTTGCTATACGCCAGCTATGCGAAAAATGCAAAGGTCCACATAATGAAAAACATGCACATGGTATTTGTCAACTTCGAAAAGCTATACGACCGGGTACCCCGTGAGGTTCTGTGGTCGGCTCTCGAGGAGAAAGGTGTGCCTGGGAAGTATGTGCAATTGATCCGTGCGATGTACAGTCGATGCAGTACCCAAGTCAGGTCTACAGTGGGCACCACGCACCAGCTTCATGTGGCTGTCGGCTTGCACCAAGGGTCGGCTCTCAGCCCTTACGTCTTCCTGGTGATAATGGACGCTCTCACGTCGGACATCCAGGACGAGGCTCAGTAGTGTATGCTGTTTGTCAATAACATTATGCTGGTTGCCGAGAGTGGCCAAGAGGTCCAGAGCAGATTGGAGGTGTGGTGGCAAAGATTGGAGAATGTTTCCCTGAAATTGAGTAGAACCAAAATGAATACTTGCTTTGCGATTTCGACGGTCTCTCCAGTTTTATGCCTATTACTCTTACCGATCTGCTCAGACTTCCGGATTTTATCCATCCTGAGTTGATCCAGTTGTTGTTCCAGTGGGAACAACTTGTGACCCACGAATGCCCCTCAATTTAAAGGGGATCATTTAAAAGTCCATGATTAGACCTGTCGTACTGTACGGATCAGAATGCTGGGCTGTGAAAAAGATGGATATAAAACGTTGCATGTAGCGGAGATGAGAATGTTGAGATGGATCTGTGAAGTGACAAGAATGAATAAAGTAAAGAATAAGTATATTAGAGCAAGTTTTAAAGTGACGCCTGTTACAGAAAAAATTAAAAGAAGTCATCTATCTTAGTATGGACATGAAATGAGGAGGGATGAAACGCATATTACTGAAAAGGTGATGGATATTAATAATGTTGATAGATGAGAGAGAGAGAGAGGGAGACCAAATAAAAATGGATGAATTGTGTGAAGAACTATATACGGAAACGGTAAGAGGAAGGAGTAAATGATGCCGTGACGTCTGACAGGGGAGAATGGAAGAAGAAAACGTGTTGCGCCGACCACGAGTAACATGTGATAAGGGCAGGAAGGTGAAGATGAAGACAGACGGCGAGTAGCCCATTACGTAAGGACCTTGCCCTCCTGAAACTCTATAGCATAGTTGTGTGTGGTATTTAAAACTAAATTCAGCCTGGCGAGTTAATTAAGGATACAATAGTAACAAAAACTGTTTGAATACAAAATACTAACAGTTGGGGAAATTTGAGACTTGAGTGCAGATAGTCAGGCTTGGGGTTGTATGCGGGGGGGGGCTGCCCCCGGTGCATGTCGGACGACGCAGGCGCACCATGGCCCCGTGGAGGCGTCTTCTGGTCGGATAGGTCCACGTCTCCCTGCAGCACCTTCATTCTCTCGGCCAGCGCCGCCTTCAGCCTCGGGTCCTCGCCCACAAAGTCGTAGTCGCTCAATGAGATAAAATGCTCATTCGATTTCTTGTTCGCAGAAAGTGTAGTCACTCCTGGAAATAGTTCATATTCCGGTTATAGTATCCGGCGGAGAGAGCTACTGCAAGTCTTCTCAGCCGCAGGTCCCACAGTAGGCACATGTAGCGAGGAAATAGTTAGAGGGTTCTACAGCCACAAAAAAATCCAGGTGCGCGTCGGACTCGCGCATGAAGTGTTCCGTACCACCATAGTAGGGTAGCCCCCTTTAATTTTTTATTTTATTATGTTGTTATAGCGGTAACAGAATACATCATCAGTGAAAATTTCAACTCTCTAGCTATCACTGTTCTTGAGAGACAGCCTGGTGACAGATAGACAGACAGACGGACAGTGGAGTCTTAGTAATAGGGTCCCGTTTTTACCCTTTGGGTACGGAACCCTAAAAAGTCGGTACATCTTTTTTTTTATGACGCAACATTCGTATTGATTTAACTATGATTAAAACACTTACTACAGACTGATGAAAAGAATCCAATGAACACTGTAAATGTAATTAAATTATTATTAAAAGTACTAAAATGTACTCACACCATACAGTGTGTTATCGTAACTATGTATGTATTTTTTGTCAAGTGCGAGTAGTTTAAAGGGTATAAAAAGTTAACAAAGCCGAAAGGCACTTGTTCTCAATCATTTTTTTGTTCTGTGCCATACCGTCCCAGGTGGTGTACTAGCCACATCGAATGCCAAATAATCGAATATCAATTGATCGACAACTAAATCCAACGTCTAAATACTAGAATATTCGTCCCATAATACACCCGTCCCAGGTATGGTCCCTGCTCCCTACTAGTTACGGAGATATTGGACGTCAAAATTCCAACCTTTTTTCGATGAATGTTATAACTTTACTTTAAACTAGCTGACGTCCCGCGGTTTCACCCGCGTACTTCCCGTTCCCGTGGGAGTACGGGAATAAAATATAGCCTATAGCACTCACGAATAATGTAGCTTTCTACCAGTGAAACAATTTTTAAAATTGGTTCATTACTTCCGGAGATTATCACATACATACAAACTTAAGACATTACATACAAACTTACAAACAAATGTTACCTCTTTATAATATTTTACTTTAAATAACTAAATAACTCAATGACCCGTTTTATAATTAAATGCGTCCATCAGCACAATGTTTTGAGTTACCTACATTGAGTTTTAACGTAAACAAAACAAAAAGTCGTTTCCCAACCCGTGTGAACTTGGCACCCGACTTTTGAAAAATTCGTTTTTATTAAGGTTTTTCGACAGATTTCGGTTAGTAGTGGATTGTAGTGAAGCTATTTTCGTTTGTAGTAATGCCAAAAAAATAAAAAAAATAGTAAAAAAATGTCAGCCCCCCAAATTAAAAAAATCGTTTTTTTTCGAGTGATTCTCATAGATAAACGTTAGTAGTGGATTGTAGTGAAATTATTTTCGTTTGTAGTAATGCAAAAAAATACCAAATCGATAGTAGTAAAGACACAAGTCGATTAGAAGACTCTTGATCTGAGTCAAACTTATTTCTGAGTGATGTTTACTAAATAAAGTTTGAAGATGAACACGATTACTACAAACTATCGAATTGACTGAGGAGTGTTCGTAGAGGTTGGTAGTGGAAAAAGTTTCGTTTTTAGTAATGATCTTAATCGACTAGAAGCTCTTGAGTTGAGTAAAACTTGTTCATAGCGATATTTACTGGATAAAATCTGTTTGAAGATGAATACGGTTACTACAAACGTTCGAATTGAAAAAGGAGTATTTGTATAGGTTTGTAAAGGAAAAACTTTCGTTTGTGGTAAAGTCACAAGTCGATTACAAGCTCTTGAGTTGAGTCAAACTTTTTCATAGCGATGTTTACTGGATAAAATCAGTTTGAAGTTGATCACGATTACTACAAACGTTCGAATTGACAGAGGAGTGTTCGTATAGGTTTGTAGTGAAAAAAAAATCGTTTGTAGTAAAGATACAAGTCGACTAGAAGCTCTTGAGTCAAGTCAAACTTGTTTCGTTGCGATATTTACTGGATGAAGTCTGTTTGAAGATGAATACGAATACTACAAACGTTGGAATTGACTGAGGAGTGTTCGTAGAGGTTTGTAGAGGAAAAAATTCGTTTGTAGTAATGATCTAAATCGACTAGAAGCTCTTGAGTTGAGTAAAACTTTTTCATAGCGATATTTACTGGATTAAATCTGTTTGAAGATGAATACGGTTACTAAAAACGTTCGAATTTACTGAGAAGTGTTTGTAGAGGTTTGTAGTGGAAAAAGTTTCGTTTGTAGTAAAGTCACAAGTCGACTAGAAGTTCTTGAGTTGAGTCAAACTTTTTCATAGCGATGTTTACTGGATAAAATCAGTTTGAAGTTGATCACGATTACTACAAACGTTTTACTTGACTAAGAAGTGTTTGTAGAGGTTTGTAGTGGAAAAAGTTTCGTTTGTAGTAAAGTCTCAAGTCGATTAGAAGCTCTTGAGTTGAGTCAAACTTTTTCATAGCGATATTTACTGGATAAAATCTGTTTGAAGATGAACACGATTACTACAAACGTTCGAATTGACTGAAGAGTGTTCGTAGAGGTTTGTGGTGGAAAAACATTCGTTTGTAGTAAAGTCACAAGTCGACTAGAAGCTCTTGAGTTGAGTAAAACTTTCTCATAGCGATGTTTACTGGATAAAATCAGTTTGAAGTTGATCACGATTACTACAAACGTTCGAATTGACAGAGGAGTGTTTGTATAGGTTTGTAGTGGAAAAAATTTCGTTTGTAGTAAAGATACAAGTCGACTAGAAGCCCTTGAGTCAAGTCAAACTTGTTTCGTTGCGATATTTACTGGATGACGTCTCTTTGAAGATGAATACGAATATTAAAAACATTGAAATTGACTGAGGAGTGTTCGTAGAGGTTTGAAGTGGAAAAACTTTCGTTTGTAGTAATGATCTAAATCGACTAGAAGCTCTTGAGTTGAGTAAAACTTTTTCATAGCGATGTTTACTGGATAAAATCAGTTTGAAGATGAATACGGTTACTACAAACGTTCGAATTGACAGAAGAGTGTTCGTATAGGTTTGTAGTGGAAAAAAAATTGTTTGTAGTAAAGATACAAGTTGACTAGAAGCCCTTGAGTCAAGTCAAACTTGTTTCGTTGCGATATTTACTTGATAAAATCTGTTTGAAGATGAATACGGTTACTACAAACGTTCAAATTGACTGAAAAGTGTTTGTAGAGGTTTGTAGTGGAAAAAGTTTCGTTTGTAGTAAAGTCTCAAGTCAATTAGAAGCTCTTGAGTTGAGTCAAACGAAACTTTTTCCACTACAAACCTCTACAAACACTCCTCTGTCAATTCAATGTTTGTAGTAACCGTATTCATCTTCAAACAGATTTTATCCAGTAAATATCGCTATGAAAAAGTTTGACTCAACTCAAGAGCTTCTAATCGACTTGTGACTTTACTACAAACGAATGTTTTTCCACTACAAACCTCTTCAAACACTCCTCAGTCAATTCGAACGTTTGTAGTAATCGTGTTCATCTTCAAACAGATTTTATCCAGTAAATATATCGCTATGAAAAAGTTTTACTCTACTCAAGATCTTCTAGTCGATTTAGATCATTACTACAAACGAATGTTTTTCAACTAAAAACCTATACGAACACTCCTCTGTCAATTCAAACGTTTGTAGTAACCGTATTCATCTTCAAACAGATTTTATCCTGTAAATATCGCTATGAAAATGTTTTACTCAACTCAAGATCTTCTAGTCGATTTAGATCATTACTACAAACGAATGTTTTTCCACTACAAACCTATAAGAGCACTCTTCTGTCAATTCGAACGTTTGTAGTAACCGTATTCATCTTCAAACAGATTTTATCCAGTAAATATCGCTATGGAAAAGTTTGACTCAACTCAAGAGCTTCTAGCCGACTTGTGACTTTACTACAAACGAATGTTTTTCCACTACATACCTCTACGAACACTCCTCTGTCAATTCGAACGTTTGTAGTAATTGTGATCAACTTCAAACTGATTTTATTCAGTAAACATCGCTATGAAAAAGTTTTACTCAACTCAAGAGCTTCTAATCGACTTGAGACTTTACTACAAACAAAACTTTTTCCACTACAAACCTCTACAAACACTTCTCAGTCAATTCGAACGTTTGTAGTAATCGTGATCAACTTCAAACTGATTTTATCCAGTAAATATCGCTATGAAAAAGTTTGACTCAACTCAAGAGCTTCTAATCGACTTGAGACTTTACTACAAATGAAACTTTTTCCACTACAAACCTCTACAAACACTCCTCTGTCAATTCGATTGTTTGTAGTAATCGTGATCAACTTCAAACTGATTTGATCCAGTAAACATCGCTATGAAAAAGTTTTACTCAACTCTAGAGCTTTTAGTCGATTTAGATCATTACTACAAACGAAAGTTTTTCCACTACCAACCTCTACGAACACTCCTCAGTCAATTCCAACGTTTTTAATTATTCGTATTCATCTTCAAACAGACTTCATCCAGTAAATATCGCAACGAAACAAGTTTGACTTGACTCAAGGGCTTCTAGTCGACTTGTATCTTTACTAGAAACGAAATTTTTTCCACTACAAACCTATACGAACACTCCTCTGTCAATTCGAACGTTTGTAGTAATCGTGATCAACTTCAAACTGATTTTATCCAGTAAACATAGCTATGAAAAAGTTTTACTCAACTCAAAGCTTCTAGTCGACTTGTGACTACTACAAACGAATGTTTTTCCACTACAAACCTCTACGAACACTCCTCTGTCAATTCGAACGTTTGTAGTAATCGTGATCAACTTCAAACTGATTTTATCCAGTAAACATCGCTATGAAAAAGTTTTACTCAACTCAAGAGCTTCTAATCGACTTGTGACTTTACTACAAACAAAATTTTTTCACTACAAACCTATACGAACACTCCTCTGTCAATTCGAACGTTTGTTGTAACCGTATTCATCTTCAAACAGATTTTATCCAGTAAATATCGCTATGAAAAAGTTTTACTCAACTCAAGAGCTTCTAGTCGATTTAAATCATTACTACAAACGAAAGTTTTTCCACTACAAACCTCTACGAACACTCCTCAGTCAATTCCAACGTTTGCAGTATTCGTATTCATCTTCAAACAGACTTCATCCAGTAAATATCGCAACGAAACAAGTTTGACTTGACTCAAGGGCTTCTAGTAGACTTGTATCTTTACTACAAACGAATTTTTTTCCACTACAAACCTCTACGAACACTCCTCTGTCAATTCAAACGTTTGTAGTAATCGTGATCAACTTCAAACTGATTTTATCCAGTAAACATCGCTATGAAAAAGTTTGACTCAACTCAAGAGCTTCTAATCGACTTGAGACTTTACTACAAACGAAATTTTTTCCACTACAAACCTCCACAAACACTTCTCAGTCAATTCGAACGTTTGTAGTAACCGTATTCATCTTCAACCAGATTTTATCCAGTAAATATCGCTATGAATAAGTTTTACTCAACTCAAGAGCTTCTAGTCGATTAAGATCATTACTAAAAACGAAACTTTTTCCACTACAAACCACTACGAACACTCCTCAGTCAATTCGATAGTTTGTAGTAATCGTGTTCATCTTCAAACTTCATTTAGTAACCATCACTCAGAAATAAGTTTGACTCAGATCAAGAGTCTTCTAATCGACTTGTGTCTTTACTACTATCGATTTGGTATTTTTTTGCATTACTAGAAACGAAAATAGTGTTACTACAATCCACTACTAACGTTTATCTTTGAGAAATAGGCGGAAAAAAACGATTTCGGGGATTAATTTTTTTTTACTATTCTTTTTAAATTTGCTGGTATTACTACAAACGAAAATAGCTTTACTCCAATCCATTTCTAACGTTTATCTATAAGAAACGGCAAGAAAAAATCGATTTTTCGAATTTCGGCGGATGACATTTTTTAACTATTTATTTTTATTTTTTTGGCATTACTACAAACGAAAATAATTTCACTACAATCCACTACTAACGTTTATCTATGAGAATCACCCGAAAGAAAACGATTTTTTTAATTTGGGGGGCTGACATTTTTTTACTTTATTTTTTTGGCATTACTACAAACGAAAATAGCTTCACTACAATCCACTACTAACGTTTATCTATGAGAATCACCCGGAAAAAAACGACTTTTCGAATTTGGGGGGCTGACATTTTTTACTATTTTTTTTTATTTTTTTGGCATTACTACAAACGAAAATAGCTTCACTACAATCCACTACTAACCGAAATCTGTCGAAAAACCTTAATAAAAACGAATTTTTCAAAAGTCGGGTGCCAAGTTCACACGGGTCGTTTCCCAGCAATAATTTTTGCATAGAGTTATTTAGTTTGATGTACAGAACGCTTGGTTGACGGCTTCGTAATGAGGTTGTTTACACCCTGTATAAATACACCATTATTTGTAGGTCGTTCTGGAACCGAAAGTCATGAACTCGATCATCGAACTCGGAACGATTGGGACTGTGTTTTGAAAAAAAAAATCGAAGTGAGAAGAGATTTCTGTATTACGCTGCCATGATGACTTTCCATAGTTAATAAAGGTCAGCCCCATCTAACTGCGCAGAGGGATGAAACAGGGGCTTTCGATATTCCCAAAACAGTTCACCAATGTGTCTAAGCTTGAAGGATATCAAAGTACATCGCGCACGTTCACTTTGCCGAAGACATTGTCGTAATGCTCGGCACGAATTTCAATAATACTAAAATCTTGTTAAAGTTCTTCCGCATCGTAGGTACGGTCACTTCTCTATTCTCGAATTCGGATGTTGTTGTGTACCTACTCAACAACATCCAAATTCAAACGAAGGAGCATAGGTACTTACACAGAGGTGTGATCAGGTGTGCCATAGCGATACGATCTGGAAACGAAATTAACCATTTGGTTTTACGCTAATTGTACAATTTAATTAAAAAGGCATATAGCGAAAAAGTATTCTATTATTATGAAAGTATAGGATATTTTTGAGATTAAAAAAAAAATATTGACTGTATATACCGGATGACTTTTTTATCACTTTCCAAAAAAATGGGTATTTCAGGTGAACAGAGTAGAAACTTATAATAATAATAAATTCATTTGTTATTACTTATGGCATACCTGGTTTTTTTTCTTTTTTCCACAGCTTCAAAAAACGCTTCAAATTTCAAGTATACTTTTCATATAAGAACAAAGAAAATTTTGAAAAAAATATCGAATTTCAAATCATACGCAATACGATTTGAATTTCGATTGTTTTTTAATTTTTTTTTTCGCAAAGAACCTACTACCACTACCCAATCCATTTTTTTTTGGAAAGTGATAAAAAAGTCAACCTGGATATTCAATAGGATCTACAAATTAGAGGCCCCAAATTATGAAATCAAGTTTCTGTGAGTTTTGTTTGCTCACACGAGCAAACTAAACTATAATGATCCAGAACCGCCGCGACAATTACGCAAAAAAAAAATCGTCACAAATGAATACGTAAATTCGGTAGCAGTGGTCTTATCACAAGCTTGGCCTGAAAGTGAAAATTTATTTATTCAATACGCAAAAAAGTTCAAATCGAAAGAAATATACATACCTGGTATGTGTACTCACAAGTCGCCGTCCGTGTTACCGGCGAGAGCTCGATCTGACCAGTAAGCACCGGATACGTTTGCGTTTAATTAACTGTTTATTATGGTTATAAAACACCCGATTACAAACAAGTTTAGGTTCACGTGACCAAAGAATATAGACGTTAAGCGACATGGAGCTTGTCTGATCACAGTACAATGTATAAGGGACTTGCCAGTCCAGTCCGAGGCAGCCTCCCATCGGACGCTGCTTGTAGGAGTCCAGCCTGTGTTCACAACTACACATGGTGGGCAATACTGAGAGCCGCTTGTTTGCTAACCTTCCCAAGTTCCCACAAAAAAGTCTATCGAATTACATTTTCAATTTCTTACAAAATTTAAAAAAAAAACTGTAACCCCGGACGGGATCCCTTATTTTCGCACAATGTTTTTTTTTCCTAATAATTCGTCTGTATATTTTTTTGTGTGTGTATTTTCAACGATATCTTCGCCAATTGTGAACGGATTTCGATATTTTTATGTTATTTGAATTCATATTATTCCGTGGTGATCCCGTTTAAATTTTGTGAAGATCTGATGCTGATCTTCGGAGATATACATTGGATCTCTTCAATAATAGACAGCAAATCTGTCGTGATTGTTGCAATCGCTTGGATGATAATTGTTTGGCTTAGGGGGAAACTGGCCTCTGGTTCGCGGCCCCGTTTACACGAATTATAAACAGTAGTGGAAAACTCGCCCGAATGCGCGGGCCAGTTTACCATGGGAAAAAACTTTCGTGGTTAAATCAACCCATTGGGATTTAATTTCATGAGAATGAAAAAAGGTTCGAAATAAAACGTACTTGTATCAGAATATAATAATATCTAAATATATAAAAGAAGAAACTGACTGACTGACTCACTCATCTATCAACGCACAGCCCAAACCGCTGGGTCTACAGATTCCAAATTTGGCAAGTAGGTTCCTTATGTGGGCTAAGGGTGCATTAAGAAAGGATTTTTCAAAATGCACCCCCTAAGGGGGTTAAACGGGGCTCCAAAGTTTGTATGGGGAAACAAGATTAGTTAGACTATTTTATTCGAAACTTCACAGGAGTGCTCCTATTGATAAATGAGTAGAAACGGGTTTCAGGTTTTTTCAGAATTCAACCCCTAAGAGGGGGAAATGGGGTGGCAAAGTATTAAAATCAATGCACAGCCCAAACCGCTGAGTCTTGAGATTCCAAATTTGGCACATAGGTTCTTTATGAGGTTTAGGGGTGCATTAAGAAAGGATTTTTCAAAATTCACCTCCTAAGGGGTTGAATTGAAACGGGGGTCCAAAGATTACATGGCGAAATAAGATTAGTTAGACTACTTAATTCGAAACTTAACAGGAGTACTCCTATCGGTAAATGAGTTAACATTTGTGTTTCAGGTTTTTTCAGAATTCAACCCCTAAAGGTAGGAAATGGGGTAACAAAGCCTGAAATGCAACATAGGTATTGTTTGTATGGTGAATTGTGTGGGGTGTATTACAAAAACAACAATTTTAAGATTTAATGTGGCGGACCTGAAATACCATCATTCCCTGTTGGGGTGCGATCGGGTTGAAATGTCTAAAAATAAATATGGGTGTCGATACTGAGATTATCATGGGTGCTGCACCCCTAGCCAAGTTACTAACGTTTCGTATCGATTCTCTTTCTACAATCGTAAAGGCCTCGGCGTAAGCGATTGTAGAAAGCGCTAAATTGGTAGCCAAGTGGACACGACTGAGTCGATCGCTCGTTCTCTAATGTCTGTAGAAAAAACCTACACTTTAGTCTATGGTGAGCGTTCCTACTAAAGAGTTTAGCGATCAACATTGTAGAAACCTCAGATTATATCATTTTGAACGATGTAAACTTGTCTACGAATTTTCTATTCGTTTGTGTTGATCACGTGATTTAACGTTGGGATGATGTCATTCCCATTCATTTGAATAGTTTTCTATTAGCGTTAACGATTGTAGATTGTCAACTTGGCTAGGGGTGCTGATTACGAAAATGGCATTTATTTTGAGATCCAGAAGATGGCGGATTCGACTTCTACACAGGGGTTATTGTTGATTTATTGTGATGACTGTGATAACGATTATGGTGATTGTGATAGTGATAGTGATTGTGATGGTGATTGTGATGGTGATAGTGATTTTGATAGTGACGGTGATTGTGATGGTGATAGCGATGGTGATGGGGTTTGTGATGGTGATTGTGACAGTGATTGTGATTGTGATTGTGACAGTGATAGTAATTGTGATAGTGATGGTGATGGTGATTGTGATAGTGATGGTAATTGTGATAGTGATGGTGATTGTGATAATGATTTGATCACGATGATAATGATTGTGATATCGATGATGGTGATTTTTATTGTGATTTTGATGTTAATTGTGATGGTGATTGTGATAGTGACAGTGATTGTGATGGTGATTGTGATAATGATGGTGATTGTGATTTTGATGGTAATTGTGATGGTAATTGTGGTAGTAATTGTGATAGTGACGGTGATTGTGATTGTAACAATGATGGTGGTTGTGAAAGTGATAGTGATTGTGATGATGATTTTGATAATGATGGTGACTGTGATAGTGATGGTGATTGTGATAATAATGGTGGTTGTGACAGTGATGGTGATTGTGATAATGATTAAGATGATTGTGATAACGAGGTTAGTGATTGTGATAGCGATGGTGATTGTGATGATGATGATTGTGATGATATGATGGTGATTGTGATGGCGATGGTGATTGTGATGGTGATTGTGATAATGATTGTGATTACGATGATAATGATTGTGATTACGATGATAATGATTGTGATGACGAGGATGGCGATTGTGATGATGATGATTGTGATTACGATGATAATGGTTGTGGTAACGATGATGGTGATTGTGATAGTGATTTTGATGGTAATTATGATGCTGATGATGATTGTGATAGTGACGGTGATTGTGATGTGATAGCGATGGTGATGGGGTTTGTGATGGTGATTGTGATTGTGATGGTGATGGTGATTGTGATGGTGGTTGTGATAGTGCTGGTGATTGTGATGGTGACTGTGATAATGATGGTGAGTGGTGACTGTGATAGTGATGGTGATTGTGATAATGGTGGTGGTTGTGATAGTGATGGTGATTGTTATAATGATGGTGGTTGTGATTATGATGATGGTTGTGATAGTGATGGTCATTGTGATGATAATAATAAATTGTGATGATTATGAAATTTGGCACATAGATAGTTTATAACCTGGATTTTGTAGGACACTATTTATCCCTTTAGTATGATTCAGTGGGACAGTTACCGAACTACACGCGGGCGAAGCCGCGGGCAACATCTATACTTTATATAATTATACATAATTATTTTCAGGTCGTTCTGGAGCCACCCATTAACTCGATAGATCGTACTCGATTTTTTTTTTCAACAATAATCACAGATTTTTTTTTTGTTTCTTTTTTTGCACGAAAAATTTGTTTTTTTTTAATCACGAAAAATTTTTTTTTTTTTTAATAACGAAAAATTTGTTTTTTTTTTTTAATCACGAAATATTTTAATAACCGGGACAAGTGAAACTAAAAAATAAAAGCTTGTACTTTTAATTTTTTAGTTTCACTTGTCCCGGTGATTGTCTGTAATCAAATCTTGCAAGTTAAATTTGATCAACTTCCCGGTTACCACTTGAGCTGAAATTTTGCACGCATATATATGTCGTGGGGCAATGCAATATTATAATAACATGGAGCTGATCTGATGATGTAGCTGGAAGGTGGCCATAGGAACTCTGTAATGAAATGACGCAACCCTTCGAATTTGGACTTGTTTGATTTGTCTTGATAAGTACTTTGTCTTTAGATGGTATCCAGGGTCTGATGGTGGAGCTAAAAGGTGGCCATAGGAACTCCGTTATAAAACGACAAACCCCATCGAGTTTCGGCTTGTATGATTAAAACGACTTTATCACATCGAGCTTGGGCTCGTTTGATTCGTCTTGATGACTTTGTCTTTAGATGGTATCCAGGGTCTGATGATAGAGCTGGAAGGTGGCCATAGGAACTCCGTTATAAAACGACAAACCCCATCGAGTTTCGGCTTGTATGATTAAAACGACTTTATCACATCGAGTTGGGGCTCGTATGATTCGTCTTGACGAGTACTTTGTCTCTTTATTGCATCCAGGGTCTGATGATGGAGCTGAAAGGTGGCCATAGGAATTTTGTTTTAAAACGACATAACCCCATCGAGTTTGGGCTTGTGTGATTCGTCTTGACGAGTCCTTTGTCTCTAAATGGTATCCATGCTCTGATGGTGAAGCTAGAAGGTGGCTATAGGAACTCCGTTATAAAACGACATAACCCCATCGAGTTTGGGCTTGTATGATTCGTCCTGACGATTACTTTGTCTCTAGGTGGTATCCAAGGTCTGGTCATCTGGTGATGAAGCTGAAAGGTGGCCATAGGAACTCTGTCATAAAACGACATAATTCCATCGAGTTTGGGCTCGTTTGATGCGTCTTTAAGAGTACTTCGGTCCTAAATGGTAACCAGAGTTTGATCATGAAACTGGAAGGTGGACATAGGATCTCCGTAATAAAATGACGTAACCGCATCGAGTTGGGGCTCGTATGATTCGTCTTGACGAGTACTTTGTCTTTATATGGCATCCAGGGTCTGATGATGGAGCTGAAAGGTGGCCATAGGAACTTTGTTATAAAACGACATAACCCCATCGAATTTGGAGTCGTTTGATTCGTCTTGATGAGTACTTTGTCTTAAGATAATATCCAGGGTCTGGTGATAGAGCTGGAAGGTGGCCATAAGAACTCCGATATAAAACGACATAATTCCATCGAGTTTGGGCTCGTTTGATGAGTACTTTGTCTTTAGATGGTATCCAGGGTCTGATGGTGGAGCTAGAAGGTGGCCATAGGAACTCCGTTATAAAACGACAAACCCCATCGAGTTTCGGCTTGTATGATTAAAACGACTGTATCACATCGAGCTTGGGCTCGTTTGATTCGTCTTGATGAGTACTTTATCTTTAGTTGGTATCCAGGGTCTGATGGTGGAGCTAAAGGTGGCCATAGGAACTTTGTTATAAAACGACATAACCCCATCGAATTTGGAGTCGTTTGATTCGTCTTGATGAGTACTTTGTCTTAAGATAATATCCAGGGTCTGGTGATAGAGCTGGAAGGTGGCCATAAGAACTCCGATATAAAACGACATAATTCCATCGAGTTTGGGCTCGTTTGATACGTCTTGATGAGTACTTTGTCTTTAGATGGTATCCAGGGTCTGATGGTGGAGCTAGAAGGTGGCCATAGGAACTCCGTTATAAAACGACAAACCCCATCGAGTTTCGGCTTGTATGATTAAAACGACTTTATCACATCGAGCTTGGGCTCGTTTGATTCGTCTTGATGAGTACTTTATCTTTAGTTGGTATCCAGGGTCTGATGGTGGAGCTAAAGGTGGCCATAGGAACTTTGTTATAAAACGACATAACCCCATCGAATTTGGAGTCGTTTGATTCGTCTTGATGAGTACTTTGTCTTAAGATAATATCCAGGGTCTGGTGATAGAGCTGGAAGGTGGCCATAAGAACTTCGATATAAAACGACATAATTCAACCGAGTTTGGGCTCGTTTGATACGTCTTGATGAGTACTTTGTCTTTAGATGGTATCCAGGGTCTGATGGTGGAGCTAAAAGGTGGCCATAGGAACTCCGTTATAAAACGACAAACCCCATCGAGTTTCGGCTTGTATGATTATAACGACTTTATCACATCGAGCTTGGGCTCGTTTGATTCGTCTTGATGAGTACTTTTTCTTTAGATAGTATCCAGAGTCTGGTGATAGAGCTGGAAGGTGGCCATAGGAACTCCGATATAAAACGACATAACCCCATCAAATTTGGACACGTTTGACTCGTCTTGATGAGTACTTTATCTCTATATGGCATCCAGGGTCTGATGATGGAGCTGAAAGGTGGCCATAGGAATTTTGTTGTAAAACGAAATAATTCCATCGAGTTTGGAGTCATTTGATTCGTCTTGATGAGTACTTTGTCTTAAGATAGTATCCAGGGTCTGATGATAGAGCTGGAAGGTGGCCATAAGAACTCCGATATAAAACGACATAACCCCATCGAATTTGGACACGTTTGAGTCGTCTTGATGAGTACTTTGTCTCTATATGGCATCCAAGGTCTGATGATGGAGCTGAAATGTGGCCATAGGAACTTTGTTGTAAAACGACATAATTTCATTGAGTTTGATTCGTCTTGATGAGTACTTTGTCTTTAGATAGTATCCAGGGTCTGGTGATAGAGCTGGAAGGTGGCCTTGGGATCTCCGTAATAAAACGACGTTACCACATCGAGTTTGGGCTCGTTTGATTCGTCTTGATGAATACTTTGGCGCTAGATGGTAACCTGGGTCTGACGATGGAGCTGGAAGATAGACATAAGAACTCGGTAATTAAACGACACAACCCCAGCGAGTTAAGACTCGTTTGATCCGTCTTGAAGAGTACTTTGGTGCTAGATGGTAACCAGGGTCTGATGATAGAGCTGGAAGATGGCCATAGGAACTTAGTAATTAAACGACATAACCCCATCGAGTTTGGGCTCGTTTGATTCATCTTGATGAGTACTTTGGCGGTAGATGGTAACAGGGTCTGATGGTGGAGCAGGAAAGTGGCCATAGGAACTCAGTAATTAAGCGTCACTTTGTCGAGTTTGATTCGTCTTTATGGGTGGATTGTTTTTGATGGGTGGTGAGTGGTGGTGGTTTGGTGGATGTGAATATGCGACACCATCTTTGGTAAAATAAGTTCATTCTTTCGTTCGTTCCGTTTGTTATGAATGTGGATTCTGTTTTTGATTAGATGGATGACCCAATCCCAAGGTGAGCACGTGCAGGGCTGAATGGTATGAGGGTGTATAAACATGTCATATCGCTAACGTTGCGCTTGCGCCTCAGGGTATCAGGGCGAATCCTGTTGTACTGAAGCCCTTATCCCCCTACAATGGACCTTTGGGGGGATGGACCGTTTTTGTTCTATACTTGTGGGAAACAACATGAACAAAAACGTACTAAAAAGTTAAAAATAAAATTAAAAGAAAAAAAACTTTTAAAAAACAAGCTTTTATTACTTATTAAGAGTCCTATTAAATTTTTTACGCAAATTTATGATTTTTGACACAGTAATTTTCAGCAGCAGTACGATATTTTAATTATTTGCTTATGAATAACGATAGTGTTATTCTCTTTCTTGTAAGTTGGAGTTACACATTTTCATTTTTGTTTTCGTGACTATAAATATTTTACGAACTCAGTTTGCAAGAAAAACCGTCGGTGATGGAACTTTGACGCTGAAATTCACATTCAATTCTTATAAAAGCTAAAATTACTAAAAGATAAGTTGAATGGTTTACTTGTTTATTGGAGTTCTAGAATTTCCTTATATTCCTTGAGTTTTCAAGGAAAAAATCGTAAAGACAGCGTAATTTAAGCCATAAATATCTTGATTGAGCGTCCATTATATACAAAATAAACTCAATTTTATCAAATAAAATAATATGATATAAAACTTCGATCTACAATGTATACGTTTCATTAGTTTTCGTTTGTCAATATAATAAGACGAAATTACAATAAATAAAATTAAAGTACTATAATTCTGCGTCAATTCAGCTCGCTCCTCAGTCTCATGTCAGTATCGTCTCTAATTTTCGTCAATAACAACAGACAATCGTCAGAAGATCGCTATTATTATCGACTGGTGTACGCCGATCGAAATAATATGATCCAGGAAGTAAAAATCAAAAATTTGCGAAAAAAATGTAAAAGGACTCTTAAGGTGACACAGCTCACAGGCTCGAACTCATTGGTGGGCGTGACCAAAAAGCACGCTGTCTCACCTGGCATCGTGCCCGACAGAGATAGTATCAGTGATGAGCAGTTAGACGCTAGTCTTCACGCACGTCTAGTTCGTACGTACACACACAGCGTTCCGAACCGTTCCGAACAAAAACGAAGTTACACGATGCACACAATTGATATGAAAAAACAGTAGCGTTTGTCTTTCTTGAGTACATGTACTGCTCTGCTAGAGTATGCTCTCCAGCAGAGCCACAATCAATGTCTATTTTATTATTACCTAATGCACGTAGGTACACACGCACGTACGTTAGCCATGGGGTATCCGGCAGAGTAGAATAGAACCAACCCATTACACTCACGGGTGTCGTATAAGGCGACTAATGTCTGAGGCAGAACACCTTGTGCCTCCGTAGACCTGAGAATGGGCAGCAGCGTTTTCTGTTAGTCTTACATCACTGCGATCTCCAATCCGCCTGCCAAGCGTGGAGATTACGGCAAATTCCTCCCATCATGGGAGAGGCTTATGTCCAGCAGTGGACGTTGTGGGCTGTTGTTGTTTCACGTACAGCGATAACGATATACGTTGATACGTTGATGTACGTTTGACTTACATCATTTTAAGATATAATTGATCGATTTCTAGTGGCTCCGTGGCACAGCATGACACCATTCGACGCCAGCTCGAATCGCCGAGAAATCAGCAAGTAGGTATCTACCAACTCGTACTAAAGTAGTAGGCGCTGCGTCATCGTTTTGTACCTGTATGGCTCTCTAAGAACCTAATATAGATTGCTTATTATGTTTAGTTTTCCCCGAGTGGTCATGCATGCAGCGATCGCTCAAGAGTTCACGACGCTGCCGCCGCGACGACACATGCTTACTTGAAAGTTCATCGCAGTTTATGTCCGATTGCAGCAGCATAACCAGCCTATAATGCTCCCACTGCTGGGACACAGAGCTCCTCTCTGTGAGAGGGAATGCGGGCCTAGTGCGGGTTGGTCTTATGTCAGAGTGGATACCTAATAATTGTAATTAGTTTTGCCTACATAAATTGTTTTACAAAAATACTTACCTGTCTTTTTACTTTTTTAGGTTTTTAATTATGCTCAATATCACTAAATGTAAACACATGTTTTCATCAAGACAAATGACAAATCAAGATTTTTTTCTTAGTATTTACATTTTAGAGTCCATGACAAAAATAATAGTCAATTTCGTCAGACGGACAGACAGACAGATGGACGGACTGACAGACGAACAGACAGGTGGATAGACAGATGAACCGACAGACGGACAGACAGATGGACAGCGGAGCCTTAGTAATAGGGTGCAGTTTTTACCCTTTGCAGTTTGTCTATGTCACATGAAGGAAATTAAAAAAGCTATTGGCATACTTTTAGAGCATGAAAAGTGAAAACTACTTAAATATGTATAGAAAACGATTATAGAATAATTTAATGCCCAAAAAGTATACATATTTTCATTAGTCAATTTAGTCAGACGGCCAGACAGACAGATGGACAGCCAGACGGACAGACAGACAGACAGACAGACAGACGGACAGATATACAGACGGACAGACAGATGGACAGCGGAGTCTTAGTGATAGGGTCCCTTTTTACCCTTTGGAGTTTGTCTTTGTCACATGAAGGAAATTAAAAAAAATACTAATTACTTTCAATTCTTTAGAGACTAAAAGGGTCACTTTAGTCCCACTTCGTAGGGCTATAATGGCGTACTTTTAGAGCGTGAGAAGTGAAATCTACAATGTATAGAAATCGAATAAAGAATAATTGAATGCCCAAAAAGTATACATATTTTTGTTACTAAAAATATATATTTTTTTAGTTAGCCTATTCTGTCCCACTGCTGGACAAAGGCCTCCCACATTCCTTTCCAACTCTCCCGGTGTTTTGCCTCCTCCGGCCAATCAGTCAGGAACGAGTCCGTAAAAAAAATATTATTATACATAAATATTTAAAATGTAATAAATTTACATTTTTAATTTTTTATTAACAAAATTATAAATAAAATTAAAAGCATATAAAATAGGTAGCCCGCCAGCATCGGGAACAGGGTCCAAGCTGCTGGTGGTTAGGGCTCTTGAGAGAGGAACCTCCTAACAACACGCGCCGTGTCCAGAAGAACTGCTTTCTGAATCAAGCGCTTGATCCAGCTGCCTAGCGAGGGTCACCTCAGATGTTAGTTGAGGCTCTTGTCCAATTAAATTATTATTATTATGGAATTACATAATAACACAATTACTGACATTGTTTCTTTTTACGTCTGCGGTGTGTAATTACCGCCACTATAGCTCAAAATAAATGATTCCTAATAAACAGAAAAATAGTAAGGTATTTATGGTACTAGCCGTGCCGTGCCGTGCCGTGTGGTATCCGGCAGAGTAGAATAGAACCAACCCATTACACTCATGGGTGTCGTATAAGGCGACTAATGTCTGAGGCAGAACACCTTGCGCCTCCGTAGACCAGAGAATGGGCAGCAGCGTTTTCTGTTAGTCTTTCATCACTGCGATCTCCAATCCGCCTGCCAAGCGTGGAGATAACGGCAAATTCCTCCCATAATGGGAGAGGCTTATGTCCAGCAGTGGACGTTATGGGCTGTTGTTGTTGATGTATGGTACTAGTGTGGAAAGTTGGTTTTTACAAACGAGTAGACGAATGTAACCGTAATTTACGCACGTGTACATTGTAATACAAGGGGCTAAAATGACCCATTATACACGAGGTAGTGAATAGGAACCGAGTTATAATGGGATTTTAGAACGAGTTATAATGGGATATTAGTGTGTCACACTGTAATTTTTACTTTGAGTGGGAGAAAAATAGTCAATTTAGTCAGACGGATAGACGGACGGACAGACAGGCGGACAGACAGACTGACAGACAGACAGACGAACAGACAGACGGACGGACAGACAGACTGACATACAGACAGACGGACAGACAGATGGACAGCGGAGTCTTTGTAATAGGGTTCCGTTTTGAAAGCTATAGCTCTTATAATGGGATTTTAGTGTTACACTGTACTTTTCACTTTGAGAGCGAGAAAAATAGTCAATTTAGTCAGACGGACAGACAGATGGATGGACAGAGCGATGGACAGACAGACGGACATACAGACAGACAGATGGACAGCGGAGTCTTAGTAAATAGGGTAACGTTTTTAATGCTATAGCTCTTATAATAATTTTCTAAAGCACATACATATTTTCCCTATTTGTCTTAGTTTATTTGAATAATTTCGCAGTACTGCATTCTATTTTTCTTACATATGTGAACATTAGGACCATACACCATTGCGTCTCTTAGAGCGTTTATTACACTGCTATCTCCATCATTAATTACCTTAGTATACATGAGCCCGTGCAACTGCATGCTTACTTTGCATCCATCTACACCTGACAAGTTTTTTTTAATATACAATGTTTTAATGTAAGATTACACCTCCACAACCCCCGTACTATTCAATCCATACATCAGCACAATGTTTTGAATGCGTTACATTGAGTTGTAACACAAAACATGATTTTTCACCCCAAAAAAGTCGTTTGATGTACAGAATGCTTGGTTGACTGACGGCTTCGTGAGGAGGTCTTTTGCACCCTGTATTCATGACGTGTCATCAATTCATCCTGCGTGGTCCTGTAAACGCATAACTCAATTAGAATATGCAAAAACTAACAAAATAGTGCATTGTAAACATAGTCAATTTAGTCTGAAGGACAGACAGTTGGACAGACAGACGGACATACAGACGGCTAGACAGACAGATGGACAGACAGACAGATAGACACACAGATGGGCAGACAGACGGACAAACAAACAGACGGACATACAGACGGATAGACAACAGATGGACAGACAGACAGAGGGATAGAAAGATAGTTGGCCTGACAGACAGACAGACGGACAGACAGACATGGGCAGACAGACAGAATGGCGGATAGAAAGAAAGATGATAGACAGACAGACGGATAGACAGACGCACAGACAGACGGATAGACAGACATGGACAGACAGACGGATAGGCAGCGGAGTCTTAGTAATCATAGGGTACTGTTTTTACCCTTTGGAGTTTGTCTATGTCACATGAAAGAAATTAAAAAAAAAAACTTTTACTTTCTAGAGACTAAAAAGGTTACTTTAGTCCCTGATGGACTAAAGATGACTAGCGATAGCATAAATTATTATTCACAGAAAACACGTTTTAGTTTTCAGACATTTTATTGAGAACTGTTGTCATGCCTACAAGCAAAGTCACTATGTGACAGATTATATACCATGAAGGTATCAACCTCCAACAGTCCCGCTTCGTAGGGCTATATTGGCGTACTTTTAGAGCATGAGAAGTGAAATAATAGATTGTACATCAAGTGCATAAAATGCACCATTTCACGAGACGTTTATTTTTTTGTTAAATGGAGTGTAAGGTTTGGTCAGTACATGAGGAATATCGGAACTAATCTATTCACATTGTGCAGACATTGCTTCATGTGCTTCTGCTGCACAGGTATCTTGCCCGAAATCTTGTGTTGATCTAAAAAAAAAATGGATTACACAGGGTCAAATTAAATGAGTTAGCGAAACTCCGCACATAAAAATCAAAAGCTATTTTTTTTCGGGTCAACGATACACACAGCACAGCGGGTCTAAAATAGCCGCTATAGCAGAATCTACGCAGAATCTTAGCATGAATCACGTTAAAAAATTTAAATTCTTAAAATGGACTTTATGTCAATAACTATAAAGTCCATTTTAAGAATTTTAAATTTTTAACGTGATTTACAAAACGATTCTGCTAAAGCGGCATTTTAGACCCCCGGTACAGATTTCATAAGTTTTTACCGTGCCGGAAGTGCCAGAGGTTGGTTTTATATATGTATAGGCACCAAGAGCAGCGAGCGGTGGCCCAGTGGTGGCGGCCCCGACTTACGAACAGTAAGTCATGGGTTCGAACCCAGACAGGCGCTTTACTTTGTATAATTTATTTCAACACCACTGCTCTCAAAGTGGTGAAGGAAAACATCGTGAGGAAACCGGAATGTCCTACAACCAAAAATTCGAAGACATGTGACATCTACTAACCCGCACTGGCCCGCGTGGTGGATTATAGCCCATTACCTCCTTTGCCTCTTAGAGAGGAGGCCTGTGTCCCAGCAGTGGGAACATTAATAGGCTGATGATGAGGCACCTACTATTTGCGCAACCATTTCCATTTACATACTGATACCGATACTGTTAGCCTGCGTCATCCCACTGTTGGGCAAAGGCCTCTCCCCATTTACATAAGCATACAAAATAAAAGTCACTAGCGCATTGGACCGCGCTTAGATCTTCTTGCTTACATAGGGGGGCACCCTACTGCCTATACACAAAGCCGCGCCGCCGGCCACCATGGGTAAAGTAAGCCTGCGACGCTACGTGTAGAGAATAGCACTAATGGTTGAAGTCACCATCGACACGTGCCTCTGATGTCGATGCCGCGTGTCGCTCGTGTGTAAGAACACTAAATAGATTAGGTGCAACAAATTATATGACTTACCCATTGTTAATTTGTAGTTATTCACACCTGTTCTTCAATGAACCAACACAATACCACTAGCAGAGCGTCCACTCAAACCAAAAATTAAATTTTTTATCAAAAATCCGGAGTCCAAACAGTTATACGTCAAACGTCACACGAATGACATAGGCTTTAGAAGCAGATTCGAAATTTTGAATATAACTGGAATAGGGTGGAGTCTCCTAGTATTAGCCTCCTCCTAAAATCGGCCTTTTCTAGAAAAAGTAACATAACTATAAAATTTGCCCTAAAATCATAATACTTTTCATGCAAAAACGACTCTATATCCATACACATAACCTCCCATACCATAAATACATTTCATTTTAAAATCTTCATGGTGAGAAACATTTGAAATTTATTTATTCTTTTATACTATCTGTCATTTCGAATTACATTCAAACGTTGAATACATTTTTGTAATCATCTTTTAAAACCCTTCATTTTGATACCCCACTCGATGGTATTAGAAGAAAAAAAAATTCGAAGTCTACAATATGGCACCCCAAATCCACGATTTTTTTTTTTTTTTGCAAGAAATCAAAAGCACTTAAAAATTACAAGTAGTCAAAGTTCAAAAAAAGTTGACACGGTCGATAATTGGTACCACCACCCTACGCGCGTATGACATATTGTTAATGTGTGCGTGAACGTCGTCGTCGTCCTCCCGCACCGCGCACCGCAGCGGGGGAAACATTGTTCAGTGAGATGCACGATAAGTCTAGTAAAAGGCGCGCGTAAAAAAATACGAAAAGGCCTTTGGAAAATCGGGTTTTATGAAAAAACCACTGCATAAATCAATTACAAGTAAAATTTATTGAATTCTTCGATAATTGTGCTGTGTCGGTACCGACTTTGTTTTGGAAATTTGACACTTCTTTTATTACTAATTTACGCCCAAAGTTACGTTTAAATTGGCAATAAAAATGAATCTTTGGTAGCTCGTAACTTTTGAATGGCTTTTTATTTTACTATTCTGTTTCCGTACAGACACAATTAATAATGAGACAAAACGATACCATGTTTAACTTTAGTTGTACCATGACAAACAGTGGAGTAATAGCCCCCCGAAATTTGTATGGAAAATATGTTGCGCAGATCAACCTTAATAAAAAGAACTAAAAAGTTAAAAAATAATTTAAACCTGATAAGAAAATAAAAGCGTGTTTTTACATTTTGAGTGCAAAAGAAAAATAATGAAGGACATAAATAAATGAAAGCAGAAGTGAATTTTAAAAAATGTAACACGCTTTTATTTTTCTTATCAGGTTTAAATTATTTTTAACTTTTTAGTTCTTTTTATTAATAAGTAATAAAAGCTTGTTTTTAAAAAGTTTTTTTTTCTTTTAATTTTTACACCTCAGGTGATTCTGACGCGATAATTTTTTTTTCAAAAAAAAATGTATGGACGAAAACAATATATCCTCTGGTATAATTTTTGTCCTTATTTTTTAAAATTTTTTGACATATTATACGACCCTCGCTCTCGACGGACTCGTCAGTCTGAAAAAAAAACAAACGTTTTTTTTAATTATTATTTCATCCTATTCCGTGTATTTACAGTATGTAACGACCTATAGGTGGTATTTGGCACTCAGCCAGCTTGAAGCGTACTACTGCCTTCCTAATGACAGTTTACCTGCTAATCCGCCATTTAATAATGAACTTAATATTTAATCCCCTACTAATGACCATACGTGATTAATATATACAATGAGCTCAATAGATGTTGTTCTTACTCATTTTATAAGTGTTGCTAAATAATTTTGTATTTTAAACGTGCATAATAATAGGCTCCTGTTAATCCTATTAACTTTCTGGCGATTTTATAATGCAATACCTTTGAACGCAGTTGCACTTAGATATTTATTGTTCATAAAGACTTATAATTGTTTCATTTATTCTACTAATTAGTGCTCATTAATACAGGGAAATTTACTTTAATTAATTGCTAATTACTTTCTGTGAAACATTGTGCCTGAATAGCTCTGAAAATGGAAAAATCTGTTTTAAACACTAACTTGGACCTATTTGTAAAAAGAGTGGTGGTAAGCTTGGAAATTACTTAAGAATGTTCGGAACTGTTCAATCACAGTTGGTTATCAGTTTGTCAGAAGAAGATCGAGACATTCTTCATGATTTTTTTCGAAGATTCAGTCAGTCAAGGAAAGGGTAAAGAGTCGGAGATGGTGGCAGAAGAAAGATATGTTCAGGCAATAAAAGACAGAACGCGTGCTGTTCCTCGGGCGAAATGCATAAACCTGTTCGTACACGTTAGCCGCCGCCGCCGCCGCCCGCCACAATCTGCTATGCTTCGACCTCCGATTTCAGCGAAGGTCATGCGATATGTCAAAAAGTAGTAAAAAATAAGGACAAAAATCATAACAGAGGATATACTGCGCACTCTCACGAGTCTGGATTAAAATGGCTTTATCTGTTTTATTCCATAGATTTTGATTGAAAAAAAATATTTTCGCGTCAGAATCACCTGACGTGTAAAGATATAATATTTTTGGGGCTTCTTTAACTGGTCTGCATTGGTTTCCAGCCAGAAAACTAAAAAAAAAAAATTGTAAGTGGTCTATGTCTATGAAACTCGATTTTCGATCCACTGTGCGGCGGCGGTGTGTCGGCGGTGCGACTATGGGTCGTCGTACCAACCAGTCTTTATTCAAACAATATTTGCGTTCGATTTCTTTGGCGCTGAACACTAAGATGTTCCAAATTGCGGCGCGTTTATAAAGAGGATTAAAAACTGATTACTGCCCGCTGAGCCGTCTAAAAGTTTCTGATAGAAAACACCACCTTTGGGTGCACGTAGAGGCGAACCAAGTCGTCCTTTTCGAATAGATGGGATGAAATAGTAGATTGTATCATAAGGGAGCAAAATAACCGGGGTTGCGGGACTGTTCGAAAGAGATACCGTGGCCCCGGAACACAAAGGGCGATGAAGGAACATGGATGGGTTTTAGTCAGTAAAAGTCTGACACTCCCTCCTGCTCCGCCCAGAGCGGGAGGAGTTATTTGATGATTCCCCACACGAAAAAAAAAAAAAAAGAGCAAAATAATATGTTTACGGCGAGGGCGCTGATACACTCTACTTTTCATCACCTACTATGAGAAAATAAAAGGCACCTCATATTTTATTCACTGTCACTTGAAAAACTCATTTTTCAAAACAAAACTATGAATTTCTAACAATACGTGAAAATTGACGAAAACACGGGCTGTAGTTCGCGCGTTTTTAATTTGATTTCTTTTTTTTTTACTATGGGCCGTCGTACCAGCCAGTCTTTATTCAAACAATATTTGCGTACAATTTCTTTGGCGCTGAACACTAAGATGTTCCAAATTCAAAAAGTGCGCGGCAAAGATAACTGCGGCGCACTTAACCACTTCGCAGCTAGAGCGCGCGGATTGCAAATACCCATAAACGCTAACATGCAAAAATTTTTGCAAGTTTTCAAAACATTTTCTGCCCGATCCGATAAAAACACCTGTAGCTCAAAAACTACATGTCCTAGAGCAATTTCAAAAATACTGTTGTCAAGCTGATTAGATAAGGAATCTACTTATCTAGAAATCAAAATGAAATACTTTAATTATATACTCCAAGTCATAATGTATAGCAAAAAATAGTTACAAAAACTGATATTTCGCTAGAAATATCAGTTTTCTCTTAGTTTTTTATCCATTTTAACATTAAAGAAATAAACTAGACTATATTTCCTTTCCAACAAGACCACAATCTCATTTATAGCTCAATAGCATCATATCTAAATATACTTATGAAACTAGATACTCACTGTTTGTTTACATCTGGGAACTAATTTTTGCCAGCCGGTGTTGGATGAAAAAACACACAAACCCACATGTTTTTTGGTGTAGATAGTTGAACAATCTAATCACCTCACTAATTAAGCACTGTTTTTCCCATTTCACACACGTTTTAGTCACTAAATCACGTATTTCTTCACACAACACAATCACTATAGGTACATATAATAACTACTTTTTCACGGGCGAAATATTGCAACTTCAAGATTCCAAAACGAATTTACGTTGACAAAATAATAAAGCACGGTTCACAAGGATAATTTTGATATATAATAGTATCAGCTACCATTAAAAATACCAGAGTTATCACGACATTTGCTGCGAAGGGAAATTCGAGTGTTCACCGTCTGTCAAATGAAAGTTTTTTTTTTTTTTCGGCAAATTGTCTATGGAGTAGTGTTGCGATGTTCGATTTTATTATTGAGGAATTTAGTAACGAATTGAACACAGAGGTATAAGCTCTAGAGGAGACAGTTTTAGACGGTTTTTAATGCAGTTTTTTGGGAGGCGGGTGCGCGTAGTACAAGCGTGACAGATAGCGCTTATGTGTAGGACAGCGATATACAATGTGTGACAGATAGCTGCGGAGAGGAAAGAGGATTAAAAACTCATTACTGCCCGCTAAAAGTTTCCTATAGAAAACAACAACTTTGGGTGTACTTAAAGGCGAACCAAGTCGTCCTTTTCGAATAGATGGGATGAAAACATTTTTATCATCGTTTAAACATCATCCGTCATCCTCTGAACACCAACATTCTTGAAAAAAAATATTGTTTGTACGTTAGCATTCTTTGTTGACTGTTGACTACTCCGTCTTACTAGATTTTCAGTTTTACAATATTGTATTTATATTTATAATAATACTAGTATTTGCGTGGGTGCGCGAGCTGCGCGCAGCTCGCGTGTTGTCGTGTTCTTGAGAAGTATTCCTTACCATCATAAAATTTTGAGAATCCATAGGAATCCTTAAAATAATTGGAAAATCCGTTACAACTACCCCTATATCAGTATGAAAACCCTTAAGAACCCCTAAAACATTCTCAAACCTAATTCAATAAAAAAAAAAGTAAAAAAAAAGATTTCATTAGAAACGTTAAAAGCTGAGTTACGCTTCACCCACTCAACCTTCGTTACGCTGCGGAGGTCGCCGGCTCGCTTCGCTCGCCACCTCCCCCCTTCGCTCCACTCAGTCTCGCAGGTTCGCTCCACTCAGAACCTACCTACCACCAGACAGGTTTCGACGCCTACTATAATATTTGTTCAAACACATAATCGCTATCTCTGACCGTTACGAAGTTATATCCCTTTTATTTTTAGGGAGGTTGGGGAGGGGAGGATACCCTCCGTATACAAATTTAAACGCTCCTCAATAATAATTTATAGTAAAAATCAAAAAGCCGCTACGTGTCCTAGTTTCCGAGATACGATGGGGGGATGGGTGAAGGGGGGGAGAGTGGGGAGTTTTGAAAAATGATTTTGACTAACTCTAAGCCCCTTCTTACGAATCTGAAAAAAAAAATGTTCCAAGTCTCTCAACTTCCGAGATCCGCCTAAAAGGGGGGAGAAGGGGGAAAAAGGGGTAAATTTTGAAAACTGGTTTTTACTTTCCCGAGCCTCCTCTATACGAATCCGTAAAAAACAAAAAATACAGGTCTCTTAGTTTCCGAGATAAGATAGGGGAGGGGAGGAAGGGGGGCGAAAAGGGGAGGTTTGGCACTTTTCCCATACTCGCGAGAGTCACTTGTTTACGAATCTGTCAAAATATACCCACCTCCCCATCCACCATCTGGGAGAACAATTCTGTCAGTGAGTGAGTCAGTCAGTCAGTGGTAATCGAGCTTTATATAGTATAACTAGTATTTGCTTGGGTGCGCGAGCTGCGCGCAGCTCGCGTGTCGTCGTGTTCTTGAGACGTATTCCATACCCTTATAAATTTTGAGAATCCATAAGAATCCTTAAACGAATTGGAAAAACCGTTACAACTACCCCTAGATCAGTATGAAAACCCTTAAGAACCCCTAAAACATTATAAAATTAATATAAAAAAAACCTAATAAAATAAAAGCAAAAAACCTTACTTAAAAACTGAGACCCATAAAAAAAAGCAGTCCCTAAAGTTTGCTTGTCGTCGGCCTGAGTTACGCTTCATCCACTCAACCTTCGTTACGCTGCGGAGGTCGCCAGCTCGCTTCGCTCGCCACCTCCCCCCTTCGCTCCACTCGGTCTCGCAGGTTCGCTCCACTCAGAACCTACCTACCACCAGACAGGTTTTGACGCCTACTATAATATTTGTTAAAACACCCAATGGCTATCTCTAACCGTTACGAAGTAACAGCCCTTTCAGTTTTAGGGGAGGTTGGGGAGGGGAGGAAATGGTATACAAATTTTTAATTTCAACGCCCCTCAATAGTTTTAGGTAAGAATTAAAACATTTTTCAGTAGAAAAAAAAGGGGTGAAAAGGGGGGGCGGGGTGAAGGGGGTGAGTTTTGAAAAATGATTTTGACTAACTCTAGGCCCCTTTATATGAATTTGAAAAAAAAAATGTTCCAAGTCTCTCAACTTCCGAGATCCGCCTAAAGGGGGGAGAAGGGGGAAAAAGGGGTCAATTTTGAAAACTGGTTTTTACTTCTCCGAGCCTCCTCTATACGAATCCGTAAAAAACGAAAAATACGGGTCTCTTTGTTTCCGAGATACGATAGGGACGGGGAGGAAAGGGGGCGAAAAGGGGAGGTTTGGCACTTTTCCCATACTCGCGGTAGTTAGTTGTTTACGAATCTGTCAAAATATACCCACCTCCCCATCCACCATCTGGGAGAACAATTATGTCAGTGAGATGATTATAAATGATAAAACTAATGTTCAAAATTATAGACCCATTGCAAAAATATCAGTGTTCTCAAAAATATTTGAAAAAGTTATATATAATTCAATTTATTCATATTTTGAAAAATTCAAACTTTTTTACAATGAACAGAAGGGGTTTAGGAAAAATACTAATATTAATATGGCTCTATATGATTTGCTATCCAGTATAATGACATCTGTAGATAAAGGTAATCCTGTGTGTGCTATACTGACAGATATGACAAAAGCTTTTGATTTTGTGGATCATAACATATTACTACAAAAATTATATGGGTACGGCATTAGAGGAAACATCCTCAAACTCCTGGAATCATATTTGAGTGACAGAATCCAGTGCACAGAAATCACTAGAATTTGTCCTATTAGCAAAATGGAAACTAAATATATATCAGAACCAAGGCACATAAAATATGGCGTACCTCAAGGTAGTGTACTAGGGCCACCACTTTTCTTGATATATATTAATGATCTCCCAAAAACCATACATCATAAAATGGTACTGTTTGCAGATGACAGCACGGCTATTGTGGAATACGCGAATCCTAATAATTATGAAAGTGATATAAATAATACTCTGAGTGACATTATAAATTGGCTTGATAAAAATAATCTTGTAATTAATTTAAATAAAACAAAAGTTATCCATTTCCACCAGCGACGTAAGAATCCACCTGTTAATATTGCCTATAATAACTTTAGAGTAGAAGAAGTCACAAATGCAAAATTCTTAGGTATAGTTATAGACAGTAAACTGACATGGAAACCTCACTTAGAGGAAGTTGCCAAGCGTCTGAGCAAAGCGGCATATCTACTATTCCAGTTATCAAAGAGAGTGAACACTGAGACACTATTAACAGCCTATCATGGACTGGTCGCATCAACTTTAAGATACGGTGTTGTTTTTTGGGGGCAGTCAACTAATAGGGAGCTTATATTCAGGATGCAGAAAAGATGCATAAGATCAATGTGTAGTCTAAGAACAACGGATAGTTGCATTACTCATTTTAAAAAATTAAAAATTTTAACCTTACCATCCCTGTACATACTGGAAACTGCATCATTTGTAAAATCAAACCAACATTTGTTTAAAAAATATTCATCGGTTAAAAGAACTCCAATTCGTGCCCAATATGAGAATTTGTTGTGTCCGATCAAATGCAAAACTGCACTTTTGACGAAGAGTGTATTTGGTGTTGCTCCCAAAATCTATAATAAACTACCAGACAGAATTAAATGTATGCCTTTAGATAGATTTAAAAAGTCCCTTCAAGAGATACTACTAAACAAATGTTATTACAGTGTGGATGAATATTTAAATGATAATTTCCTTGTATAAATTATTCTGATTTGTGATTTTACGTACGATTCCTATTTTACATTTTATATTGGTTTTCTTTTTATGATTTTTGATTTTATTGGCATTTTATTATTTGTAATATTATTATTGACATTTCGTTTTTGTGATTTTTTTTTTAAATTTTATATTGAATTGACATTTTATATTTGTAATCTTCTATTTCAGTGACTGTTTATATTTTATTTGAGTTGACATTTTATTTGTAATCTTAATTGTTTTTTTTTCTCTTTATTCTAATTTGTATGTCTGTAACGACAAAACATAGCAAGAGCTTCCACTATTTATAAGATCCTTAATGTATACCTATGTTTAACAAATAAATGATTCTGATTCTGATTCTGAGTCAGTCAGTCAGTCAGTGAGTGGTAATCGAGCTTTATATAGTATAATGTAGAATCTGTCTGTGTCTATATCTAAACGAATCATCTCTATGCATGCAATAAGTACTTAGTTATAGAAAGAAAGAGCAGATATAAAATAATAGAAAGAGAATAAAGTAGATGACAAAAAAAAATCGAATTAGTCCGTCAGATAAATTTCCAAAAAAAACTTTTTCACGTAAACAAAACGAAAACTGAGAAAATACATTGCGTCGAAAACTCGTGTGAATTCACAAGGGCCTATACTACCTCAAATGGCTAAGCATGAACCTACGTGACGCCTAAAATACTGCAGCATTAATTTTGAAATGGTAAAGTTGAGGATTAAATGTTAAATCCTATATTTGGCAAAAAAACGATTCCATAAAATTTTCTCGATAGAAAAAAATCCCAAAGTTACCTTTAAACTGAACAATTTAACCACTGGCAATCATAAAATACTTCAAATTAGATCATGAAACTTTTTATACTAACTAAACTAACTATAAAGCAGGACTTATATTAATTATTTTTGTAGTCCAATTAATAGATTTTTTGTAAATCGCAAAAAAAACACTAATTTCGCACTATTCGGCCGCAGCGACTGACTTAACAACCGCTTTGTAGTGCAAGCTGATTAGAACTTTATTCTAACAGTATTTCAAACGAAGTTTTAACTACCAAATATAGAGTTGCTAATTTGAGGGGGGGTTTGAGGTTTGAGGTGGTGAGGGGTTTGGGCTCTTGAGTACATTTTTTATCGGAAAGTGACGTCACAAGCCCCACTCATGATCTTTGACGCGTTTTATCTTTGTCAATTTAATAAAACAAAATATGTACTATCCAATATTATGTATTGTGACTGGGACTGTAGCTACATTTAATTTTCATCTTTGTTTCGACAATTCAAAAGTGCCTGTAACTGGCTTACTTGAAATAAATGCTTATATTTTGATTATTTTTCGATAATCTTACTGGCGGACTAAACAGAATCATATTTTTTTAATCAGGAATCATCCCTATTTATTTACGTAAGGCATGTAAAAGCACGAGTGGCACGTGGAGGCACTACGCCGAGGGGGAACCTGCGCTGTCACGGAAAATCGCCGCTCAGCAGACAGACCTGCAGCGCGATCTCATGGCGACATGGAGAGAGCGACAGTCCTGTCCCCTCTTTGAAGAGTGGCAAGAGAGGCGCCACGGCGCCCTCACCTTCCCTGACGCAGGTCCTCACCGGACGCGGTTGTTTCGAGAGGTGCACCGAATCGGGTGGGAGGAAACGCCCGGGTATTACCACTGCGAGGATCACCTGGAGGACACAGTGAAGCACCGCCATGTCCTCGTAGCAGCGATCGGCGGCGGCGTCACCTGCTTCTACGAAGCAGTCATGCTAGCGAAGGAGGTGGCGGAACGTATAAAAAAAAACAGTTTTACTAAAGTCTTTACATTTATACTTGCACATGAAATTAAAACCTGCTCAGTAGTTGCATCTTGCTTCGTAGCTTTGGAGGAGGCCTTTGTCGAAGGACAAGCTGTTGTTTGAAAACCGATCGTCAGTAACAAATAATTATTACCTAATGTAATGATTGTAAAACAGCAATAAAGGCTCATTTTATTTTTATTAATAGTAGCTTAATAATCTTGGTTAGTAGCTTAATAAATGACGTCACGATGAACTTTTACCCCAAACAGTACCTACTGCAGGAATTGACGAACACCGTATACTGCTTGATCACCGAAGATCACGACTCTTTGAGTAGCTTCTTTTTGCGAATGAGGTTGAGAGATAACGATTGACTGTTGGTTTTCAGCAGGGGTTTACATTCACTATATTAGACTGTGTGCCCCCTCCCCCCTCGGCCCGCAGTGTGTGGGGGGCGGGGGGCACGGGGGGTGCAACTGTGCGCGGGTACAAGTGGGGGCGGCTATAAATAGATGTCCTCCGTCAGTGCCAAGGTCGGCGCGGATCGATAGGTGCGGGTGGGGAGCGCTCAGCGCAGGGGCGCGCGGGACGCGGCGCACGCCACTGCTACAGATGCGAACAGAGACTACACTTATAGGTAGGTACCGTACTTTATAATGAAAAAATATTTAGTGACTACTGAAACTTACTTTGTAATTGGAGAACGAACAAGGAGCACAGAGCTTAATATTACCGTGGCTTAGTAGTCGCAGACTCGTAGTCGCAGTAGCGACAGGGGCTGAGAAAGGTGAGATCGTACGCCAACTACAAAAAATCGTATGCTAAGGAACTTTTGAAATGAAAAGATCGTACAACCTAGAAGTAGTACAAAGTTTTTATTAAAAATAACTAAAATTTGTTTAGTTTTGGAAAATAAATGCAATAAAACTATTCAACAATCTGCACTAGAATAGGGAAAACATAACGAATATAAAGCAAATTGAACCAGTTTTTTTTAAATTTTCAAATTGTTTTTATGACGCCCCAAAATAATTATGTATCATCGTATATAAATAGTTCATAGTTAAATCAATTGTATCTTAAATGTTGGGAAAACTGCGCCATTCGTCATCTATTGCCTACATCATTTGAATGTTGTCGTGTTTTACTATACAACCACGAACAAGTATCAAAAGTGGCTGTAAGCACAGAATAGATAATAATTGCTGTAAGGTAGGTAGGTACTTTATTCCTGTAATTTCTGGAAGCAGCATTGGTAGGTTCAATAGCAGAATGAAATGTTGCCAGGTATACAAGATTCGTACATTTTCCGTACGATCTTGGTCTAGCGATCGTACATGAGTAAAAATGCCAGAAAATCGTAAGAATACGATTAAAATCGTACATCTGGTAGCCCACACGGGCGACCAGCCAGCCGCTGCGCGGTATACTTACATAACGATATACACCCAGCTGCGCATCTCCTAACTATATCAAGTACTAACGTCTGCTCGCGTTTTCGCTCCCCTTCCGTTCCAAAACGTTTCAAATGTACCTAACGTATATAAATAATGTATGTAATACTCAGACATGATGTGGATTCCCGAAACTGAAGAAATTTTCGGATATATAAGAATGGCATCTCTCCAGCCGCCTAGCCGCTGTAACATCCGCAGCCTCCATCACCAGCCTGTTAGATAAATGGCGCCCGCCAATCTTGAAGATAAATGGATGCGTTCATTATTTCTGAGGGAAATTGTGAAAGACAAGTTACCAAATATGGTTAAAATTCGAACCGTAAACAGGGTTCCTCAGTAACTATGTGCCTCCAAACAGCGAGCGGCCTCACCTGGTCTCGGCAGTCGACCCTGAACCTGTCGCCTGTCCCTGGCCGCCATTTCACCGACTGCTATAATTACCTCGCGACGTCAAGTGCGCGCGCGTCGCCCCTGTAGCAGCGCGCAGGCGCTGCGGCAGCAGTGGCAGCTGACACACTGCCACTAACATAAGAGCATCACGCTTGTAATAGGCTACTTGTACATTTCAATTTGATTTATTGGCATTAACAAATAATTAACATGGTTGTAAATCACAAGTGCCTGTGCACTGTGCAGGTAGGTACGTAGCAAAACACCTGAACACTTAAGTAAAATATGTATTTGAAAAATTATTTTGACACAAATGCAAAGTTTTTTCAATAAACATAAGTTATTACTAATTCACAGATCTCGTGCACTACACGACCTTCGGGTACATTGAAAATGCACTTAGGCACTAGGCAGGCTTTTCATTTTGTACGATGCCTAATAGATTAGACATCAATAGATTTAGTATCGTCTTTGAAGTAATAGAGCTCAAATGCACGATGTAGGTATATAAAAAATCCGTAAGGTAAAAATAATCATTTTTCGCCACAGTATTATTATATACATCACACTCGGCTTCGCCTCGTGTGATAAAACAACAGTTGCATAAATACCTAACTACTATCGTATTTCTGGAGGTAATTTACCTACGTTTATTAATTAGGAGCCCTTATTGACCCACTGCATGGCAAAGGCCTCCCTATCTAACCTTTTTCCAGCACTCTCGGTAAAGGAAGCCTACTCTGGAAAACGAGCTTACGAACGGCTGGAGGCAGTCTACTCTTGGATCCGATATCTTAAGCATCAAAAAACAGTTTGGCTTTTGCTGCTAGATTTCTATATTACCCAGGGGATCCCACTAAAGATTCCACCTGGTGACTTCTACTCCCGATCTTCGGAAGCTAACTACGTGCCTGACTTAGGTACCTACTACTTGTCTCGCAAAGCTATCCTGACGTCTGGCCCTGAGATCTACGCTGCCGTACTACAGAGCTGACCTGGTGGACTCTGAGATCTGCACGACGCCCTTCGAGCAGAGGTTTCCTAATGCTAATCCTCGAAGTTGCCCTGGTATTGACCTTATACCCTGACGCCTGTTCCCGTCTCCTACAGTGTCGAACTGATCCTTAACCAACTAAGTGTGTGAACTATAAAACTATCCTAGAATGCGTGCTAGGTAGGTTTTTTTATAACTAGCTGTATTTTATATTATCTTTCCCTTATTACATTTTAATTGAACAAGTCTGCTTATCCCTTTATTTTAATAGGATAAAGTAGATTTGTTACATGGGTTGGGTTTTTAAAATGCATCAGTGAGTTCTATTTAAACAGATATTATAGTCAAATCAGAACCTATGGTGATCACTACACGACTTGAATCAAGTCTCACGGGTTATAAACACAGTTACTACAATTATGATATAGCTAGAAAGGAGGTGCCCGATGCTGAGATGACGAGTAATGGATAAGTGTGGAAGAAGATGACATGCTGACGACCACAAGTGGGACAAGGGCAGGGAATGACGATGACGTAATAGATTAATTTAGTAGTTAGTCGATGGTTGAAGAAAAGAAGGTGATTTGTCTAGGGCAACCTCTCCGGCCCTCTGGTCCCCTGCATTCTACAGAACCAATGTGGTAGCTTGTTTAATGAGAGGTTTTCCTTTTGAGGTATTAAAAAAAACTTAGTTTCCAAGAACTCTATAGATAGCGTTGAACTGACTATGATAGTTGGTGCCAAAGCCAAAACGCTTGAAAGAAAAAGATTGTGTCACGTGATCACGTCACATACTCTCGTTGACTGACACTTTCATTTGCTTACCCTTCCGAATATAACCTAGTTTTCTCGCGCTTTGTTAAAATCAGTTTTTTTAAGTTCTGTTCCTTGCATTATCATTCTAAGTTCAGCGCCATCTATCCAGTGACTAGGGAAGAGTTAAAAAGAAAATCCCTCATTATTAATATCTACACTAATATTATAAAGAGGAAAGATTTGTATTTTTGGATGTTTGTAATGAATAAACTCAAAAACTACTGCACCGATTTCAAAAGCTCTTTCACCATTAGAAAGCTACATTCACCCTGAGTTAGGCTATATTTTATCCCCGTACTCCCACGGGAACGGGGACTACGTGGGTGAAACCGCGTGACGTCCGCTAGTTATTAATTAAGTGATTATCTAACTAAAGAAGCTCATGACTATTATTTTGGTTACTTACGATTGTTTAAAGTAGAAAAAGAGTTGTAGCCATTTGGGGTTGCTTTATGATTAAATTAATTAATTCTAGCATTTTTTTTAATGTTAATAGTATTTTAAGCTAAATGTTATGTAAGTATTTTTTATTTATTGTTACAAATGTAACAACAAATGTAACTATTAAGTTAATTAGTGTGACTTATTTAATCTAAGGTAAATAGAAAATAAGTGGGTAAGTACTAGTGTTATTTTTTTTTTTGTAAGGTTACTTATTGTTTTGGTAAAATAAAGATTATGATTATGTGCCCTCGACCCATGTTAGTTGCGGTCGGCGCAACACGTGTGACGTCATCCTCGCATGGTAATTGGAATCGTGCCTTTTGCATCAACCGACCGCGCCGGACAGTCTGCCCAAGACACCAAGACTCTTACTATTCAATATCAACCACAACGAGCAAGTGAATAAGGTTGACTTTGCAACAATAATGGCCAAAAATCTCCGAACGTCCGAACCATAAATAAAATATGACGCAAGCAGCAGTTTGAGGATGCCACCGTCTTACACCATGTTTTAGCAGAAGTGTAGATAGATAGAATATTATGTAACCCGGGTTAATCCAAATAGGCAAGTCATATTATTATAATTAATAGCTGACGTCCCGCGGTTTCACCCGCGTAGTTCCCGTTCCCGTGGGAGTACGGGGATAAAATATAGCATATAGCACTCACGAATAATGTAGCTTTCTACCAGTGAAACAATTTTTAAAATATCTTCAGTACTTCCGGAGATTACCCCCTACATACAAACTTACAAACATACAAAGTTTGTATGTTTGTAAGTTTGTATGTATAAAGAGGTAACATTTTTGTTTGTAAGTTTGTATTACAAACTTACAAACAAAAATGTTACCTCTTTATAATATTATAGTAATTATAGTATAGATAAATAGCTTATGCCTTATGCTTCTCGTAATTCTCGAGTTCGGTAATTGTCATTCATTGTAATCCAAGTTTAAAACTATTTTTAGGGTGGTTCTCTGAATACGTGCATATCACGCGGCTCTCCCCAAATAACTACTAAGGGAGATATAAAGTAACGTTTTTTGTTATTTCTCGTAAAACATAGTCCCAGCACTACATACAGCTGTATATAATGTATTCCTATTGATATAAACAACAAAGTTATGTTCATAAACGTCAAGAACGTTAAAAAAGGATGGGATACCGTATTTCACGTAAGTCATCATCTGCCTAGCCTTTTCCCAACTATGTTGGGGTCGGCTTCCAGTCTAACCGGATGCAGCTGAATACCAGTATTTTACATGGAGCGACTGCCTATCTGACCTCCACAACCCAGTTAGTACCGGGTAATACGATACCCCTTGGTAAGACTGGTTGTCAGACTTTTTGGGCCACTGACTACCTAACGACTGTCAAAGATCTACAAATGACAGCCGGGACCAACGGCTTAACGTGCTTTCCGAGGCACGGAGGAAACTCGGTATGTAATGGGTGGTCACCCATCCACAGACCAACCTAGGCAAGCACGGCTTAACCTAACGATCGACCCGAGCGGCTGTTATTATTTAGCCACGAGCTCCTCGTATTTCACGTAAGTAAAAAAGTTAATTGATTTGTTTTTGTCACTTAAATAGAAAGCAACATGTGATTTTGATTTAATTTGTCTGAAAACTTCACTCAACGGTCCAAGTGTAAGTCGGCAAATTTCAATGGCCGCTTTGTCAGTGTAAGAACAATGCATACCAGCTTTCTTTTATTTTAGTCGCGTAATAGAAATGACCCTGTTCTTATTCAATGGAATCATTTTTTTTAAATGTATTTAATTTTTTTATTAAGTAAGTAATAAGTTTATTCACTTCTGAACTTTTTTGTTTATCTGTATGTCCCCAGCCGTACCCGATCGGGTACGGTACATTGCTATTTTAATATTTTTAATTGTGTCTGTAATTGCGGGTATCGAAGAGCTACTATTTTAACAAATATTTATAGGTAGGTTATATTACAATATAGTTTTCAATGAGGGATTTTCTTTTTAGCTCTTCCCTAGTCGCTGGATAGATGGCGCTAGGAGTAAGTATGATAATGCAAGGAACGGAACCTAAAAAAACTGATTTTAACAAAGCGCGAGAAATGTTGGTTATATACGGAGGGTTAAGCAAATGAAAGTGTCAGTCAACGAGAGTATGTGACGTGACACAATGTATTTTTTTTCAAGCGTTTTGGCTTTGGCATAGTAAGCTCAACGCCATCTATAGAGTTCTTGGAAACTAAGTTTTTTTTTAAAACCTCAAAAGGAAAACCTCTCATTGAATTCCAAAAGGAGAACTCATTCAAGTTACCTACAGAGTTTAGTATTGCAGCACAGCATAGTACAGGTAGCTTTGTTACCAGATAAATGAAACTCTCTTTAAATTCAGCCACGTACAACTTTAAACAGTTTGAAGCCGTCAGATTAAGATCAACCAGACCATCACAAAAGCCGTTCTGTGCGACCAGTCGCAGGCCCCAGGTGACGACCGAGCCAACCTTGACAGTACAATGTGCCAACAGTAGTTGACCCACCGAGTTCTTGCCAACAATCTCTTTTGGCACATAATTCATAAACCTGGCTGTCTTTTCCTGTGGATGTATGGAAAGTTTCCTGAGTTACTCATGTCTGCTCACCCCACGACGAGCGCGTGGTTTGACGTATTGACGTCAGTGTTAGACGCCTGTCTGTCTGGCTGCCAACTACCGCCGGTTACATTGTGCAGGTGTCCACATGTGGTTATTGTCCGAGTTGGCCGTTCGAGACGCATTTCCAGCCATTTATAATTTACGCATTTCCATTTTTACATATGACATAGGTAGGTACATTCTATCATCACTCCATGTGACCAAGTGATCACGTAATTTCCGGCGTGCATAATAGGGAATATGCATGAAATACAAAACTCTTTTTATTTATTAAAAATGCCTTGTATTGGTCCATAAAAACATTGTGGTACACTTGTTGAAGTTGTTAATACATCACTTATTTTACAATTTACTGTTTTATGTAGCAAGTTTTTAGTGAAACGGAACGCACTCTCAAAACGCATCGTCCTCGATAACGCCGGTAGTGACGTCAAAGTCTATGTGTCAAAAAAACACTTTTATTTGAAAAGTGCTTAAAGTTTCACTAAGGTTTTATTATAATATTGTAATTGCAATTTTTACTTGACTAGAGTACCTTAAATAGTAAAATTATTCTATTAAGGGCAAACAATTTGATGTAAACAAGGCAGATTGTGGTTAATGACGTCACATCATGGCCGCAACAGCTACGGACGTTTCAACTGTCACAGAAAATTGCAGGAGTTTAATATTATTTTTAAGTGTCAAGCAGTAGTTGAACTAAACTTTTAATACTTTTCTTGGGTTGATAGTACTGTACTTAATGATTTAAATGAAGAAAAACTTACGTGCATATTCCCTATTGCATTCTATCTGTTTGATTTAGGTACTAAAGTGTGTACCAACATAATTTGCAGAATACCTAATTAAAAAAATATTAATACCTATTATATAATAGTTTTAACATAAAGACTCATGATGACACTGACACTGCTATTTCTCACAAGCAGCCAATTATGCAAAGATTTTTACCTTATAAATCTGTTATTTTAATAACAGGGCACATTATGTCAGAAATAAACTGGGTTGCCTACACAATCTGTGCGCAGTTAAATACGTTCTAAAAATACTTATAGTTGTTTTTCATTTAGTCGGCGGTGAATACTTGGCAGAAGGAATGATTACTTATCTCCAAACAACGACTACATTCCGTGCGGATCTGATGAGAGTGCTCCACGGCTCACTGTGGCCGCTGCCCCGCGACGCGCGACGGACGCCCGCTAACATCCACCGATATAAATTGGGTGGTTAATTCATCCGACAACTTTCTGCTTCAGCCTCCGCACGGAGCTCAATCTTATCTACACGCTGATAGGGTTCCACTCACGTTGGGGGTTGCCTCAACATCGGCTAAGGGTTTTGGCAAGTAAGTTTGAGCCAGTTGCGAAGTTAGTTGGAACGTTAATTTGTGTTCCGACGGTTAGTAACGGTTTGCTTCATACAACTTGCTAATCTTAACTCCGTAAGTCCGCACAGCGAATATTGGATGTTTGTCCAACTGTTTGTAACAAAGGTTAATCTTCGCACGAACAGACACATACGGTAGCTAGGTACATCTGTGTATGCTCCAATTACGACGGAGTCAATAATTTCTCGAACTGAACCGACAATGTGGTGGTAGGGATGGACATTTCTGAAAGGCTTAGGTCATTATATGGTTTTTAAGGATGTTTCTCGATTTTCTTATTTTCCCTTACTATACCTAGTAGCTAGAGCTGGCAAAGTTATAATAGGTGTTTTGTTTGGTTAACAATTTCCAATAAAACCCATAAAACTGGCATGTCAGCAACTAAGGCAAAATAACACACTGTGCGACGGTACTAAGTAACATAACTACCAAGTGCACTTTCAAAGATTCAAGTAATGTTCAGGAATTAATAGGATATGCATGAAATACATAACTCTTTTTATTGATTAAAAATGCCTTGTATTGGTGCATACGAACATTGTACATCACTTGTTTATGTTTCTAAAACATAACTTATTAACCGACTTTAAAAAGGAGGACGTTCTTTTTATAATTTATTGTTTTATGTAGCATGTTTTTAGTGAAATATAACGCACTCTCAAAACACATCGTCCCTCGATAACGCCGGTAGTGACGTCAAAGTCTATATGTCAAAAAACACTTTTATTTGAAAAGTACCTACTTAAAGTTTGACGAATATTTTATTATAATATTGTTATTGCAATTTATGCTTGAATAAATCACATACAATAAGTATAATTATTTATTAAAGCCAAAAATTTTATGTAAACAAGGCAGATTAAAAAATCAAAAATTGAATTCTTGAAATTTGAAATCTACAAGAAGTTGGCAGCCAATTCGAGGGAATCAGAATCAAAATCAGAATCATTTATTTGTTAAACATAGGTATAAACATTAAGAATCTTATAAATAGTGGAAGCTCTTGCTATGTTTTGTCGTTACAGACATACAAATTAGAACAAAGAGAAAAAAAAAAAACAATTAAGATTACAAATAAAATGTCAACTCAAATTAAAGATTACAAATATAAAAAGTCAACTGAAATAGAATATTACAAATATAAAATGTCAATTAAATATAAAGTAAAAAAAAAATTCGAGGATGGCTATAGGTTATCTAACATCACGCTATAATTAAAAGGAGCGGAGCATCAATGATAAATGTTGCAAAAACAAGGAAAATTTATTTCTTTCGAGAGCTTCCTTTGCAGGCGCTGCATAAAAGGTTAAAGTTGCGCAACAATCATGTATTAGGGAATTGTTCGTTTTAAAGCGTTCTAAAAAAAACCGCGATAGCATTATGTCTATCTTTCAAGGTTGACTCCACTCTCTCTAACCCTCTCTCTCTCATGTGACGCAGACGAAGTTGCGCGGGTCAGCTAGTGTAAACTAAGAATCGTAAAATCACAAATCAGAATAATTTATACAAGGAAATTATCATTTAAATATTAATCCACACTGTAATAACATTTGTTTAGTAGTATCCCTTGAAGGGTCTTTTTAAATCTATTTAAAGAAAGGAGGAAGGAAAGAGGCATTGTTCTCGGCGACACAAGACTCAACTCTACGTTTCGCTGACGACATTGTTCTCTTTGCATACTCAGCCACTGAACTTCAGCTTATGCTTCAAGATCTACGCGATGCAAGCCGTGAGGTTGGACTGAAGATAAATATCTCGAAGACCAAAGTTATGTGCAATGAAAGACCTAAACTAATAAAAGTAGACGGAGAGACAATACAACATGTCCAGGAATACCTTTACTTGGGCCAAGTAGTCTCTTTCCAGGCGAGGCAAGACAAAGAAGTCGCAAGACGAACAGAAAACGCCTGGAAGAGCTACTGGTCCATGAAGGGTGAGTAGCCTATGGCACTGAAACGCAAACTTATGGACATGTGTATTTTCCCCGTCTTAACCTATAGTGCACAGACTTGGTCGTTGAATAACATTCAGAAGTCCAAACTCAAGGTTTGCCAACGAGTAATGGAGCGCAGTATACTACGTAGTTAAATTAACGGATCGTGTTCGAAACACAATACTGCGCTCCAAAACAAATATAGCTGACGTGGCTCAATAGGCTGCCCAACTGAAATTGGACTGGGCAGGTCATGTCTGCCGCATGCCGGACAAACTGTGGGCCAAAATAGCAGGAAACTGGTGCCCTGACACAGTGAGGCGGGGTCGCGGCAGGCCACGAATGAGATAGCGGGATGAACTGAACAAGTTCCGTCCGAACTGGAAGGAGGACGTGCGGATTCGCGACAAGTGGAAAAAGTGGAGGTAGACCTTTGTCCATGAGTGGGACAGAGCAGGCTAGAGGCAGATTGAGGTAAATGACGTCACATCATGGCCATGGCAATTTTCTACGACAGATCAAACGTCCGTGACTATCGGACGTTTGAACTGTCGTAGAAAATTGCAGAGGCAGAAGTTTAACCCGTATGCTCCCGGCCGTGCCTCCAGAGGCACAGTGCATTGTTATTTTAATTGTGTCTGTAATTGCGGGTATTGAAGTGTTAATATTATTTTTGAGCGACAAGCAGTCTTTGAACTTAACTTTTAATACTTTTCTTGGGTTGATATTAGTGTATTCTATTGATTTAAGTGAAGAAAAAAATACGTGCATATTCCTTCCCTATTACAGTAAAATCAAAAATTAATATCAAGGACCAAGATTATGTAAGTGAAGTATAATATCGAACGCTCAGAGTGGTTCAATGTGTGCATACGCGTGATGTTGCTGTATGCGACTTTAGATACCTAAATTTGAGTTCATCGAAAACGTAACAGCGTCCTTAGTAAAAAATATAACTAATTCGTGTGCATTACCCTGGCAAAATGTTGTGCATTTGAGAGATGAGACCATATAAAATAATTAGTGTATCATGAGGAGCAATTTGTTTAATAGTAGCAAAATTTGTGTGAATTGTAGTTTTAAAGTTATTTGTTTAAAGTATGCCACGTTTCTTAATGTTTTGGGTCAACAAATTGCTCCTCATGATACACTAATTATTTTTTGTGGTCTCATCTCTCAAATGCACAACATTTTGTCAGGGTAATGCACACAAAGAATTCTGCCAATTTATAAAAAAATCTCGTGAAAGCAAAGAACGTACGAAATTGTTTGCACTCCACCTGGGTAGGTTATATTTTCTTCTTACCATTCATACTGAAGTAGGAGTTATGCAGATACTTTGAATTAAGTTCTTTTTGCTCATTTATTTAGAAATGAGTATTGGAGTAAATCTGTAAATTTTCGCAAGCGAAGCGAGGCTCCAAAATTGTAATATTTCGCCTGAGATAGGTTGGATTCTCTCCGAGATTTCGGGGGTGTTTGATCGCCCAATAGTGGTGACAGGTTTGTATAATACATAATTGAGTACCTAAGTACAGTACCCGGCACGTAAGTTGGCAAGGTTTTGGCGGAGTGGGGGCAAGTTCGCGCATCGTACACATAGTGGAACAACAAACGGGTCACTTAAATTTTATTGATTGTCATTTTTGGTTATTGCCATCATTTATTTTTAATCATGTAGTTAAACAAAGCAGAGGTGACTTTTATTAGGTGTTATAAATAAAACACATCGTATACCATTTTTCGGGCATGTCTGCGTAAAACGGTATTTGGTCCTGGCATTGTAAAAAACGTAACAAAAACTAAATTTAAAACGATAACAACAACTGGTAACAAAAACTAAATTTAAAACAACAACAATAACAATAACTCGTAACAAAAACTTAATTTAAAACTAAAACTGAACTCGTAACAAAAACAAAGGGTAGTAGTGGTACTCCTGCACGCAAGTGTAATCGGGAGCGAACGGAATGTAGACGCGGTGCGGGAGGCAGGGGTCGACTGACGCGCCAATCGCGCGCTCGGATCGGCGCTACTTCATACCCCGCGTCCCGCTTGACCGCCAAAAAGACCTAAAAAACGACTTCTGCGCATCTAACGACTCTTGCCAAGTTACGTGCCGGGGACTGTATAGTATGTATTATCGAGCTCGAAAATTCTAGTATTTCGCCTGGGATAGCTCTCTATAGTATATATAGAGATAGTTTCTCTAGAGTTGCCCGATTTCGGGGGGGTTTTAACCCCTAACGGTGGTGGGCGATTTGAATACGCGGGGCCCGTAGCAATTGCTACTTCTGTTTCTAGGGTAAAGCGACACTGCAGAGTGATAAAAAGGACCCTAGGTAGGTTTATGGTCATAAATCCTTTCTCCAAGCTCACTAGGAAGTCGCACAGTACTCTCCTAGCTCAGCCCGGCGGTGTGACCATGACCGTAGCGGTGTGCCACGCTGCAGACGGTACTCTCCTAGCTCAGCCCGGTGTGACGATGACCGAAGCGATATGCCACACTGCAGACGGTTCTTTCCTGGCTCATCCGGTGTGACGATGACCGTAGCGGTATGCCACGCTACAGACGGTAATCTCCTGGCTCATCCAGTGTGACGATGACCGTGCGGTGTGCCACGCTGCAGACGGTACCTACTCTCCTAGCTCAGCCCGGTATGACGATGACCGTAGCGGTGCGCCACGCTGCAGACAGTACTCTCCTAGCTCAGCCCGGTGTGACGATGACCGTAGCGGTGTGCCACGCTGCAGACGGTACTCTCCTAGCTCAACCCACTGTGACAACGACCGTAGCGGTACGCCACGCTGCAGACAGCACTCTCCTAGCTCAGCCCGGTATGACGATGACGGTAGCGGTGCGCCACGCTGCAGACGGTACTCTTCTGGCTCATCCGGTGTGACGATGACCGTGCGCTGTGCCACGCTGCAGACAGTACTCTCCTAGCTCAGCCCGGTGTGACAATGACCGTAGCGGTGCGGTTTTTTATTTGATTGACCCACTCGGTCTTTGGCGACAGCACTACATCTCACACAACAACCCTTCATTTATTATATTAACCTCCGAATTGGAAAAAACGTCACTGGATGGGAAAATTCTTTGGAAAATAGAATTTTCCAGCCGCGTCCTGCGCCACCTATAACAAACACCTTTCAACTCGGCATATATAAATTTGCTTTAAATCAAAAGCATTTCTATCTTAGTTCTATAGATTGTAAACAACAACTAGGAATAACTTCGCAGCTTAGGGAATTAGCCATAAGTAACATGACGGATGTAGAGTCATGCTCGGCTCACTAACCTACAGCGGCTGGTTACCTGCAACCTGGAGTTGCGCAAGCTCCGATAAATTATTTTGTATGAAGACGCGGCGGTGCCAAGCGGTGCTGCCAGAGACGCTGGCGACGCGCCACACGACTTGGTGGGCGACACTCTCCACCTGAACGTAAGCAGAAGAACCACTGCAATTGCGAACATTATACATATTATGGACATCACACCACATTTACTTTACACTTTTGTCCGACGTTCGCAGAAGTTGGAACGAACTGTCCTAAACTGTTACTGCCACTTTGCAGTTCCTGTATGGACCGTCATAAAGTCATCGAGGCCAAAAAATCTTCTTACCAACATCTTGTTTCTTCAGGAAGGTATTATAAAGGATGTGACAGAGCGACCTGCGGCTGATTTTGAATACTGACTCGTTCGTACCTATGTCCTCCTGGTAACTTTGTACGAGTGGTTCTTCTGTATCTGCGTGCTGGTGGTGGTGTATATCGGGCGGTGACACGGCCGCGCACCGCGGGGATCCCGCGCTAATTACGCACTCTTTCACAACGCAGAGGTGACCGACTGTCTTCTGTCTCCACGGCGCGCTGCCTGCCTCCAGTTTACCAAACTGTGCCATCTGCCATCACTACCCGCTATAGCTACCAACCAGTACAGTGAGAAGCAAAGCTTAAAGACACATCAATGACATCATCATTTTTGTTGATTCTGTTGAATTTGCAGGTTTCATCCGTGAGCACGTTGATTTGAAGCATATAATAATTTAACGTAAATTGCATAATAATAATAATGTTCTTTATTTTTCGGACAACAGTTATCCATAGTGTTAGTAAGCAAAACAAAATAACTTATTTCTATTGTTAGTAGCCGAGATACAATAGAGAAGACAGAATAAATAGTATTGTGAAAAGGACATCCCCAGATTAATGTTCAGTGATTGTCCTTCTCACAAAACTTTTAATAATCGGAGAGTCAATACTCTCCGCTGTAGTTTTTAGGATGCTGTTGCCACTCGTACGCCACCTTGACATCAGTGACGCGATTTTCTTACGAATGACGGTGTGGAAGCCGTCAGTTCGGTTTTTCGCAAACATAGCAGATGCGCTGCACCATCGCAGCAGTCCCAACAGCATCCTAAAAATATTATTATATTGTACGCGTAGGTCATCCAACGTTCTTTTAGTATAGTTGACCCAAAGATTCCTCGTGTAAAAACACTGGCAATATGCCTTAAACAGTGTTGCTTATACTAAACTGCTACACCGAGCGAATCTTCGGGCCAACATGTTACCTCGGACCGCCAGTGCCCTACGCTCTCTTTCAATATCAACATTGTCCTTAAGGTCGTCAGTGAGAAGATGTTAAAATGTGTTTAGTAATATCAAAATAATATTGATTTACTTCACACTAACGCCATCTAGTGTTTAAAATATGTATAAGGTTCATAGTGTACCATAGCTAATAAAAAAAAATATATAGTCTATTCTCAACCAGCAACTCATTCGTTTTATTAGGTTATGGGCCCAGTGCAAAAAGTTAATTAAATAATTTTACAGTAAAGTCATATCGTGTATCAGAAAATAAGTTGTAATGTCGTCAGGCAGTTATTTAGTAAATGTGCCAAAGTTAAAAGGACGCGAGAATTATAATGACTGGGCGTTCGCAGCAAGAAATTTTCTCATCTTGGAAGGCATGGATATCGACGCCATTCCTGTCGGTCTAAGTGAAACAGAAGATAGAAAAGCGAAAGCAAAACTCATCATGACGATTGATCCCAAGTTATACGTGCACATCAAAAATGAAACTAAAGTCAAGGACTTGTGGCAGAAACTCCAGAAGTTATTTGATGACAGCGGATTCACAAGAAAAATCAATCTACTTCGAACACTGATATCCATTCGACTTGATAATTGTGAATCCATGACAAGTTATGTGAGTCAGATAGTGGAAACTGCACAAAGACTAAAAGGTTTGAAATTAATGAGGAATGGGTCGGGTCATTGCTGTTGGCGGGGCTGCCAGAAAAGTTTGCCCCAATGATTATGGCAATAGAACATTCCGGCATTGCCATAAATTCTGATGTCATTAAAACCAAATTGCTTGATATGAGTTCTGAGATCGGTGACCATGACTCGGAAGTTGCATTATGGTCGAAGCAAAAAAGTAAGGTTAGTAAAAATGTCAATACAAAAGGCGCGAAACAAACGTCAAATAATACGTCAAATGAAAAAAAGGTTATAAAATGTTATAAGTGCAAGAAAATTGGCCATTATAAGAATCAGTGTCCCGAACTGAAAGAAAAGCAAGTAAACGCATTTAGTGCAGCATTTTTCAATAGTGAATTTAATAAGGAAGACTGGTATATTGACTCAGGGGCTAGTGCTCATATGACATCAAGCAAAGAAAACTTATTGCAAGTGAGAAAAGTACATGATATGAAGGAAATTATTGTTGCTAATAATATGACTGTGCCAGTTGTGTGTGCCGGAGATGCACAGATCACTACGCTTGTGAATAATTCTCAGTTTGACATTAAAGTAAACAACATTTTATACATACCTAATCTAACCACAAACTTGTTATCAGTAAGCCAGCTGATAGCAAGAGGAAACAAAGTTACTTTCAAAAGTGATGTGTGTTATATACATAATCAACGGAATGAGCTTATTGGGTTAGCTAATTTACAGAATGGTGTGTATAAGTTGAGTACAATGAAGTCAGAGAAAGTGTTGGCGGCAGCAGTTCAAACTACAGATGCAAAACAGTGGCATAGAAGATTAGGACACATAAATAGTAATGATTTACAGAAGATGAAAAATGGTGCTGTAGATGGAATATCGTTTGATATGAAGGCTGATATTCAGAAATCAAACTGTCAAATATGTTGTGAAGGGAAACAGAGTCGTTTACCGTTTCAACTACGAAACCATAGAAGTACAGAAGTGCTAGATTTAGTTCACTCAGATCTGTGTGGGCCTATGGAGGTTCGATCGATTGGACAGGCAAGATATTTTCTATTGTTCGTTGATGATGCTAGCAAGATGGCATTTGTATATTTTATAAAGGAGAAGAATCAGACTCTACAGTATTTCAAGGAATTTTAAAGAATGGTTGAGAATCAAAAAGGAACAAAGATAAAAACATTGAGAACAGATAATGGAGGGGAGTTCTGTTCAAATATGATGGAAAATCATCTGAAAGATAGTGGAATTATCCATCAGAAGACGAACCCATACACTCCGGAGCAAAATGGTCTCAGCGAGCGTTTCAACAGGACTATAGTTGAACGTGCAAGATGTTTATTGTTCGAGGCCAAACTGGATAAAAGTTTTTGGGCAGAAGCGGTTAACACGGCAGTATATTTGAAAAATAGATCGCCAGCTTCAGGTTTGGACCAAAAGACACCGATTGAAGTATGGACAGGACAAAAGCCTGATCTCAGTCATGTCAGAATATTTGGGAGCCCAGTTATGATGCATGTTCCTAAAAATAAAAGATTGAAATGGGACAAGAAAGCAGTTCAATTCATATTAGTGGGATACTCAGAGAACGTGAAAGGTTACAGATTGTATAACCCAGAGACTAGAAAAATATGCACCAGCAGAGATGTCATTGTAATGGAACAAAATACTACTCAGATAGAAATAAACGAACAACAGATAGACAAGCAGAAATCGGTACAAGAGAAAAGTTCTATGGAAGAAAGTGAAATAACATTGACAAATCTGGATGATTCTACTTATATGTATGATTCAGAAAAAAGCACAACTTCAACTGAAGGAGAGTCTTATCAGTCATTATCTGAAGAAGAAGATCTATCTGAAAATGAAGAGCCTAAATTGGTAGAAAAGCGTAACAGGAAACCTCCTGAAAGGTATGGTTTTACAAATCTTTGTGTTTCAGATGAACTAGAGTCTTGGGCTGAAGACATAACTTATGATGAAGCTACCAACGGTCCAGAGAAAGACAAGTGGCAGCAGGCTATGTCTGATGAACTTCAAGCGTTTGAAGACAACCAAGCGTGGGAGATTGTTAGCCAAGAGGAGGCAGATAGAGTGGTACAGAGCAAATGGGTGTTCAAGAAAAAGCCAGAAAACAATAATAGTGTCAGGTATAGAGCTAGACTTGTGGCGAAAGGTTACACTCAGCAGCATGGAGTAGACTTTAATGAGACTTACTCACCAGTTCTCAGGTACTCTACACTTAGACTTCTGTTTGCATTAAGTGTAAAATTACATTTTGAAATCACTCATCTAGATGTAGTTACAGCATTTTTAAATGGGTTTTTTAACAGAAAATGTGTACATGCAGGCACCTCCTAGTTTGAATTGTCCAAGTAATTGTGTTCTTAAACTTAAAAAGGCAGTTTATGGTTTGAAACAGTCTGCTAGGCAATGGAATACCAGAATCAATGATTGTTTGATAGATATGGATTATGTAAAGTCAGTTTCAGAACCATGTTTGTATAGTAAAAAATGTAAAAATGTGCAGATTATCATTGCAATATTTGTTGATGATTTTTTCATTTTTTCTAATAGTAAGACTATGACTAATGATTTGAAGAAAAATCTTATGTCAAAATTTAAAATTAAAGACTTAGGTCAATTAAAAAGGTGTTTAGGCATGCGAGTGAAATATTATAATAATTGTATCTCCATTGATCAGGAACAATTTGTAAAACAAATTCTTAAAAAGTTTTATATGAATGATTGTAATACTAAAGATACTCCAATGGAATGTAATTTGAAATTAGATAAGGCAGAATGTGTGGACAAACAGTTTCCCTATCAACAGCTTATAGGAAATCTTATGTATTTGTCAGTCTTAACACGTCCAGATATATTGTATAGTGTGAGCTATCTTAGCCAATTTAATAATTGTTTTAGTTCAGTTCATTGGCATCATGCAAAAAGAATTTTAAAATATTTGCAAAAAACTAAGTCCTATGGTTTGAAGTTCACTAAAAAACACTTGTAATTTAGAAGGTTTCGTAGATGCTGATTGGGCTTCGAATACTTTAGATAGGAAATCCTACACAGGGTTTTGTTTTAAATTGTCAGGCTGTGTAGTATCCTATGAATGCAGGAAGCAACAAACAGTAGCATTATCAAGCACCGAAGCCGAATACATGGCCATTGCTGAGGCATGTAAAGAGGCAATGTATTTAAAAAGTCTTTTATCGGATATTGTTGATTGTAACTATACTGTAGTAATTTACAACGATAACCAGGGAGCTCAAAAGTTGACGGAAAACCCTTTATTCCACAAACGAACTAAGCACATAGATGTGCGCTACCATTTTATACGAGAAGCAGTTTCAAATAAGCTTGTGAAAATTGTTTATCTGTCAACATCTGAGATGCCTGCTGATATACTAACAAAAAGTTTAAGTGGTGCCAAACATAACTATTTTGTAAAAATATTAGGAGTTCAAAATGTTTAAGGTTAAGTGATTTTTTTTTGTTATTAATTAATATTGGATTATTTTGATAAGTGGTGCTGTTAAAATGTGTTTAGTAATATCAAAATAATATTGATTTACTTCACACTAACGCCATCTAGTGTTTAAAATATGTATAAGGTTCATAGTGTACCATAGCTAATAAAAAAAAATATATAGTCTATTCTCAACCAGCAACTCATTCGTTTTATTAGAAGATGCCCTAGATATTTGAATGTTGTCACTCTTTTGACGTTCAAGCCGTTTAGGGTAATGTCAGGTATAGTATTTGGGCATTCACCTTTCATTTGCCTTAAAAACAATGTATTCACACTTCTTAACGTTATACACAAGTCCGTGTAAGGCAGCATACGCCTGACAGACCCGAAGCATTTTATTTATCGCTCCTGCCGTCGCCGCGTCGGCGCCAGCAGCGCTATGTCATCAGCGTAGCTGATACTGTTTATTTTAACACCATGGACGCTGCATCCCACCCGCATATTGCTGAGGTTCACGATTAGGCCATCTATATATGTGCTAAAAAGCCTTGGAGCCTCACACCACATTCCAACCTGTATGTATCAGAGAGTGCATTGGACCAACTTTCAACATTATTTTTCTTGATTCCCATACCAATAATAAAAAAAATAATAATAATAAAACCTTTATTTACCAATACTGTAGGATCCTGAGCACACCTGCCGGTACACCCTTATCCTCAAGCTTTCTCCAGAGTACATCATAATTTACCAAATCGAAGGCTCTGGCGAGATCCAGAAAACAGGCGTATAACGGCGCTTGGACCTGTGAGCTATCATATTTGCTCTGATCGATAGCGCCCTACGCTTCCTGTCCATGTCCTCGTCATCACGTAGGTATTCAGTGACCAAGTGCCCAAGATATTTAAAGCGGGTGACCACCTTCATAGATATTCCGTTTAAAGTAACGGGAGGGACCTGCTCCAGTGACTTTGTACCCGCCTTAAATATCATGAGCTCACTTTTCAAAACATTATTGGAGGCCGTGCTTAGCCGCGTACATTTCACACACACTAACTAATTTCCTAAGGCCGCCGATCGTAGGGCTCAGCAAAACCATGTCGTCCGCGTAAGAAAGATTGTTTACACATAATATCTTGTCTACATGGCTGCCGACATGAATGCTGCTGAGCTCAACGATCAGCGCATTATTATATAAATTAAACATTAGTGGGGATGATAATCCACCCTGTTTCACTCCACATTGTAATCCATATGGGTCTGATAACATGCCAAAGTTTGACATAATTGACAAGGTCAAACGCCTTCGACAGGTCTAAAAAACAAGCATAAATAGGCGTTTTCTACTAGTGTAATACTCCACAGTATGCTTTAGGCCCAGTATAGCAGATACCGTGGCCCCGGAACACAAAGGGGGATGAAGGAACATGGATGGGTTTTAGTCAGTAAAAGTCTGACACTCCCTCCTTCTCCGCCAGAGCAGGAGAAGTCATTCGATGATTTACTATCCAAAAAAAAAAAAGGCCCAGTATAGCGCTCTCTGTAGAAATTCCGGCACGGAAACCAAACTGTGTATCGTGTAGGTAAGGGAGGGGGTAAGGGGTAGGGAGGGGTGTGGGTAGGGGGTCGGGTAGGTAGGGGATTTTGCCAACTGGGCCTCAAGCATATAGTAGCAAGCAGTCTAGTATATTCGCAATGACTGTAGCAAGTGAAATTGGCCTGTAATTAAACTTCAGCGAACGATCTCCTGTCTTGTTCTTCAAAATGGGAGTATCAATTGTTTTTGTTAGTTCACTGGGTAGGTAGGAGTGTCCAATGCACAAATTAAAAAACATCGACAGATCTTGCAATGTGTGGCCCTGCATTTTGCAAATGCTCGACGCTGAGCCCGTCATGCCCCGCTGAATTTCCAGCTTTCATATTTCTTTCAATTTTTCTTATGTCCTGAGCACTAATTTTAGTTTTTACTTTTTCATTAACGGGGTCCACGTTCAACATTGCATCACAAACTCCTAATGGGGATTCTACAGTGAAGTGATCTTTGAACATGTTTGAGAACATCTTCGTGTCCGTGACACCCTCGATGCTTAGAGGAAGGCCAGGCCTCAAATTCCAAGACACACTCACTCACTCGGTCACTTTTTTGGTATAATTTAACCATTTTATTTTTGTGAGTTTTGTCCTGAGCGGGCTAATAAATGCTTTATCTTTCTTCTTTTTTCTTCTTCTCTGTTTAGTGAGACATAAGAATTCGTCGACCAGCTCAGTTTAGTGATTCTGTTAATGTTTGGCGGTGAACCAAACTACTGACATGTACCTACGTAGTCATCTTCTGAACTCGGGCTGCTGTATCAAATGTTCTATTTCTTTTTGTTAGCCTACGTTAATCTAGTTCTCCAACTACTACTAGTACTGTGTGCGGTTGTGCATGTGGTGCCTGACTCCCCGTAGTCTGCTGGTCATCTTCGTCACGTAATAAATGTCCAATAATATAAAAGTTCGTATGTGCAATCTATCTGTCATCGAGATGAATCGCAACCCCGTCCCCCTCTCACCGTACTCCCCCCTGCGCCCCGGTGGCAATACTGAGCGTCCATGATGGATGTGTCGAAGGAAATCGAGCGGGCATCGGAAATGGCTGTGTTCGGGGGCCCATAGCCACTATAATTCATTTCTGTTCCACTCAACACTGATAATTCATTTTTATTCATGGGCTGGGCGGGGGCTCGGGGGCGGGGGAGAGGGTTCTGATCACTTTCGCACTGTGCAATCATTTCGTTTTGATAACTGTCAGGAGAGATTTATCCGAGTCAATATGACGTGGTGACCAGGTGACCACGGTGTGCCTACTGACAGACGTGTGTATTCACAGAGAACCTATATATACGTGTGTATTACTTTAAAATGTTTGGGGAGTCGGAAACGCATCGATACTTTATTGTTAAAACTTCATGTTGAAAGTAGTATTATGATAAAGTCAGACTGAGATAAACACCAAACTTGTTTAAAAAATTACTTCATGTGTAAACAATTACCTAGTTTCTCATCAACAGCTACAGCAATGTGATAAAGATCCAGGAACTGAGTAGCAACACATTGGTAATACTGTAGCCGAAGTTCCGAGGGAAACGTCGTCTATCTCGAGAGTGGACGTTTTGGACGTTAATCCCGTTAAGACGTGTAAATTATCAGATCATTTGCACAATGCTCCTGCACTTCATCACGCTGTCACACAACCCAACGGGTCTAAAATGGCCGCTTTAGCAGAATCCACGCAGAATCTTAGCATGAATCACGTTAAAAAAATAAAATTCTTAAAATGGACTTTATGTTTATGATCATAAAGTCAATTTTAAGAATTTTAAATTTTTAACGTGATTCAAATTACGATTCTGTTAAAGCGGCCATTTTAGACCCCCGATGCATAAGGCTGACTCTATTTGTGGGCCAGTATTCCAGTACGAATTGCCGCTGAGCTCCACGTAGGTAAAAAGCAGTACACGCGTAGTTGTACACATTTTGGGACTTTTTTGTGAGTTTTTTTTCGTAAGGAGTGGTGCTTCTCCGATTTATGTTCCGGTGCTACACAACACAACTTGCCTCACTAATGTCCGCCGGTAATAAAATAGAATATCATCGCCTAGCTAGCCTTTTCCCAACTATGTTGTGGTCGGCTTCCAGTTTTACCGGATGCAGCTGAATACCAGTTACATGGAGCGACTATAGCGACTGCCTATCTGACCTCCACGATCCAATTAGTACCGGGTCCCAGATGCCGCTCCTTAGATGCGCTTCCGTCGCTGATTTTTTTGGGACTGGAGTGTTTAAGGTTTGATCTTGAAATGTATTTGTATTTATTTGTAAATACGTATTTCGAGTGCTGGAAAAAGGGTAGGGAGGCCTTTGCCCTGCAGTGGGACAATACAGGCTCCTAATTAATAAACGTAGGTAAATTACCTCCAGAAATAGAGAGATATCGATACGGTACTAGTTACTTATGCGTCTGTTGGTTGGATAATTATCACACGAGGCGAAGGCAAGTGTGATAATTGTATTTTTTATTGTTTTCATTTAGAAGGTCCAAAGAAGAATCAAAATAATTTTTAAATTTTATTTAATATGAATTTAACAGAAATTATTTCCGTTGAAAAATTGAAATGCTTAGAATGAACATACAGGATTTTTATATTTCTTTAAAGCATATTATTTTATAAAAAACCGAAGATGCACAGTTTCGAGTGATACGGGGATTACGGGATGCTACGCCGTAGCGGATGCTACGAGTGCTACGAACGGCTACGAAACGTGACCGCACGTTACGTTACGTGACGGTGAGTTCAATGTTTTTCCTTCACCCAAAAAGTGCTCAAGCGCCTAAAGAAGAAGTTTTCACTTCAAAAACCCATTAACACTTTGCCCAACCAATCGAATCCAGGACATCATGTTCAGTAGTAGCGTCGCGACCACTAAACCAACGAGACAGTCTCTGAACCAAAAAATCTTACAAAAAACTATACTGAACTGAACTGGACTGTTTGGACCACTGCCACTCCATGAAATATACAGTTTTTTTATTCATTAACTGCTGAAGCCGCCAGTTGTCGTATGTTTCGGTTTCCGTCGGTTCCAGTTCATTGGCTTCTCGCCACATGTCACACGGACTCCTCTCTGATTAGCAAACATCACCTCTTCATGCGGCGTCACTTACCAACTCATTATCGACCCTGTCTCACCGACACAAGGATGATCCGCCATTCCTACTCGCTGCTGTGGTAGAACAATAAAGATTGTTCTCAAAAATTCGCCTCCAAAAACGTCTAATAAAAAAAAACTTTTTACACGAATTATTATTTCTACCTTTCAGTAACAGAGCACAATTTTCTTCGTATTCTCTGGTTACGTATCTGTGAGCTATCATCTTCGTCTTGCTTGCTTAATTTATTAGAATTTAAATTTTTATTTACCAGATTTAAGGTTGGTATTGCGTTGTGCAGGGTATGCTCTAGGGCTTTTTTTGCTTTCGCCATTGGTAAAGTTGAAACACGTCTTTCGTGTTAATTGAAAAACAAAGCTTGTTTTGATCTAATGAAGTGAGATGCGCAGTTATTTTCTCCTTGTTGCGACGTCCTGGTAGATACTGAAGGCACTAGGCAGGCAGGCAGGCAGGTACCCGCGTACAGCGCGCACGTTGTGTAACTAGCGCCGATTCGAAATTACGAAGTCAGTTCGCTCCACTCAATACAGTATAGTCTAGTCAGTGCTCACTTCACTAACATATAAGACAATACCAAATCTTTCAATATGGAAAACAATACGATACTCGTAATAAGTACCTACAGGGGTCGTCGACCCTCTTGAAATTAACATGAGTTCACAAAGAACTCCCACGCGGCACTCCGCGCGATGAGCACTGTATTAATGAACTTCACTACTGTTAGTTAGGCGAGTAGTTCCCTTGACTTCTGTCTCCCTGGTACTTGCTAAATAGCGCCGTTCGCTTATTGCTCGGCAGCGTCAGTTTCGCATCTGTTGCCATTGCACATCAGCTGTTCTTTGTTACATGTTTCCTAACGATACTAGTAGCGCCATCTAGTTTGACAAGCCGTAAACGACACGTCTCAACATAACTCCATGTTTCTTGAAGCTTAACTCAGAGTTAGCTGCAGAAATATGGGATGGAAGTAGATTGGTACGTTATCCCCCTACTTTTGGCATCAAAATAATGATTGATACAAAAACTTACCAATTAACTTATTTATGTACACACAGTAGGACGACATACGTGCAAGTACATAGGTACTGCTTATTTCTTAAGAAATTTCTGGCAGCAGGCCTGAAAAATGAGAAATGAAAAAGAAGTGTAAGTATATGTTACTGTAATAAAAGCCCGAACTACGGTAAATCCTATGATTCTCCAGTAAAACCCAAGATTTACCATCTCTTAATGGTAAAAGTCCGAACCGTTTTATTATTATCATCGTTTATTTCGAACTTTTACCACTATTCACTTGGTAAATCTTAAGATTTGCCATAAAGACACGGTAAATGTTGAATAAACATAACAAAACGTGTTGGGCATATGGTTTCGTACCTTGGCAGTCAGCAGCAAGAAGTGAGTTTTACAGGTAGTCAGTGGCCCAAAAAGTCTGACAACCAGTCTTACCAAGGGGTATCGTACCCAGTACTAGCTGGGTTGTGGAGGTCAGATAGGCAGTCGCTCCATGTAAAATACTGGTATTCAGCTGCATCCGGTTAGACTGGAAGCCGACCCAAAGAGAGTTGGTAAAAGGCTAGGCAGATGATATATCACGAATATACAGCATGCTTTCGATGACCTATGTTTTTCTCAAATTTGGTATTACTGTGGGTATTAATACATTAAAAATAATTGATTTTAAAATTAATTACGCATAATATTAATCATAAAATTACTTAACGATGAAAGGGAAGCTTTTTGGTCACATTTGTGCAGTTTTTACAATTAATCACAGCGCAAATACGCACTTTTAATTTTTTGACTGACGTCCAACTAGCGCGGCGCACCGATGCAGACTCAGCGCGACAGTGGCCACGTTAAGTATTTTATGCTTATGTCCGGCACGTGAAGTGGGTGCTCTTGCGTTTCTTGCGTCTTGGGTCTATCTATAATTCTATATCTGTGGTGTATAATCTCAACATGAATGATTTAACCAAGATTTTGTAACAATATAAAATAAAATATATAATTAAAAGGGTCTCCATGGAGTTTCTTGCCCGTTCTTCTCCATAGAGATCTACGCTAGGGAATGGGCAACAACAGTAGGTTCTCAAGTAATTATGTCTTACGACTTTGACTGTAGCTTTTTTTAGGGTTCCGTACCCAAAGGGTAAAAACGGAACCCTATTACTAAGACTTCGCTGTCTGTCCGTCTGTCCGTCTGTCTGTCTGTCCGTCTGTCCGTCTGTCCGTCTGTCCGTCTGTCTGTCACCAGGCTGTATCTCCTGAACCGTGACAGCTAGACAGTTGAAATTTTCACAGATGATGTATTTCTGTTGCCGCTATAACAACAAATACTAAAAATAGAATAAAATTAATATTTAAGGGGGGGAATAAAATGATTTTTTTGCCGTTTTGTCTAATGTATAGATAATGGTACGGAACCCTTCGTGCGCGAGTCCGACTCGCACTTGGCCGGTTTTTTGTATTTTTACATTGTGTGAGACTGCACAAACAGACTCACGATGTCCGCGATTACGCGGAGCCCTAATCAAAACAATACTTGTCCAATTGACAAGGGAAAACAACTATTCAACTATTAGATATAACTTACCCATCACGTTGGAACCGGAGATGTGGCGTAGTCCCTGGTCACGTCGTATCTGGGTGGGGTGTAAGTGTAAATGTGTTTTGTGTTGTGTATGTGAAGTTATGTAGATTCGACGGTATCCAAGGACGCCCCACAGCGCGTACCGTCGACTCCCTGGTCAAACCTTCAGATCACACACGTGGCACTTTTCAGTCAATGTCCAACTGAATTTTATCCCGGTTGCTAACCCAATTGGGGATTTACCATAGTCCAGCACTGAATTTAGGAAGTTACCGGCGTCCAAATGACGCAAATCCGGCTAGGTACTTAACCAACAAATTACTCGCGGTCACGACCCAAGATGGCGAGATTTCTCAATTTTCACTCAATTATCAACAAAATATCAAACACCGATCAAGATTGTATCGGATTAACATTAACTCAAAGTTTCAATCAAAAATTACACGAAAACAGCGTGCATCAAAAACGAACAACGGAAGCGTGATTCTTCCCAATCAAAATTGCACTGACAAGCAAACGTCATCGCACTGACAACTGAAACGTCATCTGTCAAACGTCAAAAAGGTGCGTTCAGAAACTTGGTGGATGAAACATACATTAAAAAGTGCCGTTATGGTCTAATTGAAATAAATGCTTTGAGTTTGATAGCAGTTCGGTATTACTCTAATTAGTCTCAATTACTCATTACCGTTCGTATTACATAAATACTTGTTTAAATCGATGCCCACCAAAATTTGTGCCGAAATAATAGCGCCGTGGAAATTGTTACTGCTGCACCCTTTGTGTTACATCTACCTACACGCGAATTACAACTGAATCCTCAGTCGACTACGATCGACACTAAACCTAGTCAAAAGCCCTGATTGTTTTATTTAGAACTGTAAGAGATTTAGAGTAGATTATCGTTTGCACAAATATTAATGATAATTAGTGAAAGTTCCCTTAGTTCAGAATCGAACCGGTGACCGGTCGGGCGCGCGTTGCGTACATTTGCTTAGTACGAATGTTCCAAGTGTATTATAATTATATAATTTGATATATAAAAGGTTTTTGTTTTAAGTTTGCTCTTTTAACTTTTATATTTCAGAAGTTTATTGTTGGCGTTATAAAACTGAGTGTGAGTTGAGACATAGGTACAGTCACGCACTATAAATGATGAGCCACTTGCCACCATTCGTATTTCGTAGCCGTGTAATGCAAATCGGGTTTAGTCGGTTATATTCGTACTTAGTACAGAGTGACTACCTAAAGTCGACGAATTGCAGGTGTAGCAACCGTAACCTAGCGACAATATTGCTTTAGCGTAGCCATAGTAACGTTGGCGTACGGAGACATTTTATCTTTTCTAACATCGACATTTCAACTGTCACTCTGGCTTCGGATAGGTTTTCAGAAATAAAGAGTACCTATTTAATATAATAGGGACTATTTCTTCAAAGGAGGTCAGTATCAAATAGATTGGGATCATACACGACAGCACCATTGTATGGTTTTATCATTGACAACTCATTCATTTTTAAACCTCTATGGCTAAGACTATTTCCCACTATTTCCGATTATTAGTAATGTGTCATTTTGTTTCCGAGCATTCGGTTTGAGTTCGTGTTTAATCGTGTAATCTCGTGAATGTATATAACTGCAAAATTGGAAATCTTGAAAGTGGCCCCCAGCTAGCAAAATACCCTTACAAACGAAGGTTTATACGTGTTCTGATTAAGTCAGAAACTCTTGATACCCTTACAAACAAACGCTTATAAGAGCTATGGTTTCATATAAGATTTATATGTGTTCTTATTAAGACGGGAACTCTAATAGTGCTCTTTTATAAGTCTATTTAAATTTTAAGAGCATTTATACTTGTAACATATTCTTATAGACGTATCTATGAAAACGTTATATAATATTCATAAGAGTAGTGGCATTATAAGCGCCTTTTACAAGTCTGATTCTTAATTAATACTTATAAATACATTTTATAAGTACAGTCAACCTTAGAAATGACTATACTAAGTGTTTCATTAGACTTCTGTAAAACTAGTATTTTAAAAGTGTGATTTATCTCACCTAAGACATATTAAAGAGTAGTAGCACTTCAAAAGTCCTACAAGTGTCTTAAACAATTCCCTATTAAGGGTTATTTATTTTCTTTGTTGTGTTGACTCCAGAAATTGTTATAAAATCAGGAAATAGACCATTTTAATATTTAATACATATTATCATTAAGTTTCTGTTAAATCCTTCGACTTCGTCATATGGCTTGCTTTGCTTTATTAAGGAACCCTAAAATTATGAGAAACATGGCCGTGTAAACAGTGGTTTATGGTTTAATTTGACTTTTTCGAGTGCGATATAAACCTTACACAAGAGTACTGGTCTTATATTACTCTAATAAAGCACTTATGAGTCGTGTTTGGTCGTAATGGCGACATTTTTATATTATTTTACAAATAATAAAATATATATATATAGTAAAAGACACATTTTTGAAAAGGCCCGTGAAAATATTGTGATTAAAATTTCAAAATAATCGAGAAAAAGTACTTCGCAACCTAATAATCGCATATAGTGTGTGACAAATACTTGAGTAAGAAATTAGAAAATATACACATTAGCGTTTTGTAGAAATGTGTAATAAATTTATATATGTCGTGGATAACGATATCGTTTTAATAAAAGTTGCTCAATTGATTAATGTAGTAGTGGGGCAAACGCCGTGACGTTATTTTGTAATGGCGGCACGTGGGCAGAGTCGTTTTGGAAAGTGGGGATTGTCGATCGGACACTTCGCACTGAGACGCGGACCAAGTCACTTCTCCAAAACGAAACTGTCGGTTTGCCTAGTTAAATTATTATCACCTGTTATTGTTTTTTTAGTTTATCTGATTAAAAGTGAGGTTATATTTACACTTCGTGTTATAATTCAACGACACCTACGAAATGGACCCTTTACCACCGAATCAAGATGGTGACGACCCTATCGCTCCGCCGTCGCTGACGTCGTCATATAAAATACTTATGTTTTTATTACTTCGCAACCTCAGGGTGGTTTGTGATAACACTCTTATTAGGAGATCACAAAGAGGACTACAAGCGATATTACACTTACAATAGTATTTTATTTTATTTGTAAGAGGACTTTAAGGTTATTTACCCTTGCAGCGCGCCATTGTAAGTCACTTGTAAGTTTATTTGTCATTATAAAAGCATCAGCAAGAGTCTTGTAAGATTGAAAATACACTTCGCGAGACCATTACAAGGCAATTGCAAGGGTGAATACATTTATAAAGTGCGCCCAAATCCACACTTATAAGTGTCTATAAGTCTGATTTAAGACTGAAAAAAATATGGTCTTGGGATATTTGTAAGATTATTTTTTGCTAGCTGGGGGCTTATCAATTATAGTCCGTGACTGTACATACATGCGGCCGTAACGCACTCTGGGCCGGGTGCTGATGTCACAGGCTGCATCGCCGCTTTACATGCTGTGTCCACGCAATAAGGTCGTATCTCGCGTGCACCCGCACACAACTCCACCGATGACGATCATTATTAGTATTCCTCTTTTATTGTTATATTTTCCGGCGAGCGATTCAGTCGGACCAATTTACTTAATGTCTCCATTTCCCTTTAAAACTCAAATTGCCGAAAATGTTCCATCAAAATGTGAATATGTATATTCCATTTCCGTTAACTACCTCTAAACACATAGTAAGAAAAAAAAAACGTAACCGTTGAGTTCAGCTCGTTATGTTGATCTTGATACGGGAGCGATTATAGTCGTCAAGCCTCACAGAATATGATTTGAATTGGCGTGCGGAAATCTACGGCGATACTTGGTAATGCAACAACGTTTGCAGCGGCAGTAGAGGCAGCAGCGAGAGCTCGGTGGAGACGCGCTGCTGCACGCCTGCACCGACGAGTCAAAGTCAGAGTCAAAGCCGTCCCTACTGGAAACTGACTGGTGTACACCATCTTCTTTGCTTCGCTTTCGGCAGCGCGGTCCAAACTAATTGTGTCCAGTATCGCAGATGCGGCCGCAGTTCACCTCACGATCAAGTACAGAGACTGAAGCTCTCTCTGCTACCTGTAACAAATCTACTTGATCCTATTAAAATAAAGGGATATAAGCAGACTTGTTCAATTAAAATTTAATAAGGGAATTTACAGATAAAAATAGAATAGAAAATAGAGATAAAAATAATACAGCTAATTATAAAAAGACCTACCTAGCACGCACTCTAGGAAAGTATGGAGGTGGTAGTTTTATTATTAAATTACTTATTATTTAATTACTTAATATTATTATTTAATTATTGAACTACTGTTGTTCCTATTATCAAAGATAGAACAGGCGATGTGTCTAATTTGTCGAATTACAGGCCTATCTCGCTGGCTACTGTACTCTCTAAGATTCTTGAGCGTTTGATATATCCAAATTTAACACAAAATATAACTTTGTGCAGTGGACAGTTTGGTTTTAGAGAGGGTGTGTCAACAGATCTTGCTATTTTTGCGCTTAAAAATACAGTTGACAGTTACACTAAAAATAACACATCCGTTTTTGCCTGCTTCCTTGATATAAGTAAAGCATTTGATGCGATAAATTATAGCATCCTGTGGGACAAACTTGGAAACACTAATGTGCATGGTACTATCATAAAACTATTAGAATTCTGGTATGGTAATCAACATAATCAGGTACGATGGGGCGGCGCGCTGTCTGACTCATACAAACTGGAGTGTGGAGTTAGGCAGGGCGGATTAACGTCCACAGTACTTTTCAACCTTTATATTAATGACCTGATCGAGGAGCTCAGCGGCACCAGAGTTGGCTGTCATATTGGTGGCGAATGCCTTAATAATATCAGTTATGCCGATGACATGGTGCTGCTGAGCCCTTCGGCCAGTGGATTAAGAAAACTAATTAAAATATGTGAAAATTATTCTCTAAAGCATTGTCTTAAATATAATGTAAAGAAAACTGAATTAATGATATTTAGGAAAGGTAAAGGTCCTGACCAAATTCCACCTATTACCTTGCTAGGTGAACATATAAATATTGTGAGTGAATTTAAGTATTTAGGTCACATGCTTACTGAAACATTAAATGATCACCAGGATCTTGAAGGACAGAGAAGATCTCTGGCAGCAAAAAGCAACATGCTTGCAAGACGCTTCTCAAGAAGCTCTAACCAAGTTAAAATAACATTATTTAAAGCCTACTGCCAGGCGTTCTACACCGCCGCCCCCTGGTATAGCTATAATAAAGCTAATTATAACACTTTGCGGGTTCAATACAATAACGCGTTCCGCGCCTTGCTAGGGTTACTGTGGCGGTGTAGTGCGACTGGTATGTTTGAGGAACTTATAGTAGACGGCTTTCATACATCTAAGCACAATATAAAGGTGTCCTTCCATAAAAGACTACAAAAATGTACAAATAGTATTGTTGTACGAGCTACGCTGTACATTGACCTTTCGGTAGTTTGTACGTCATACTCATTTTATGCATATCGATATTGTTTAGGTGTGCATTTCTGTAACTTAGAATATAACCGTATCATTATAATTCAGTAGCAATAAATCCATCAAGGGAATCACTTGTCTGCTCATTTACATAACATAACATACCTTACAAGTCTACATAACAAGAATAACAAGTACATAACATTTTCACTGTTGGGAGTTACGCCCCAACATTTGGTCCTTCGAGCAATTTTGTGTTGTGTGATCGACATCTTTTACGGTCGCGAATCGGTTGGACTGGTCTCTCACAAGCGAGTCGCCCCAGTTACCAATTGAGAAGGCGCATATCGTAAAAGGGAAAGGTTACACAATACAAAGAACCAGGAGTGTGGAGCAACAGTCTACTACTCTCAACCAGAACAAGAGTTCGTCGTGAATTTATCGAGAAGTTTGACAACATGACGTCATCAACAAATACTTACGAGAATCAGCGCGAGCTTTACGAGAACATCAAGAAAGTCGGCATCAATATTAAAAAGGATGGCTGGGACAGGAAGAACTCGGACTACTTCAGACGGCGTTTGCAGATGCTGGAAAACTTATGGAATGATTTCCAGTTCAACCATGACCGTCTGGCTACAGAAGTAGGTGTGAGTCATCTTTATTTTACAAGTAATTTATATAACACAACGTTGCAGTGTTATAAAGAAGTCAAGCAGTTAATCCTCTTGCAACATGAACAAGTGTCGACGCACAAACGGTCCGTAGGACCCTCTGTGCAACCGCCACCGCTCGGAGCTACCTCTCAACAAGAGACAGCAGGTGCATCGAGCAAAACAGAACAACATGAGAGCGAGGAGGGAGAAGAAACCAGTAACTCAAATGAGAGCAACGGTAACAACAACATGGATCAACCGCCCCCTCGTCAACAACAAAGCCCTAACAAGACGGATACAGGATCCAATAGTAAGCTGGACGATTTATTACGCAAACAATCGGCCAACTTCAAGGCCTTCATGAGAGCAGTCGCCATCACTCAAGTGGAATTTATCTCTGAAAAATGGGAATTTCAAGATGCGTTGCAAACATTACAAGCACGTTGGTCGGCTATTGACAGTCTTCATTGGGAGATAGAGTGCGAACTCAACGGGGACAAGAACACTATATATGAAGAGCGCTATACAAGATTTGAAAGCCAATATCTTGATCTGAAGAAGGCATTAAATACAAAGATGTGGTCCGGAGCTTATCGAGAAAAAACAACACCAAAATTAGAAATACCGGTCTTTCACGGCAAATTTAATCAGTGGCTACCATTCAGAGACCTTTTCACGGAAGCCATCCATAACAACTCGTCCTTGTCAAAAGCGCAGAAAATGCAATTTTTAAAAAGCAAGGTCCAAGGAGAAGCTGAACGGCTGATACAACACCTACAGATAAGCTCGGATAACTATCTAGTGTGTTGGGACATTCTCAACAACCGCTATAACAATAAAAAACTCATATTTACATCGCACATCAACATGCTCTTCAACCTGCCAACCATGCAACAACAATCATTAGCACCAATTAAGAAAATACATGACGTCACAATTGAATGTGTGCACGCCATCAAGAATTTAGAAGTGGATGTCAGAACCTGGGATCCGCTACTAGTACATATTTTGGCGCAAAAGCTGGACGCTGGGACATATTCTGATTACATTGAATCACTGAAGAACTCGCGAGAATTACCTACATTAAAGGAGTTTCTAGACTACCTAGAAGCGAAGTTCACTTCAATGGAATCGTCGCAGCGTAAACAAGACAGCTATCAGAAATCAAGTTCTGGAACAAATCAGCATCAAGAAGCAGCCCATAACAAGAAACATTACAATCATAACATGAATCAAGCGGCTAGTAACAACAAGGTTACGAAATCCTACCATGCGTCAACATTTATTTGTCCACTCTGCAACGACGAGCATGGCCTCTATTTTTGTGCAAAGTTTTTAGAAATGTCGAATGACGAAAAACTTAACACAATAAACAAATTGCAAGTATGCATTAATTGTCTGTACAGCCACAAAGGCAAAAAATGTACATCAAGCAACCGATGTCGCAAATGCAAAGCTAAGCACAACACGTTAATGCACGAAGCCGCTGCCAAAAACAATGAACCAACCAATTCTTCATCTCACGTCTCTCAAAATAATGAAACTTCGGAGATTCTACTAGCTACTGCCATTGTTAAGGTAGAGGGAGCTGATGGAACTCAGTACAACATGCGAGCTCTTGTCGATCAAGGGTCTCAGATATCATTGATAACAGAACGCGCTGCTCAACTTCTTGGGAACAAACGCCAGAAATGCAAAGGAGTTGTCTCCGGTATTGGGGAAAAGGAGAGCAATTGCAAGGGCATAATAACAATTTTATGCAGCTCTGCCGTCAGCGACTATACGTTCAGTAAAACCGTATACATCATGAAAAACTTAATCAAGAATCTACCAAACAAAACTTTCTCTAAACCATCATGGCCTCAGATACAAAATATCAGTTTGGCGGATCCGGATTTCAATAGCAGCCGTCCAGTAGATCTGCTATTTGGAGCAGACATTTACTCCCAGATCATGCTAGGAGGAATGATCAGAAGCGATGACGTCAATCAGCCTATCGCACAACAAACTCAACTAGGATGGTTACTATGCGGAAACGTCCGAACATTTCATTGCAACGTAGTATTGAACAATCTGGAGGACATGATACAGTTTTGGGATTCCGAAGATATTAAGGATCAAGCCCATTTTTCGGAGGAAGACCAAAAATGCATTGAGTACTACGCAAAAACAACACAACGTTTGGAAAATGGGAGATACGAAGTGAGACTACCGATGAAACATGACTGGGAGCACAAACTAGGCTCTTCTAAACAGATTGCAATTGCCCAATTCAAAACATTAGAACGAAGATTGGGAAAACAACAAGAATTATCAAAAGCCTATAAAGAATTTATAGCAGAGTACATTGACTTAGGTCATATGAAACAAACAACATGTAACAAGACACTCGACTGCTACTTGCCGCACCACGGCGTCGAACGCGCCGAGTCAACAACAACCAAGTACAGGGTGGTGTTTAATGCATCCGCTAAAACATCTACAGGATGGAGTTTGAACGACCTTATTTACAAAGGTCCAAACTTACAACAAGATTTACAAACAACATTGATACAGTGGAGGCAATATAAATACGCCTATACAGCTGATATTGAAAAGATGTACAGACAAATTTTAGTGGCCCACTGTGACCAAAATCTACAACAGATTGTATGGCGAGAATCGCCGGAACAACCTCTACGTTCCTTTCAACTCGCCACAGTAACATATGGCACCAAGGCAGCGCCGTTCTTGGCCATAATGACATTACGAAGATTAGCAGAGGACGAGCGTCAACATTTTCCGGAAGCTTCAAAGGTAGTGGAGGAGTCATTTTACGTCGATGATCTCGTTCACGGATCCCATACCCTTGAACAAGCACAAAGGCTAATTTCGGACCTAAAACTACTACTTAAGAGCGGTGGGTTTAACCTCAGAAAATGGTCATCAAACGAACCTGCACGTTTGGAAAACGCTACAATACAACATAACAATGAAAACACTGTTTTCAATTTCAAAACGGATCAAACATCAAAAACATTGGGCTTATGCTGGAATCCGACAGAGGACAAATTTACATTCCAATGTCCGATTTCAAGCGTCAACAAAAAACATACAAAACGCAGCTTATTAGCTGAAATATCAAAACTGTTTGACCCACTTGGCTGGCTGGCTCCCGTATCCACAAAATTAAAGTTATTATTTCAAAAACTAAGGGAAGTCAAATTACAATGGGATGAACAAGTATCGGATAACATACACAAGGAATGGTGCAAAATACAAGCAGACATAGCGGCGATAGACCTGTGTGAAACACCAAGATGGCTCAGATGTGATGAGAAACAAGCAATAGAACTACATGGCTTCAGTGACGCCTCCCTGGATGCCTATGCGTGTGTTATTTACGCACGAGTTTACCCGTCAACAACCGTCACACTTGTCGCTGCAAAATCTAAAATTGTGCCACACAGAAAAGTAACAACATTGCCTAGACTGGAACTAAATGTAGCACATCTACTATCCAAATTAATGCAGAAGATTAAGGAGTCCTTATATCAACATGATATTCGAGTCTATGGCTGGACTGATTCTATGGTGGTCCTGGGTTGGATACAAGGCGACCCATCACGATGGAAAACATACGTAGAAAATCGAGTCCAAAAAATCAACTCGGTAATACCGCGCTCATGTTGGGATTACGTCAAGTCAAACGAAAATCCTGCTGATGCCGCAAGCCGAGGCCAGTACGCCGGTCAACTGAAAGAAAACAAACTATGGTGGCAAGGTCCTATGTGGCTGTCATCATTTGAACCAAAAAACCAAGTCAAAAAGGTCTACACGTCAGATCAAGATATAAAAACAGCAGCAAAGAAACAAGTCAATGCTGCCCAAGTCAATACAGAAACAACCAACATTATCGAACAATTAATACAAAAACATAGCTCAATTAATCATGTCATACGAATAGTCGCATGGATACAAAGAGCATTGAACTTAAAACTTGGAACGGTGGACTCAAAACATCGGCAATTACCAAGTTATCTTACGTTGCAAGAATTAAATCGTGCAACTAAAACAATTGTGAAACAAACTCAACAAAAGGTATTTGAAATGGACATGAGTCATTTACGTAAACACGGCAGAGTGGCATCAAATAGCAAGTTACTACCTCTCAATCCTTACATTGATCAAGAAGGCTTGCTAAGAGTTGGGGGAAGATTGAACAACGCAACAGTAACGGAAGAAATGAAACATCCAATGATCATTCCCTACGAGAGCCATCTAACGCATTTACTCATCGATCAAGCCCATCAAATGACGTTTCACGGAGGACCGCGACTCACTTTATCGCACCTTCGTCAAAAATACTGGATCATCGGTGGCGTGCGAGTCACGAAGATGCAAGTTAGAAGATGTGTAACGTGCCGCAAAATAAGTCCAACAAAACAACAACAAATCATGGGTGAACTACCGAGCGCAAGAATAAACCCTGCCCCGCCATTCTACCATACAGGAGTGGACTACACAGGATTCGTCGAAATCAAGATGAATAAACGCAGAGGGGCTAAAACAACAAAAGGTTACATAGCCATCTTTATTTGCATGGTAACAAAGGCAGTACACATTGAATTAGTGTCTGATCTTACCAGCTCGGCATTTTTGGCAGCCCTAAACAGAATGGCAGCAAGGAGAGGAGCCCCCCGCCATTTATACAGCGATAATGGCACGAACTTTGTCGGCGCTAATCGACTGTTAATGGAACAATACGGGGAAATAGAAAACAGCTACAGGAACGAAGAATTACAGAAAAAAGTCACCGAGATGGCCATACAGTGGCATTTCAACGCCCCGGCGTGGCCATCGGCGGGTGGATTGTGGGAACGAGCCGTGAGAAGCTTGAAACACCATTTGAAAAGAGTGGTGGGTGAGCAAAGGTTAACATTCGAGGAGTTCACCACTATCTTAACAAAACTAGAAGCTTGTCTCAACTCCAGACCTCTGTGTGCGCTGAGTGAAAATGTAGAAGATCTCGACTGTCTAACGCCAGCACACTTTCTAACAGGAAGGTCAGGGTTGACCGTCATCGAAACAAGAGAAGACGCCCGAACAAGATGGGAGCTGACTAGAAAAAAGTACTCAGAAATTTGGAAGAAATGGAAAAATGAGTACCTGTGCCAATTGTTAGCAAGAACAAAGTGGCAAAGGCCGCAGAGTAACCTAAAAGTTGGTGACTTGGTAGTAGTTAATGACGACCAGCGGCCCGCAGGAAAATGGTTGATGGGTCGAATAACAGACCTTCATCCGGGAGACGACGGGTATGTTCGTGTCGTAACCCTGAAAACAAGAAACGGCCTCATAAAGAGACCCATAACAAAGCTATCTATTTTACCAATAGACAGCGAGGAAAACTCCAAACCACAAAACACCGAAAAAGAACACAAAAAACAAGCAACATACGAGGAAACAACAAAATGTCAACAAACTGCAAGAACAAGCAAAATCAACTTCATCGGATTAGTGATGACCCTGCTATACCTACTGAATCCAGCAACCGCGACAACAAACACAACAAACTTTATCGAATTGCAACAAGGTCTATATTTCGATAAAGCAACCGACATGAAATTGATTCGCGACGAGTGGAAGATAGTTGCCTATTACGACGTCAAACCCTATTGGCATGGTACAGCAGTGTTCACTAAATTCAATGATCACCTCGAAAACATATGTTCAACATTGAATCAGAAGTCCCAATGTGACATCATTGCATTACAATTACGTCATGCGTTCGGTGAACTTGAACACTACAACCGCTTACTGCTGAATCCGCAAGGTCGGGTGAACATAAGAAGCAAACGCGGCTTTATCAACGGTGTCGGGTCAATCGCACGTTCCCTGTTCGGAGTATTGGATGACCAATTCGCTAAACAGTATCAACGAGACATTGAACTTATCCAAGAAAATGAAAAACATCTGGCTCTATTATTGAAAAATCAGACAACTATTATAGAAGCCGAATACAACATACTTAGAAGATCGGAAGAAACAATAGAAAAACAATACAAATTATTCAATCAACATCTGCTGAACCTAGACAAACTAACGAGTAACCTTCAGCAAAAGATTCAATCTCAAGAATTATCAATCGAATTTGTGATGTCAGCAATCGCGGCAAACAGCTTCTTAGAGCACCTTAGAAACGTTCAAGAGATACTGTTGGACACCGTAACCAACATTTACAATGGCAAGATGAACTTACACCTCATTGCGCCAGAACAGCTACGAGATGAATTGAACGTCATATCAGGCCAGTTGTCAAAGGATGTGGCACTTCCCATCAGGAACATTCAAGAAGATTTTTTCCGACTGTATCATCTTCTACAAGTGAAAGCAAGAATGTCAGAAAAATATCTTATCATTGAGATACGAGTGCCGTTAATCAGCAGAGAAAATTATGAAGTTTACCACATCATACCCGTCCCAAAAAGGAACGGCGGCGAAATGGTTACCCTACTACCTATAGCGGAACTATTAGCCATCAACATACAAAAGGATTCTTACCTCCCGATGACTACATCTGACCTACATCGATGTATTGATCACGAAAGTACAACTCTGTTGTGCCCCATGAGGACACCAGTATACCACATGAAATCGGACGAGAGCCTCTGCAAGAGAAGCAAAGACTCGCCTGGCTGCAAAACAAAACAAGAGAACTGTCTAGACACATTGGTCGAACTTAACAATATAAATAGCTACCTATACTTTTGCTGCAACGCGTGCAAAATACGCGTCATATGCGGAAATCAAGTTTCAACAGAAGTACTTAGCAACGCAGGGGTAATGACACTCGGTAGCGACTGCACTATCTATAGTGAGACGTTCACTGTTCATTCCCAAAGGCAATTTATGGATACAATTCGTGCCCAGGTCGAAGAAGTCACGATGGAAATTCCTCCAATCAATCGGATCATCAACATATCTGTACCGGTCTTAAAGCAAGAACCCAAAAATGAGACGATAATGGAGCATAGCTCATTACTGCGAGATCTGGGAAAACAAATAGAACAGATGAAAGCCGCGACAGCTGAAGGAATAATATCAGATCGGGTAACATATCACGATGTCCACCAATACGTTGTTATATACTTATTGGCAGCAGCAGCAGCGATAGCAGGTGCAATATATGCATATTACCGCCTTCGGAAACACTGGAGGAGTCAGCAGAAACCTATAGCACCACCTGTTCCGAATCCAGCGCCACGAAGGAGGTCAGCTGCGAGCATCGTAGACAACGCGGCATCTGACGTCACAGATGACAACAATGCTATGCACTTATCGAGTGCACACACACTCAACAAGGCAACTTCGCCTATTGCGCGTTGTCATATTATTGTATAAGACTTGGATTATATAACTTATTTTTAGATTGTATCCCCTTTTTACATTTTAGCATAACATTTTACATTTTTTATATACTGTTACATTTTGTGAGTGGGCAATATGTACGAGCTACGCTGTACATTGACCTTTCGGTAGTTTGTACGTCATACTCATTTTATGCATATCGATATTGTTTAGGTGTGCATTTCTGTAACTTAGAATATAACCGTATCATTATAATTCAGTAGCAATAAATCCATCAAGGGAATCACTTGTCTGCTCATTTACATAACATAACATACCTTACAAGTCTACATAACAAGAATAACAAGTACATAACATTTTCACTGTTGGGAGTTACGCCCCAACAATTGTAATTGCGGTATTTAGGACTTTGTATATCTATAACAATAAAACTGTATAGCTGCGAGTGTCTGGGTTGTATTGTGCGACTGTATTTACTGTATTTAATGAATGAACATTTTGAATGATTATTGTTATTATTATTCCCTTTATTCATTATATTACATATTTTGAACATTTTTAAATATTTCTATATAAAACACTATAAAAAAACATTTAAACATATAAAAAAATAGTAGCCCACCAGCGCTGGGAACAGGGTCCGAGCAACCGGTGGTCAGGGCTCTTGAGAGAGGAACCTCCTAACAATACGTGCCGTGTCCAGAAGTACTGCTTTCTGAATCAAGCCCTTGATCCAGCTGCCAAGCGAGAGCCTCCTAAGATGTTGGTCGAGGCTCTTGGCTATTAGGCCATTGGCCGACACGACTATCGGCACAATGACTGCTGTATTCACGTCCCACATGTCGACAACCTCGCGAGCCAGATCCAGATATTTGAATTGTTTATCTTTCTCTGCTTTCACGAGGTTCTCATCATGCGGGACCGCTATATCAACAATCATTGCGCGACGCTCCAATCGATCTATCACCACAATGTCAGGCCTATTGGCAACAACAGTCCTGTCAGTGGTGATAGGTATTATTATTATTATTATACTTTATCACTTGACGAAGCCCTATTGGTGGATTTAACTTTGTTTAGGCTAATATATGGGACTGTAAGATTGTAAAATTGTGCAATGCCTGAAATAAAAGACATTTATTTATTTATTTATATATAGTTCACGCACTTTGTTGGTGACAAATCAGTTCAGCACTGTAGAAGGGACAGGAACAGGTGTTAGAGTAGCACTGCAGGTCAGTTATCAGGAATTCAGGACAACTTCAAGGATCAAGCTTCAGGGAAACTCTGCTGGAAGGGCGTCGTGCTGTTCTCAGAGTCACGCACCAGGTCAGCTCTGTAGGAGGGCACCAGTGTAGTTCTTAGGGCCAGACGTCAGGGTAGCTCTGCGAGACAAGCGGTAGGACAGGCACGAAGACAGCTTCCGAAATTCGGGAGTAGAGGTCCTGGGTCACGAAGATAGTTCCGAAGATCGGGAGTAGAAGTCTCAGGTGAATCATTAGATGGATCCCCTGGTTAGTATAGGTACGAGACAGCAAAAACCAAGCTGTTTTCTGATGCTTCTCATGAGATCCCATAGTAGACAGCGGTAGCGGCGGTATCCAGCGGTTCGTAAGCTCGTTTTCAAAGTAGTCTTCCTTTTTCAATCTTCAAATATTAGTTGTCTTCTTGTGGCCATTATAATCATAATCATAATTCTTTATTTATCTCGACATCAAAAATTACAGGCACTGGTATTATGCACAAACTTAAATAGAGAAACGTGTCTGAAGTAGGACAATCCGGAGGTACAGATCACCTCTCCGGCTTATACAGGGTGTTAAACTAGTCGCGTGCCATAGCTTAGGGGTAGGTTCACAGAACATCTCCTTTATATGTTCTGTGGGTAGGTTCAGTATTGTTAAGGGAACCCAGGAAAAAAGAAAAATAATTAAAATAAACATCATCATCTGCCTAGCCTTTTCCCAACTATATTGGGGTCGGCTTCCAGTTTTACCGTATTTTACATGGAGCGACTGACGACAGCGACAATGCTTCGTTTTTTTTTTAATGTTCGTTATTATATTATTTTGATTATTAGGGATTTGCGTTTAAATAAAAATATAATAATGTGTTTAGAACACAATTTAACAAACAAACACTGTTTTAAGCTTTCACGGTTCATAACTATATGAGCTCCCGATATTCAATAATCAATAATCACGGAAGATATCCCGTAAGTGACATTTTAAGTATAATTTAACAAACTTTTAGAATACTAACACAAAGTCCTATTAGAAAAAACATTAACAAATATTCGTCTCCACTCCATGCTTTGTCCTACCGGCTAACTTCGGTCGTAAAATTAATTGCTTTTTGCACACTAATTAATCCGTTTAAGGTTGAATTTGCAAAATAATATGTTTATATTATAACGATAACTACTTATGTAGTAGTGGGTTGTAGTGGTGAGTGTTTGGTGACAGTTCTAGTTAGACTTTTGTTCGAAACTGTGCATTTCGGGTTTTTTTTATATATCAATGGCTTATGTTTAATAAACATTATTGTTAGCAGTGAAAGTCTATACAAGAAGCTAAAAAGTCTGGATTTGCAACAAGGGGGCTGGGCTAGATGGGATTCCACCAATCTTTATATATGAGTGTGCAGCTGAGTTGGTAACCCCGTTGTCACTTATTTACAATAAATCCTTAACCTCCGGGGTCTTTCCATCAAAATGGAAGGTGGCAAAAGTTGTACCTATACATAAATCTGACAAGGACGATTTAGTCTGACTACAGACCGATATCAATTTTGTCGTGTTTTGCTAAAATTTTCTAGTCCCTGATCCTGTCCATTTATTCAAAAGCACTTGAAACTGTACTTATGCGAGGAGCAGCATGGCTTTGTGGAAGCTAGATCAACAAACACAAATCTTTTTCTGTTTACCGAGCTGTTATCAGAGGCAATTCATTAAGGTCACCAAGCCGACGTCTTATATACGGATTTTAGTAAAGCTTTCGACAAAGTCTCACATAAAATATTGGTTCATAAGCTGCAAGCTCATGGTATAACTGGACCATTGCTTTCTTGGTTAAGCTCATATCTTCTGGGCAGCTTTTATAAGTAGTGATAAACGGATTTCAGTCTGACAACGATATATTTCTTCCGGAGTTCCACAAGGTTCTCATTTGAGCCCACTTTTGTTTAATTTCTTTATAAATGATATTCCAAAATGTTTCTTACATTCTAAGGTTTTATAAGTAAAATAAATAAATTCATTAAACTTTATTTCAGTCCATAGTTCTGTTAGTTTTTTTTGTGTGTTTTGGTATTTTTTATTGTGTTTTTTTACGACTTGAAAGTTGTTAAAATTATTAAGTCACAACAAGATGTCACCCTTTTGCAGAATGATCTCAATAGGCTTGTTAAATGGTGCGAACGCAATTCAATGCTGTTAAATCCCAGTAAATGCTATCATATCAAGTTTACAAGAAAGCATAATTTAATAAGAGAAGATTATGATGATGATGTGGGAGTGTGTGTGATGTAGTGAGTAAGGAAATTGTATTTGTTTGTATGGTAGATAAAAGATTATACATTTAGGGTCATTATGTTTTCAGTGTCTTCGTAGTCCAATTGTAGTAAGTATATTTTAGCTTATTCTTGGCTTCATGACTGCTAAGTCTTATTAAATTTGTTTTTTCGTTTAATTTGTTATATAATATAGAACTTAGGACATAATATTGCCGTTTTGCAAACTTTGTGCTGTGTGGGATATTTGGGCAAAGTGCTGGATTTCTGCGTCTACCAGTATCAGCATGCGGGAAAACTGTTCGACGTCTTCTCAGAACTGATGCGAGCACAAAAAGCTGTCGAATTGTTGGCACCTGACATTCTGAGTACAGCTGTGTAGTTAAGTATCTAAAATTAAGGCTTCCTTTTTATAACTTTCAGAACAGCTCTTTGGGCTCGCTCCAGGACTAGAAACTTCGTTTTTGTGGCTCCACCCCACACAGGAATGCAATAATTTATGATAGATTGACACAGAGCGATGTAGGTATATTTTTATAAGAAACTTCTTGTGATGCAGATTTTCTGAGAGTTTTAAACAAGAAGATCATGTTTCTTAAACTTGTCATTACTTTTTCAAGTTGTTTGTCCCATCTTAGATACTCATCAATTTGAACGCCTAAATATCTGACAACACTGGCAGGTGTAATAGTTTTGCAATTACAGTTTTGTGTTTTATCTTAACAAGTGTGTGTAATTATAGCCCAAGAGCCCGCGACGGCCAGACCTTCGTTATTCCTAACTTGTTGCTACACCCTGCCAGACACCCCTAAACTTGAATAAATTATACTTTCGTCATAGTATAAAAGCTAAATTTTATATATGTTACTTGGGAGTCTATAAAAAAATGTTACCTCAATAGCCGGACAATTTAGCTTTTATACTATGACGAAAGTATAATTTGTTCAAGTTTAGGGGTGTCTGGCAGGGGGTTGCAACTGTCATAAGTGTCCGGCAATGGATGACGAGATTTATAAAGTTATTCTGAAGAAAATATATAAAAATTGAGCTTTATACTTTAACGAAAGTAAGGTACTATTTTATACACCTTTAATACCTGTTACCTGCCGAAGTAACCACAACCCAAACTCTATAGTCGCTGGTCGTTCTTACCTGTATAGGGGGCATGCACAGAAAAAAATTCAGCTTTTATAAAATAACGAAAGTCTGGCCGTCGCGGGGCTCTTGCTCTATTATATTATACTCATCAGGTAGTTTGTTGTTATTTCTAATTTTGAAGGTTATATAATTAGTTTTGTCTAAATGAAGTGTCAGTAGGTTGGAGTTGAGCCAGCGCGTTATTCTCCCTAGGCAGTCTTCAGCCATTGCGCTTTACTAAAGCCCAACTAGAACCATGCACCACAATAGCAGTGTCATCTGCGTACGTATAGATTTTTACATTTGGTGTGGACATTTTACAGAGGTCGTTTATATAAATTTTGAAAAGGGTTGGGCCTAAAACACTACCTTGTGGCACTCCAAAATTGACAACTTGTTCGTTACTAAGATAGGAACCAATTTGTACTTGTTGTGTCCTATTAGTCAAATAGTCTTTAAACATCTGAAGTGGTTTTCCCCTGATACCTATTGACTCTAGTTTGGCCAGCAGGATGGGGACAGAGACCGTGTCGAAGGCTTTCTCCATATCCAGGAAGATGCCAAGACATTTGTTTTTAGTATCCAATTATCGTGCAATGAATTGCGTCAGATCTAGTACGGCATCCTCTGTGGATATGCCACTTCGGAAGCCATACTGATTATCTGCAATAATGTTGTGACTGTCCATAAATCCGTTTAGTCTGGAGTTCAGGAGATCACGAAGAAGAAGATTGGTTGCCTGTCTTTTATCTCCGTTTATAATGTTTTCTATTCGTTTTTTGAACCTCGGTTTACTATGGTTAAATAAATCAACTTACGATATTAAAGATATTAATTTCTCGTAACAGCATATTTTTTATTCTAATTCTTCCTAAAGTTGGATTTATTGTGGGCAACATGTGTGTGATCGTCTTGTGTGGATCCGGCTATTGAAATGCCCCGCGCCACCGCCGCCGCCGCCGCTAACTTCGTGAATGAGGCCTAAGGGCTAGCGCATACTATAGACAGGACTGTCTTTAGACAGACAATTACCCTACTAGTGCGATCGAGACAGACTATGTATAATTGCTCGCACTAGTCCCTACTAGTGCGAGCAAGAATACATAGTCTGTCTATGAGTCTAATTACCCTTAATTGTCTGTCTAAAGACAGTCTTGTCTATAAAAGTGTGCGGTAGCCCTAATGGAAGTCCACCATCTTTGACGAAGGGGCACTCTATTGGACACACAGCTTGTAATCAATCAGTCATTTTATTACAATATTATTTTAATGATACAAGAACAAGTCGCTTATTTGGAAATAGGACAAGTTGTTAATAAAATAATATAAACAAGTTGGGCAGTTGGAAGGAACACTCTTCTAATCGATGCACCGCAATCATACAGCAGCTGATATCATTTTTGATATCAATTCATTCGTGTTCTTTACAAATATTCAGCTGTGCCTCTAGCTCGTCCTTTAGCTTTACATTAAACAACATTTCTTCTGCATCGATTACTATTTTGAAAACTTCGCGCTTGACATTAATTTTGACGCCTTCGGGAAAGTCCTTGATAGACTCTCCGAGCTCAGCGAAGAAGTCTATGGTGTCGTCATGTGCGAGCTGCGACTCCTGTGGTGCCGGAGCTGGTGGCGCGTCTCGTGCCTGTCTCGAGCGAGAGGGAGCCTGATCGTCATCACTAGGTGAACTGTCACTAAAGTCAAAACTATGCTGTTCTTCATCCAAGATATTATCAGAATAACTTGAATCGCCGGTCTCCGACCCCGGTGCTTCAGTTGTCGAAATGTTAGGTCGATGAGTCGCATCCAGGAAAGACATCAACCTCTCATGTGCTGGTCTCCCAGCCCAATATTCCGCCTCGTTGACACTACTCTTGGCCCGCTTCATAATACTAAAGTAGTTTTGTCGAAGTAGCCTCCATCTTTTTTTGCAGTGCTCAGCTGTACAAATAAAAGACAATATTAATAACATTTTAAGTGATAATTGAATTCAAAAATTGAGTTTAAAAAAATAAAAACTGAATTATAGTAAGCGGAATAAATGTAGAACCTATTTGTTGTACCATATTTCACGTAAATAAAGGTTATTCTATTCTATTTTATTTTTACAAAATAATTTAAGTATTAATGTTGGGGGAAAATATAATGACCACCAAAAATAACTTTGTGACCACTAACATAGAACACCTACTGTAGGTGAAAAGTGACCCTCCCCTGCCTATACATTCTAGAAATTTGAAAATATGTTCGCCAGTACCCACATTTTTACACTACACGAGAAAATATACAGTCAAGATACACATTACGTCACAAAAATAGAAAACCTACCAAGCTCTAAGCTAAAAATGCATTCAACAAGTACTCTAGTCATGTCAATGCAAGGTTATAATTAAAAAATATATATATATAATAAAAAAATAATAAATAAATTGCCGGAAATAATTAAAAAGGAACAAAAAATGATTTCATTCATAAATAAATCACAACAATTTTTATTATATAAATGTTATTATACTATAAATGAATATCTAAATGACAAATTTTAAATTACATAATACACATATATTTTTTATTTTAAGTATTATTATCACAATCACAATCACTATCACAATCACCTTCATCGTTATCACTATCAGTCACCTTCATCGTTATCACAATCATCATCGTTGTCACAATCATCATCATCACAATAACCCTCAAGCGCAGGCCACACCGCCAGCTAGCGGGCGGGCGGGCTTAGGCGGGTGGGCGAAGCGAACGAAGGAAACTATACAAACTACGCGAAATATTGGCGAGCTAAACTATGGGGTTCACACCGAAAACTACGGACAGACGAGCGACGGGCGGAGCGCGCGGAGATAAACACTAAACACTACACTACTATTCGAAAGACGAGCGTCGACTAGTCTACTCGAAACGGGGAGGACGGGCGAACGAACCGGGCTTGCGGGCTGGTGGGCGAGCTAAGCTAGCGAAGCGCGGGCGCGCCAACGAGGTGAACGAGTAGCTTCGCTGGAATCGTCGGATATTTCGTTAGCTTAGCTCGTTAGGTTCGTCGGTAGCTCGCGGTGTAAACCGAAGTATGTAAAGAGGTGAAACGATGTTCGCCCACCTAGCCCGCCCGCCCGTTAGCTGGCGGTGTGGCCTTCCCTTTAGAGCTCATAAGAAACCTACGCATGCTGTAATGTGTATGTTTTTACATGGTTTTTTAGTCTGTAACGTTACATTTTCCCGGTAGGATCCAGAAAACTGTAAGGTCACACGGTAAGGTCTGGAGGGAGCACTGTTAAAAGAAATAGTCAAGGGGACGAGATATAAGAATGTATTATTAAATACCCTAACCTATGGCTGGAGCTACCTAACCACTAATGCCAGTGAAGCCGGCGGATAGAACTGAAGATGAGCGCAGGGTGGAATGAATAGCTAAGGAAACATCCACTCAGGCCGTAGCGGAGGGCCGAGGGACATCTGTCTTCAGGCCGTAAAGGAGGACCAAGAAACATCCGTCTTCAGACCGTGGAGGAGGGCCGAGGAACATCAATCCTCAGGCCGTAGAGGAGGACCGAGGGACATCCGTCTTCAGACCGTGGAGGAGGGCCGAGGAACATCAACCTTCAGGCCATAGAGAAGGGCCGAGGGACATCCGTCTTCAGGACGTGGAGGAGGGCCGAAGAACATCAATCTTCATATCAGGCTCGTGCAGCTCAAGCATCAGGAATCAAGGTGTTCTGGGTGAAAATGCGGCACGGAGAGAGGCCGACTTAAAACCTTCAGGAGAGGGAAACTGACCTCTATGTACACTTTTATAAAGCTTTTCAGACTTGGGCTGCTCTGAGCTCCCAACGTAGACTGCCAATTCCACCACCAGGCTCCTGTCAACTCCAGATGATTCACATTTTTATAATTTGGAAGAACTTAGAACACAATAAAAAGAAAAGATAATGAAGTCAATGTGATTTACCTATACGACCTACAACTAGCTTCAGCAATAAATTAATAATAAAACTAGGCTTGTAACTAACTGACATGACAAAAGTAAACAAAGATTCAAGAGATAAAAAATCCACAGAAAAACTTAAATAACATGAATTACAGGTAAAAGGTATGCTAAGCCTCCAAGAAATGAGCAAAAAGCTACCTAGGAAGGACGAATACTTAAATTTTCAGCTTAATAATATCCAAAAATGTAAGTAAAAAAACCATGTACAAAAACACATTACAATGCTCAATTTAGAAAAAAAAAGAAAGAATTAAGACGAATTGATAACCTACTCTTTTTGGAAGTCGGTTAAAAACAAATCATAATCATTTTTTTCATTCAAATTGTCACAATTACAATCACTATCACTATCACTATCACATCACCACAACACATCACATCACATCACATCACATCACATCACATCACATCACATCACTGTCACTGTCACTCACTGTCACTGTCACTGTCACTGTCACTGTCACTGTCACTATCACTGTCACTGTCACTGTCACTGTCACAATCACAATCACAATCACAATCACAATCACTACCTACCACTATCACTATCACTATCACCTTCATCGTTATCACTATCACTATCACCTTCATCGTTATCACTATCACAATCACCTTCATCGTTATCACAATCATCATCATTGTCACAATCATCACCATAACCCTTAGAGCTCATAAGAAACCTACGCATGCTCAATTTAGAAAAATTAAAAAAAAAAGAAAAACAAAATAAAAATAAAAAAATCAGACGAATTGATGACCTCCTCTTTTTGGAAGTCGGTTAAAAACAAATCATAATAATTTTTTCATTCAAAATGTCCCCATTTTGAATGTAAAAAACTTGGTTACGTACCGATCGGAACAGTGACGAGTCGAGAATAACTCCAATATTCATGATGTCCGCTAGGTTCCGCTAGTTATTAGTAAATGTTTCTAATGAACTGACCTGGCTGGTTCACGATGGTGCCGATCTCGTCCCAGATGCGCCGGCGGTGCGCGCGGTCGGCGAAGCGCGGGTGCTCGCGCATGTACAGCGCCTCGTAGCCGCGCACGATGCTCACGAAGTGCACGTCGCGCAGCGTCGCCACCTCTGCGTCTGCACCGACCCACCAACACCAACACACGTCATGTACGAACACCACACACCACTGTCACACCAAGCACCACAACACAAAGATGGCTAGTGCGAGTTATTACTGTTATTAGGCCTCGCGATTGCGTTATTATAGACCCCGTTCCCACCTATGTCGTGACAACAGATACCTGATCGCGTAGTTTTTAACCGACTTCCAAAAAGGAGGAGGTTCTCAATTCGATCGGTTTTTTTTTTTTTTTATGTATGTACACCGATTACGCTGAGATTTATGATCCGATTTACGTGATTCTTTTTTAGTTTGATGCGGAATAGTTGCCATTTGGTCCCATAAAAAATTGACATAGTTTGGCCCAGTAGTTTTCATTTTATGAACATTTTTACTTCAGAGTTGTGGTATAATTTCATGTATGTTCACCGATTTCTCCTCCATTTTTGGAGTGATTTTCAAAATTATTTTTTTATTTGAAAGAGTATACTCCTGAGATGGTCGCATTTAAATTTGGTGAAGATCTGATGCTGGTCTTCGGAGATATACAATGGAACTACATTCAAAACTAGACGGTAAATCGGTCGTGATTTTTGCAATCGCTTGGATGTTTATTGTTTATACAACATCATGACGTAACATCACGCCTGTATGCTCTGAAGAGGTACGCAGATGTGTACAATACACGCAAATTTCGACAGTTTAGATATGTTAAGTTCCATTTATTGGGGATAAGCCTATTACCATGACCTGCATTGTTAACAATGTAAAATAAATGCATAGCATATATTTGTATAGGATATTACGACTAAAAATGGAAAAATAAAAAAACTTTTTGCAAAAAAAATTAAACCGACTTCAAAACACAAAAAAGTGAAAAATAACTTTAACTTCAGAAGTCGGTGACAAAAAAAAAACTAAATCAAAAAAGGTAAAGTTATTTTTCTTTTTTTTGTGTTTTGAAGTCGGTTTTATTTTTTTTGCAAAAAGTTTTAAGTGTCGTAGCTTGTGTATTTAAATGGAGTTGTACAAATATAAGACGACATGATTACTGTCGTCCACGAGTTTTGCCAACTAAAACCCTACGATAAATTAATCGTCACAACATAGTGGGAACGGGGCCTTAGCGTAATCATCAATTTCACCTTAAATTAAACTAGCGTCGCGCGTCGTCAGGCAACTTTTTTTTTCGGATGGGAAATCAAATGACTGTGCTCCTCCCGCTCTGGGCGGAGCAGGAGGGAGTGTCAGACTTTTACTGACTAAAACCCATCCATGTTCCTTCATCGCCCTTTGTGTTCCGGAGCCACGGTATCTCTTTCGAACAGTCCCGCAATCCTGGCAGGAATCGGCCCTTGCGGACCCATTCGTACTGCTTTCTCACACGAAGCTAGCCCATAGCCCACCGTACACAGGCCCGCGCCTACGTTGGCCGGAGGCCACGTGGTGGCCCCCGACGCGGTCGGGACGTGAGGTTCTCTCCCTATCACGTTCCGCCACCTCCTTCTCTAGCATTACTGCTTCAGAAGGAGGTGACGGCGTCCCATTCCGTCTCGCTCCGGACCATGGCTTGCACCAGGGCCGGACGCGAGAGGTCGCCGCCGCCAATCGCCGCTTCGAGGAGACGGCGGTGCTCCGCCCACACGGGGCACACCTCCACCGTGTGCTCCACCGTGTCCTCCGGTCAATCCTCGCAGTGGAAACACCCGGGCGTTTCCTCCCGCCCGATTCGGTGCAGGAACCTCCCGAAACAACCATGTCCGGTGAGGACCTGCGTCAGGCGGAAGGTGAGGACGCCGTGGCGTCTTTCAAGCCACTCCTCAAAGAGGGGACTTATCGCCACTATTGTGGCGTGCCCTGCACGAGGTTGCGACAGTCGGACTCTCCATGTCGCCATGAGATCCCGCCAGAAGTCGTCAGGCACCTTAACTGGGAAATACAACCGCAAGCGCGTACCTGTCTTGGTTCTTTTCATTGGTGATGAAAACTCTCACGAGGCTCAAAGAGAAGACCATGCGGACTGCGCTACTCACCGTCACCTTCGTCAGGTCGAGACTCGTTGCTACATAGCATCGGCTCTTCGCTTTCTTTAGATGACATTGTCTCCTTGAACAAAAAACAACGGGTTATTGTACATTCGTCATAAAGTTAATTCGTCACATTTTTGTAAACTCCATACATTGAAAGTATATTCGTCACATGCATAAAAACTATGTGTAAATTCGTCACAAGTCTTCATAGAACCAAAGTTATTGGTTTTTAGCGCTCGTAATGAAAATGATTTGTAAAATCATTCTTTTCTCCTGCGCTCCTGCACATGCTATCACACGCTCGCTCGCTCGCTGTATCTATCTTTTTCTAGCCGTACCGAAGCAGCGAAGTAAGGTGGAAAGGCAGCCACTGCCATTCTTTTCAAGGAACCTCAGCCCTTCGCAGAGGAAGTACAGCCCGTACGATCGAGAGCTGTTGGCAATATACGAGGCAATCAGGTCCTTCCGTTTCATTCTGCAAAATTCGAAAAGTCTTTTTTTTCGGCGGTTTATCATAGATAAACGTTAGTAGTGGATTGTATTCGTTGGAAGTAAAACAGAAAAAAATGTTTGGAGTATACTGTTTGAAAACGATTTGTATGACGTAAATACTGTTTAAAGGCCTGTACTATTAATTACTACTAGCGATAGACTTGACTTTGGGAGGTTCGGAGAGGTTAGTAGTGGAAGATTTTTTTATAGTATTCAAAAGAAAATATTCGAAGCTCTTAAGTTGAGTCAAACTTATTTTGGAGCGATATTAACTGGCCAAGTCTGTTTGAAGATGGATACGATTACTACAAACGTTAGAATATTGACTGAGGTGGGTTCGTAGAGGTTAGTAGTGGAAAAAAATTCGATAGTTAAGTAGTAAAGATACAAGTCGATTAGAAGCTGAAGGCAAATCAACATATTGCAATAAATATATATTCAATTGTAAGGAAAACTGTGATTTTTTTGTGGTCGTAAATTAACATTAAAAAAAAAACGTGATTATTACTGTGATTTAATTATCTCTCTATTATTTTTCTTTTTTTTTTACCCGCAGTTTATTTTTGATTTTACAAATTACTTAAACATTTATTTGAATTCAGCCGCCAGTCTCTTGGGGACATTACCACTTGACAGTGTTGAGGAGTTTTTTGACGCCATTTTTTAAGTTTTTAGTTTAAGTTAGTTTAGTTTATTTTATTAGATTTGTAAATTGCAAATAATGTACCTACATACTTACTGAATACAAATAAATGTTTAAGTAATTTGTAAAATAAAAATTATTATTTTCTTATAATTGTAATGTTGTAAGCAAATCAGCCACTTGCAATACATGTTTATTTAGGATTAGGCGTGTCACGCAGGTCGCGCTGTCCTTGACAACGCGGCCTTAAAATAGAACAAAACCAGACAATATTAGCGTATATTTTAGCTGTAAGTAGAACTGTGATTTATATGTGAATTTCTGTGATTATTAAAAAATAAATAAATATCTAACGTTATAATCTACTTATTGTTTGATTTTTCTGCTGTCTGTACGGAAATAAACAATATGGCGGATTTTACTTCATAAAAATAGAGTTGTGGCGAGTTTACACATACTTTTTTTCGTGGCGAATTAACTTTGTGACGAATGTACAATAACCCAAAACAACAACTTACAACAGAAGGAGAAAACAAGTGTTAAGTTTATGTGTGTGTGTCGCAGCCAATTCGTATAAGGCCCAGCGCACACCGCTGGAGGCGCAGCGGAGCGCATTTGAAGACAACAATTTAATATAAACCCTAACTACCTTGATATACGGTCAATATAAGAATAAATTCGCACGCGGTACTCGGAGCGCCCTCAAGCTACTACAAGAGCATGCGCGCGACCGTATATCAAGGTAGTTAAGGTTTATATTAAATTATTGTCTTCAAATGCGCTCCGCTGGGCCTCCAGCGGTGTGCGCTGGGCCTCCAGCGGTGTGCGCTGGGCCTAACACGCCGCTTTATTTAAAGGCGCACCGGATTGAAAAACGCCGCCGTTATGTAATATGGCGTCCTCACGTTCAGCCGGATTACAATTCGGCTGAAATAAAGTACGCTGCATTGAATGAGCCCTTCGCGTTCGTCAAAGTGGCGTAATACCATGCCGCCGTTATACAACCGGGCGCATCGTCGATACGCCGCTTTGAAAGTTTTAGTTAGATTTATCGCCGCAAGTGGCGCTGCATGGTCATAACAAGAAACATGGCGTCGCAATCAACAAAGGTGTAACAATCAAATCGCCGCTTTTCCCGCATTTCTGTTTTTTTTTCTTTTACCTACATTTTGAGAATTACGTGGCAGGGGGCACCTAAAAGGAGGCAAATTTTTCATTCTTTTTGCGATAAGACGCACCGTTTTTGAGATATAAGCAAATATAGAACCTGCACTGCAAGTACGTAGCAATCGATAACGATCGAATCGGTACGATTCGATAAATCCGACTTTTCGATTGGTTAAAAACTCATTTTATAGAGAATAACTGTCAGATTTAACGAATCGTATCGAATCGAGTGCTACGTACTTGCACTGCTGCTACGACTCTACGTGACCCGCGCTCGCTATGCTCGTATGTAGACACGCGGGAGCGGGTTATTCCGCGGGTTATTTTAGCGGGTAACACCCTTTCGTCGACACTGTTGACGATCGGAAAAAAAAAGTTTCGTTCGTTCGCAGTGTCCATGAATGCTGGTTTTTATTTTTAAAATATGGAAATAAAAATAAAACATGACATGGATTTTCAAATGTTTAATTACGACGAAAGTCTAGTTTAATTGATAAAAAATGTTGGATGTTATTCCATTTAAGTTAGTAGATTGCGACCGCCATGTAGTAAAACAGTCCCATGTTTTCTTTTTATACCCACGAACACGGATTTTCCACTAGAACTACCTGCTAAATCTTGTTCCGACATGTCCGAATTTAGAACTAATAATGTACTGTATGTACCGATCAATACGAAAAACCAAGCACTTTTACATATAACCGAAAGAGGGCGCTGTTCATAGTCCCAAATGAGTGTACCTTACGCTTGATTGGATCTACGTACACCTAGCAAACTGACTCAACAATTTAGCAAAAGAGGGCGCGGTTCACAATTATAAAATATTTGTTTAAACATTCCTTCGCAGTGCAATACTAATGTTTCATCCACCAAGTTCTGAACGCACCTTTTGACGTTTGACAGATTACGTTTCGTTGTCTGTGCGAATCAGTGCGATGACGTTTACTTGTCAGTGCAATTTTGGTTGAATAATGGTCGCTCCGTGCTTGTAATTTTGATGCACGCGGCTGTCTTGTAATTATTGTTTGAAAACTTTGAGTTATTGTTAATCCGATGCAATCCTGTTCGGTGTTTGATATTTTGTTGATAATTGAGTGAAAATTGAGAAATCTCGCCATTTTGGGTCTTGACCGCGAGTAATTTGTTGGTTATGTAGACGGCCTTTTGTGTCTTTGAACGCCGTAAATTCCTAAATTCAGTGCTGGACTAATTTACATCCCCGATTGGGTTAGCAACCGGGATAAAATTCAGTTGGACATTGGTGGAAGGTGCCACGTGTGGGATCTTGGAAGGTTTGTCCGGGAGACGTCGGTACGCGCTGTGGGGCGTCCATGGAACCGTCGTAATCTCACATAACTACACATACACCACACAAACCACAGTTATACTTACACCCCACCCAGATAAGACGGAACCAGGGACTACGTCACATCACCGGTACCAACGTGATGGGTAAGTGTATCTGATAGGTGTTTTCACTTTGTCGATTGAACAAATATTATTTGATTAGGGCTCCGCGTAATCGCGGACATCGTGAGTCTGTTTGTGCAGTCTCACACAACTGGTAGCAGAGCGTGGTTTAATTGTTAAATTCACCACTTATTGTCGAGTTAAAAGTATTGAGAGGTCCGATTTGTTGCCCGTCAGCCTGACTCAAATTAAACATAGTCAACATAGATTGTTTGACATAATATAATATATTATATAATATATTATGATATGTAGTGTCCCTTGTGGCTTGTACTTTAATTTGTTAATGTATAAACAAGGTATTGCTTGTACAGGGTCGGATTTGAACTTGTAATAATTCAAACTAAGTTTTATTATTTGGTTTAAATTGTAGTTGGGTCCGGGAAAATTATTCCTGTGGATTATTTAATTGAATTTAATTTGTTTATTTGATATTTGTCCCAATGGCTTCATTGAAAGCTGTAAACCAAGCCATTGGTGGATTGACCTCACAGCTAAGATGGTTTGCCTCAGCTGCTGCGACCGCTGAGCGTCGAGACCTGGAAGAGGCCACGCTTGCCCGGTATGAGCAGTTGAATGCGAGATTGAGTGCGGTTGACACTTTGTTTGCTCGCTTCAATGAAGTGATTTTGGACTTGGACCTGGAAACATTGGGTCAAGCAGCCCGTGATAAGGTTGTTGCGGATTATGACCAGATGTTGAACCTGGGTGACATAATAAGTATGCGCGCCAGGGAAATTTTGAAGAGTCGGGACCCTGCCCAGGTCAAAACAGAGACCTCTATTGTTGCAGGCCCTGGACTTTTGGGTAGACTGCCTACCCTGGAGCTGCCACATTTTGACGGTCACTTGGACCATTGGTTAAGCTTCAGGAACCTGTTTGACAGTTTGGTTGATGCGCGCTCTGACCTCCGACCGGCCCAGAAGTTGGCTTATTTGTTGTCAGCCCTAGGAGGTGAGGCTCGAGCCTTGGTGCAGCACTTGCCGGTGACCGACTCGGCCTATCCCACTGCTCTGGAACTTCTATCCCGACGGTACCAGAACAAACGTTGCCTGGCGGATGTCCATATTGACCAGATCTTGGGGTTGCCGGCCATCACCAGAATGTCAGCGTTGCGTGCTGACCTTTTGAATCCGTTGCTTGCAGCAACCAACGCCTTGAAACGATTGGAGTTGCCGGTGGACTATTGGTCCTATTTCTTGGTGCACTTGGTGTTGCAGCGGCTTCCGTCAGACTTGAGGTCCCGTTTTGAGCAGAAGTATGGTGGGGATAGTGCCACCCATCTTCCCCCCTTTGAGGACCTCGTCAAATTTTTGGAGGATGAGTGTCGTTTCCTCGACAACGCCCGTGGTGCCACGGGGTCAAGCCAACCGCCCTCTCAGCCGAGGGCCCAGGGACGGACTAGGACTGTCGGGCCTGGTGATAGCCGCCCTGCCCCCCGTTTTGGTGGCACCCAGAGTAATCTTGTTTGCGGCTATTGTAAGGCCACGGGACATGGCGTACCAACTTGCGCGGCCTTCTTGGAGTTGCACGTGAGTGCCCGCCGCCGAGTTGCCAATGCACGCCGTCTGTGCTTTTCGTGTTTGGGGAATCATTTTCATCGGGATTGCCCCAACCCCTGCCCTTGTTCAATTTGTAGGGGCTCACATCTTGAAGTTTTGTGCGCCAACGCGAACCGCTCTGTCAGACCAGCCCCCGATGGGGGTTCGCGCAGGGGGGGGTATGATGGATATGAGCACCGGGCTTCTCGCTCGCCGGATCAGAGTCGAGGAGGGGCCTGCAATTTTGACCGCCGCACTCCACCCCCCGCGCCAGTTGATCGGGAGCCGCGCGACCGCCGATTGACCTCCCCTCGTGAAGGCGATTATGCAGCTGCTGGTAGACGACATTGGCCAAACCAGCACCGCCTTCCCTCCCCTCCGTTGGCGGAACGTCCCCGTTTGGAGACGCGCCCCCCGCCGCTCAGGCGTCAAGTGGGATATGCCCCTCCAGCGATGGCGCGCGGCTCGGGACATCGCGCGGATGAGGAGTTTGACTACTATCCTCATCGGGATAGACCCCAGCCTGGATGCAGCGATCGGTCGCCGCCCAGGCATTACTAGGAAATTGGCGCCTGTCCCGCTAACATACCTCCCCAGATCGACACGGTTTTGTTGCCAACGGCATCGGTCAGGGTCTGGGGACCCACGGGGAACTCTGTTGTGGCCCGTGCCATTTTGGACACGGGAGCCCAGGGTAGCCTTTTGTCGTCTTGGTTAGCGGGTCGGGTGAGCCTGGATGTCCGTGCCTTTTCAGGCACGATTAATGGAATAGGCGAAACACCTATCCCGACTGTTGAGGGACAAACCTTATTTGGGCTCACTCCTGTGAGTTGTTTGGACCCTAAGTTTTTTCCTTCGGCCATTGTTCTGACGAGCATTTTGGGCTGTCATCCCCAACGTCAGCTGTCGCCTGATATTGTCCGGTTGACGTCAGGCCTAGATTTGGCTGACCGCCGGTTTGATTCCCCTAATACAACTCATTTGATATTGGGTTCCGATGTACTAGGGAGAATATTGTTGGGTAATGTGAAAGTCTTGCAGCCGAACGGTTTGGTGGCTGTCTCGACCATCTTTGGCTTTGCGGTGATGGGCCCAGTGTTGAAGGCTGCCCCTCCACCTGAGCCTGATTTTGCGTTGGCGTGTGGCTCCGCTCTCTCTGACGCTGTTCAGAGGTTTTGGGAGGTTGAGGAGCCACCGCAAGTGGCCCGCTTGAACCCGGAACATGAGGAGTGCGAGTTGTTCTATCAGAACAACACAGGTCGACTCCGTTCCGGTCGGCTCGTAACACGGTTGCCTTTTGTTGCAGTTCGACCACCTCTCGGCGAGTCCAGACCTATGGCCGAGAAGAGATTGTTGGCGATGGAGCGCCGTATGGCCAGGGATCCGGTGCTGCGGCAGAAATATTTAGATTTCATGCGTGATCACGCAGACTTGGGACACATGTCGGTGTCAAATTTGGATTGGCGCTCAGTTGAGCATTACTTTCTGCCGCATCACGCGGTCCTCAAGGCATCCACCGGTAAGCTGCGCACAGTATTTGATGGGTCTGCGCGGACTTCCTCTGGTGTCTCTTTGAATGATTGCTTGCACTCCGGCCCCAAATTGTTGAGGGACCTTTGTGATGTCATCACGTCTTTTCGTCGTCATCAAGTAGTCTTTGTGGCTGACATCAAAATGATGTTCCGGCAAACGGTTATTCACCGGGATGACAGACGTTATCAGTTGATCCTGTGGCGAGAGAATCCCCGGGACCCCATGGTTGTTTATGAGCTCAACACGAATACGTACGGCCTTCGATCGAGCCCTTTTGTTGCTATTCGTTCGCTTTGGGAGCTCGCGGACCGAGAACGCTTGAGGTTCCCTCGGGCGTCCGCCATCTTGAAAACGGACTTGTATGTTGATGACGTCTGCACTGGGGCTTCCACGGTTGAGGAAGCTATCCTGTTGCGTGACGAGTTGGTTCAAATTTTGGATTCCGCTGGCTATGAGTTGCGTAAGTGGGTGTCCAACTCGCCAGCACTGTTGGAAGATGTGGAAGAGGATCATAAGCAGGATCCTCATTTGTTTGAAAATGCTGACAACCCTGCTATGTTGGCCGTTCTCGGCGTTCAGTACCGACCAGTCCAAGACACCTTTACGTACGATGTCGATTTGGAGTCACCACACACTTGGACTAAACGACTGGTATTGTCTACTGTCGCGAGAACCTTTGACCCGAATGGTTGGATATGCCCGGTATTGTTTTGGGCGAAATGTTTTCTCCAGCGTCTTTGGACCGCGGAACTTGGTTGGGATGAGCCACTTCGGGAAACCCTTTTGGAAGATTGGCTCCAATTTGTATCCGCACTTCCTGCGGTCAACGAGGTCGCGTTACCACGCACTATCCTCCCCCCTGGGAACTATACTGCTACCCTTCATGGGTTTTGTGACGCATCTTCGCACGGTTATGCAGCTGTTGTTTATCTGCGCACCGTCAGCGCGACAGGCCAGGTGAAGTTGTCACTGATCATGGCCAAGAGCAAGGTGGCCCCCCTCCGGACGGCATTGACCATCCCTAAGCTAGAGTTGTCAGGGGCGGCGCTTCTTGTGCGTCTCTTGAATCACGTTGCTCAAACTTTGGGTGGATCTGTGAACATTCGGAATTCTTACGCCTGGACGGACAGTCAAATTGTTTTGTGTTGGTTGAAGACGTCCGTCCACTCCTTGGAGGTCTTTGTGGCGAACCGAGTGTCACAGATACAAAATTCCGAAACACCTTTGATTTGGAGGCATGTGCCTGGAGACTTGAACCCCGGCGACGTAGCCTCACGTGGGTGCATGGCCCCCCACCTGATTGTGCACCCCCTTTGGTGGGGACCGGATTGGCTGACTCGCCCCGAGGATGATTGGCCTCGAACGCCAATTTTGATGTCGGATCCTTTGCCCGGGCTTAAGGTGCTCGCTGTTGGGACGAAGGATCCTCCGTTTGATCCGGATATTTTGTTGAATCGATACAGCTCCCTCGACAAATTGTTGAACGTTGCCTCGTGGATCAGGCGTTTTGGTCACAATGCTAGGAATCCAGGGGACAAGCGCCTGTCACCGGTTCTCTCTCCTCAAGAGCGACAGGAGTCACTCCTCCTGTGGGTTCGCTCTGTGCAGGCCGTACACTTTGAGAAGGAGATCGAGACCTTGAAGTCCGGTAAAGTTAAGTTGTCGGGAGCCGTTAGTAAGTTGAACCCCTTTTTGGATGAAACGGGTCTTTTGCGTGTTGGAGGACGGTTGAGGCACTCTAGCCTTCCTTATGGAGTCCGTCACCCCATTTTGTTGCCCAAGGCGGGCCATTTGATTAAATTGTTGTTGACTGATCGTCACATTAAGAACTCGCACGCCGGTTGCAATGCGCTGTTGGCCATTCTGCAGCGAGAGTTTTGGATTTTGTCGGCTCGTCGTACCATTCGTAGCATCGTCTTCCGTTGCATATCGTGTTATCGGACTAAGGCCCCAACGATGCAGCCCCAGATGGGAGACTTGCCTGCTGATCGTGTCAATGAGGCGAGGCCCTTTGCAGGCGTAGGAACGGACTTTGCTGGTCCCTTTTCGATAAAGACGTCTACCCTTCGCACTAGTAAAATTGTCAAGGCTTATTTGTGCGTATTTGTCTGCCTGTCAACTAAGGCAGTGCACTTGGAGCTGGTATCCTCCCTCTCGACGGAGGCCTTTGTGGCAACTTTGGATAGATTTACGTCTCGCCGTGGGTTACCTTCTCTGATCAGGTCTGATTGCGGTACCAACTACAAGGGTACAAGTAACTATTTGAAGGAAGTGTATGACTTTCTTAATGAGAGCCAGGTTGACATTGGTAACAAATTGGCCCGTCGAGGGGTCACTTGGTTGTTTGACCCGCCAGCCTGCCCCCATTGGGGGGGTATTTTTGAGGCCGCGGTGAAAGCGGCAAAGGGACTCTGGCGGAGATTGTTGGGAGACACCGTTTTCACCTTTGAGGAATTAGCTACGGTATTTTGTCGCATTGAAGCGGTACTAAATTCGCGTCCATTGTGCCCGCTCTCTTCGGACCCGAACGATTTGGAGGCTCTAACCCCGGGCCATTTCTTGATTGGACAGCCACTTGTCGCTCTGCCTGAGTACCCTTTTGTTGATGTGAGCCAAAATCGGCTATCGCGGTTTCAGTTGGTGCAACAGCTCACTCAGAGCTTTTGGAAGCGTTGGAGCTTAGAGTATCTGCACATCCTCCAGCAGCGCGTCAAGTGGACTGATAAAACTCATCCGCCCAAGATAGGAGACCTCGTCCTTATTAAGGATGCCAACCTTAAGCCTCTGTATTGGCGCCGGGGGCGCATTCTCAATTTGGTGGCTGGCACCGACGGGGTACCTCGTTTTGCTGAGGTTTTAGTGGATGGATCGGTTATGAAGAGAGCGGTCGCAACCTTGTCAAGACTGCCAATTGATTAGCGGACGGGACGGCCCGTCCGGGGGGGGGTAGATGTTTCATCCACCAAGTTCTGAACGCACCTTTTGACGTTTGACAGATTACGTTTCGTTGTCTGTGCGAATCAGTGCGATGACGTTTACTTGTCAGTGCAATTTTGGTTGAATAATGGTCGCTCCGTGCTTGTAATTTTGATGCACGCGGCTGTCTTGTAATTATTGTTTGAAAACTTTGAGTTATTGTTAATCCGATGCAATCCTGTTCGGTGTTTGATATTTTGTTGATAATTGAGTGAAAATTGAGAAATCTCGCCATTTTGGGTCTTGACCGCGAGTAATTTGTTGGTTATGTAGACGGCCTTTTGTGTCTTTGAACGCTGTAAATTCCTAAATTCAGTGCTGGACTAATTTACATCCCCGATTGGGTTAGCAACCGGGATAAAATTCAGTTGGACATTGGTGGAAGGTGCCACGTGTGGGATCTTGGAAGGTTTGTCCGGGAGACGTCGGTACGCGCTGTGGGGCGTCCATGGAACCGTCGTAATCTCACATAACTACACATACACCACACAAACCACAGTTATACTTACACCCCACCCAGATAAGACGGAACCAGGGACTACGTCACATCACCGGTACCAACGTGATGGGTAAGTGTATCTGATAGGTGTTTTTACTTTGTCGATTGAACAAATATTATTTGATTAGGGCTCCGCGTAATCGCGGACATCGTGAGTCTGTTTGTGCAGTCTCACACAACTAATAATGGATGAAATAAAAAAGCTTTTGGAAAATATGCAACAAGAAATAAGGCAACAAAAAACGGACATGTTGGAAATGAAAGAGGATATAAAAAGCACAATAAACAATAACATCAACGAGAAATTTAAAAATTTAGAACTGAAAAACGAACTTTTAGAGAAGAAAGTTGAGGAACAGACTATAGCAATCAACCACTTCGAACGATACTTAAGGTTGCACAAGTCAGTCATTCTTCCATACAAACGTAGTCTGGTGATTACTCGTTTGTTTGACGGTGTAGGTTCAAAATTAAAAATTGTATCAACTGGTATTTTCATTATCTAGCCCTGTATGGAAGCAGAATTAGAAAAAAAAAATATTGGTTTGGAAGTTATGACCGTCGAATCTTTCATATTTCAACACTAATTTTAACTCATCTTTGGGCGTAAATAAATGACCTAAGTAGTATGAAAATGGAAAAACTAAAACCATACAAGAATAGATAATTTATTCAAAAGTTAAAATATTTTTGTTTTGAACAGATACATCCAATAGACTTTTCATGATACCCGTACTCCCAAAGGTCTGCATAAAGAATTTCGCGCGCCCGTTTTCGTTGTAAATCATATTGCATTTCGCTACAAGTTGCCACCCCTGTCAGTGGGGAAGAGGGGAAGCACGCGGCGCGTGAGTGTGCGCAGTGTCTGTGGGTGCACACATGCTCACTTGGTTAGCTGCCGCCCGGCACGCCATGCTGTCGTATTACGAGTATACTATTTTATAACATTGAACTCTGGCTTGAATTTTGGATACCGATATTTCTTTATTGATAGTTTGTGTTTATTATTTTGAATTTGTTTCAAATTTTACTGACCCTGGCATTGGACTTTGGATTCCGATTTGATAGTGATTTACGGGTGGCGTTTGAATTCGATTTTATTTATTATGAATGTTAGCAGATTTCTCCCCCATTTGTGGACCAATTCTCAAAATTATTTTTTTATTTCTTTTTTGTCCCATTTAAATTTGGCCAAGATCTGATGCTGATCTTCGGAGATATACAATAGAACTCTTAAAAAAATAGACGGAAATCTGTAGTCATTGTCGCTTGGATTTTTATTTGTTATGACGTAACATCACGCCTGTATGCTTTGAGGGAGTACGCAGATTTGTACAATACCCCCAGATTTCGAAAGTTAGGTACCTACCTATGTTTGCGGATGGATGGACAGAGATTTTGTTGGCATGTCAGAAGTATTGTGAGAGCAATTTATGAATGTGTGAACCTTTACTTTGTTATTTTGTATATTTTAATGTTATCTCTTACTCTTTTAGTTCTAGTTTTAGTTACAGTAATTGGTTTAAATACAACCGTTGTAAGTAGATAAATAAATGTTATGTTTCATTTATAGTGGATAAGCCTGTTACCATAACATGTATTGTTAATAATGTAGGTATAATAAATATTTATGGCGACTTGTTTGGGAACGACTACCACCATCAGCCTTTTCCCAACTATGTTGGGGTCGGCTTCCAGTTTTACCGGATGCAGCTGAATACCAGTATACATGGAGTATCTGCCTATCTGACCACCACAACCCAGTTAGTAACGTGTAATACGATACCCCTTGGTAAGACTGGCAGTCAGACTTTTAGGGCCTCTGACTACCTAACGACTGTCAAAGATCTACAAATGACAGCCCGACCAACGGCATAACGTGCTTTCCGAGGCACGGACGAAACTCGGTATGTAATGGGTGGTCACCCATCCGCAGACCAACCTAGGCAAGCACGGCTTAACCTAACGATCGACCTGAGCGGCTGTTATTATTTAGCCACGAGCTCCGCTTGTTTGGGAACGACTAAAAATGGAAAAATAAATACCTAAGTAAAAATATTTTTTGCAAAAAATAAAACAGACTTAAAAAAAAACACAAACATAAAAAACACTTTGATTGATTTGGTGTTTTTGTCACCGGCTTCTGAAGCAAAAGTTATTTTTCACCTTTTTGTGTTTTTCTTTTTTTTAATTCTGTGATAATTTCTAAACTATTCAATCAAATGTTAAGCTGTAAAATACAATTTTAATCTAAATTCAATTGTCAAGATAATGGACATACTTATTTGGATAAGGATTAATACTGCAAATAAGATAGGTACCTACGTTGTCCTCGAAGCGGCGATCGGCGGCGGCGACCTCTCGCGTCCGGCCCTGGTGCAAGCCATGGTCCGGAGCGAGACGGAATGGGACGCCGTCACCTCCTTCTGCGAAGCAGTAATGCTAGAGAAGGAGGTGGCGGAACGTGAGAGGGAGAGAACCTCTCAACGTCCCGGCCGCCGTGGGCGCGGGCCTGTGGACGGTGGGCTATGGGCTAGCCCGCCGTCCGTCCGTCTCATGACGACAGGCCGTGTCGACGGCGCGTTCGTGTTCCACGCGCGCCTCAAAGAGAGTCAGCAAAAGGCAAGGGGTCCGTAAGGACCGATGCCTGCCGGGGTTGCGGGACTGTTCGAAAGAGATACCGTGGCCCCGGAACACAAAGGGCGATGAAGGAACATGGATGGGTTTTAGTTAGTAAAAGTCTGACACTCCCTCCTGCTCCGCCCAGAGCGGGAGGAGTTATTTGATGATTTCCCATCCGAAAAAAAAAAGGTACCTACGTCATATTTTTAAATAAAATTTCAAAGATAAAAATGGTTACTTAGGTACCTACTTTACTCTTTGTCTGGATAGAAGGTCAACCTATTCATACACGAAATATTTTCAGAGAATCATCCAACAGCTATAAGGAAGCCATAGCAACGAAATATTTTTTTTACTGAGTAGGTAGGTACCTATATTTAAAAAATCTCTACTTGACCCACACAATAAATAGGTACTGGCTCCATATTTTAACAACATCCATTACGCTAGTTTACTACAATACTACGTCAGCGGCACAATGCCTATTGTTGATAAATGTATAATAAGACAATATTACAGACCGCTATTGTTAATAAATAAACAGCCAATAAACAATTTACAAAATAACATAATTTTTTATTTGATGAATCAACAACAAGACTCACAGTCACATCAAAGTCACGCTGTCGAAAAAGCAATTATCCTGACTCTGGCTGTACTAATCAGGAGTCGCCTGTGGTTTAATTATAGGTAACTAGCTAGGCTAAGTAAATACCTAGGTATTTAACATAAGTAGTAACATAGTTGCACAACCTATAAAAACAAGTATAGAAATAAAGTAATATCAATGAAATTATTTTTTAAACTAAATAACAATATCTACCTACATTACTACCTACCTAAATTTTCGCAAGCGAACTCATTGCCACGTCTCGCAAAGTCGCGGGTCTACCTATTAGGAATATTATAGGATGTATGTAGGAGCTTGTCCTTTCATAATAACAACTAAATTGGGTGCATAATAATTACGTTTCACTGAGTGATTGTCCTATGTTGTAAATTCCAACACCTATTAGTTTGAGTTTACGTTGTCCTTCAAACATAAATCGCATATACGCCAGCACGTTCCAACGATGATACTACACAATTGCACCCGCGCCGCGCGCCACCGCTACAATGTCGTCCCGTCTTCAATGAAATTGCGCATGTATGCGTCACTCAGCGTTAGGAGTGTGTATGTGTACGCGCAGTAGCTTCCTTCTGCTCTTTACAGCGTCTATTCCTTTCGCTCGTGATGTCGGATGAAATAGCATGCATTTTAACCCCGCCCACCAACTAGTTCGTTCCGCTAACTTGTTCGTTCTTAAGGCGTAAAAATCTGATTATATTTGGGGTCGAAGAACAGGAAAAAACATATCATGAGCTAGAGAAACGTATAATAGAAATAATCAACATATATTTTGGCTTTCATTATGAGAATAACTGCATCGAGGTGGTTAGAAGATTAGGAAAAAGAAACGATAAAGTCAGACCAATAGTAATAACGTTCACTACAATGGGGTTAAAATTAAAAATCCAGGAAAACGGCAAATGCCTCGAAAAATCACCATATTATATAAACCAAGACTATCCCCTGGAAGTATTAAACAGACGCAAAGAGTTGCAACCCCAACTTAAAATTCAAAAAGAACTGGTAAAAAAAGCATTTATTAAGTATGATAAGCTAATTGTATTGAACAACGAAGAAACAAACACATCCTACAATTTAACAAACAAGAGAAACCTGTCGGAATCACCTGAACTATCCACAAATAGTAGGGAAGCGAGTCAGCATAACAATAAAAAACAACCAACCAAAAAGAACAAGACAGCTAACATGAATATGAAAAAGTATATAACACAAAAACCGATGCTTACCTTCCACTCTCTAGAAGAAGAAAATACCCAAGTCATATAACAACCCCCCCTCTCACGATCTCCCAATACGGCTTGCGGGGGATAATGACTACAAGCCTCCAACACACCAACAACTGTACATCTACACGTAATGAAATAAAACAAATTGCCAGAAACAACTGGATAAAGCAAGTAAAGGAGAGAAACCTCATGCAAAAGTTGGAGGAGGCCTATACCCAAACGGGGCCTTCACTAGAATATTTAGTAAAAAATATTTAGTAAAATGTAACGTGAAATGAAAATGAATGACGATGAAGATGTGTAATGTGTATGTGTGTAAAGAAATCTGAAAATAAATATTATAATAAATGAAATGTTAATAGAAATACTAAATTAAATATTACGATAATACTAAATTAAATATTATATTAAATGAAATGTTATATATTATGTACTGTGCTAATGTTTTAAATCGCATGAAATGTAAGTACTGTTTGATAAAATATCATAATGTTACATGAAATGAAAAATGTAATGTACCTACTAATGTTTTATGATAATGATTTTAGATCGCATGAAATGAAAGTATGTATGTACTATTGTTATGATAATATGTTAAATGAAATTATAAATGTAATAATGTTTAATGAAATGTTAATCAAGTTTTTTTAAATGAAAAGAAATAATAAATAAAATGAACTAATGTTTCATAAAATGTTAAAAACTTTGTTTAATGTTAAAAATCTTGTTTAATGTAATAATATTATATTATGCAGTTAATGTACTGTGTGAGACTGCACTAGCAGACTCACGATGTCCGCGATTACGCGGAGCCCTAATCAAAATAATATTTGTTCAATCGACAAAGTGAAAACACCTATTAGATACACTTACCCATCACGTTGGTACCGGTGATGTGACGCAGTCCTGGTCACGTCTTATCTGAGTGGGGTGTAAGTATAACTGTGGTTGTGTGGTGTATGTGTAGTTATGTGAGATTACGACGGTTCCATGGACGCCCACAGCGCGCACCGTCGACCCCAGGATCAAACCTTCAGATCCCACACGTGGCACCTTTCACCAATGTCCAACTGAATTTTATCCCGGTTTGCTCACCCAATCGGGGATATACGATAATCCAGCACTGAATCTAGGAATTTACCGGCGTTCAAATGACACAAAAGGCCGGACATAACCAACAAATCACTCGCGGTCAAGACCCAAAATGGCGAGATTTCTCAATTTTCACTCAATTATCAACAAAATATCAAACACCGATCAAGATGGTATCGGATTAAGAATAACTCAAAGTTTTCAAACAATAATTACACGAAACAGCGTGTACCAAAATTACAAGCACGGAGCGACCATCTTTCAACCAAAATTGCACTGACAAACCAACGTCATCGCACAGATTCGCACAGACAACGAACGTAATCTGTCAAACATCAAAAGGTGCGTTCAGAACTTGGTGGATGAAACATCTACCCCCCCCGGACGGGCCGTCCCGTCCGCTAATCAATTGGCAGTCTTGACAAGGTTGCGACCGCTCTCTTCATAACCGATCCATCCACTAAAACCTCAGCAAAACGAGGTACCCCGTCGGTGCCAGCCACCAAATTGAGAATGCGCCCCCGGCGCCAATACAGAGGCTTAAGGTTGGCATCCTTAATAAGGACGAGGTCTCCTATCTTGGGCGGATGAGTTTTATCAGTCCACTTGACGCGCTGCTGGAGGATGTGCAGATACTCTAAGCTCCAACGCTTCCAAAAGCTCTGAGTGAGCTGTTGCACCAACTGAAACCGCGATAGCCGATTTTGGCTCACATCAACAAAAGGGTACTCAGGCAGAGCGACAAGTGGCTGTCCAATCAAGAAATGGCCCGGGGTTAGAGCCTCCAAATCGTTCGGGTCCGAAGAGAGCGGGCACAATGGACGCGAATTTAGTACCGCTTCAATGCGACAAAATACCGTAGCTAATTCCTCAAAGGTGAAAACGGTGTCTCCCAACAATCTCCGCCAGAGTCCCTTTGCCGCTTTCACCGCGGCCTCAAAAATACCCCCCCAATGGGGGCAGGCTGGCGGGTCAAACAACCAAGTGACCCCTCGACGGGCCAATTTGTTACCAATGTCAACCTGGCTCTCATTAAGAAAGTCATACACTTCCTTCAAATAGTTACTTGTACCCTTGTAGTTGGTACCGCAATCAGACCTGATCAGAGAAGGTAACCCACGGCGAGACGTAAATCTATCCAAAGTTGCCACAAAGGCCTCCGTCGAGAGGGAGGATACCAGCTCCAAGTGCACTGCCTTAGTTGACAGGCAGACAAATACGCACAAAATAAGCCTTGACAATTTTACTATTGCGAAGGGTAGACGTCTTTATCGAAAAGGGACCAGCAAAGTCCGTTCCTACGCCTGCAAAGGGCCTCGCCTCATTGACGCGATCAGCAGGCAAGTCTCCCATCTGGGGCTGCATCGTTGGGGCCTTAGTCCGATAACACGGTATGCAACGGAAGACGATGCTACGAATGGTACGACGAGCCGACAAAATCCAAAACTCTCGCTGCAGAATGGCCAACAGCGCATTGCAACCGGCGTGCGAGTTCTTAATGTGACGATCAGTCACCAACAATTTAATCAAATGGCCCGCCTTGGGCAACAAAAGGGGGTGACGGACCCCATAAGGAAGGCTAGAGTGCCTCAACCGTCCTCCAACACGCAAAAGACCCGTTTCATCCAAAAAGGGGTTCAACTTACTAACGGCTCCCGACAACTTAACTCTACCGGACTTCAAGGTCTCGATCTCCTTCTCAAAGTGTACGGCCTGCACAGAGCGAACCCACAGGAGGAGTGACTCCTGTCGCTCTTGAGGAGAGAGAACCGGTGACAGGCGCTTGTCCCCTGGATTCCTAGCATTGTGACCAAAACGCCTGATCCACGAGGTAACGTTCAACAATTTGTCGAGGGAGCTGTATCGATTCAACAAAATATCAGGATCAAACGGAGGGTCCTTCGTCCCAACAGCGAGCACCTTAAGCCCGGGCAAAGGATCCGACATCAAAATTGGCGTTCGAGGCCAATCATCCTCGAGGCGAGTCAGCCAATCCGGTCCCCACCAAAGGGGGTGCACAAGCAGGCGGGGGGCCATGCACCCACGTGAGGCTACGTCGCCGGGGTTCAAGTCTCCAGGCACGTGCCTCCAAATCAAAGGCGTTTCGGAATTTTGTATCTGTGACACTCGGTTCGCAACAAAGACCTCCAAGGAGTGGACGGACGTCTTCAACCAACACAAAACAATTTGACTGTCCGTCCAGGCGTAAGAATTCCGAATGTTCACAGATCCACCTAAAGTTTGAGCAACGTGATTCAAGAGACGCACAAGAAGCGCCGCCCCTGACAACTCTAGCTTAGGGATGGTCAATGCCGTCCGGAGGGGGGCCACCTTGCTCTTGGCCATGATCAGTGACAACTTCACCTGGCCTGTCGAGCTGACGGTGCGCAGATAAACAACAGCTGCATAACAGTGCGAAGATGCGTCACAAAACCCATGAAGGGTAGCAGTATAGTTCCCAGGGGGGAGGATAGCGCGTGGTAACGCGACCTCGTTGACCGCAGGAAGTGCGGATACAAATTGGAGCCAATCTTCCAAAAGGGTTTCCTGAAGTGGCTCATCCCAACCAAGTTCCGCGGTCCAAAGGCGCTGGAGAAAACATTTCGCCCAAAACAATACCGGGCATATCCAACCATTCGGGTCAAAGGTTCTCGCGACAGTAGACAATACCAGTCGTTTAGTCCAAGTGTGTGGTGACTCCAAATCGACATCATACGTAAAGGTGTGGTCGGTACTGAACGCCGAGAACGGCCAACATAGCAGGGTTGTCAGCATTTTCAAACAAATGAGGATCCTGCTTATGATCCTCTTCCACATCTTCCAACAGTGCTGGCGAGTTGGACACCCACTTACGCAACTCATAGCCAGCGGAATCCAAAATTTGAACCAACTCGTCACGCAACAGGATAGCTTCCTCAACCGTGGAAGCCCCAGTGCAGACGTCATCAACATACAAGTCCGTTTTCAAGATGGCGGACGCCCGAGGGAACCTCAAGCGTTCTCGGTCCGCGAGCTCCCAAAGCGAACGAATAGCAACAAAAGGGCTCGATCGAAGGCCGAACGTATTCGTGTTGAGCTCATAAACAACCATGGGGTCCCGGGGATTCTCTCGCCACAGGATCAACTGATAACGTCTGTCATCCCGGTGAATAACCGTTTGCCGGAACATCATTTTGATGTCAGCCACAAAGACTACTTGATGACGACGAAAAGACGTGATGACATCACAAAGGTCCCTCAACAATTTGGGGCCGGAGTGCAAGCAATCATTCAAAGAGACACCAGAGGAAGTCCGCGCAGACCCATCAAATACTGTGCGCAGCTTACCGGTGGATGCCTTGAGGACCGCGTGATGCGGCAGAAAGTAATGCTCAACTGAGCGCCAATCCAAATTTGACACCGACATGTGTCCCAAGTCTGCGTACTCACGCATGAAATCTAAATATTTCTGCCGCAGCACCGGATCCCTGGCCATACGGCGCTCCATCGCCAACAATCTCTTCTCGGCCATAGGTCTGGACTCGCCGAGAGGTGGTCGAACTGCAACAAAAGGCAACCGTGTTACGAGCCGACCGGAACGGAGTCGGCCTGTGTTGTTCTGATAGAACAACTCGCACTCCTCATGTTCCGGGTTCAAGCGGGCCACTTGCGGTGGCTCCTCAACCTCCCAAAACCTCTGAACAGCGTCAGAGAGAGCGGAGCCACACGCCAACGCAAAATCAGGCTCAGGTGGAGGGGGAGCCTTCAACACTGGGCCCATCACCGCAAAGCCAAAGATGGTCGAGACAGCCACCAAACCGTTCGGCTGCAAGACTTTCATATTACCCAACAATATTCTCCCTAGTACATCGGAACCCAATATCAAATGAGTTGTATTAGGGGAATCAAACCGGCGGTCAGCCAAATCCAGGCCTGACGTCAACCGGACAATATCAGGCGACAGCTGACGTTGGGGATGACAGCCCAAGATACTCGTCAGAACAATGGCCGAAGGAAAAAACTTAGGGTCCAAACAACTCACAGGAGTGAGCCCAAATAAGGTTTGTCCCTCAACAGTCGGGATAGGTGTTTCGCCTATTCCATTAATCGTGCCTGAAAAGGTACGGACATCCAGGCTCACCCGACCCGCTAACCAAGACGACAAAAGGCAACCCTGGGCTCCCGTGTCCAAAATGGCACGGACCACAACAGAGTCCCCCGTGGGTCCCCAGACCCTGACCGATGCCGTTGGCAACAAAACCGTGTCGATCTGGGGAGGTACATTAGCGGGACAGACGCCAATTTCCTAGTAATGCCTGGGCGGCGACCGATCGCCGCATCCAGGCTGGGGTTTATCCCGATGAGGATAGTAGTCAAACTCCTCATCCGCGCGATGTCCCGAGCCGCGCGCCATCGCTGGAGGGGCATATCTCACTTGACGCCTGAGTGGCGGGGGGCGCGTCTCCAAACGGGGACGTTCCGCCAACGGAGGGGAGGGAAGGCGGTGCTGGTCTGGCCAACGTCGCCTACCAGCAGCTGCATAGTCGCCTTCACGAGGGGAGGTCAATCGGCGGTCGCGCGGCTCCCGAACAACTGGCGCGGGGGGTGGAGTGCGGCGGTCAAAGTTGCAGGCCCCTCCTCGACTCTGATCCGGCGAGCGAGAAGCCCGGTGCTCATCTCCATCATACCCCCCCCCTGCGCGAACCCCCATCAGAGGCTGGTCTGACAGAGCGGTTCGCGTTGGCGCACAAAACTTCAAGATGTGAGCCCCTACAAATTGAACAAGGGCGGGGGTTGGGGCAATCCCGATGAAAATGATTCCCCAAACACGAAAAGCACAGACGGCGTGCATTGGCAACTCGGCGGCGGGCACTCACGTGCAACTCCAAGAAGGCCGCGCAAGTTGGTACGCCATGTCCCGTGGCCTTACAATAGCCGCAAACAAGATTACTCTGGGTGCCACCAAAACGGGGGGCAGGGCGGCTATCACCAGGCCCGACAGTCCCAGTCCGTCCCTGGGCCCTCGGCCGAGAGGGCGGTTGGCTTAACCCCGTGGCACCACGAGCGTTGTCGAGGAAACGACACTCATCCTCCAAAAATTTGACGAGGTCTTCAAAGGGGGGAAGATGGGTGGCACTATCCCCACCATACTTCTGCTCAAAACGGGACCTCAAATCTGAAGGAAGCCGCTGCAACACTAAGTGTACCAAAAAATAGGACCAATAGTCCACCGGCAACTCCAATCGTTTCAAGGCGTTGGTTGCTGCGAGCAACAGATTCAAAAGGTCAGCACGCAACGCTGACATTCTGGTGATGGCCGGCAACCCCAAGATCTGGTCAATATGGACATCAGCCAGGCAACGTTTGTTCTGGTACCGTCGGGATAGAAGTTCCAGAGCAGTGGGATAGGCCGAGTCGGTCACCGGCAAGTGCTGCACCAAGGCTCGAGCCTCACCTCCTAGGGCTGACAACAAATAAGCCAACTTCTGGGCCGGTCGGAGGTCAGAGCGCGAATCAACCAAACTGTCAAATAGGTTCCTGAAGCTTAACCAATGGTCCAAGTGACCGTCAAAATGTGGCAGCTCCAGGGTAGGCAGTCTACCCAAAAGTCCAGGGCCTGCAACAACAGAGGTCTCTGTTTTGACCTGGGCAGGGTCCCGACTCTTCAAAATTTCCCTGGCGCGCATACTTATTATGTCACCCAGGTTCAACATCTGGTCATAATCCGCAACAACCTTATCACGGGCTGCTTGACCCAATGTTTCCAGGTCCAAGTCCAAAATCACTTCATTGAAGCGAGCAAACAAAGTGTCAACCGCACTCAATCTCGCATTCAACTGCTCATACCGGGCAAGCGTGGCCTCTTCCAGGTCTCGACGCTCAGCGGTCGCAGCAGCTGAGGCAAACCATCTTAGCTGTGAGGTCAATCCACCAATGGCTTGGTTTACAGCTTTCAATGAAGCCATTGGGACAAATATCAAATAAACAAATTAAATTCAATTAAATAATCAACAGGATTAATTTTCCCGGACCCAACTACAATTTAAACCAAATAATAAAACTTAGTTTGAATTATTACAAGTTCAAATCCGACCCTGTACAAGCAATACCTTGTTTATACAATAGCAAATTAAAGTACAAACCACAAGGGACACTACATATCATAATATATTATGTCAAACAATCTATGTTAATTTGAGTCAGGCTGACGGCAACAAATCAGACTTCTCAATACTTTTAACTCAACAATAAGTGGTGAATTTAACAATTAAACCACGCTCTGCTACCAGTTGTGTGAGACTGCACTAGCAGACTCACGATGTCCGCGATTACGCGGAGCCCTAATCAAAATAATATTTGTTCAATCGACAAAGTGAAAACACCTATTAGATACACTTACCCATCACGTTGGTACCGGTGATGTGACGCAGTCCTGGTCACGTCTTATCTGAGTGGGGTGTAAGTATAACTGTGGTTGTGTGGTGTATGTGTAGTTATGTGAGATTACGACGGTTCCATGGACGCCCACAGCGCGCACCGTCGACCCCAGGATCAAACCTTCAGATCCCACACGTGGCACCTTTCACCAATGTCCAACTGAATTTTATCCCGGTTTGCTCACCCAATCGGGGATATACGATAATCCAGCACTGAATCTAGGAATTTACCGGCGTTCAAATGACACAAAAGGCCGGACATAACCAACAAATCACTCGCGGTCAAGACCCAAAATGGCGAGATTTCTCAATTTTCACTCAATTATCAACAAAATATCAAACACCGATCAAGATGGTATCGGATTAACCATAACTCAAAGTTTTCAAACAATAATTACACGAAACAGCGTGTACCAAAATTACAAGCACGGAGCGACCATCTTTCAACCAAAATTGCACTGACAAGCAAACGTCATCGCACAGATTCGCACAGACAACGAACGTAATCTGTCAAACGTCAAAAGGTGCGTTCAGAACTTGGTGGATGAAACATGTACTAATAGTGTTTACGTAAAACTAAATAATTATATTTTTAAAGAGGATGTTGTTACATGTGATGTTTATTGTAAATGTTAAAGGTATTATTAAATGTAAGGTTTAGTGAATTGTATTGTAAGAAATGTAATTGTAAAGGCAAATAAAGGCTTAATAAATAAATAAATGTACTGTATGTACGATGCATAAATCAGGATTAGCTACCCAAAATGAACGATACTTATTATTGCAGTGCTCTGATTGGCTAATTCAAGGTCATGGTGGATAACGTACTAGAATAGGCCGGTCGGGGGTAGTGTGCGAATCTATTGTTACCGGCTACCGGCGCGGCATCGCTATACCCGCCTGCTGCAAAGGGAAGTTTGCAATCTACTAACTTAAATTCTACAAATGGAACAACATCAAACATTTTTTATCAATTAAACTAGACTTTCGTCGTAATTAAACATTTGAAAATCTATGACATGTTTTATTTTTATTTCCATATTTTAAAAATGAAAACCAGCATTCATGGACACTGCGAACGAACGAAACTTTTTTTTCCCGATTGTCAACAGTGTTGACGAAAGGGTGTCCGAGCGGGAATAACCCGCGGGAGCGTGTCAAGCCAAGTTCTGGCACGCAGCTCACCGTGTGTAATATTACACGAACCATTTGGAGCCAATTTTTAACCCCTCATAACTCAAAAACGATTACATCTAAACTTGTCAAATTTGGTTCATTTATTGAGACTGGCGAGATGTGTTCCAAATTTTATAAATATATCTCAAACGGTTATTTGGATATTAACGTCCAAAAATCGACACTTTTATGACTGACTTAAAGATCAAAACTATAACCCAGTTCCAGATGACTTAGAAAAATCAAATTTGGCATGCAGATAGATAATTAGGTGAATACAAACGAAAAAAATCAGAAACTGGTATTTTTTTATCATTTTATTATAATTTCATAATTAGTGCCTGTAAATCTTTATGAGTGGATTTTAAGATCTTTACTTGAATATGTAACGAGTTGAATACTGACCTTAATTTTTTTTTAATCCAAATATTTCCGTTTTTGTACTTATAAATAAGAATATAGTAGATTTTTGTATTTATTACGCGTACCTAACCGTATTCTACAACCGCTAGCGCCACCTATTATCATTCTCAGAAACTCACTCACTACACCATGCCACCTCCATTGATTTATTTAAAAGTGACACTAGATGGCGTATGTGTAAAAATAAAATCGACTTAAAAAAAAAAAAAAGCAAATAACTGAAAAATAACTTTAGCTTCAGAAGTCGGTGACAAAAAAAGCAATCACAAAGGTCACCGACTTCTGAAGCTAAAGTTATTTTTCAGTTTTTTGTTTTTTTTTTGAAGTCGTTTTTATTTTTTGCAAAAAAGTTTTTTATTTTTCCATTTTTAGCTGTAATGTATCCGATACAAATATTTGCTACACAAACTTCAGTTTGAAGTAAGCCCAACAAAGGGTAACTGCTATAAATCGTTGAGGAATTCCGTCGACTGTCTATGGTCCCCATCATCAGACCTGTATTGGCACCCATATGGGTGTAAAGTTCTCATCAATAGAAATGAGTCCAAACACAAGGTAGCTACTGTAAAACATTGAGGAGTTCCCTTGACTGTCCTTCGTCTTCATCATCAGACCCCTAATGACAGTTATAACCCATCTAGGTGTAAAGTTCTCATCAAACACCAGGTAATTGCTGTAAATCGTTGAGGAGTTCCTTCGGCTCCATGGCTCCATCATCAGATCGACTCCAGACCTGCATTAAATAGTAGTGCTGTAAAATACTTAGTGAAAAAATTAACAAACGCACTAGTCACCAGTACGATTTTCAAAGGTTTCCCTCGATTTCTCTGGTATGCTATCATCAGACCCTAGTTTCCTTATCATGGAGCCATCCTTGGGATATCTCCTTTCCAACAAAAAAAGAATTATCTTAATCGGTTCATAAACGACAAAGTTATCCGCGAACACTCATAAAAAAAACATATAGGTACGGTCGAATTAAAAAACTAATGATGTCCAAAACATAAATGTGAAATGAGAGCCAAGTTCGCTATTATGATATATATGCCTTGGTTGTTGACTTCAACGACAAAAGAAGTGAAATCTAAATGGGTGCCAAGTTCAATGGTCAGTCCTGAAATTTATTTATAACAACATAAAATATCATTTTTTCTTATAACTTAGAAGAATAAATATATTGCGGCCTAGGCCCAGGCCTTGGCTAGTTTTCATATACAAATTATATTATAGCAAGTTCAACCTGTTACTTAACGGTTCTTATTTTATTATTTCGAAAAATTGGCTTGCTGATAGAAACTAACCATCAAACATTCGTGTAACGACCGATACTACATCCCAAGGCTAACCAGAGAAGCTATTGAAATTTTAAAACACAAAAATTTCAATCGTGAGGACGGTTTTAAACTATCAAGTACGTGGAATCCAGTGATAAACCTAATAAAAAATAACATGCGTCTCCACTATCAAGAAAAACCTAGTGATACCGTGAGTGCGTTTTGTCGCGATTTACAATCGAGTTCCAGTAGTGCGCGTAATAAAAGACTAAGAAAGAGGGTAGACAGATTTGTCTGCTCATAATAATAATTTTCGCCTCACCCGCATACCTCTTCAGTATTCCCGCGATCATGATGCTTGCAACAGCGTCGAAATATCGGGAGCTCATCAATATGGAAAACCACGGATATTATCCCGTAAGTACTTTAAGTATAATAATTCGTATATTATAAGAACTAGCATGTTACATCTAAATCTTCAACCATGCTCTGCTTATATCTGGGTGTGAGTTCTGGGCTTACTTTTTATGTCATTTGATAGTATTTATAATAAAATACCAAAAAATAAAGGAGTTCTAGGTCCTTAGTGCTCCTTGTAATTAATAATTGATTTTCATATGCGAACACGAAATCTGTTCATGATTTTTGCTAATCTTAATCTTCAACCATGCTCTGCTGATATCTGAATGTGAGTTCTATGTTTTCTTTGTGTAGCACTATTAAAATAGTATTAGAAAGTGTAGACCTCTGGGTTCTTAATGCAACTAATCATTTTTTTTTTTTTATGCGGACACTAATTTTCATATTTTTTGCTAATCTTAATCTTCAACCATGCTCTGCTGATACTTTATTATGAATTCTAGGTGTTCTTGCCATGGGTTTTAATAGCCCTGTTATTGATGTATTTAAAACTGAAGAGTTGTCTGTCCGGAACTACTACTATACTTAACTGTACTATACTTAATTTATTTAAACATAGAATTTTATCATTACTTTCGCCAATCTAAGGCTTCAGCCATGCTCTGGTTACACTTTAGATACTCACTTTAGAGTTTTTTTTTTTAATATAAGATTTTAGTTGTTATTTAGACGTCTAAACCACAGATATTGCCTAAAAAAATCTATGGGAATCCACGTTTTATGTAATTATTGCCATTTGTATGTATAATATCGACTTTTTTTCTGGTTTTAAGTTAGTTTCTTTTTTTTTTATAGTCACAGAACTACATATATCAAAAATTTATTAGGAACTATAGAACTTATCTTTGAGCGCCTAAAACACTTACAAAATTTCTGCTACCGGAAGTTGACAGATCATATTTTCGTTTGACTTTTTTTTCCTTGAAAAATGGCAGAACTATTTCTGAAAAGTATCAGGAACTCTAGAACTATGCTGCATGCAAATAGAACTCACATTTTGTTATGCTCTGTTGGGAAATGATCTGCTAAGTTCACGCACACAGAACTAGCCAAGTCAGACCTTAGGCTACAATGTATTCTCCTAAGTTAAAAGAAAAAATATATTTTATGTTGTTATAAATAAATTTCAGGATTGACCATTGAACTTGGCACCCATTTAGATTTACTTCCTTCTTTTGTCGTTGAAGTCAACAACCAAGGCATATATCATAATATTGAACTTGGCTCTCATTTCACATTTATGTTTTTGATGGGTTTAAAACACACCTTTTTTCTGTCACAAATGTCGTGTTTGCTCCGCCGGCCTTCGGCCTACGCTCCTCATGCCAGCTAGCAAGACTTTTAGGACAATTTTAGTAGGTTATATGAAGTATCGAAATTGCCGACAATATGGCTAAACGTCGGACACCGCGCCGCTTTGTCGAACGTATCGCCACCACAATCCGGCTGAACGTGAGGACGCCGTATTACATAACGGCGGCGTTTTTCAATCCGGCGCGCCATTATGTAAAACGGCGTGTTATACGAATTGGCTGCGACATGTGCATGGTTCTCTTGGCGCTCACAAATATTGTCAGAGCGCTGTTGGTAAACATTTATGATTTTTTGTGGAAATTGTAATAATAAACATAAAACAAAACCGACTTTCAAAAAAACACTAAACGTTTTTGTCGGGCGAGTCACCTGGTGGCGGTGACGTCCACTGGAAGCACTCTTTGCGACAAAAACGACGCTATGCTACATAATTATTAGGTTCATTTTAGGCGTAAATGACGGAGTTATCAGATAACAAACAAACAAAAAACCGAATTGAGAACCTCCTCCTTTTTAAAGAAAATCGGTTAAAAATGACGGCGTTGGTTCCGTCCGATTAATATCGAAAGGCAATTCCGTCGATTTATACCCATGTACACCTTACTTGCTTATATTATGTTTATATTATATATTATTTACTTGATATTAACTACATCATAAAAGCTATACAAAAGCAAAAGCTACAAAGCACACATGATCAGTATACATAATTCAAAAAAGTAATTCTTACATTACATAATTATCGTCTAATTATTTACATTATTTGAGCAAATACTTACCTTCAAGTGTTGACTAGCTGAGACTATCCGTGTCCGTCAAACGTGCGTCGTTCGCGGTGACTGCGGACACACTAGCTGATAGCTCATAAGCATAACATACATACACACATGCATACTGGTGGACGCGCTGGCAGTTGGCACTCGGGCGCCACGTGCACCCGCTCCCCGCTGGCTTGTCGGCGTCGCGCGGTAGAGGGGGCTTGCGGCGCGGAATAATAAAATCATTCCATGCGACGAGCATTGACATAATAAAAAAATAACCCAAGATGCATAGTTTCGAACAAAAGTATCACTCGAAACTGTCACCAAACACTGTCACAAAACTACAACCCCTACACATAAGTAGTTATCGTAGTACTATAAATACCTATATTGTTTTGCAAATTCAATCTTACGCGGATTATTTTGAGATGTTTTTACAAAGCAGTGTACAAAAAGCAATTAATTTTACGACCGAAGTTAGCCGGTAGGACAAGGCGTGTGTGGAGTGGAGACGAATATTTGTTGTTTTTTTTTAAAAGGATTTTGTGTTAGTATTTTAAGAGTCTGCTAAATTGTGTTCTAAACACATTATTATATTTTTATCTAAACGTAAATCATAATCAATATAATATAATTACGATCATTAAAAAAAACGACGAATTGACAACCTCTTCTCCTTTTGGAATTCAATTAAAAACTATATTGTAATATAACCTACCTATAAATATATAAACTGAATCATCATCTGCCTAGCCTTTTCCCAAGTTTTATTGGGGTCGGCTTCCAGTCTAACCGGATGCAGCTGAATACCAATATTTTACATGGAGCGACTGTCGATCTGACCTCCACAACCCAGTTAGTACTGGGTAATACGATACTCCTTGGTAAGACTGGTTGTCAGACTTTTTGGGCCACTGACTACCTGTAACGACTGTCAAAGATCACAAAATGACAGCCGGGACCAACTGCTTAACGTGCTTTCCGAGGCACGGAGGAAACTCGGTATGTAATGGGTGGTCACCCATCCACAGACCAACCTAGGCAAGCACGGCTTAACCTAAAGATCGACCCGAGCGGCTGTTATTATTTAGCCACGAGCTCCTAAGTTCAAAACTGAATAAACTTATTAATAAAACGAATTAAACACATTAATAAAAATCGACTCCATTGAATATGAACAGGGTCATTTATATTACGTGACTAAAATAAATGAAAGCTGTAATGTATCGTTCTTACAAAGCACTGACAAAGCGGCCATTGATATTTGCCGACTTACACTTGGACCGTTGAGAGAAGTTTTTAGACAAATTAAATCAAAATCACATATTGCTTTCTATACAGGCTGTTCAACTAGTCGCGTGCCATCGTGCCATAGATTAGGGGTAGGTTCAGTATCGAAAGTAAAGGAACCCAGGAAAAATAAAATCTAAAAAAAAAATATATATATATTGCAAGATCAACCTAATTTAGTACAAATAGGTAGGTAAGTAATTAAAGCATTTAAACAAATAAAATAATTTTAATTCTAAACGATTGCTAATTTAAGTTAGTAAGTACTAAATAAGGTTGATCTTACAATATTGTTTTATTGTTTAATTTTTTATTTATTTTTCCTGGGTTCCTTTATTGATACTGAACCTACCCCTAAGCTATGGCACGCGACTACTTTAACACCCGGTATAAAGTGATAAAAACAACAAAAACAAATTAAGAGTCCTATTACATTTTTTAGGCAAATTTTTGATTTTTACTTCCTGGATCAAATTATTTCGGTCGGCGTACACGTGTCGATAATAATAGCGATATTTGGACTATTGTCGATTGATATTGACGAATATTAGAGACGAGACAGACATGAGACTGAGGAGCTAGCTGAATTGAGAATTATAGTAGGTACTTTAATTTTATTTATTGTATTTTTGTCTTATTATATTGACAAACGAAAACTAATGAAACTTATTCATTGTAGATCGAAGTTTTATATCATATTAATTTGTTTGATAAAATTGAGTTTATTTGGAATATAATGGACGCTGAATTAAGACATTTATGGCTTAAATTACTATTTCTTTACGATTTCTTTCGTGAAAACTAAACTCCAATAAACAAGTAAAACATTCAACTTATCTTTTAGTAATTTTAGCTTTTATAAGAATTGAATGTAACTATGTGAATAAGAGCGTTAAAGTTCCATCGTCGAAGCTTTTTCTTGCAAACTGAGTTCGTAAAATATTTATAGTAAATTACTCGAAAATGAAAATGTGTAACTCTAACTTACAAGAAAGAGAACGGCACTATCGTTATTTTTACCCGACTGCGGCGAAGCCCAAAAGGAGGGTTATGTGTTTGCCCTGTATGTATGTTTGTATGTATGTATGTATGTATGTATGTCCGTTTCTTTGTTCCCTCGTAACTCCTCAACGGATGGAGGGATTTGGATAGTTTATATGTCGTTAGATTCGTCTTGATGGCGCGAGTGTCACTGGCTACATTAAAATCAATAAACAAGGAAAATCGCGGATTTGGGGAGCCAGATTGTGGAGGTCGAATTTTTTTTTTTCTTCTAATACCATCGAGTGGGGTATCAAAATGAAGGGTTTTTAAAGGTGATTACAAAAATATATGATAAATGATAAATGATAAATGATGTTTATTTTGCAAGTAGGTTTTTACAAACACTTTTACACGTCATTTTTTAAAACTAGATGGGGCCGGTGTTTCGTACCTGACTACTCTGAGAAGAAACAGCCGAAACAAACTCAGAGGTCATAGTCTCTTTTAAAGTCCAGACAATCTTGCTCAATTCACATGAGGACTATGCAGATTAGTGTCTGAGATGGTCTTTTGAAGAAAGAACCATACAGATTTGAGTGGACCTGTCCAGTCAGTGCAAGCATTTGTCAGTTAACGTGTAGCTCGACTTATAACTCAAGGAGCTCAACGAAACGACGAACAATACCAAAGAAAGGACATTTGGGAAGGTCGCTTATAGTACTCAAACTGCCAGACAGTTGTGGGAAAAAAACAAACAAAAAATAAAAATGTGACCCACATGGTCCCCACATTCACAATAATGAAATAAAATTAATAACAAATTCTTTTCAAATGAATGTAAGTAAAAAAAAAAAAACACAAAAATCATTAAATGTCGCAATGATAATAAAATAAAAAAGTAAAATACTTAAAAAAATAAGTATTCATGTCAAATCAGTAAATGTCACATAAAACAATAAAAAATAAAAAAATAAAAGTAAAATAATAAAATACATGTCAAAAAAAATTCAATGTCAGAGTGTATAAAAGAAAGGAATCAATAATAAACAAGCGAAGTCCGAAATTTCGACATTCACAGAGCAAATTTCATTGGAGCAGCTTAATCCCAAGCTTTTTTATCTTCAAGATAGTGATTAACATGATAGTAGGCTTTCAGGCACAGCTTCCGTTTTATAAACGATTTGAATTTATTTAGGCTTAGTGCTTGAATTTGGCTCGGAAGTTTATTGTAAAAGCGTATACATTGGCATCTGAACGTACCTCCTATTTTTTTGAGCCTCGTTGCAGGAACAACAAATTTGTGTTTGTTCCTCGTGTTTATGTTGTGGATATCACTGTATTTTTTAAATAAATTAATATTTTTGTGGGCGTACAAAAGGTTTTCATAAATAAACTGAGAGGGCACAGTAAGAATATTAGTCTCTTTAAATTTTTCTCTGAGGGAGTATCTGGGACTTAATTTATAAATTGAACGAATTGCCCTTTTTTGCAAAACAAATATTGTCTGAATATCGGCGGCATTGCCCCACAAGAGAATACCGTACGACATCACGCTATGGAAATAACTAAAGTAAACTAAACGGGCTGTCTCTAAGTCAGTTAAATCACGAATTCTTCTAACGGCGAATGCTGCAGAGCTAAGTTTCTTCGACAGTTTGTCTATATGCGGGCCCCACTGAAGCTTGGCATCCAAAGTTATGCCTAAGAAGACTGTGCTATCTTCCGCTTTTAGCTCTTCATCCTTAATTAGTACAGTAGTTTCCACTTGTCTTACATGGGGTATCGTAAACTTAATACACTTAGTTTTTTTCTCATTTAGGAGTAGATTATTAACATTAAACCAATTAACGACTTTCGCCAGGGCGCTATTAACATCATCCGCAACTAACTGCTGACGTTTGAGTTTAAATAAAAGAGAAGTGTCGTCTGCAAACAATACTATGTCATGATTATCCTTTATGAGGTAAGGCAAGTCATTTATATAAATAAGAAACAAAAATGGACCAAGAATTGAGCCCTGGGGTACCCCCATTCTTACTACGGATCCGGGAGATCTTTTCCCTTTAACATCAACTCTCTGAATCCTGTCACTCAAATATGAAATAAGAAGAGCCAGGGAGGCGTTACGGATTCCGTAGTGGTGTAGTTTCCTGATTAATGTTTCATGAAGAACACAATCGAAAGCTTTAGATAAATCGCAAAAAATGCCCAAAGCATCGCATTTGTCCTCCCAGGCATTATAAATGTGTCCTAAAAGTTCAACACCGGCTAGTAGTTGAACGACCCCTTGTAAAACCAAACTGTTTTTTATGTAATAACTTATATTTATTGAAAAAACTTTGCATTTGTGCCAAAATGAATTTTTCAAAAATTTTACTAAACGTGGGTAGTACTGAAATGGGTCTATAATTAGTGGGGTCTGATGTACTACCCGATTTAAACAATGGTATTATCCCTACTAATATCCCTATCCCTACTAATATTATAAATGCGAAAGTAACTCTGTCTGTCTGTCTGTCTGTCTGTTACCTTTTCACGCCTAAACCGCTGAACCGATTTTGATGAATTTTGGTATAGAGATAGATGGAACCTTGGGAAAGGACATAGGGTACTTTTTATCCAGATCCCGATCCCGATCCCGGAATTATACGGGTGGAAACGCAGAGTGCAGTTGTGTATCGTATATCCCTACTAAATGAATTTTGGTATAGAGATAGATGGAACCTTGGAAAAGGACAAAGGCAACCTTTTATCCCGATCCCGATCCCGTAATTATGCGAGTGATAGATAACGCAGGGTGCAGTTATGTATCGTATATGCCTACTAAATGAATTTTGGTATAGAGATAGATGGAACCTTGGGAAAGGACATCTTTACTTTTTATCCAATGATTGTGATTACGATGATGATGATTGTGATGATGATGACGATGATTGTGATGATGATGATTTTGATTACGATTATAATGATTGTGATTACGATGATGATGATTGTGATAATGATGATTGTGATAACGATGATAATGATTGTGATTACAATGATAATAAGTGTGATAACGATGATGGTGATTGTGATAGTGATTGTGATTGTGATTGTAATGGTGATGGTGATTGTGATGGTGATTGTGATTGTGATGGTGATTGTGATGGTGATTGTGATGGTGATTGTGATGGTGATTGTGATGGTGATTGTGATGGTGATTGTGATGGTGATTGTGATGGTGATAGTGATGGTGATTGTGATGGTGATTGTGATGGTGATTGTGATTGTGATTGTGATGGTGATTGTGATGGTGATTGAGATAGTGATGGTGAGTGTGATAATGACTGTGATTACGATGATAATTATTGAGATAACGATGATGGTGATTGTGATAGTTATTTTGATGATGATTGTGATGGTGATTGTGATAGTGATTGTGATAGTGATGGTGATGGTGAGTGTGATAATGACTGTGATTACGATGATAATTATTGTGATAACGATGATGGTGTGGTGATTGTGATAGTTATTTTGATGGTGATTGTGATGGTGATGGTGATTGTGATAGTAATTGTGATAGCGATAGTGATGGGGATAGTGATGGTGATTGTGATTGTGTTAGTGATTGTTATGGTGATTGTGACGGTGATTGTGATAATGATTGTGGTAATTATGGTGGTTGTGTTAATGATGATAATTGGTGATAATGATGGTGATGGGGATTGTGATGGTGATTGTGATTGTGACAGTGATAGTGATGGTGATTGTGATAATGATGGCGGTTGTGATAGTGATGGTGATTGTAATAATAATAATTGTGATGATTATGAAATGCGGCACATAGATAGTTTATAACCTGGATTAACATGGAGGACACTATTATCCCTTTAGTATGATCCAGTGGGACAGTTACCGAACTTCACGCGGGCGAAGCCGCGGGCAACAGCTAGTTTTACTATATTTCATCAGATCAGGAAACTCACCACGGTCAATACAATCGTTAAATATTACAGCTAATGAAGGAGCTACAATGTTTATAATGGATTTAGCAACTTCCACAGAATGACCCCATAGATCGGCGGTCTTTTTAACATTTAAGGTGTGAAAAGTTTTAATTATATCTTTACAGGTGACATATTCAAAATTAAATTCGGAATCACAGACTGAAACGTTTTCCCTTAGTAAAGACTCGGCAGCAGCAGGTGACGAGTTTAGCGATTTAGTAGTCGATACGGGAATATCCGCAAAGAAATTTTCAAAGGCTGTGGCAACTTGAGTGTCTGAATTTAAAATTTTATCGCCAATAGCAAGGCTGTAGTCACTGTTTCGGTTGCAAGACTTTCCCGTTTCGCTATTAATAATATTCCATGTCATTCTAATTACATTATATATATGCACCTTATATGTTTGAATGTAATTCGAAATGACAAATAGTATAAAAGTAAATAAAATTCTAAGTTTTGGCACGTTCTGCAGCCTGAACGGCTAGATGGATTTTAGCTTGAGAGGTGTCATTAGATTCGTATTTACTGTGAGAGTGACTCTGGGTAGAAAATGGCGGATTTTTAGCGCCAAATTCAAATGTTTGGCACGCTCTGTAGCCTGAACGGCTCAATATAGGGGGTGCGTAGGTACCATTTGATATAATAACAAAAGTTCTAACGACCACATGACCTAATATTTAGTTGGTTTAATATAGAAAATCTATAGTAACCTTTAATATAATATTGAAACGTCTACTTTGGTTTGTATGTGTCGCAGCCAACTAGTTTAATTAGCCGTTCAATCAACTCTTAAATCTCGTCTAAACAGCTTTAAGGTGTTATAAATAAATAAATAAATAAATATAAGTTCGGGACTTAGGGCACCCCGATGTTAGGTTAGTTAGGTTCCTTCAAACCCAGCAAGACAGGAATAGGAGCTCCGCATAGCGGGGCTCCGTTGTCTACGCTTTTTAAGCGAATAGAAAGTGGTTCGGGACTTGGGGCACCCCGATGTTAGGTCCCTGTAAACCCTGCAAGACAGAAATAGGAGCCCCGCATAGCGGGGCTCCGTCGATTACGCTTTTTTAAGCGAATATAAAGTGGTTCGGGACTTGGGGCACCCCGATGTTAGATTAGTTAGGTTCCTTTAAACCCTGCAAGACAGAAATAGGAGCCCCGCGTAGCGGGGCTCCGTCGACTACGGTTTTTAAGCGAATAGAAAGTGGTTCGGGACTTGGGGCACCCCGATGTTAGGTTAGTTAGGTTCCTTTACACCCTGCAAGACAGAAATAGGAGCCACGCATAACGTTGTCTCCGTTGACTACACTTTTTGGCCAATATTAAGTGTTTTGAGGTTAGGGCACCCCGAGTTAGTTGAACGGCTAATTAAACTAGTTGGCTGCGACATATAGGTACTTATGCAAAAACTGATTCGATTATAGACGCCTGAGATTTTCGTGCTTCCCCCCGATCCCCTCTATTCTTGGTGAATCATTTGGGTTAGATGAAGTTATAACCGTATGAAGTTTCCTGATATTTACTGATTAATTACAGAATTTAGGCTGATAATGAGTAAATTTGAAAACTATTTCAAATGAAAATAGGTCAACTAAATGTTATATAGTAAAAAGAGCATTATACAAATTGAAAGTTACATGAAATTAATGTTATACTAAATGTAATTAGAGCAAAAGAAGTTTATATGAAATGTTACATTAGATGTCATGAAATTTGGTTATTTGTTTTTATAGCATATGAAAATTATATCTTAGGAAGGTTATTTCAAGTGATAATGTACTATTTGTTATTATAACATAATATTACACACCCCAATAAAGGGCACATCATGAGGATTTTAAAAGATTATAATATCTATGTCACTAAAATGTGTAAAATAAAAAAATAATTAAAGAAATTAAAAAACCCGACTGCGTAAAAAAACCTAATTACTTTAAATAAAAAAAAATAAGAACTGAAAAGAATAAAACAAGCTCAGGAGACAGGACATATTGACTGCAACAGTCGGGACCCATTAAATAATCTAGACTAAAATCATTACATACAATATGGGTCCCGACTGTTGCAGTCAATATGTCCTGTCTCCTGAGCTTGTTTTATTCTTTTCAGTTCTTATTTTTTTTATTTAAAGTAATTAGGTTTTTTAAGCAAATAATTAAAATATCTTACTGCTGCTGAGAATGACTGCGTTAAAAATCATGGATTTACGTAAAAAATGTAATAGGACTCTTAATAATTTTTTTTTACTTACTGAAAAAAACTTTTTGCAAAAAAAACACCGACTTCAAAAAACACAAAAAAGTGAAAAATAACTTTAGCTTCAGAAATCGGAGACCTTTGTTTGATTCATTTAGTTTTTTTTTTGTCACCGTACCTATTTTTCCATTTTTAGTTGTATTATCCTATACAAATAATATTTGCTATGCATTTATTTTACACTGTTAACAACACATGTCATGGTACTAGGCTTATCCCCAATAAATGGAACTTAACATACCTAAACTGTCGAAATTTGGGTGTATTGTACACATCTGCCCGTCGTCCCCTCAGAGCATGCAGGCGTGATGTTACGTCATGATGTTGCATAAATAATATATATAAAAATAATACATGAAATTATACCACCCGACTGAAGTAAAAATGTTCATAAAATGAAATCTACTGGGTCAAACTATGTTAAATTTTTATGGGACCAAACTCAGGACCAAATGACAACTATTTCGCATCAAACTAAAGAAGAATCACGTAAATCGGATCATAAATCTCAGCGTAATCTGTGTGCATACATAAAAAAATAAAAATAAAAAATACCAATCGAATTAAGAACCTCCTCCTTTTTTAAATCGGTTAATGAAGTCGGTTAAAAATACGATGTCCCATCGGTTAAAATTTCCATTACTGGACATCGATTTAAGGGGCGAGGGGGAGGGGGGAGGGGAGGGGGAGGGGCGGGGGGAGGGGGAGGGGGGCATCTAGTACTAGTCAGATTTATAATTACAATCGATTATTTTTTCTTAGCTTTCTTTGAAAAATAATCAATTATTTTATAATAATAATATTTTTCCTAATTTGTCAAATATAATCCAAAATAAACGCCAAAAATATTATACTATTCAATGGTTAATCGAGTTTTTGTAATAATTATATTGCTTAGTAAATTGAGCACCAAATTTTAATGAAGTGGTTGATGACAAACAAGTTTTGCCTAGGCCGACTTGGGGGGGCACCCCGACACGGATAGATTAGGTTAGAACTTTAGAAGGGTATGGCGGGGTCGAATGAGCGAGCGAAGAGAGAGAGAGAGACGAGATCTGTTTTTTTTTTAATAGGACTTTGTGTTAGTATTTTAAGAGTTTGTTAAATTGTGTTCTAAACACATTATTGACGTGACAACGTCTTATAAATTGGTTTGCCGGGTGACACTTCAAGAAACTGCGTTACGCTCCGCTCACGTTATGCCTTCTTCCTACTATACGAATGAATATTCACATTAAAATTATTTTACCACTCAAAGTCGTTGTCACGTAAAACTTTCGCCCGTATACCGACTTTACAGGCAACCAATTTTTTATATTTTATCTAAACGTGTATCCCTATTAATCAATATAATATAAGGCTGCGCTTTAGAATCGTGCGTCACGCGGAGGGGCGTAAAATGGGTTAAAGCTGGTAGGGATTGGGTCTCCGATTATAATGCTATCACTTCTATTATTAGGAAATGCATATTTTCGAGAAAAATTTTCTAACCTCAAATCAGCTTCATAGCGAAAACGGAACGTTAAAATGGGCGATTGACAACCAAATCTGTTCCACATATTGTCTATGGTGCAAAATGACGTGAAAAATCTGCAAAACGGAACGTAAAAAAAAAAAAAAGTATGTTATTGTGTCACTGTCATGTCGTTTGTTCATTCCGTTTCTCCTCGAGTTGCGTAGGCAATGTTAATAGAAACTGAGAATGCGATTAGGATAATTTGGATGCAAGAGCGAGCGAAGCAAGCTCCAGAGCTTGCTTCGCTCCAGTCCAGACTTGGGGCACCCCGACACGGATAGATTAGGTTAGAAGGGTATGGCGGGGTCGAATGAGCGAGCGAAGCGAGCGAATAGACCCCGCCATACCCTTCGTGGTTATTTTTTTTTAAACCACTCAGAAGTAGGAGCCCCGCGGAGCGGGGCTCCGTCGACCGGCTTTCCCTCGACCGCGCCAATTTGAGCACTTTTTAGAAGACTATAGTGTTTTGAGGTTAGGTTACATTAATCGGTTTTTCTCAGGGACCGTACATTTCCTAATCATGGGAGTGGTACCAGGGGCCAGGAGGGACCCCCCCTCCCCCCGCCCCACCCCCCCTACCCCCTCCGCGTGACGCACGATACTAAATTTTAACCTTGTAATATAACCTACCTATAAATATTTGTTAAAAACTTAAAACAAAAAACCACAGCATAAATTGCAAAAATAACATCATGTACAAAAATAACATCAATTACCAAAAACAGACAAAAAATACTTACATAGAAACGTCACGTCGTCGCCTGGTCGGGTCTGTGAGATTCGCGCGAACTATACGCACGTCCTAATTACCACGGGAGCGCGCTCAGACTGAGGTAGCGGGACGCTAGGGAGGGAGCGGACGGGCGGCGGGTGTCTAGAAATTAATAACGGCCAGCTACTAAGTGCGGTTAGGCGCGAAATTCAAATTTGAAGGAAACACAACGGTTTATGTTTACAGGTGGGTCTAACCATAGACTTAGTAAATATAGACCAACAAAGCGTGCGAGGGAGAAGAACATCCCTTATGGAAATATAGCAAGATGAAAAAGGATCGCGAATCTAATATCACTGTGACCAGTTTTGAATGACAGGTCTGCACAAGTCGGCACGCGGGGAATCAACTCCTTAGTATTTTGGAATTTTAGCGTACATCGTGGTTTATTTTCAGTGAATACAGTTGTATTAATCAATGGTTACTTTTCCTGTGCGTGAATGTGGTGTTAATCATAGACATAAACCTGAAAAATGCACATTTCATAAGTAAATACTCAGGATGTAGTCACTGTTAAGACGCGTATATTTCTGGTTAAAATTTGCCTTTTTACCTGTATAAAATATAAAATAATACCAATGTGTTTGTTTACTTTCATATTTTGTGTAGCTAAAAGTCCATTTGTTGATAATTTACATGATTTTGGTGAATAGATTTTTCATCAATCTATTTTACATGTACGCTAGGGATTGACTTAAATTTATCGATACTATCGATATTTTATCTTGATTGTTAACTATGAAAAAAAAATGCTAGCTTACGTTCACCGTCTGTTAACTGAACCATTTTATCAGGAAAAAATTAATTAACTTTTAACAAATACATAAACTAATTGTTTTGTATAATTTGTACAACAGATTCCCTCTAGATACTATAATTCGAGGAAAATGGTTGAGATTCATTGGGCGCGTTGGTTGGAATCCAAAGACGTGATACAACTTTGTTTACAGATTGAAAATTTTATTCGTGAAAATAATAAAATCAGTCAAGGTATTGGGAAATCTACAATTTGCCAAGCTGTACTTCTTATAATATATTAGAAGATAATTTCGGCTTATTTTCGAGTTTGGAGAGCCAAAATTTAGACCAAGATATTTTATGTGGTCGTAGATATTTAATAATGGAACACATTATATAAATTTACTTTGACATTCGACTTAAACATGAATGTAAACTTAATAATTTAGGAAAGGAAACTGTAAGGAACCAGTTAGATAAGATTTATCTGTTTAAAATTGCTCAATACTGACCGTATTGAGCGATTTTTAATAAAATGTTGACTGTTTTATTTTTTTAATGTATTTACACTTTTTTAACATAATGTAAAAAATATAATCTGGACAAAGGCAGTCTATGGAACATCTTCCTTCAAGGGTCGAACTTCAACCACTTATCGATAGTCCTCCAAAGTAAAAGGTACATCGCTAACTAACGCACACACTGACAAATCAAAATTGGTCACGCTTTATCGAGCTGTCAGTTCGTCTATACGGCAGTATATACTTAAGTCTATGGGTCTAACAGACCCTACAGGTTAGTCAGATGAGTTAAGATTGGAACAGCTGTCACTTTTATATATTAAAGAAATTCTCGTTTTATATGAGTTTCCAAACTGTCTTTATTTTGTTTTCTGCTGTTTTGATCTTGTTGCTAATGTGCAGGGCTTTGGCAACCTTGCATGTATTTCTAAAAATTTTTGAATACTATACATAGGTACTTGTTAAACGTTTCAGTGTTTATATAAGGCTTAGGGCCTAAGGCTTAGGGCCTAAGGCTTAAGGCCATAAAGCTCAAATAGTCTTTCCCTACTTTTTCTGATACCTCTAGTTGCCATATCACTAAATATGAATTTTGGGCAAATACTCTTTGTCTTCTTTTCAAAAGTTTTGTAGAATTCCGTGTGAACTATTGAAAAACTCGTTTTGTAGCGAAATATTATACCTATTTAATTTGCTAGAAATAAAAGAAGGTTGGTCAAAACGTACCTGGCGACGAAACGACAGCGTCCCTACTCCCTATATGCCATATATATAAAATATACTTACCCTTATTTTTTATGGTCATATAAAACACAAGAAATATATTTTTAAGTAGCCACAAAAAAATGTTATGGTTATTTTAGTTTTTGTATTTTTTTCGATTTTTTTTTTTACGTATAATACTGTTACGTCGTACTCGTACCTACAAGTAGGTAGGTAGTAGTAGGTAGGTATGTAGGCCGAGTCTCGAATGATGTAGGTATAGGAATTGTCATTGTAATTTCGACCGTACGCCGAGGGCATAAGGTAGGTACCTACACTTCTTTCTTTTGTACAAGTTATGGAAGGTCAATGAGTCAATGACCGACTATGTAATTGTCTAGAATGATTCGAGTAAGTCGTGGATCTTTCGAGAAGGGTTGGTCACCATATAAATAGCGGACATGTTTGCTGGAGCGGCAGTCTGATTTTGGCTACGCAACGAAGCGAATCGAATAAGTGCGATATCTAAGCGAATAGTGATCGGTAGTGTATTTGTGATTGAGTTTGAAGTGTTTTGTGATTATTAAGTTGTTCAGTTGTTTAATCGGTAGTAATTAATTTATCCCGTACCCAGCTCGTAACAATAGTTTCAGAACGCACTTATTGACGATTCATTTCGCGTATGAAATGATTTGTTATTCAATGACTATACATATTCAAGTTTTTCTTTTTTTAGTTGTTAACTGTTATTCAATAAAAGTACCATTGAACAGCGTCCGGGTACCCTACATACCCGGGAGGTGCGTACCCCCAACCGCGTCCGGGTACCTTAAGTTCCCGGCAACATTTATAAAATACCCCGTCAATTAATCAGTGGAAGCGTTTTGTTCAATTACGTACAACGGAACGTCATTTGTCATCGACAAGTTACTTAATCTGTGGTCATCGACCCGCGCCTTGTTAATGTGATTCATAAATACGGTGAATGAAAAAAACTTGGAAGAGTAACTTCAAACAAAATCTTTTTGATAGACGGCCCCACGACGTTTGTTTTCTTTGAACAGCTAGTTTGTTCTCTATTAACATCACGAAGTTATGATTGGGTAGGTTGTCAATGCTCGTCTCTATTTGGCTAAGCAACGCATAGTTACTATGGCATCATTGGCGCTGGAAATGAACATGTGACATTAATTTGACGGGCTGCAAGAATTTTCAAAGTGGACGAGTTATGTAAAAAGTAGCAATGAAAGATTTGAAAAGTTTTTATTACGTATTTTTATTTATTTTGCGTATGATGTAGATGCATAACAACAAAAAGTTAACATTTATACACACCGGTTAAAGTAGGGGAATACAAAAAATGTGAAAAGTGTTTTTTTCAGATTAATGTACTTACTTATTTTATTTACTAACGTCGCTTTATTTGTTTGTTTATTTTATAAAAGAAAACGACAAAATTTGTATAACAGTAACGGCCGGGCCAGCATAGCTTGCTTTACCGAAATGTCAAAATTGTTGGAAATTTCATTTAAAAAGAGCCCTGATCGTTTATATTCAATACTTATGTTTAACTAAGGTTCTAGAGTGGTGGTCCAGTGGTTTTCCTGTCTTTCCAAGCTATTTTTTTTCGTCAATTGTTCTTTCTGACTCTGTTGTGGAAATCTGTCAATGGAGCAGTGTTTTTTAATGTAGCAAAAAGAAAACACAAACACATTTCATTTCAAACTGTAAACATTCAACATTAATTTACTTAGTCCATCGGGCATAAAACCATCCCCATAGAAAAAAGTTGATCCATGTTTTTAATTAATATAAAAATAAAGTAGTAGTTGACGGGGCTACTTACACGTAATAACTAATTCCGGGATTTTATTATGTAGATGAGATCGATTTATGCACCATTTCACTGCGCAAGAAAAGAAGGCATAATTTACAGTTTTAAAGTGAACAAAAATACGTAAAACGACATGTGCCGTCACAGCCAGCCGAACTAAACTGCTTCGAGGCACCATTGACAAGCCCTGCCTACCCGAGGCACCATCTGCGTTGGGTCATTATCGGGCGCTAGGAATGCTTCTATGTTTTTTATCTACACCCATGTTATAAATCCTCTATAAAAGTATCTGAAACATGTCTTATTCCCAACATTTTAACAGCCAGTGTCATAATAACCATTATAACATCCAAACGGGTGTTGTTATAATGTTGTACTAAATGTCATTATGCAACTCGTTTTAAAAAACCGGCCAAGAGCGTGTCGGGCCACGCTCAGTGTAGGGTTCCGTAGTTTCCCGTCCGTCACAATAAGTGTTCCCACTTATGAGTTTAAAGGTGGGTGTCTATGCATGGCATGTCGACGACCGGCTGGAGGCGCGCGGTGGCTGAGAGGGCGCGCGGGCTGCGGCAGCAGCATCGGGCGTCGGCGGCGGCTGAGGGGCGCGCGGGTGGCGGCAGCGTGAGCGCCGGCGCGCGCGCCGACCATCGCCTCACTTCTAAATTTTACCACGACGAAGACATTGCTTGTAAATCTTGTATCTTGGATTACACCAGATCAAACAGTCCACGTATTTTTATTTCTCTTCTACTCTATTCTTTGCTCCTGTAACTGAGCACAAGGCGTAAACGCGCCAACAGTGGGTATCCATTATGTAAAAATGCTTGCATATACGAATATACTACAAACTTAGTCCAGAAATTATTTTGTACAACTTTTTGTCTTTTTTGTACAAAAACTGTTGTTTCTATCAAGTTCAAAATGATTTTCCTAGAAAGTCCTTATAAAGTTCTACTTTTCAGATTTTTTCATATTTTCTAAACTTATGGTTCAAAAGTTAGAGGGGGGGGGACACATTGTTTTTTACTTTTGAAGCGATTATTTCCGAAATTATTGACATTATCAAAAAATTATTCTAGGAAACCCCTATTCATTTTTAAATACCTTTTCAACAATATATCACACGTTAGGGTTGAAATTAAAAAAAAAATCACTTCCCACTTTACATATAGGGGGGCTACCCTAATAAAACATTTTTTTCCAATTTTTATTTTACCACTTTGTTGGCGTGATTGATATACATATTAGTACGAAATTTCAGCTTTCTAGTGCTAACAGTCACAGAGATTAAGCGAGGACGGACAGACGGACGGACGGACAGACATGGCACTATAAGGGTTCCTAGTTGACTACGGAACCCTAAAAAGAACATTGTCTATAATATATATTATAGCACGTGCAATCCACTACCACAGCGCAGTAATTAAAAAAAAACTTATAGGGTAATTCGAATTCACGTCGTATCCCGCCGTTTTTGTTCGATATTCGCTCAGATTTCTTTAATCTGAGGATATTAGTATTGCATTATGTACCTACTTTGTTGTTTGCAAAAATGAGTGATACAAGCTTTGTGCATTTTAATAATTGTATACGTACAATCCAAAATGTAAATAATTACATTATTACATAAACATGGTTTGTTTGTATTCAATACTCAGCAATTAAACTTTTCATGAATTTACATAGACTTCTTACAACACTGCAACACGCTATGGTTTCAGAACCTTTTATGGAGGATTCATATCATGGATGTAGATAAAGTCTTTTTCAATACACTTCCTCGAAAACTGGTCCTTAACGCACTACGATTAGGTACAACATGGCATGTATTTCACACGCGTGCGATTTTTTCCACTTTCCCGCACGTGTGCGGGAATGAAAATTGCCACAGATAACTATACCTATACTTAGTCCAAATTGGTTCAATGTCTGAGGTGACAGTTTTTTTTTTTTTTTGCAAAACACTACGCGTCTTTACGGCATAAATATTTTTTGAATATTCAAATTGTGTTAGTAAATAGAATATCATAGATAAACATGATTATTTAAAACTAATAGTTACTTTTATACACAAATTAACGTTTATTTGTGTTCTGAATTCAAAAATATAAAATAAATCTATTTTTTATATTAGGCTGTTTAACGGCTTCATACCATTGCCTCTCTTTCAACCTGGCGAGACCAAAGCGCGAAAAAAAAAAGAAAATTTAAATCATAGTTTCATAGTTCGTGACAAAAATTATATTCGTTATTTTATTTTATTTCTTCAAAAGTGTATTGAAAAACGTCGTTTGATACACGTGGACATTTGTTATTGCAATTCTCGGCTCAAAAACACCCTCGCCTCCGGCTCGAGTGTTATAATTCCGCCTCGATTGCAATAACAAACTTTCTCCACTTGTATCAAAATGTACTATTATGCAACTGTAGGTACATAACTTTGATTATATAATGTCTAGATAGAGCGTCAAGTGCGCGCAAACGTGTCAAAAAATATCAGCCAACTGTTGGCTTACAAGTTCTTACCCGCCGATTAGTACCGATCTGGCCGCTTTGGCGTCACCACGTATTACGCGCGTTAGGTAATAAACAAATAACAGCGATAAAATGACGGTATGTGCTATTAAACTGTGCCGGAATTATACAGGAAGGGTAAAAAATACGAAGCACATCGCCTATCATCGATAAGTAACCAAAAAACTATTTATATTTCTGTTTTGTTTTTATGAACATAAAATTACGCCATATTTTATCAGTGTTGCTGTCGTACTGTATGGATCGGAATGTTGGGCTGTGAAGAAGATGGATGAAAAAAGATTGCATGTAGCGGAGATGAGAATGTTGAGGTGGATGTGTGGTGTGACAAGAATGGATAAAATAAGGAATGAGTATATTAGAGGAAGTTTGAAAGTTGCGCCAGTTACAGAAAAGTTAAAAGGGAATCGACTGTCTTGGTATGGGCATGTGATGAGGAGGGAAGAATCGCATGTGACTAAAAGAGTGATGAATATAAATGTGGATGGATGGAGAGCGAGAGGAAGGCCAAGGAAAAGATGGATGGATTGTGTGAGGAATGATATGAGGGAAAAAGGTGTAAATGATTGCGTGACGGTTGACAGAGGAGAATGGAAGAAGAAAACGTGTTGCGCCGACCCCAAGTAACATGGGATAAGGGCAGGAAGATGATGATGATTTTATCAGTGTTGCCAGTTTCTTTTTTTCATTCTCCCAACAGAACGTCATTTTTTGTGGGTAAATTAGTTGGGTTATTGTACATTCGTCATAAAGTTAATTCGCCACGAAAAAAAGTATGTGTAAACTCGCCATAACTCTATTTTCATGAAGGAAAATCCGCCATATTGTTTATTTCCGTATAGATAGCAGAAAAATCAAACAATAAGTAGATTATAACGTTATTTATTTATTTTTAATGGAGAAAGGAATTTCTTGATTACTTGATACTTTAAAACGACTGGACATTTAAAAAATATGACATTTAATTTTTTATTTTATTTTATTTTTTATTCAATTCCAATGCAATAAGTTGACTGTAGAATAATTATTGTGTAATTGTAGTTTATCTATCTTTAATATGTATTGACATTGTCTAATTTTACTATGTACTTAGCATCACTAGTGTCTTCTGTACTTTTGCATGCCTTTTGGTTAAATATGGCTGTTGCTATTATATTTTTATGTCACCGTGTATGTACCTATATTTGCAAAATAAATATCTTATCTTATCTTAATAATCACAGAAATTCACATATAAATCACAGTTTTACTTACAGCTAAAATATACGCTAATATTGTCTGGTTTTGTTCTATTTTAAGGCCGCGTTGTCAAGGACAGCGTGACCTGCGTGACACGCCTAATCCTAATAGTATAAGATCCCTTTAAGAACGACCTTCACCGAGCTGGTTATTGGATGAAAAGTGTTTTATTTCAAATTAAATATGTCAAAAAATATATTGCAAATGGGTTGTCTAAAAAATTTCAGTCCAGATTTTTTTTTTTTTTTTTTTTTTCAACATTTCACTGGTTTAGCTAATAGACGAATTCCATACCAATCGAAAGTATGAAACCTGTAAAATATGCAAACGTTAGGTTAACCTAACATTTGCACATTCTATAGGCTGCATAACTTTTGCATATTCTATAGCCTATAGAATATGCAAACGTTAGGTTAACCGGTCAACCTAACGTTTGTATATATTCTATAGGCTTCATACTTTCAATTGGTATGGAATTTGTCTATTAAGCAAACCAGAGAAAAGTTAAAAAATATATTTAAAAAATAAATTGATAATTAATCATATTCTGGACTGAAATTTTTTAGACAACCCATTTGCAATATATTTTTTGACATATTTAATTTGAAATAAAACACTTTTCATCCAATAACCAGCTCGGTGAAGGTCGTTCTTCAAGGGATCTTAGACTATAAATACGTAAACATGTATTGCAAGTGGCTGATTTGCTTACAACATTACAATTATAAGAAAAAAAATATTTTTTATTTTACAAATTACTTAAACATTTATTTGTATTCAGTAAGTATGTACATTATTTACAATTTACAAATCTAATAAAATAAACTAAACTAACTAACTTTAACTAAAAACTTAAAAAATGGCGTCTAAAAACTCCTCAACACTGTCAACTGGTAATGTCCCCAAGAGACTGGCGGCTGAATTCAAATAAATGTCTAAGTAATTTGTAAAATAAAAAATAAACTGCGGGTAAAAAAAAAAAGAATAGATAGATAATTAGATCACAGTAATAATCTCGTTTTTTTAATGTTAATTTACGTCTACAAAAAAAATCACAGTTTTACTTACAATTAAATATATATTTATTGCAATATGTTGATTTGCCTTCAGCTTCTAATCGACTTGTATCTTTACTACTTAACTATCGAAATTTTTTCCACTATTAACCTCTACGAACCCGCATCAGTCAATACTCTAAAGTTTGTAGTAATCGTATCTGTCACATATGAAATAACGTAGGTACCTTCAATACTTGTGGAATATTCTTTTATCAAAAATATTGGCTAAGTCGAGGGTAGGTTGTTATGTGACACATTAATTTGTACTGTGCTATGCTACCGAGCGCAATAAACTGATTTACCAAAATCTCGTGTTTTAAGGGACATAATAGTATCCATCTTCAAACAGACTTTATCCAGTAAATATCGCTCCGAAATAAGTTTGACTCAACTTAAGAGCTTCGAATATTTTCTTTATAAAAAATCTTCCACTACTAACCTCTCCGAACCTCCCCCAGTCAAGTCTATCGCTAGTAGTAATAGTACAGGCCTTGAAACAGTATATTTACGTCTGTTGTCGCTGGCAACACTTTTCGGCCGCAAACTACCCCAGACGCCGACAGAGGGCGCTTGCAAGGCGTCATCTAGGCTGCAGCGGCGGCACCGCTCACTTTGCTTTCGACTACGGAGCTGTTCGGTCATTCCTAACATCGTGTTTGTGATCCTGACTATAATTTTCAAATATCTACTTAGAATCATTTCGGTTGATTTGTATAAATATAGTTATTTTATTAGCCTACATTATAATCCTAATGTACAGTGTTCTTTTGGTTTAACATTTAAATGTATATAAGATTGGGCAACGTCGTTTAAGTTCTTAATATCAGAAGTGAGAAACCGTTATTTTCTCTTTATTTTTTCTTATACCCGCGATGCCACGTGGTCGAAAGTCAAGTGCTTTGGAGAAGAAGAAACAAGGTCGCCGACGTCGGCGACGCTCCTCTTCGTCGAGTTCAACGTCAAGTCCAAGCACAAGCAGTACTTCAAGCTCGGACACACGAGTACAAAGAAATCGAAAACGTAAGAGGTCGAAGCGGTCACCGGTGAGCCAAAACTCAATTTTATCATCTGTTATTCCTGAGTTTGATCCGTTAGTTGATGATGTATAGGTATATGTGGTTAAATGTGGTCGATGCAAATGCTCGTGCTTTCTGTTGGTCAGATAACGTAGTTATGTACCAAGCGTTGCAAAAGTTGCGTAATACAGCTAAAATGTGGTACGATTCAATGTTAAAAACGGAAACCAAGTGGACTACTTGGAAATGGCATGACTGGCGAAACATATTGCTGGAAACATTTGCGATTAGGCGTAATATGTACACTAAGATTTAATGGAATCAAAACCTACAGATGGTCAATCACTGTATGAATTTTATTTTACTCAAAAAAGCAAGATTGATAGGTTAATGCTTTCTTTTTCCGAAAAAGACATTATTTCTGTAATTGTCGGTTCAATTGGTGATAAAGCTATTTTTACGGCCGCAGAGGCGGGTAGTTTTAAATATTGCGATGAATTAGCATCATTCTTACATGGTAAAACATTTGTGTCTACAGAAAGTAGGTCAAAGAATGTAGCATCTAGGCATCCTTCTCGACCTTTTGCTTTAGTAGATAAAAAAGTTGATTCAAACACAAACGGTCAATCGAATTCTATAAATAATCAAAAATTTACTTGTTTTCGTTGTGGAGAAAGCGGACACAAACGTGACAGTTGTACATTGCCTAGCAATACGAAATGTAATTATTGCAATAAGGTAGGCCATGTAGAAAAAGTGTGTTTTGCTAAAAATAAAGTAAAATCTGAAAAGGATGCGGAGGTTAAACTCGTGTGTAGTAAGAATACGTGTTCTAAAGAAAAATTTTATAAAAATGTTAAGTTAAATAATTGTGAACATCACGCTTTCGTAGATATGGGAAGTGACTGTTCTTTACTTGTGGCTCATTTAGTAGATACATTTAAACTAGAACCAAGAAAATTAAGTGTACCAATAAAATTAGTGGGTTTCAATAATAATTCGTATTCAGAAGTTAACGAAGTAGTTACGGTTGAGCTTAACGTGGACGGTGTGCAACTTCCAGTAGATTTTTATGTCACGGATACTTTATCGAATTGTGATATTTTAATTGGCAGAAATTTTACAGAAGATACGCGTATTATGTACAGTCGTATAGGAAATCAGTTGAAATTTCAATTAGTTTCAGATAGTAAGAAAGTTTCAGAATGCTTCATGTTAAATGTCGAATCAAGTGGGTGTAAAGAAAAGTTAAATGAACTATTTTCGAGGTATTCAAAGTGTTTATCAAAGGATTTAACGGATTTAGGAAAAGCAGCATGTGTAGAATTAGAGATCGAATTGACTACTAATAAACCGGTTTCACATCGTCCTTACAAGATGTCTGACGCGCAACGTATCATAACTAGGGAGTTAGTTGATGATCTTTTAAAAAACGGTATTATTAGGAATAGTAATTCTGCTTATGCAAGCCCAGTTGTTCTGGTAGACAAGCCTTCTGGGGAGAAGAGATTATGTATAGATTTTAGGAGTTTAAATAAAATTACTGTTAAAGAAAAATATCCCATGCCTCTTGTTGAGGACTTAATAGATAGATTGAAAGGGTGTAAGTACTTTACAGTTTTAGATTTAAAATGCGGGTATTACCAACTTTGCGTGGCAGAAAGCTCAATTAATAAAACTGCTTTCATAACTAATGATGGGCATTACGAGTTTTTAAGGATGCCGTTCGGGTTGTGCAATGGGCCTTCGGTATTTCAGCGTTTAATGAATACAGTGCTTGGTCAGCTGCGTTTTAAAAATGTAATATGCTATATGGATGATTTGATGATAGCAACTGATACAATTGATAAAAATATCGAGTGTTTAGAGCAAGTTTTATCGGTGTTACAAAATAACGGTCTCACAATTAATGTAGAAAAATGTTATTTTTTTCAAGAAAGTGTAGCTTTTCTTGGTTATCACGTTTCTTTTGAAGGTGTAAGACCAGGTACTAAAAAACTAGCTGCAATAGAAAGATATCCTATCCCTCAAAACGTGCATCAGGTCAGACAATTTCTCGGTTTAGTCAATTATTTTAGGAAATTTATTCAAAATTGTGCTTTAATTTGTAGACTGTTAACTAACCTCTTGAAAAAGGATTCTGTTTGGCAGTGGGGAGAGAAACAAATAAATGCTGTCAATATTTTAAAAGATAGTTTGATTAATAATGCTCTATTATCAATATTTGATCCTAAGCTTCCAGTTATCCTTTATACAGACGCTAGTCGCGATGGTTTAGGTTGTATCTTAGTGCAAGTTACAGCAGATGGTGAAAGACCTGTACATTTTTATAGTAGACAAACGACTACAGAGGAAAAGCGTTATCACTCGTTTGAGTTAGAATTTTTGGCTATAGTTGTTGGCCTCCAAAAGTTTAGACATTACTTGTTGGGATCAAATTTTAAAATAGTCACTGATTGCAGTGCAGTTAGGTATTCCATTAATAAGCAAGAAATAAATCCGCGTATAGGTAGGTGGGTCTTACAGACACAGGAATTTACTTTTGAAGTTGTACATCGGGCAGGATCTCAGATGCAGCATGTAGATGCTTTATCACGAAACCCTATTACTTCCAACATAACTAACGAAAGTGTGATGGCCATTACTGAGGGTGACTGGTTATTGTCAGTACAATTACAAGACCCAAATATTTGTGCAATACGGGAAATTTTAGAGTCAGGACAGGCCGATGATCATAAAAAAGTGTTCTATGAATATGACTTATTAGGCAATAAAGTGTATCGCAGAACAGAATTTGGTAGACGATGGGTAGTACCGAAACAATGTATATGGCAGATAATTAAAGCCAATCACGATGAGATAGGTCATTTTGCTGTTGACAAAACAATAGATAGGATTAGAGATAAGTATTGGTTTCCGCATATCAAAAGAGTAGTTACTAAGTATATCAAAAATTGTTTGAATTGTTTATATTATAAAAATGTACATGGTAAAAAGGCTGGGAAACTATTTCCAATTCCTAAATATGCGAGGCCTTTCCACACGTTGCATATGGATCACTTAGGGCCTTTTGTTAAAACAACGTTAAAAAACACTTATTTATTAGTTTTAGTAGATTCTTTTACGAAATTTGTTTTTATTGCACCTGTTAAAAATACAAAAAGCCGAATTGTTATTAATGAATTAAACAAAATATTTAAAATATTTAGGAATCCTAAGAGATTGATATGTGATGCAGGTAGCACATTCACTTCTAAATTGTTTGTTACGTATTGTTAAGATCGGAATATTAGACATCATGTAATTGCAACAGCTATGCCAAGAGCAAACGGGCAAGTTGAGCGTTATAATCAAACTATTTTAGAATCTTTACGTAGTATGGGAGCTAACACTGATTGTAACAAATGGGATTTGCATATTGACCAAATTCAGCAAGGTATTAATAGTACTATTAATAAATCCACTGCGGCAGTTCCCAGTGAAGTATTTTTTGGGTACAGGCTACGAATGAATTCAGATAAAATAGTCAGTGATAGTGAAGAACAAGTAGTTGATGTAACTTCATTAAGAAATAATGTAGATAATAATATTAATAAGGTAGCTAAAAACGCAAAAGTAACTTTCGACTCTAAACGCAAAGATGCGCCCAAATACAACGTGGGAGACCTTGTCGTAATTAAAATCCCTAGCCATAATAACGACGGGCAAAGCAAAAAGTTGTTACCGTTGTTCAAAGGCCCTTTCAGGTTAGAGAGGTCTTGGGCCACGACAGATACAAAGTGGCTGATATGCGGGGTGCCGAGCGTACATCCAAGCACTACGAAGGTGTAACGTGCGCCGAAAACATGAAGCCATGGATACGATTCTCTGAAGGTGATGACTAATGGCTTGGGCACTTTAGATAAAGATACCGGATGTTGTCAGGTATGTGAAAAAAATAATTACTATCTTAATGTTGTTACGCAAGTATAAAGCAACCTGATTCAGTAAATATTTCAAAAATATTGATTTTACTCCATCAATCCAAGTGTGTGTCTAGTGCAAGTGCTTCAAATATGGTTTTCAAATTCTTAATCATTAAAATCAGTGACGAATATCGGAGATGAACATCGTTGCTGAGTAGTTGGTAAAAGAGTGGTATCGGTACTGCGTATGCCTGCTAATAATATTTTGACTATATTATTATGTGGGAATGCATTGTGCTGTTAGGACTCTTGAGATCAATGAACCAATAAGCAAAAGTGGCGATATACATCCTAGTGTACGGATAAACCACGGGCTGTCTTGGTTATTGATGTCAACCAGAGGTGTCGTGACTAAGAATTTTGAATGCTATAGATAATAGCTATAACATCATTTAGTTATCTGTACTGGTTGAAAATGGCTATACGAAATGATGTAGGTCGTTGTAGGAAAAATTGATAAAATACTAATGTGGACAATATGTTGTTTTCAGCACTTGCACCAGACTATGACGCCATCGAGGGCGAAGGCGTGGTGCAGGACGGCCGGATGTTGTCGCTGGCAACACTTTTCGGCCGCAAACTACCCCAGACGCCGACAGAGGGCGCTTGCAAGGCGTCATCTAGGCTGCAGCGGCGGCACCGCTCACTTTGCTTTCGACTACGGAGCTGTTCGGTCATTCCTAACATCGTGTTTGTGATCCTGACTATAATTTTCAAATATCTACTTAGAATCATTTCGGTTGATTTGTATAAATATAGTTATTTTATTAGCCTACATTATAATCCTAATGTACAGTGTTCTTTTGGTTTAACATTAAATGTATATAAGATTGGGCAACGTCGTTTAAGTTCTTAATACGTCATAAAAATCGTTTTCAAACAGTATACTCCAAAACTTTTTTTTTTTTTTTTTTACTTCCAACGAATACAATCCACTACTAACGTTTATCTATGATAAACGGCCGAAAAAACTGATTTTCCGAATTTTGCGGAATGAAACGGAAGGACCTGATTGCCTCGTATATTGCCAACAGCTCTCGATCGTACGGGCTGTATTTCCTCTGCGAAGGGCTGAGGTTCCTCGAAAAGTATGGCAGTGGCTGCCTTTCCGCCTTACTCCGCTGCTGCAGTACGGCTAGAAAAAGATAGATACAGCGAGCGAGCGAGCGTGTGATAGCATGTGCAGGAACGCAGAAAAAAAAGAGATTTTAGAAATCATTTTCATTACGAGCGCTAAAAACCAATATCTTTGTTTGCTACTAGTAAATTATGTACCTATGAAGACTTGTGACGAATTTACACATAGTTTTTATGCATGTGACGAATATACTTTCAATGTATGGAGTTTACAAAAATGTGACGAATTAACTTTGTGACGAATGTACAATAACCCAATTAGTTAGTCTAGGGTTACGTTTATATTATTTAGTTGGTCTACTTTATTTATCGATTTAAAAAAAAAGGTGGAGTTTATAAATTCGTATTAAGTCTTTCTATGATTTTGAGGTCGATTCCAAGTAAAACTTGTTTAACTATATTAGCTAGGTAATTATTTTACTTGATACCGACTTTATGTTCACATTTTAGTCCTTATTAGCTGACCCGCGCAACATCGTCTGCGTCACATGAGCGTACCTACCTACCTACTATCTACCTACCTACTCCCTTCCTACCTACTCCCCTACCTACTCCCTTCCTACCTACTACCTACCTACCTATTACCTACTTACTACCTACCTACCACCTACCTACCTACCTATTTCTCACCGTTTAAACCTTCCGTGAACTTCCACAAACAATTCAAGACCAAAAATAGCCAAATCGGTCCAGCCGTTTTCGAGTTTTAGAGCGACGAACGGCAATTCATTTATATATATATATATATATATATTATTAATAACTGGCACTGATTAAAAGTATTAAATCGGTAATTTAACCTCTATTTTTATTCCTTGGATAAAAGTTATCTGACTAATTAATAATCAGCCCTTATCAAACATAATTATTGAATGAGTAGAATATGGTGATCAACATAACATCTTATTTTTTAGAATACCCAATAATCCTATTATCAGGAATCGATGGATAGATCGCATTCAAAAAAGCCGCGGAGATGCCACGTGGAAACCAACAAAAACTAATGTAGTTTGAGAAACTACTGTAGAGAGAAAAAGATAGAAATAGTCTAATTTTAGTTTAGTTTGTGAACAAGGGAATCGGCACAATTCTAATACTAATTTAATTAACTTAGCTGATTTAATACAACATTCAACAACTCTATTTCAATTTAAATAGTGTTTATTTATTTATCGAAGAAAGTAACTACATACTTAATAAAAATACACTACTAAAACTGAATAATACCTACTATATACATACACCTAAAACTTATCTTATTTAATTAAGTAGTCTATTATTTTTAATATGTGACTTAAGGGAGAATTATTGTACTAACTGGTAACATTATTCACGCACACAGAGACACAGTAGGGCAGTGTAAAACACCGCCTGCACGCACACAGGCTTGAAATTGTTGGCTCGTTTTTTACGTTTTGATTGTAGGGCGACGCTCCATCTAGACATTATATAATCAAAGGTACATAATTAGGTATTAAAACACTCATGTGATACTATTATCACGCTCGGCTTCGCCTCGTGTGATAAACCCACATTCGTGTTTTAATACCCCTCATTACACAACAGTTGCATATAACTATTTCGTTCACCGGATTCATAGGGTCGTTTCGCCGGTATCGCGACCACCTTCAGTAGGCGACCATTTGACGGACTAAGTTTGTTTAAATCAAGATAATAGTATTTGTAGAGGTAACCTAGATAAAAAATAAATCTAACGTGCTTTATAAATAATTATGAAATAAGAATTAACACAGTTTAAAACAAATGGGTTAACCCAGGGCCGAAAAAAAATTGCTCAGTGCGCGTCTTGATTCCGCGAGATGATATGATACCGCGAGTTGGAAAAAAAATAACACGGCGCGCGGCGCTCAAAGCTAAGTTTTATTACTTATTTCATATTTTACACACAAGTTAGATGTTAAATTGTACAATCGATAAGTTTTGCTTATTATTTAGTTGTATTTTCTACTTTTTAACTTATTATTAAGATAAAATCCCGTGGTCGGTAACCGAAATGCTTATTTATCAAAAACGTTAGATAGCGACCACATGGTCGCAAACCGACGAGAACCGCATTATTTTGTTTTGATTAATATGATCGTAATGCTTCATACAGGACTGTTACAATTTTTAAGGTAGCATTGTAAAAGAAAATTTTCTTTGTAGTACTTTGGTAAGCGACCACCAGTTTCTTTGAAAGAACTTTGTTTAATTTACGTACAAAATTGGGTGGTCGTAAACCAAAATAATCGAAATAAAGACATTGGTTTCCGGCCACCATAATTTTGTATGAGAAAAATAACGGCCGCTAACAGAAATAAGTATGAAAGTTCATTGAGTATGCGACCACGTCTGATTTTTAGGGTTCCGTACCCAAAGGGTAAAAACGGAACCCTATTACTAAGACTTCGCTGTCTGTCCGTCTGTCCATCTGTCCGTCTGTCCGTCTGTCTGTCACCAGGCTGTATCTCATGAACTGTGACAGCTAGACAGTTGAAATTTTCACAGATGATGTATTTCCGTTGCCGCTATAACAACAAATACTAAAAACAGAATAAAATTAATATTTAAGGGGGGCTCCCATACAACAAACGTGATTTTTTTGCCGTTTTGTCTAATGTATAGATAATGGTACGGAACCCTTCGTGCGCGAGTCCGACTCGCACTTGGCCGGTTTTTTATATTTGTTTGATTAATGAAATGTCCGGTTAATAATTATTTCAGCAAGCGGTTGTACCTAATCTGTCGAAAACTAAATATTATTATTTTTCAGTTTAAAACAAAATGAGTCATAAAAACAACAATAAATATTATTATAATTTTTTTAGATGGAGCTCCCAAATAATTAAAAGTCAAAAAAATAAAATAAAGAGACTGTCCAGTACCTACACTGAAGAAGCCCTGAAAAAAGCTTTCGATGATATAAAATAATATTATACCAGATGACTAGAAAATATTGATGTTGATTATTTTTAAATGTACATATAATTTAGGATATTGTTTGACTAATGAATGTTAATTCTATTACAACTAAGTATGATTAAGTTCCTACGAAATGTAAGATTGTTATTTTTAATTAAAAAAAAAAACATTACACCAAAATAATGATTCCCATATTTGTTTTTATTAACGAGGTAAAAATTAAAATATTTTTAAAGCGATTATAATTGTTTTAATGACATATTTTTCATATTAAAATAGCGGTCGCAAACCAGCACACTGGTGGTCATAAACTGATAAAAATGGTCGTAAACCGTTTCGCTATATTTTCACTTTTTCAGCATTTTATAAATATTTTTGTATGAATGTATTTTATTTTATGTATTGTATCCAAACTAGATTATATTTGGGACAAATTCACATTAACAAATACTATTTTGCGTGTAGACAACATTTTTTTTTCCTCATCTGAAGTGGGGAACTCAGCTAACTGGTCGCTAACCGGTGCAATGACCCTACTAAGATTCTGTATGGATTCTGCTAAAGCGGCCATTTTAGACCCCCTGAACCACAGGACATATTATATACTCTAGCACAGAACACAATATAATTATACTCTAATCATACGTATTTCGTTTTGCTCACTTGTTGTTGTGAATTGTGATACGCGCTGGGGGTCTAAAATGGCCGCTTTATCAGAATCATAATATGAATCACGTTAAAAATTTAAAATTCTCAAAATGGACTTTATGGTTATGAGCAAAAAGTCTATTTTAATTTTTTTTTAATTTTTAACGTGATTCATACTAAAATTCTGTGTGGATTCTGCTAAAGCGGCCATTTTAGACCCCCTGTACTATTTGGGATTTCCTTCTGTTGTTTTGACCTTGGCATTTTTTTACGGACTGCTAACTGACGATTTTTCTGTGCTGTGATTTGTTGATTCTAACCTCAAAAGTACAATTAACGTTTTTATAAAAAACCGGCCAAGTGCGAGTCGGACTCGCACACGAAGGGTTCCGTACCATTGACTATATTTACTTAGTATTTGTTGTTATAGCGGCAACAGAAATACATCATCTGTTAAAATTTCAACTGTCTAGCTGTCACGGTTCATGAAATACAGCCTGGTGACAGACAGACGGACAGACAGACGGACAGACAGCGAAGTCTTAGTAATAGGGTTCCGTTTTTACCCTTTGGGTACGGAACCCTAAAAATAAAATGTGGCCATTTAGATATGATTTTCAAACGGGATGATGTTTACAACGCAACGTAACTAACCAATCTAACTAGAGCCTAAAGAAATCTGACCGATGTTCTTTAATCTTTGAACTTTTTGCAATGTTGTATTATTACACTTAAACGTTACAGCTTGTACGCTACGGTCAGACGGCAGACAATTTACTATGGATTTATCTAAGTAATCACAATCGCAGAAAACATTATCTAAAGGGTGTAAAACACCTCTTAACGAAACCGAAAGGCACTAGTTTCCCCCTAAGCCTCATTGCGATCCGTACTATTCAAACCATCCATCAGCACAATGTTTTGAGTGCGTTACATTGAGTTCTACCACAAAACATGATTTTTCACCCCAAAAAAAAGTCGTTTCCCAGCAATAATTTTTAATTGCATAAAATTACTTAGTTTTATGTACAGAATGCTTGGTTGACGGCTTCGTGACGAGGTCTTTTACATCCTGTATATCATCATCATCATCATCATTTCAGCCGAAAGACGTCCACTGCTGGACATAGACCTCACCCAAGTGTCGCCACATTGACCGGTCCCGTGCTATCCTGTATATCGCCGGGTTAGAGGCAAAACCAACTAACGTGATTTTTTGCAGTTTTTCACTTTAATATACCATTCGAATCGGTATTCGATTCTCTATCTAATGGTAAAACCAACTAACCGCGGGACTTACCGTTCCCGAGTTACCGAATGTAAAAACCGATTATATAGAGAATAGACTGAAATTAGACTGTAATAAGAAACAAATAAATAAAGATAGTGTATTTTTAGAGAATTAAAAACCTATAATTCGTAATAATTTGTCTAAATATTTCGAAATCTAGATGCAAAAAATACCAAACTTTTTTAGTGGTTTTTAGTCCTACAAAAATGTCAAAGGAAGTTCATATTCACTAATAGTAAAAAATAATATCTTGAATTAGCTCCTTTTTGTTCTTGAACATTCAAACTAAATAAATATAGTCGATTTTGGCATTTGGTTTTTCGGTTTCTGTTTAGCAAATTGCCTAGAAACAAAACCGATTAAATTATGCATTTCCCTGCGCTGCCGCTGTCGCTGCTGACTACAAGCCGGATGCATCACCCACGATCATCGGTGATGAGACTGTACATGCCGCGGAAGTGCGGAGGTCGAGGCTTACTAAACGCGAAGACCCTCCATAGCCGCGAGGTGCGCAGTCTCCGAGAATATTTTTAAAAGCCGAGGTGGGTATATATGCACCGAGATGTGGTTGCAGTGGACCAAGGGACTCACCCCGCTGTCCATGGCTAAAGAAAACTGGCGAAAACTTGAAGTACTTACTACAGACAAAACTTTCGGTTTCCCGAAGAGGTCACGAAGCGAAGCCAGGATACCGGACGCTAAGAAGTACGGTACTCCTGAAATGCACCCTCCAAAGTGCTTCTCGATTGTGCGTTGCACTGGGTACTCACGGATATTTTAGTTAGGATGGTAGAGTGATTAATTATTTTAGAATTAATTTCTAAAGGCCAATTATTGTTTGTTTCGATTACGAAGCTTTATTTCTGTTCATACAAAAAAAAAAAAATAGTACTTCTTGTTGTGATCTGTTGATTTTATTTTCCGAGGGTTTTCTTGTACTGGCTGATACTGGCTAGTAATAGTATTTACACAATATGAATGATTTAAGCAATACAAATCAGTAACTTATAATGTTAGTACAATTTTGCAAACTAGAAAAGCAAAACCAACTATTTTTCGTATTTTTTTAAATTATTTCTAAATGAATGATTCTAGAATCAGCCGTAATAGCAAATTATCAAAACAATACTTAAACTCACGTAAATACGAAGTCTGTTAAGACACAGGACCATTACTTTTTCAGATATGCCTATATTTGCACTCTAGAGGCAAAACCAACTAAAGGGGGGGGTTATTTTTTTTTTTATTTTTTTTTGTACGAATGAAGTAAGTTTTTGTGTTCAGTATGTAAATGTTTGAAATTAAGATAATTATAGAACACGCTCATTCATTTGCAACTGATATAATTTTATTACTAAGGACTTCATTTTATTAGCAAACTTTCAAAATTGACTTTTTTGGACTAAATAGTTGGTTTTGCCTTTAACCCGGCGATATACTTAATGATATTTGTTGGAAGTGTCGGAAAAAATAAGCCGTCTGGGAGCTTTACTTTTGGTCGCGATAACCGACATCCACGCTGGTGAAGCCGCGGGCATCAGCTAGTTATCTATACAACATTAGACAAAACGGCAAAAAAAAACACGTTTGTTGTATGGAAGAAAATACTCAATATTTATTTTACCTATTTAATTATTTATTTTTAAAGTGAATATACAACTAAATAGGTATTCTGTGAATATTTAAAGCCCCAATCTTGTTGCTGTTATTAATATCGAGCAAAAAACGGCAAAAAAATCACGTTTGTTGCATGCATCCTTAAATATTTATTTTATTCTGTTTTGTTGTTTAAATATGTTGTTATAGTGGCAATAGAAATACATCATCTGTGAAAATTTCAACTGTTTAGCCATCAGCATCACGGTTCAAAAGATACAGCCTGTTGACAGACAGATAGTGGAGTCTCAGTAATAAGGTCCCATAAAGGTAAAGGTATAATTTATTATGATTCACCAGAGCCTTTTTAGATTTAGCTGGCCGTCCTCTCTATCTGTTGTCACGAATAGGAATATTCTTGGCTTCAAGAGGTGGTTTCACGTAGGTATAGATCGCGGCACTTAAGTTGAACCAAAATTGCGGTCGTTCGCTAAGCTACAATTATGAAAAAAAAGTCGATTGAGAATAATGTGTTACAGATTGCATCCCGTAAGTTGAACTATGTCCTGGAATGCGCATTTGCACATTTTCGGGTCTTACTCGATTTTTTTCAATAATTGTACAATATGCGAACGACCGCCATTTTGGGTCAACTTACGTGCCGCGATCTGTACTTCAGCGTGATTGCTAAACCCAGCAAATATTTACAGATAATTATACCTACCTACTGCTTCAAGAATGTAGGACAGTTACATCTACCGGTTGGCCAATCATCGTCTGTTGGTGGTGTCATTACTTCCCATTCAGTGATAAACTGTGGCCTATCAAAAAAAAAAAAAAAAAGGGAAACGACTGTAATCTTAGTTTGACAATAATATATTTTGGATTCAGGTTGGATAATTTGATGACCACCATACACTTTACATGATACATACCATGATATACTACAGCTATTTAGAACTGTAATCAATATTTGTTGATTTAAAGCAAAAAGAATATAAAAACAAAACTTACAATTATTATTATTCTGAAGAGTTTATATAAGGTCTATCATACATGTTATCTCGGTCCATAGTAAAAGTTGTTCATAATGATGAGTAGAACATTGAGCTATTAGTAAAAGTTGTTCATCATGATGAGTAGAACATTGAGCTATTAGTAAAAGTTGTTCATCATGATGAGTAGAACATTGCGCTATTAGTAATAGCTCAATGGAGTAGAACGACGTTGTGAGTTTCAAAATAAATATAAGGTCTATTCTTATATTTTTGTTATTTAGGCACCTCGATATAGAGCTGGTTTCATTTTTATAAAATTATTTAGGTGAGCAAATTGTACCCTTTCTTTAATAGATTTCCAAATTTCGCTAAAGCGTGAGGCTCAAGGTTGATAGCGAATATTTGACAGTTTTGGGTAGCGCGTCGTGCTGGCGTCTGTACACAAGTGCTTACCTATCTAAGAGCTCTATCAGTACTTAGCTAGCACCGTCAGCCTGCCCTGCTGGAATGTATCCTTGTCCTGGCACTTATCGTTTTGTAGGAATCCGAACTATGTAGGGTACGCACGCACAATGGTCCACCATAAGGACTAAGTGCGGAAATCTAAGCCCCATGATAGATAGCTATGTAGGGTATAACTGTCTCACACACCGGTACGGAGGAGCAGGCGAGCAGCTTGAACAGGTGAATGGCCAAGATAGCTCTTCGTCAGGTTGACCCAACAACCCTAGAGATCAACTCTGCACCTAAGTAATGGATTTAAAATGAAACTGAGTAATAACTTTACCTGTAAAATGAATGTTTATTTTTTCAAAAATGAATTAGGTATTTAAACAATATCATCGTGCCTAATTCACCTGTTACAATCTTTACAAACATTAGTCGCATTAGTAACATTAGTCGGAGACTACGTTCCGAATGATTGTTGTTTGAGTTAAGATACAACAATCAGACTAGATCTAGTTCCAGCAAGCACTATTAGTATAGAAGGCCGACCTGGCTCACTACTGCCCATGACCTGTCGACTTGTCCGTCACAAGCACATCTCGTCACTCACTACATTACTAAGAACCAAATAATGTCAAGTGTCCACTCACAGAACAAGTTGACCAGCGACCACCGACACTCACGTAACGTTACGTGGGTTAGTATCTAGTGCGGCAGTATGTCAGTGCCGTAGTCGGGGCCGGTGCCCTCGCAGTCCTCCCTGTCGATGAGGAGCGGCTTGTACTCTCTCTCGTCGTCCGTGTCAGCAGCGGAGTTGCTGAGGTTAAGCGCGTCTTGCTGCTCCTCTGGCTCCTCGTCGTCCAGCAAGCGGTGCAGGAAGGCGAGGCACTCGCGCCGGAACAGCCGCTGCTTCTTAGCTGGCAACCCCTGGTAATCGTTGTGGATGCCGCGGAAGAAGTGGAAGTAGGCAGAGTTCTCGTCGGCCTCGAAGGAGAGCGGGCTGGGGGAGTGCGGGGGGCGCGGCTGCGGCTCCACCGTGAGCTGCAGCGGCGCTGCGCGGGGAGGGCTGTGCAGCGCGAACCAGGGGTTGGAGATGAAGGGCTTCACGTCCGCGAACTCAGCGGCTGGTTCCGGCCCTGCGCCCCCCAGCAGCGGCGTGTACGAGTAGCGCGACGGCCTCCTGCGGGAACACACGACACTCGGTCAGTAGGCGTGTATGCGTAGTGCACGTCACGTCACGGCAAGACTGGTGAGCAGTGAGCACATACGTGTCGGTGGCCATGTGGTCACGCAGGAAGCCAAGCTCGTCGGCCAGGTACCACTTGGATACCATGCGGCCGCGGCCTGTTCGCACGCCGTACAGCTCGTTGCGCAGGTGCCGCGAGTACGAGTTGCGGATGTGCGACCACTTGCGCCGCACGTCCGCAACTGCAACACACACGCAAACACACGCATTATCACACTTTAAATATTATACCTATTAGGTAGGTAAGGAAGTAGAATAGAGAGAGACTATGGGCCAGGGCGCCAGGTCTGTTTGTATGTATGTACATACAAAATTACAAATGACAAACCTACATATACTTACACATGAAGCGACGTGTGCCCACATACGAGTAGGCTGCGGGTCTAAAATGGCCGCTATACTTAGCAGAATCTACGCAGAATCTTAGCACGAATCACGTTAAAAAATTTAAATTCTTAAAATGGACTTTATGTCAATAGTCATAAAGTCCATTATAAGAATTTTAAATTTTTAACGTGATTCACGAAACGATTCTGCTAAAGCGGCCATTTTAGACCCCCTGATGTGTTTCTGTAACTGAGTACTGCGCACATACAGCGCAGCTACCGCGGACAACAGAGAGCTGGATGCTGGAGGTGGGAGCTACGGGTAAGCGTACCGGACCAGCCCATGCTGTCGGCGACCTGCTGCCACAGCTTCTTGACCTGCGAGTAGTAGCTGGCGACGGGCATGTTGTTGCGCGCGTACAGCAGCGGCCGCGCGCGCACCAGCCGGATCATGCGCCGGTCGTCGGCCTGGCTGCAGTCCACCAGCCGCCCCACCTCCCCCTCCTCGCCCGCCCGCTCGCCCGCGCCGCTGTCGCTGTCGCCTCCGCTCGCACTCGCACCGCTCACCAATGAGCTTTTCTTACGTTTGGCGGTTGACATTATAATCTCTCAAAATGGCAAAATTAACACTATCGATCTATTTACATCACAAAACATTGTATAACAAATACTACCTACTCCAAAAATGTGAACCTACAGTATAGAGGTGCCTACTGACTAAAGGCTTCACTTCGTAGTTTTTATAATAATATCTCGATCGAGTAAACGTCACACCACAGCGAGGGCACCGAGCAGACACGCCGACGTGCACAGCGGCAGACAGACACGCGCAGTGGGAAACAAGATGCGCTTGTGCCGTCTCGCTTGCTCCCGTGGAGGCGGCACGCGTGCGAGCGGTGCGTACTCAGAATCACGTGATAAAGCAAGAGCGCAGACGCTCCAGGCCGCCCGCCGCCCGCCGCCGCCGGACACTTTTATAAATTCCACATCGCTGGTTATCGATTCACCTCGGCCCGTCCGTCGACGCCGCGCTACTACTTACTTTTTGATTCAGATTTATTTTCGGTAAATAGTGTATTTGATACCTTCTTACAAGTAAGTAGACGTAAGTACCTACGAATTTCATCAACTTTTATTTCTTAGGTACCTACCTACGTATTGTTCACGCAAATAAGTATGCCTCTTTAGCATTGTATGTATGACAATTACATAAGTACAGTACCCACTTACACGTTTTATTTTACTATATATAACCCACTAGGGAATCCAATCCCGCATCAAAATCTCGATCCCGCAGGCAAGCGGGATCAAGGTCATCAATCCCGCGGATCCCGCGGGATTTGCGGCATTGCTTTTATTTACTATTATTTTTGTTTTGTGTAGTGAAATGAAAGACATCCATTTTCTGCTCTTAAAAAATGTTTCCACACTTCACTCGAGCTTTTATACTCTTTATAAACTAAATTGACACTCATTTTTAATATTAAACTGTATTTTTCACTCGAAACGTGCTCTTAACAATTTGATAAAAAAAAGATTTGTCTCGCATACGTTATGTAACCTTTTCACATCACAAGTAAGACGCTATGACGCAATAACTTTCTTTGACACTTGACCGCGCGCGAAGGTAAATCCCCGTGCACCCGTAGGGAAATCCCTAGTCAAAGAGTATTTGAACTGAACTGACATTGATTACGTTCCGTTCCGACTTCCGATCATGCGACACAAAATAGAAATTCAAAACTTATTTAGCTGTAAGTTAAGAACTGAATCAAAATTATTTTCCATACAAATTCTACATAAAAGTCACGAGTTCTATGGGAAAGTTGTTAAATCACTTATTAATAAGCTGTGCTGAGGTGTCTTATAAATAATAAGATAGTCGCCTGAGCCCATTTTTCTTAAATATATATTTTTTTCAATCCCGCAAATCTGCGGGATCCCGCGGGTGTAATCCCGCATTTCTGAACCCGCAAAAAAGGTGCGGGATCCCGCATTTGCGGGATTTCGCGTTTGCGGGATTGGATTCCCTTTACCCAACCAAAGAGGATGTCGGTCGAAGTGATATCGTCACTTCCTAGTAGTTCTTATTATAATTATTAAACGGTAGATTGTCAATTGAGTTCATTTCTTACAACTTAACGGCCTGTTTTTAGTGTCATTGTAATGTCACCGGGACATTATAGTGATATTGCAAGGCATATATTTTGACAATTTCACTGGTCGTTAGATTATGAGGCCGTCTCTGATTGGTCCGTTTCCATTCCAATGTCAATTTTGCAATCACAGAGTTAAAGTTCATTTAGCGGTTCATAATTTGTCGGAGTGCCCTAATTTTATTACTGCGACCAATTTTAACGTGTGAATCCGGCGCGCCATAAGTAATAGGTACCTACTTACAGCGTGTTATACGAATTGGTAGTGTTGCGATATCACTACAAACGTCCCCGTGACATTACAATGACACTTAAACCAGGCTGTTAAATTGTAAGAAAATCAGTGTACCGTTTAATTATAATATCACAAGTGAAATTATTTGTAATATCACGGCTTTGACAATATGTATCTGCGGCAGCCCCACTTATCGGAATGTATAATATGTAATATGTCGCAGGCAGCCAATTCGTATAACACGCCGTTTTAGATAATGGCGCTCCGTATTGTTGCGTCCTCGCGTGCAGCCGGATTGTAGTGGCGATACGTTCGACAAAGCGGCGTCTAACGTTTAATTAGCCGTATTGTCAGCAATTCCGTTTCTTCATATAGGTACCTAACCTACTAAATTTGTCCTAAAAGTCTGAGAGGAGCTTAGGCCGAAGACGGCGCGCGGCGGAGCGACGACGACATTTGTAACAGAAAGTGGGAGTGTAATGTAAAATGCGAGCATAGCGAGCGCGCATCATGTAGTCGTAGCAGGTTCTAAATTTACTTATATATCTCGAAAACGGTGCGTCCTATCGCAAAAATAATGAAAAATTTGCCCCCTTAGTAACCCATTGCAACATAATTCTCAACATGTAGATAAAAAAAAAAATGAAAAAAAAAAACAGAAAGCGGGAAAAGCGGCCATTTGATTGTGACACCGTTGTCGTTTGTGACGCCATGTTTCTTGTTATGATCATGCAGCGCCACTTGCGTCAATAAATGGAACTAAAACTTTCAAAGCGGTGAATCGACCATGCGCCCGTTTGTATAACGGAACGGCGGCACGTTATTACGCCGCTTTGACGAACGCGAAGGTCTCATGCAATGCGGCGTACTTTATTTCAGCCGAATTGTAATCCGGCTGAACGTGAGGACGCCGTATTACGTAATGGCACCGTTTTTCAATCCGGCGCGCCATCATGTAAAAAATATACACATTACAGCCGCGTCAACCAGCCAAGCCAACGCAACGCATTTTAGTAGGTACCTAGTACAAAAAAATACGTTTGATAAGTAAATTACTAAAGTAAGTAGGTACTATGACAACGAACGAAATCTTGCCACCGATACGGCTCTTTTTGTTTGCAGCATCCGGCCGCTATTGAAGCGCTTATGTACGCTCATTAACCAATAGCATTCCAGCATCTGATCCCTTGTCTTTGTTAATGAAAAAAAGGGTCGAAAGAAAAAAATACAAAACAATACGGGTGGTAAACAGATGTGGTCATCGTGTCCACGGGATTTTGTTAAAAATATGGAAAGATTTCGTTCGAGCTGATGGTACCTACCTTACCTACTCATACAACACAGCTTGACAACGTTCGCGACCCCAACCTCAGCGCGCGGCGGCGCGCGGCGGGACCCGTCGTCGGTACAATCATCGGCACGATTCTTGAGCGCTGACCTTCACCTGCGCAAAAGTGAGTTATTGGGTCCCTTTGGTGGTATGAAGTGGGGCGCGTATAGGTGCACGATGCGCAAAGCGATCCCCACTCTTCCGCCGAGCGCTCAAGAACCGTGCCGGTATCTGTAGGTAGCGAGTGGGACCCCTCGTTACATACATAACCCTCTCGCTCTCGTCGACATTATTGTACCACGCACAGTTATAAAGGAAGAATAATAACAATTTAAGTGGAGTAGAAATATTGTTTATTTCATTCGAACAATAGCTTACTTTACAAAATCTTACATCTATTAAATGCATACAAATCTGAAACATACAGCGGCGACATGAACTTACTTAGGTACTTAAATAAATAAGTAGCTAATCATTTTGTATTAGTCTTCATATAGGTACCTACCTATTAGTAGGTACTTAACTAATACCTAATATCTCAATTCGAATCATTGACACGAAGAAGAACCACACAATGGCAGAATGTAATATTATATTAGGTGCAACGTGCTACATTTAATTACACGTTGACTCAAATTCGAGTGGAACTTCAATTAATATACCGCAATAAATGATTTGACTTTGACTTTACATTAAAATAATTTAGTCAAAAATCTAGGAAACGAGATCGTGTATAGTTGTCCCAACACAAAGGCGAAATGACCGGCTCATTGACAATATTATATATAAGTATGAGACGTTTATGCAGTATCATATAAAGGAAGTTTAATTTAAAAATAAACTCCGAAAGTCCGAACGCGCACTGAAATGATCGTCATTCCGTAGTACATGAAACAGTCGGTAAGGTCTGCAGTTCTGCACATCCTCCAGCCGACGGCTACTAACACTCACTAAAATTCACTAAATCACTAAATTAATGTTACAATGTTTCGAATATAATTATGGACGCACTGTGCGCGCCTCGCGCTCACTGTCGCGCTCGCTCACTCGCTGTCGCGCTCGTCGTCCTCGGCGTCGTCGTCGTCCGACGCCTCCTGCTTCACCTTGCTCCGGCTCACCTTCACGGGCTTGACCTTGGCCGCGCCTCGTTTGGCCGCCTTCTTGGGCGGAGGCGCGCCGCCGTTGGCGGTGAAGCTCTCCAGGTCGCGTGCGTACTGCTCCTTGGCCACGGCCGCCTTCTCTTCCCACGTGGTCTTGTCGCCCATGGAGCGCCAGAGCTCGCCCGCCTTCTTGGCCACCTCGGTCACCTTCAGGCCGGGGTGGTCGGCCTTGATCTTCCCGCGCTCGCTGTTCAGCCACAACAGGTACGCCGACATCGGTCTTTTCGGTTTTTCCATCATTTCCTGGTGACAATAAAATTGAAATTATTACTAAAATTATGTAAATATAGTTATTATCCTATGTAGGTAGGTAGGTTATTAATATGGCTAAAAAAACGAAATGACGCTGTGCTACATTATCTTGAACTAGGTAGGTACGTGGGTATCCCTACTCGTATTACATAGTGATAGTGATACGCCGCGCCGCGCCGCCGCCGCCGCGATAGTGTAAACATAGCTAACACCTACAATACAATACATAATACAGTGATACAACTACACAATACATTATATACTTATAGCTAATCGAAGGTGACGCGCGGCGGAAGCAGCGACGCAACTCGCCAGTGACGCGTGACGCGGCGCGAGGCACGACTTTATTGAGTGTCGAATATTCAGAACCGTCATGAGACAATTTGAATCCTAAAATACAGTTAATACAAAACACAATAGTAAATTCAAAAGGTACTTACGATAAGAATATGTGGTTTTACGGCAACAAAAGCAAAAGTAAGAGCGTGTTTCGGTTAGAGTAACGCGTCGCACGGGCCTTGCTCGGGCGAGTCTCGCAGAGGCACTGGGGCGCCGCGGGCGGCGGGGCCCGCGGGCCGGGCCTGGCGAACGCCGCCGCTCCGCCGCACCGCACACCCGGCCATACCCGGCGCGGCATGGCGGCACCCCACACAGAGCTACTTCACCCGCTCGCGCGACCTAAACAAGTTTTACTTTTATTTAACGCCCGGTTCTATTAACCGTTATAACGATCTAACTTGTTTCTTTTAGTGAGAATCTAAGGGACATCAAGTATGGCTTTTCAGATGATGGTGGGTGACTGGCGAGTCGGTACCTAAGCTGCATACCTACTTACCTAGTTTTGCGGTGGACGCGATGGCGTGATGATGCGCGTGAGAGCCCTCACGACGGGGGTGATGCGGTGTCCCGGGATGGGGTTGTCTTGGCGGTGTCTCTTGACATCGCCAATGCCTTCAACACAATGCCCTGGAGCTCCAGGGCATGGTTTTGAATGCAGCTGCATTAGGGAGGCACTCCGGTATCACAGGGTGCCGACCTACCTTCATCGTATGGTCGGGGACCACCTGACGGACAGGGCCGTCATCTACCCTGGTCGCAGCGGAGAGTGGAACCGGCGAGAGATGTCGTGCGGTGTTCCACAGGGATCGGTTCTGTCATAATAATATTATGTAAAAAAGTGGCAACACTGATAAGCTGGCCACATTATAAAAAACATGTCGTGTCATCTTCCTCTGTACCTACACTATTGTTGTAACACTGTTTCTAACTAAAGTCTACCTAATAAATAAAGTCGTTCAATCATAATACTAGTTTAATATGAATCTGCCACACACCTTATCTTATAACATGGTGTCAGAAGTTCAGTGAGTCAATTTACTAGTCTATTCATCGAGTGTGCAAGAAAAACAAAATAAAAAAATGCCGGATCAGTTGCCAGGAGCGTCGTCGTCGTCGTCTCGTAGTCAAAATGCTCAAACTATTCAAGTCAGAGGGTCAATACCAGAATTTAATTACAATGCAAGTAATAAGGCGCAAGAATGGAAAAGGTGGATGAGCCAGTTCAAAATTTATATACGAGCTACTGGACTTGAAAATGAAGGTGACAAGCGAAAAGTAGCCATCTTGCTGCATTATTTAGGCAACATGGGCCTCGAAATTTTTAACTCTTATAATCTGGATATTGACACAATTGGATATTCGGCATTAATAACGAAATTCGAAGAATATTTCACGCCTAAATTGAACCTCACCTACGAACGCCATAAATTCTTCACAAGACAACAGCAAAATAATGAATCAATTATTGATTACATTACCGTGTTACAAAACTTAAGTCTAAACTGTCAATTTGATAAACTGAGAGAAAGTCTAGTAAAAGATGTTTTTATTTGTGGATTAAATGCAGACAACATTGAAATTAAAAAACGTCTAATCCAAGAAAACAAGACCACCCTTGATGAAGTCGTCCAATTAGCCCAGGCTATAAAGCATTCCACAATACAGACGAGCGAAATATCAAATGAGGAAAACGTTCTTGGAGCAGTATATAATCAAAACAAAGGAAAAGGTTACAACAGGGGCAGAAGCACTAGCAGAGATGAAGGTCATACCAGGAATCGTACCAGGTCAGGTCAAAGAAACAGAAGCGACAACAGGTCAGAAGTTTGTACTAGATGTGCTCAAAAACACCGTTTTAAATGTCCAGCTTCAAATGTAGAATGTAATAATTGTCATAAAAAGGGTCATTATGCTAAATGTTGTTATTTTAAAAAAGATAATAATAAAGGTAACAAGTCTTCGGTAAATGTAGTCAAGTCACAGTCTCAAGATAGTAATAATAGTCAAAAAGTTGAAGAATTATTTATGGGTTCAATTTATGCATTTGGTGAAGTTTCAGTTAATACTCTGGAATCTTGGAATATTAAAATTAAAATTAATAATCATGTCATAACCGGTATGCTAGATACTGGTGCCCAAGCAAATGTGATGAGTATGAGTACATTTCAAAGTCTAGAACTGTCTGAAAATTTAATAACACCGTCTTCAGTTACAATTGTAACATTTAGTAAACAAAATCTGCCTGTGAGAGGTCAGACTGTCTTAGGCTGTCTTATTAATGAAAAACAAAGTCAGATTCCTTATATAATTTTAGAAATTAATTGTGCTACTGTCATAGGGCTGAAAACATGTTCAGAGCTGAAAATTGTTAAAAGAATTAATTCAGTATCATTTAATTCAGAAGTTGAAAATAATTTATTTAAAGAGTTTAAGGATGAATTTGAGGGTCTAGGTTGTGTCAAAAAGCCATGTCATTTAGAAATAGACAAATCAGTAAATCCGGTTATAGAACCACTGCGTAAAGTTCCTTTTAGTCTACTTAAAGAATTAGAGTCAGAGTTAGCTAGGATGGAAAAATTGGGTGTAATAGTAAAAGTCGATGAACCAACTCGTTGGGTCAGCAGTATTGTCATCACCAAAAAACGAAATGGTGCACTCAGAGTTTGTCTTGATCCACGAAATTTGAACAAAGCCATTTTGAGACCACATTATCCATTTCCTAGTATAGATACAGTCAAGTCAAAATTAAAAGGTGCTACAGTGTTTTCAACACTTGATGCAAATTCCGGATTTTGGACAATACCATTAGATAGTGAATCGTCACAGTTATGTACATTTATTACTCCGTTCGGAAGGTTTAAATTTCTTTGTTTACCATTTGGGGTCTGCTCAGCACCTGAGCTCTTTAGTGCCATTATGGTTGATCTATTCAAAAATATTCCAAATATAATTATATATTTTGATGATGTACTAGTCTATGCGTCGTCCCAAAAGGAACATGACATAATTTTAAGAACTGTGTTAGAAAGGGCTAGAGAAGTCGGAATGAAGTTCAATATGTCAAAGTCTAAACTAAACAAACAGTCAGTCACATACATGGGTCATTTATTTGATGCACAAGGAATGCGTCCTGATCCTAATAAAGTTACAGCTATTGTAAATATGTCAAAACCTAATAACACGAAAGAATTAAGTCGCTTTTTAGGAATGTTAACTTATCTGTCGCCTTTTATTAAAAATTACTCTGAGAAAACTAAAAATTTGCGTGTACTCCTTAAGAAAAATGTAGTTTGGCAGTTTAATGATATCCATGAACAGGAATTTAAAAATTTACAAAATATAATAACAAAGGCTCCAGTTTTAGCATATTTTGATGAAAATGAAAAATTAATTTTGTCATGCGATTCGTCACAGTCAGCAGTTGGTGCAGTTATGTTGCAAAATAATAAACCAATAGCATATGCTTCAGCAACATTAACAGATAGTCAACAACATTATGCCCAGATAGAACGGGAATTACTCGCAATTGTCTTTGGATGCCTAAAGTTCCATCAATATATATATGGACGTAAAATAATTGTCCACACAGATCATAAGCCTTTAGTTCCCTTATTTAAAAAGTCCTTAAATAAAATTCCTCCCAGACTAGTACGCCTAATGTTAAAAATTCAACAGTATGACTTGGATGTCATGTATGTCCCGGGCAAGAAAATGTATATTTCTGATACCCTGTCGAGAGCACCCCTACCAGAGTCTATGTATGAACTAAATGAAAATGTTGAAGTTCATGTCGGAGTATTAATATCAAGTCTTGAAATATCTAAAGATAGGCTCAATAAATTTAAAGAACAAACTCATACTGACAAGTCATTAAATAGTCTTATTCAATTTGTTAAAAAAGGATTCCCGTCTGACAAAACTGATATTCCTATCGAGGTTCGTCCGTATTTAAAATTCATTGATCAAATATACCTCGCTGACGGACTTGTCTTTAAAGGTGAAAGTGTCATAGTGCCTCAGTCTCTTAGAAAAGAAATGTTGGAAATCATCCATCAGGGTCATTTTGGTATGTCTAGGTCAGTTCAATATGCTAAAGAATCTTTATTTTGGCCTAATATGGTCAATGATATTAAAAATGTAGTCAGGTCTTGTGCAACATGTCAGCAATTCAGTAATAATAACAGTCGGGAACCATTGTTTAGTCATCAAATAAAACTACTTCCTTGGAGTAAAGTAGGAGTTGATTTCATGGAATTTCAGGGACATAAATATCTGGTCTGTATAGATTATTTTTCCAAGTACATTGAATTAGCTTTAATGCAAAGAACAACAGCTCAATCTGTAATTAAGGAATTAAAATCAATTTTTTCAAGGCATGGTATCCCATCCATTTTAGTCTCTGATAATGGTCCTCCATTTGGTTCAATTGAATTTCAAAATTTTATAAAGTCATGGGACATTGAACATGTCACTAGTAGTCCTAATTATCCTCAATCAAATGGACAAGTCGAAAGAGCAGTTCAAACTCTAAAAAATATGCTTATCAAATCAAGTCATGCAAATTCTGACATTTATTTAACTTTACTTCAGTATAGAAACACAGCAACAAACAGTCTGGCTTCCCCATCACAACTATTAATGTCTAGGAAATTAAGAACAGTCATTCCAACCACAACAGAACAATTAAAACCTAAAGTACCCAAACCTCAATTGTATCATAAATATTTGCAAAATAAGTCAAAGTCATTCAAAACTAAAGGTAAAAATTTAAGACCATTGCATACAAATGATGTTGTAATTTTTAAATTGCTTCCTTCTGATAAGAAATGGAGTAAAGGTGTAATAGTCAAAGTAGGTCCTGAACCTAGAAGTTATGTGATTAGTAGTAATGGAAGAACGTACAGGAGAAATAGGGTACAAATTAAGAAATTTTATGATTATAATTATGTGGCTACTGACTATTCTACTAGTGATATTGATGTTAATGATAATATCTATGCAAATGAAAATAATACAGCTATTGATTTTGAAATGCTTCCTACAGTCGTTAGTCCTGAGCAGAATAATACTGGTGAATTCAAAACCAGATCTGGTAGAGTTGTCAATAAGCCAAAGAGGCTAAATTTGTAATGATGTGTCATGAGCATCTCATTTAGTATTTTGTTTAAGTATTTGGTGTAAGTGTTTTGTTGTACTAATGTTTAATTATAGTACTTGTCTTCTAGGTAACTTAATATGTAAGTTTGCTATTTAATTTAAAAGAGGGGAGATGTCATAATAATATTATGTAAAAAAGTGGCAACACTGTTAAGCTGGCCACATTATAAAAAACATGTCGTGTCATCTTCCTCTGTACACTATTGTTGTAACACTGTTTCTAACTAAAGTCTACCTAATAAATAAAGTCGTTCAATCATAATACTAGTTTAATATGAATCTGCCACACACCTTATCTTATAACAGGTTCTAGGGTCGCCCCTGTGGAACATCGGTTACGACTGGGTGCTGCGCGCCGACTCCCTAGCGGCGCGGCGCGGCGTCAGCGTGGTATGCAATGCAGACGACACGCTGGTGCTGGCACAGGGGAGGCCGCACGAGGTGGTGGCCGAAATCATGACAAGCGGGGTTGCGATAGTCGTTGAAAGAATCCGGCAACCGGGTCTCGACTCGAGGTGGCACTGTACTAGTCCGAGGCCATGTGCTTTCATTGGCCTTGGAATGCGCCACCGTCGGGATCCTTACTGACGATAGGAGGGGTATCCATCGGCGTCGAGTCGACTTTGGGTGATTTCTCGAGGTGCCTCAAAACGCGGTCACACGGTTTTAATCCCTAACCTATTGAACATTTCGTCTTAGGACCAAACACAGATTACTCTTTACTTATATATGTGTATAATTTCAATATTATACACCTAAAATAATTAATCATGTTTATAAAAATAAACATCTAATGTCAAAAACGGTTTTGCGAGCGCGCAACAAAACTACACCTCTCTTCCAAAAGCGCCAACTTCAAACTTGTCGCTACACGTTTTAGCTGAACGGGTACCCTGTCCTGTAGTAGCCGGGCGTCAGTGGGGATACAATACATGTAGAGGTAGGTACGTTCTTCGCTTCTAAACAATATAAATACGAGGCAAGTTATTATTATTATTTTTTTTTTTTTCCTTTTGATCTGCAATCGGCTTTTAGCCATAATCAGATGTTTTCTGGGATTAATTTGGATTGGGTGCGATTCCATTAAATAGCACCGTATGAGTGGGTAGATACTAAGCAGTTAGTTTCTCTGGTCTATGTCTAGTATTTGCCATCTTTTCAGGCGAGTCACATCTTCATGTCGGGTTAATAGGTTCTTAGCCAGTTCATTTGTGTGCTTATTGAGCCTCTCCTTGTATCTCTGGTTATTTTACAAGCTTCTTCCTTTACGGTCGGCATCTCCAGGTATTCATGTATTTCCGTGTTTCTCACGAACCAGTGTGCGCTTGAAATTGTTCGTAGAGCAATGTTTTGAAATCTCTGGAGAATCTCGATATTGGAGTTGCTAGCACAGCCCCAGAGCTCTATCCCGTAGGTCCAGATCGGCTTTATGATAGCCTTGTATACAAGTATTTTGTTTCCGAGGGACAGCCGGGATTGACGCCCTAGTAACCAAGATAGACCTTTGAATTGTAAGGTGGCTTCTGTTTTCTTGGCTTTAATGTGATTAGCCCAGGTAAGTCTTCTATCCAGGTGTAGACCAAGATATTTCACACTGTTATTGCTTGGTAACGGTTTGTCTTCCATAAGCACAGGTGGACAGTCGCCTTTCCGGAGTGTGAATGTTATTTGTGTCGATTTAGTTACACTAGGTTTAATTCTCCACTTCTTAAGCCTTAAGTCAACCTTATTGAGTTGTTCCTGTAGTATCAGCGATGCGTTGTTCGGGTTTGTATCGCTTGCAAGGCATGCGGTGTCATCTGCGTAAGTTGCTGTAACAACGTTTTCAGTCTCAGGCAAGTCTGCCGTATATATTGAGTATAGCACCGGGCCAAGCACCGATCCTTGTGGAACTGAGGCGGTGATGTAGTACAGCTGTGATAGCTCTTCTTCGTATTTTACTTGGAATCTTCTTTGATCCAAGTAAGATTTTAGGATCATGTAGAACGAGTTTGGTAGGAGTGTTTTTAGCTTGTACAGCAGTCCTTTATGCCAGACTCTATCGAATGCTTGTTGGATGTCGATGAATACTGCAGAACAATACTCTTTTTTCTCTAGCGACTGTCTAATTTTATGAACCACACGATGAACTTGCTCTACAGTAGAGTGTTTTTCCCGAAATCCAAACTGGTGATCAGGTATAATCTTGTTTTCGTCCAGAACTGGTTTTAGTCTTAGCAATAGAATCTTCTCGAATACCTTTGATAGAATAGGGAGAAGACTTATGGGCCTATATGAGCTAGGTTCTGTTGGTGGTTTCCCTGGTTTTGCAATCATACAGATTTGGGATATTTTCCATAGCTTTGGATAGTACTGTATTCTAAAGATGGCATTAAATAGCATTGTTAAAAATACTATTGCTTTTCTAGGCAGTTGCTTAAGGACTTCACCCGTTATTAGGTCGAAGCCAGGAGCTTTTTTGTTTTCCAAGTAACGAATTGTTCGTGCTAGTTCCTTTGGAGTGACAAGTTTCAGCGGTGGTGATAACTGCTGGTCACTATTGATCATTCGATCAACTTCCTCTTCAAATTCTGTCATAGATGACTGGTTTGGAATGAAAACTTTGCTTAGGTGTTTAGCGAAAAGCTCAGCTTTTTCGCTTCCACTTCTAGCCCACGGATCGCTAGAAGAGATCCTTAGGGGTGGAACATGGCTAAATGGTCTTTTAAAGTTTCTCGTTATTTTCCATAATGAGTAGTTGTCTTTCTTTTGAGTTGAAAGCGTGGATAGTTTTTCTTGAAAAGAGGTATTCTGATTTTCTTTGATTAGCTCTTTTAGTTCTCTAGTGATTCTATTGTATTCTGCCCTGTCTAAATCGGACCTGCTCGTGTGTAAATGCCTTCGTTGTCTCCGTTTTTCTTCCAGTTTATTGCGTATTTCCAGCGGTATATTGTTTTTATGGGTGGAGAAGCTTAATGTCGGGGTAGCACGCCACGCAGCAACTTGTATTAGGTTTGTAATATAGAACGTTGCTTCATCTATATCTTCTTCTGTTTTCAGTTTGATCTTTAAGTTGACTTCATCTTTCAGATATTCAGTAAATGCATCCCAGTCTGTTTTGTGATTATACAATGCTGGCCTCTGTGCTCTGTGTATTGCCGACACGCTAAATGTTGCTATGATAGGTATGTGGTCAGACACGCTATCAAGCGATGATTCCACATCAAAATATACATCAGACAGTCCCTTTACAATGAAGAAATCTACTAGGTCGGGTATCTTATTGACGTCAGTTGGCCAGTAAGTTGGTTCGCCTGTTGCTAGTGTTATAAGTTTGTGTTTGTCAATACATTTTTTCAACTCTCGTCCTTTAGTAGTGGTCAATCTAGATCCCCAGTGGGTGTGTTTACAGTTCCAGTCTCCACCGCTTATGAATCTATTTCCCAAGCTCTGGAAGTAGCAGTCAAGCATGTGTTGTTTCGGATTATGCTTTGGTGGGCAGTAGATAGCGCTTACATTAATAGGGCCCATAGATTCGTTAATAGTGATGGTAGTAGCCTGCATCCAGTCCTGTTGGAACTGGCTGTGGAGGTGGTGTTTGATGTTGTTTTTAACAATAACTGCACACCCTCCATGTGATGTGGTATCAGGATGATTGGTACAATATACGCAGTAGTTGTCCATCTTGAAATTCTTACGATCATTAAGATGGGTTTCTGCTATCAGAGCAATATCGATTTTGTTATCTTTCAGCAGTACTTCTAGTTCTTGTTTATTTGGCGTTAGGCCATTGATATTCCAGGTAGCAATTCGTAACGACATCATTGCGGAAGCCTACTGATGAGTGTCATGAGGAGGTTCATCATTGTGCTAAACTGTGATATAAGTTGGTCGATCCTTTCACTCTGTCTTCGTAAAAGTGCTTCTAAGCTATATTTATTTTCCTGTTCGAGTTCTATTTTTGTCAAATGTGTTCTCTGTGACTCAAGGTCAACGTAATTTTTTCTCTGTGACTCTGTATGGTAAACTTTGTCTTTCTGTGTTCTCTGTGGTTTCGTGTGGTCAATGTTATTTCTCAGGTATGCTTTCTGTGTCTGTGTAAGATCTACTACTGCTTTATTAGATCCTTTGACAGCTTCACTGTAGAGTTCCATGCTTTCTATTACGCTTGACTGCCGACTTTTTGGTTGGGTAGCCCTGAGGTTACTTACAGGCTCGACGATTGACGTGTCTGTGACAGTTTGGGGCTCATCTGTTGTAGTGTGTGTTTTCAGTACTTTCTGAGTGGGTCTTGTTTTCGGATGTGGCTGTCGTTCGTTTCCTGTATGCTTTCTTGCTACAATTTCCTTATAGACCTGACATCCTTTGTAGCTAGCGGGATGACTTCCTGAGCACAGCGCACATACCGCTGGGGTGTTTTCATCAATTGAGCACATGGTGGTTTTGTGTGCCCCGGCACATTTCACGCATCTGTACGGCCTCATGCAGTTATTTTTGCTGTGTCCATATTGCTGGCACCTTTGACATTGTACCACAGTCGTTTTTCTTATTGGGTCTTCTATGGTGACTTTCTGGTTATATATGAACTTTATTTCCTTGACAAGTCTGTTATTTTCATGCGGGGCTACATTGACAAAGAATGTATTTAGGGGTTCTTTAGTTCCTTGTTTCCGAGCAGTGACTATTTCCCCTTGAACCCTGTTTCCGGTTTTTTCTATTGCTTCTATGATAGCATCTTTTGGTGTGCTGAAGTGAAGATGTTTAATAACAATCCTTGTGCATTTTTGATCCTTGCGTGTAAAAGTGTGGCCTATAAGTCCTTTGCTTCTTACATGCTCTATCAGGGTTTTATATTAGTCGACCGTATGGGAAGAGATGATGAGTTGATTTTTAGATACTATTTTATAAGTGTAGTCATCCTTTTCCACAACTTCTTCGATGAGTTGTGTAAGTTTTGCAAGGTCGTCAACGCCATACAGTATTATCGGTGGTGGTTTAGGTGTTATTTTGGCTGGAGCATCTCCTACTTCCACATCTAACAGTGCAAAGCTGTTACTTGTTCTTATTTCTGGGGAAGTACTCTGTTCAACATTATTTATTCCCCTGTGTTTGTTAATAATTGTCTCACGTCGCTGTGTTCTTTTGGCTTGATTAGCTCTTGCATCTTTTTCATCAGGAGAGCGGTTTCTTTTTTGATTTGGCACTCGTTGCCATGGCGCGTTATGGTTGAACAGTTTGCTTTGTTCATCTCCTTTTAATTGCAGGTTGTCAATATGTTTTTTCTGGCTCATTTCGCTAAGTGATGCTGATCGTTGGCGATGAAATAGGCCTGGATGGAATAATTGTTGAGTCAATGTTTTCTTTGGTTTTTCCGGTAAATTTTCACTGGGTAGCAATCCTTTGCCCCCCCCAGAATACGTGGGGCAGCCCGAGCTATGCTCAGGGAGGGATTCTCCGGCTCCGCCGGTACCCTCCTGGGGTAGATTATCTTTAAGTCTTGCTTCTTCCATAGTAAGTGTAATTTTTTCCTTTTGGGTTGTCTTCCCTTTCCTTTCCTTTGCCAGGTAGTTCGGTTATGGCGCCGAAGATTCGCCTTCGTTCTTCATACTCAGCTGCTGCGGTCACGAGGTAGGTGATAAGTGCGGGGCTCGTTATAGACCGCAGCATTGCCCGGAGGGGACGACCCACAAAGGTGAAAGTATGTGAGTCCATCCCTAGACCGCGTCGGCAGTCTAGAGATGGCGGGGACGTGTATGAAGAACTTGTCGATGCGCGCCTGATAGCCTAGCTCCGCACACCTAGGCGTACGCTACTGGCATTCTTAGCATTTTTTAGGTGCGTGTTCCCTGGCAAAAAAGAACACGCCCCACTAAGGCCTACACCAACCCCCCCCCTGGCGAGGCAAGTTATTATTTGAATATTTTCAGGTAGCCATGGATAATGGTTTATAATTTTCCAAATCATTTTGAATTAAGGAATAAGATAGATCTTCGAGGTTATTCCCAAGTACTTTGTTTGTTAATTTACATATTACTAATACGTAATTCACAAAAATGGAAAATTTTCTTATCTTTCGTGACATAACTTTCGTGGTTATTTGTCCACGAAAGTCAGCTAACGCACCAAAACCTATAAATCTCCACTAAATAATAACTATAGATTTTTTGTGAGCCGTAGTTGCATTTACTCGATTGTCGTGAAGCTCAAAAGAAAGGCGTTATTTAATTGTATAAGCATTTATATACACGCATGTGTTTCAATTTTTTTCTTGTAGTGACTCGTAGAATGTGTTTCTGTTTGTATGTTTTCTCGTAGCCAATTTAACAGTTTACCCCACCACAAACTGGGCTGTTTTGCCAATTATTGTATCCCTCTTGCTTAAAAAGTTTCGTAACTTTCGTGGGCACCAAAATTTCAAAAAAGAATATCTCTGTAGTTTATGATATAAGCAGACTTGCACAATTAAAATTAATAAGGGGCAGAAATGTTTTTACAGCTAATTATAAAATAGACCTTTTTATAATTAGCCTAGCACGCACTCTATGGAGAGTATGAAGGTGGTAGTTTTATAGTTCACGCACTTAGTTGGTGACAAATTTATTTATTTATTATTAAACATTTGTAAACTTAACAGGTAAACCCAAGACGCCTACAAACTAGTTATATCTAAGTACTAAATATACGCGTACCTACAGTTACAATATTTTGTTGTTGGCTTAACTTATTATTATGATTAAAGAAACTTATTTCTCAATTAGAAATTACAGTAGGTATTTCACTACTTGAGAACAAATTGGAACTTAAACATAGTATTACAATAACCTTGACATATAAACTAAGTAGTTAAGTAATGTTTTTCTGAACAATTAATTTAACTATAGGGTAAAATAGAATTTCGTACGCAAATACCATTCACATTAAAAAACATAAAGCTTACAATTTTTTTTCCATCCACCCGCAAAATAAATAATTACTGTGGTCGCAAATAATCCAGATAAGGAATGCGAGCTCGGTGCCACAATAAAGGTAACGCAGCAGAAGGGCAAGTTTGGTTAAAGTAGAGTTTGATCATTTACACCTTGGCCGTTCTGAGAACGCGTTCCCGACGTCTGTCAGTTGGTTCAAAAATTTAGCGCGAAATTATAACATTTATTGGTACTTGATTTAATGATATCGTTTTTAATAATATTATTTGTTAATAGGGTAGAAAGTGCAAAAAGGGTAATAATAGGTACCTAAGTTATTTATGCTATAAGTTATATACCATCACCAATAATACTAATATTTGCGACCTGTCGACCGCATTCGTGGATTCGTGGACCGCGTTCGTGGAACGCATTCTCTCAGCGGCCAAACTGTAGAATGTGATTTTTTAATTTAGTTTTGATAGGTACTTATTATTATCTATGGACACTACATAATTTTTAACTTTTTAAAGAATAACGGCAAAATAGGGACAGGTATGTACCATAGTTGCAACAGCGGTTTTGGTTTGAGTATGTTTCAATGTAAATGGTTTGTGGATTACATGGCTTAGAGTTTATCGTGAAATAATCGAGATTTTATAATTATAATTATGCTTACATCGACATAAACGAAGGGGCGATAATCGTTACTTGTCCAACCCTAAGACATGTGAGGTAGTTACATCATTAACATGGCTTACGTACTTGTTTAACAGTGTGTGAGGTAGGTATTAGCCGCAGCTATAATTTTGTTCAGTTTGTCAGTGAACAGGTCCAAATCAGTTCAACATTGTAGGAGAGACAGGAACAGGCGTTAGAGTAGCACTGCAGGTCAGTTAGCAGGACAACTTCAAGGATCGAGCTTCTTAAACTCTGCTGTAAGGGCGTCGTGCTGTTCTCAGAGTTACGCACCAGCTCTGTAGGAGGGTACCAGTGTAGTTCTTAGGGCCAGACGTCAGGGCAGCTCTGTGAGAGAAGCGCTAGGACAGGCACGAAGACAGCTTCCGAAGATCGGGAGTAGAGGTCCCAGGTGAATCTTTAGTTGGATCCTCTGGGTAGTATAGGTACGTGACAAAAAAACCAAAAACCAAGCTGTTTTCTGATGCTTCTCATATGAGAGCCCATAGTAGACTGCTTCCAGCGGGTTCGTAAGCTCGTTTTCAAAGTAGTCTTCCTTCCCAATTTTCAAATATAATTTTTTCTTCTTGTGGCCATCATCTCATCTGACAATTTATTAGTGTAGTCAGCCAGGACATTATCCATGAGTGCGTAATGAATTGTGTAATAGTACCTACATTATGATATAAGTGCGGTAAGTTGAATATTACAGCCGAGGTGATATTGCTAGCCCGAGCCGTAGGCGAGGGCTACAAGAAAGCAGAGGCTGTAATTATCAAAGCGCACGTATGTCATACGACGTTATAAAACATATTAGCGAGGAAATATGTAAAATTCGGACTTTCTTAAACGAATATAATATCTTTTACTTGTTCACAAATGCGCGCGCATCAGCGCTTTTTTTAAGGCAAAGACATAAAAAACAGCCAGTATTACTAATAAACTAAATTAATATTTTTGTGTTTTTGTTAAAACACAAAAATAAATAATTGTAATTTATTGTCAAAATTAATTAAACTAAAGAACGAAAATTTTATTTATTATATTTCATCGTAAAATGTGGACCACTTCTCTGACATAAAAACTCTTTGCTAAGATTTTAGTACATTATGATATAAGTGCGGTAAGTTGAAAATTACAGCCGAGGCGATATTGCTAGCTCGAGCCGTAGGCGAGGGCTATAATAAAGCAGAGGCTGTAATTATCAAAGCGCACGTATGTCATACGACGTTTTATAACATATTTGCGAGGAAATAAATAAAACTCGGACTTTCTTAAACGAATAAATCTTTTAATTGTTCACAAATTAGCGATGTGCGCGCATCAGCGCTTTTTTTAAGGCGTTTTTTTATTACTAATAAAGTAAATTAATATTGTTGTGTTTTTGTTACAGAGAAATGGTTGTAATTTATTGTCAAAATTAATTAAATTAAATAATTAAATGTTTATTTATTATATTTCATCTCCCACAGTTAATTTTATTCATAAAATGTTGACCACTTTTATGACATAAAAACTCTTTGCTAAGATTTAAAAAAGTACCGTTCCCTTTTGACGGAGCATCTTGATAAACCGTGCGTCTATATAGATACTCTGTGGTTGTACATTACATTACTGCACAAGTACGTAATGAGATACATTACGATATTGAAATGGGTGAAATAAGAGACCCTTTATGAGCAAATGTGTTATAAAATGCATTTACGGAGCCTGCACCCCTAGCCAAGTTACAAACGTTTCGTATCGATTCTCTTTCTACAATCGTAAACGCCTCGGCGGCGTAAGCGATTGTAGAAAGCCCCAAATTGGTAGCCAAGTTGACACGACTGAGTCGATCGCTCGTTCTCTAATGTCTGTAGAAAAAACCTACACTTTAGTCTATGGTGAGCTTTCCTACCAAAGAGTTTAGCGATCAATATTGTAGAAACGATAACATTCTATTCTATCATCTTGGACGATGTAAACTTGTCTACGAATTTTCAATTCGTTTGTGTTGATCACGTGATTTAACGTTGAGATGATGTCATTCCCATTCATTTGAATAGTTTTCTACTAGCGTTAACGGTTCTAAATTGTCAACTTGGCTAGGGGTGCTGTATATATTGTTCGAAAGTTAAAAATTACGCACCATACAACGGAACGTGCGGTAAAATAGGTACCCTCACCTAAGTACCTATTCTAACGCTTACCTCGTTGTATAGCACCGTGCGTATTCTTTACGGTTTAAAAAAAAAACCGTTTCCGGATCATTTTGACCTAATTAAAATCAGGTCAAAATGAAAATCAAAGATGGCGCCGACGAAAATTTTCAGTTTTTTCTTCATGGGTGTCGTTTTCGTGGTTTTTGGGGTCGCTGATAATGAAAATGAGGTTAACTCATTTTGTATTAACAAACTCGTGACTATGGTAAGCCCTCGACATTCGTCTACTCGTTTGTAAAAACCAACTTACCACACTAGTATCATAATAGTACATTATGATATAAGTGCGGTAAGTTAAAAATTACAGCCGAGGCGATATTGCTAGGCTGTAATTATCAAAGCGCACGTATGTCATACGACGTTTTATAACATATTTGCGAGGAAATAAATAAAACTCGGACTCTCTTAAACGAATAAATTGTGAACAAGTAAAAGATTTATTCGTTTAAAAAGTCCGAGCAATATCGCCTCGTCTGTAATTTTCAACTTACCACACTTAAATCATAATGTACTATAATATTTTTGTGCTTTTGTTACAGATAAATGGTTGTAATTTATTGTCAAAATTAATTAAATTAAAGAATTAAATTTTTATTTATTATATTTCAAGTTAATTTTATTCATAAAATGTTGACCACTTCTCTGACATAAAAACTCTTTGCTAAGAATAAAAAAGTACCGTTTTAGACGGAGCATCTTGATAAACCGTGAGTTTTACATTACATTACTGCACAAGTACGTAATGAGATACATTACGATATTGAAATGGGTGAAATAAGAGACCCTTTACGAGCAAATGTGTTATAAATAACTATTAAAGTAATGACAATCGGTACAGGTTAGTACCTATACGTGCGGGTAAAATATCCTTGGGCAATTTTAGGATTTCAGATTTCTGTCTTTGTCTATACATTGTAGGTTATTGTAGCGGCAATACAAAGCAACATAGAACAAAAAGTACTACAGCGCCATCTATGACACGAAGGATGAACTAACGGTGAAACACGTGAGAATTCCTACATCGCGCAAGCAGAGTTATCCGCGACATAAGACTATGTACAAGAACCCGACGACAACTGTCGGGCAGTAGCCCACCAGACATAACACACGTCTGGTCAGATCCTCCCTTTTCTATGGGGGATGAAGAGCTTTACACCCTGTTCTTCATACTCTCAAATAATGTATTAATCGCCAGTATAATGATAATAAGAATGTCGCAGGGTTTTTTGTACGTAATATAATATACACGCTTTGGTCGTAAAAAACAATTAAAACCATGTTATTACGGAAAAGTTTAATTTTGTCTCGGAGATCTTTTCTTATACTAAGGTACCTATTTGTAAAATATCTAACATCTATCGATATTAAAGGTAGGTTCATACTTTCCTAATATACCGACTTAATATTTATACAAATCTGTACATTATTAAAATAATTTCAGTCATTTTCCTAATCCTTACTAATTCGTCAGAGTACGTAGAATTGCTACAATTTCACATAATCGTGGTACCTTATCTAATTTGCTTAGTTATGGGCATGGGGGTCCGTTTGAGTGCAACTGGTAAATATGAACAGTACCTAAGTATAATATATGTAGTAAGTCAAGTACACAAGCTGCACTGTAAGTCAAGGAACTTGATTGATGATCAAACTGAATAGCAACTAATGTTTAGTCCCTCGGCCTCGTGGCTAAGGGTTGCACCTACTACTACCATCCTTTTCAGTCGAGCGTGCTGTGACAGCGGAGCGAGGCAAAGAGCGGGAATGGTATCGCACGCGGCAGTTTCTATGGTGCCTGCGCCGCGCAGCAAGCTTTGTTTCTCACTATAGCATATGACGAGCATGGAAACTGCGATTCCGTGCTGCTAAATGAGGCGCAACCCTAAGGCCTCGACACGAAGTCAGCGGGAGCGGGGCGGCGACGGCGCGGGCTGCGGCGGTTTCCAATGCATATGTTACCGGAAATGTATATCTAGGAATTATACACAATTCCTAGGAAATGTATACAATTCCGAGCCTACTTAGAAAATGGGTAAAATAATGTTTCAAAGATCCTTTAATACACACATTTCCTGGAAAATCTATGCATTACATAGGAATTGTATGTAATTCCGAAATGATACTAGGAAATGTATAAAAACGAATGCTCTCTGTGAATAAAATAAAAGAAACGTTTGAGAACTGAAATCAGAATTTTTATTAGGATGGTTTGCACTTAAGCTATGGACGCGCCATCTACAATCAGCTTTGACCAGCCTTCCCCATTTGGCACAGAGATACAGGTCGCGGCACGTAACTCTAGCGCTGACCGTAAAAAATAAGAATGTCTTGGGGCGTGCGTTACGCCGATTGGCTCTCCAGTCATAGAACATGCGCAGCTATCATCTCCACGTTTCGTTCAGTGCTAGAGTTACGTGCCGCGACCAACTGTTTCGAAATTTGAATTTGGGTTGGTTTTTTGTTTGTTTGAGGTTGATTGATTGGTTTTCTGAATGGATTAAAAAAAATCCTAGCTATTTTAGGAATTGCATATATGTTATAGGCAATGTGTACAATGCAGGCATTCTATACAATACCTAGGAAATGTATAAAATGCCGGGGTCGTTCAGGCAATGTATGAAATGATGTTCAATGTTTAAACTATTTTACACTTTACCTAGGAAATGTATAAAATACCTAGGCATTGTATAGAATGCCAATTGAAGCACAGGCAATGTGTATAGTGAACGACCACGAGAAGGAGACACGTGTGTGCGTAAGTGGTATAGGATACTACTAGGACTTGGGGCACCCCGACGTTAGGTTAGTTAGGTTCCTTTAAACCCTGCAGACAGAAATAGGAGCCGTCGATTTCGCTTTTTAGGCGAATATAAAGTGTCCCCCGTCCCTTCTAAATTTGGGTTGGCTTTAGTATTGTTTGGCAGGAGAAGGGACCGGGGACACTTTATATTCGCCTAAAAAGCGAAATCGACGGAGCCCCGCTACGCGGGGCTCCTATTTCTGTTTGCAGGGTTGAAGGAACCTAACTAACCTAACGTCGGGGTGCCCCAAGTCCTAGTAGTATCCTATACCACTTACGCACACACGTGTCTCCTTCTCGTGGTCGTTCATTATACACATTGCCAGATGCGCTTTGGGCATTTTATACAATACCTAGGCAATGTATGAAATGAATCGTATTATATACATTGACAGAACGTTTTAGGCAATATATGTATATAAAGCCTAGGCATTCTATACAATGCCGGATTATACACATTGCCTATAACATATACATTTCCTAGGAGTTGCATACAATGACGGATTTCATACATTTCCGGTGACACATACATTTAAATGGAACTGGCCTCAAAGTCAGCGGCGCGAGGAGCGGGCGGCGAGCGGCGTACGGGCGATGCCCACGCCGCGCGCGTCTGCATGGACGTACAAAGTTACATCTTCTTTTGCCCACATAATAAATCAAACTTTAGGAAGGAATTAGTATCAAAAAGATGTTGTCATAGCTGTTTAGACATATTTTCGCGAACAAAAATACTAATTTCTCGTAACTCGACACTACGCCGCTCTAGCGCCGCGTCCGAGGCCTAAAGCGCAGGCCACACCGCCAGCTAGCGGGCGGGCGGGCGAACATCGTTTCACCTCTTTACATACTTCGGTTCACACCGCGAGCTACCGAAAAAGCAGAACGAAGTATGAAAAGGGCCTCGTTCGCTTCGCCCGCCCGCCCGCTAGCTGGCGGTGTGGCCTGCGCTTAATGCGGAACAATGTTGCAGACTGTGTTTGTTTGTTTATGCTGACAACACGCGTCGAGCGAATCATTCAAAGCAACATTTTACGGACAACGCCGCTTTTCAGCTGCGCTTTGCGTTTAAAATGTATTAATTTTTTTATCTAGTTTGCAAATCGATGTCCACTGTAGCTGAGCGGAGCGGAACGCAGTTTAAATGTTACCCAATTCTATTGGTTGCATAGCGCAGAGCTGTGCGCCTCTCCTTTCTTCTCCGCTCTAGTGGACAAGCGGCCTAAAACTGCCATAAATTCAAATTCCAAATTGCCAGCTGTGATTCTTTGTCTTTTTTCCTTACACGCAGCAAATAGTCGTGTATACGGTCAAACAAGCTATTAATTACATTGTAAAATGTTAACCATATAGCTTGTTCGATCGTACCTACATGTCACTCGGTGTGCTCAACTGTCAAGTTCCATGACTGTACATGATACACGTTGTTAGTACAAAGCCTGAGCGGCCGTCCACGCGACACTGTAGGTACTTACTGTTCGATATATTACAGACAAATGCTGCATGAAACCGCCATGACTGTGGCACATTGGCCATGTGAGATCGATCGTAAAATATCGTAGTCTCCGTATGAACACACAATAAAAGAGTATAGTGCCGCACGGCGCGGGCGCTTGCGGGCGGAGCTTATGGCGTTTCAATGACGGTGTTGATAAACATAAAACCGCGAAAATTATACGAAATACTGGCTTTATGGTCATTTGCAATATAACTTACTACTAACACGCCGATCTCGACCGATCTCCCCTACTAATGTTTTCGATCATTTTAAAGCTGTTGTTCACTGAAGCCACACAGATCGTAAAGCGCACTTATGGCCCCACACTGACACAGTCCACAGACGCGAACAGTTCCCACAGATACAACCCCACCTTGTCACACATAGACTCATCTCAATTTAATTATCGTTGATGCAGCTCTGCAGGAGGATGTCTTCTTCTTCCATCTAATCCTTGGGCCGGTGCCTGGTATAATCCCAATATTATACCTACATAAATTAAACGGCTATGCCGTGATCTAACACACGAACCAATGTTTCCTGGATTCTCTTTGACAGTCCACTCACTTTACAACGCTTCGCACGAACACGTAAGTGACCACCGAGCGCTCAGATGTCCAGCGGAAGTGACTTCGCAGGAAAGGCATTCAGTTTTAGTGCTGTTGGTGAAAAAGCCACAATTATTCAATCTCTGATGCCGTTCTCAGGGTCTGGACTCGGATCTCAGGTCCATCCTTCAGTGCCAGAATAATGACGACAGTAAACAGGATGCTCCGGGCTCCGGGTTGACTCTTCCATAGTTATACCGCATAGTGTACAGTCTTGATGTATACGTACCTTCAAGCGCTACAAGATCCAGTGTAGCAACTAGTTGTGCACCCGGCGTCACGCGGCAGTGCGGCCTGCACACGCATTGTACGTTTAGCAGTAATATTAATGAACAAATCAAACTCGTAAGCTGTCGGGGTTGCCACCTACTGACAGAGTACAAAGTGTTGGCAGTAAATTGGCGGTGAGATTAAGTATAAGTCGAGTGCAGAGGCGATAGAGACGTCGCTGGATGGACGAGGCACACTGCAACTCGCGGCGCTGCTGATCTGAGCTTGGGGTGTGACGACGTTCAGGCGCTGTGCGCGGCGGCGTACTGTGCGTACTGCGCGTACTGCGCGTACTGCGCGTACTGTGCGTAGAGGGTCGCGAGGCGGCGCCGCCGGCGCGCGCGGCGGGCTCAGGACGGCTTGCGCTCGTCGTCGCTGGGCTCGCTGGAGGACGACGAGCCCGCTTCGGCGGCCCACAGGCTGGCGTAGCTGGCCTGCTCCGCCAGCAGCGCCTCCTCCGCCTCGATCACCGCGTTGAACAAGCTCTTCTTTATCTGTGCACAATAAAACGAGACAACTGAGGTCAGCTGACAAAAAATAAAAAAGCCTTTTATTTCTTGCAGTACAAAAAAATTAATAAAAATTAGTAATGCATGCAATCATAAAATCGTATTAACAATTCAATTCACTTGTGTAGTTTTGTTGAGAACATTGAAATTGTTATTAATTTAGTAGGAATTCATTTATTATGAACTAGCTGACGCCGCGCGGTTTCACCCGCGTAGTTCCCGTTCCCGTGGGAGTACGGGAATAAAATATAGCCTATAGCACTCACGAATAATGTAGCTGTCTACCAGTGAAACAATTTCTAAAATTGGTTCATTACTTCCGGAGATTACCCCCTACAAACAAACTTACAAACAAATGTTACCTCTTTATAATATTAGTATAGATAGTATAGATTACGATTAAAATTAGAATAGTTGTGAGATAAAATTGATAAGAAATATGATTGTAATTGTAATTTTTGCAAGAACCCCTCTTAGTAGAAGGTGAAGGCCTCGGTCAGCTGACAAACCGGACTTTAACCTTTTCTTTTGGGTTGGTAAGAACCTGTACACTATATACATTTAACAAACTGTAAGACCTGGGAATCGAACCCAGGCGTGTCAGGACCCATCATTTAGCGAGTATGTTAGGTACCTTGATCTGCGTCGGGAAGGGAAACCGCTTGGTGGACTGGCACATGCTGTTGAAGAAGATGTCGAGCGGGTCGGGGTGCGCGGCGGCGGCGGCGGGGGCGGTGGGGGCGGTGGTGCCGGGCTCGGCGCAGGCGCGCTTGGCGGACTGCGCCTTGCACAGGTAGTCCAGCTTGCGGTCGATGACGGTGAGCTGCGAGCAGCTCTTGCGCTTGGGCGCCGACTCGGCGTCCGACTCCGACTCGGAGGAGGAGTGGTCGGCGTGGCCGTTCTCGGCGGGCTGCTGCGGCGCGGGGTAGCCGGGCGAGCCCGCTGGCTTCTTGCGATTGCTCATGTACGGCTGCAGGAACTGCATCAACCCCATGTACTTCCACGGGTAGTTCTTCTTGGTGGGGTTGGCGGGGTCCTTGGCCAGCATCTCGCTCTGTCTCTTCAGAGCATCGCGGTAGCTGTCACGCAGCTTCTTCCACTTCAGCTTCACCTCTTTCACTGCAACATTTTACATTTGATTAATCAGAGAAACTGACCAGTTTTCCGAGGGTACATAATAACTGTAGTAAGTCAATGTTTACTGTGCTGAAGGAAGACAATGAAAACAGAAAAACCAGCCAAGTGCGAGCCGGACTCGCGCACGAAGGGTTCCGTATAGGGTTGCCATCCGTACTATAATATAATTATAGTATCGTACTATATCAGTCAAATGTACTATATATTATAGAAAAATAATATAGTACGAAATATACTATATTTGTATGCCTAATTCAACTGTCACGCTTCTCTGGAAGTCTGGAACGAACGTAAACGTACCCACAGCGCTGCACGGGGAATTTCAGAACGAAACGCATTCGCGGAAACAAAACGTCAACTGTCAATAATTTGTCGATGAATGCCGCCCGAATTTTATATACCTACTTCTGCTAAGCTGATAAAATAAAAAAAAACATGAAAAGTGATGATGGTTTTAGCACAACACCCAAGAAAAAGCAAAAAAAAAGATAAAAGGCTTCAAAAGTATAAGAGCGAAAGGGAGTTCGACTACCAATGGTGCAAAAAAGATGTTTAGATCGTTGATGGCCAAAGCGAAGAGCAATAACAAATTGGTATATAACTATATAATTTGGAAAAATACATTTAATGTTTTAAAATAAATGTGTACTGTTTTTTTCCTGAATTTCCCAAAAGTATTATATTTTTTCAGCTTTTTTGGGAAAAATACTATATTTGTTCAAAATAAAGGTGTTGCATGATTCCATTAATATTTATTTTATTCTGTTTTGAATTTGTTGTTATAACGGCAACAGAAATACACATTCGGTGACAGACAGACGGACAGACGGACAGTGGAGTCTTAGTAATAGGGTCCTGTTTTTACCCTTTGTGTATGTAACCCTAAAACAACACTAATAAGATGCACACAGGAATAAATCGAAGGTGACAGATACAGACAGATTATTTAAATAAGCTTATGGTATAAATGATTGTCTAGCGTTATGGGCCTGCCACACACTCGAGGAGTGGCATGGGAAGTAGCGAGGAAAGGAGCCAGAGACATAGTGTGGCAACATTACTCGTCATGCCGCACGTCATGCTCCTCGTCATGTCCACCGCTCCCCATTCTGTCGGTTATTGTGCGCGTGTCAAAGGACCGGCAATACCAGCGCGAGTGGCTGGCCACATAATCGCGCGGTCGCAGTGATGTGATCCACCATCTACGTTGGCGAGGACGCAACGATGATGTATATATTTTTTTTATGAAATTGATCTAATTAGCTACACTAAAAATGCATAGCGCGCACGCTGCCACAGTTTCATCGTCCATTGTCCAACAAAGGCAAATGACAAGTGAGGAGCGTCGCGATTAATTGCGCGAGTAGAGCAGTGTGTGCAGTGGCGTAGCTAGATAACCAAGGGCCCTGGTGCAAATAAAAAAGGGGACCCACTAGTATCTAATCTGGTTAAGTAAAAATATTAAATAAATAAATAAATACTTTAAAATGCTTAGCTACTTTATCATCAGCTCTTTTTCTTGCACTGCAGAGCAGGTAATAAAAATATTAAACAGTAATGACATAAATTACAATGAATACTCAGTATTGGGCAATAAAACGAAATAGAAAAGAGTTCATTTTTAAAGTACCTTTCAACTGACAAAATTAAATTTTCGAAAGTTCATTTCGATCGAGGTTTTCTGGTAAGGATTCGAGGGCCCCCTGAGCCTGAGGGCCCCGGGGCACTGCACCGCCTAGCCCCTAGGTAGCTACGCCGATGAGTGTGTGGGCAGAGAGGGTCTCAGAGGGTAACATCGCGGCAAATCACGGCAGCGCGAGGAGCATAGCGATGAGCAGCGCAAGGAGCATAGTGTGGCGGCCGCATTAAACGCATTTGGACAGTTGTGGTGTATGAATATGTATAAATAAATAGACCTTAGCATTCAAATAATCAAATGAAAGCATTCATTTGTGCCGCTTGCAACTTGAGTGAGTGCTCACGGGTATTTTTGATCTATTGATTTTACTATTTATTTACGTTCTCACCTCAAACTTTTGGAACAGACTATAGTCATCTGCCTAGCCTTTTCCCAACTTAGTTGGGGTCGGCTTCCAGTTTTACCGGATGCAGCTGAATACCAGTATTTTATATGGAGCGACTGCCTATCTGACCTCCACAACCCAGTTAGTACCGGGTAATACGATCCCCCTTGGTAAGACTGGTTGTCAGACTTTTTGGGCCTCTGACTATCTAACGACTGTCAAAGATCTACAAATGACAGCCGGGACCAACGGCTTAACGTGCTTTCCGAGGCACGGAGGAAACTCGGTATGTAATGGGTGGTCACCCATCCACAGACCAACCTAGGCAAGCACGGCTTAAACCTAACGATCCCAACCCGAGCGGCTGTTATTATTTAGCCACGAGCTCCTCTGGAACAGACTATAGTACAAAACAAAAAAGAAGAACACAAAAAAGTGAAAAATAATTGATTGATTTTGTTATATTTAGTTATTTATTACTTCGTATTTGGTTGAGTTGAAATAATAAGACACAAATTAATTAATTGCACTTATGTATTCACACCACACCATAGAGTAGGTAAGTATAGAGAGTAAGTAGGTAGCAGTGTTGTCTACATCTAGTTTCCGGGCCGAGACAATATTGCCACTACAAAACTCTCCCCCCTTTATATTAAAAAAAATAAAACAAGTGAGCTTTACAGCAGTTGCATTTATGTGTAACATCTGACAATTTCTAGTTCCATCTCAAATTATTTCTTATCGTAAGGTTACTAACTAGGCCCATAACTAGCATCTAGCCAATGTTGTGATGATTAATATTTTATAGGCAATAATTTTTCTACACTAACACTTTTACTACTGATTATACCTTTTTCATACGTGGGACGAGTTGCAGAACGAAAATATTACGTATTATGGTTTTCATCAACTCGTCCCAAATGGGCCGTAGGCTTGTGGGACGAGTTGATGAACGACTCATTGTAATAACGAAACACATGGGGTGTCGAACACGTGTTGACGGAGGGCATTGGTAAGTGGGTAACCAACATCCATTCGTCGCAGGTAGTTGACGCAATTTTTTTTAGGAACGCCATAATCGGTCCGTTATTCGTAACTCAAAAACGAATGGTCCTTTTGCACAATAACGAACCGTTGTTTATAGGAAGCGGGCATTAGTAATCGTACGCAATTCGTTGAAATACGCCGGGCGGACGGATCTACAGTTGTTTCTAGTCGTTGCTCAGTAGGATGGGTGGTTCCGCAGGGCTCTATCCTTGGGCCAGTATTGTTTATCTTATACTGTGCAGATTTGATTAGAGTTATTAATAAATGTAAGTATCATATTTATGCCGATGACACACAAGTTTACATTTCATTTAAGCCGGAAGACTACGAGCAAGCATTAAAGGATCTTAATGCAAATCTGAGAGCATAGTACAGTGGTCTAATTCCAACACGCTTGCGTTGAATCCTACAAAAACTAAATTTATGCTTTTTAGTACTGTGAACCAGCTAAGTAAAATTAAACCCCAGCCTATCGAACGGGTTTACGAAGCATGTAATCTGGGTCTTATATAGGTAATGGACGCGGAACTCCATTTTCACAAACACGCGTGACTGAGTGTATGCGTAATTGTTATTATAGGCTTAAGATTTTATACAAAGCTCGTCCATATCTTAGCCAGGAATTGCGTGTTTTTCTTGTGGAGTCTTTGGTTTTATCAAAGTTAAATTATGCGGACACAGTGTATGGTCAACGGCTTCTCTCAAAAACCGAAAGAATGATCCAAAGACTCCAAAACGCCTGTGCACGCTTCTGCTTTAAAGTTCCTTTTAGGGGACATGGTACACCCTTCCTAAATGAGCATGATAACATTCTAAAAATGAAAGCTAGGCGTAAACTGCACTTGGCGACCCTACTTTTTGGGGTTATCAAGTCTCACTTCTTACCTATACGATAGGCTGTTATGGACTAGTAGGCACAAAATCGGTGACGGAAGAAAATGTTCCCAACAGCTTTCCATTCCCCAGCATAAGTCCGGCAGCCTTGTCCAGCTACCAAATGTTGGAACAATATCCCGCCTCCCATAAAGTTGCTCGACATTCAAATCAAAATTAAAGTGGTTTTTATTAAATCATCAAAATGATTTTCAAGATGTTCGAGCCGACGTTTCAGCCATTTGAAACAAAACAATTATTTTATATATTTTTATCAACTCGGTTTACACATTTCAAGTATTTATTATTTTTATGCATTTTTTAATTTTTAGCATTGAAAGAAAGAAAGAAAAATATTTATTTGGGAAAAGCACAGGAACTACAAAAAAATATTTAAAAATAGAATCTAAAACAACACGCACACGCACACGCATTGTTACCTATTTTACCCATGTTATTAATTTTACACATTCCTCCATTTTTACTTTTTGTTTCTGATTCTTAGTTGTATGTCATAAAATTTATTTTTGTTATCAATTTGATAAAATTTCAATTTTATTTTTTTATGCTTTTTACTATTATTGCCTTTTTGTTCTTTTTATGGGCACAGTATTTTATAAATATATATTCTACCAATGTTATTAATTTTACACATTCTATATTTTTATTGTTGTTTGTTGATGTACTAATTTTAAACAATTTTCATCAATGTTTTTATCAATTAGGTATATCATGTATATCATTAATACAATCTAATGCATTTTTAAATTTTAGCATAGTTATCAATTCTATTATCTTTAATTTGCTTCATTTGCATCAATTTTATTCGTTACCTATTCAATTTAACCAATGTCATTAATGTTATACATTCTATTATTTTTACTTCTTTTATAGATTTTTATTGTATGGTATGTCCTCAATTTTATTACTGTTATGAATTTTATACATTTCTCGATTTTGTCATTTTTGCTCTTAGTAATGGACACAGTATTTATACATTTTATAAGTTATTAAAAAAATCCAATGTTATTTTATTTTATACATTTCACTTTTTGTTATTGTATTTTAATGTATTTGTCGGATCAGGTCATGAGTACGTACGGGCGAATGTATCAAAAGCGCGTCAGTGGTGACATCACGCGACCTACTTGCCAGTCTACCCCACCATGGCGGCTTCTACAGGGTCCTGATGTTAACAACACGCGGGGAGGCGGATATGCTATGTCTGATCGCAGCGGAGTTAAGAAGTGTTGAAACTGTACCCGATTCATTGTGCCAAGTGTTAATGTGTGAAAGTGTAATGTCAAGTAATTTTTTAGACTCAGTGTATCTGTTTGAAAAGAGTAACCATGGAGTTTCTTGCCGGTTCTTCTCCATGGAAACTACCAACCCGAACCGTGCAATGTGAAATAAAATAGTGTATCGCATCCAGTGTGTTTTCATAGCACGAAACCCGTCTTCTGCCCTCAAAATGCTCGACCCTAGTGAAATAAATCCTGACAACCCGATATATTTATAATATAGCATTTTATTTTTATTTTTGTTGGTATTTGTGCAAAAATTGGAGACATTAAAAATGTGTTTGTTTATGTTGTCGAGCGTATGGCACTCGTGGGCTGCACCTGAAAATCAGCGTCAGGTGGTACACCTTGTGTTGCCATCTGGCATTAGCTGAGGCCCTTTTGGCATTATTAGTTTTGTTTATTTATTTTGTGAAATTTTGGATTTTTTTTGTTTTGATGCCAAATAAACACAATTTTTTTTCTTCTTTCTTTCTCACATATCAAAATAAAAAGGCGGATTTTTGGCGCCAAATTCAAATGTTTGGCACGCTCTGCAGACTGAATGGCTCGATAAAGGGCTCATCATGAGGATTTTAAAATGGTATATATAAGACTCCAGCCCTACAAATAAACGTGGCATAAAGTTATACTCGAGAATAAACTAAGAATAAGCAAAATGTCTACAAATTAACAAAGAATAGCTTATAACAAGTATAGCTTTGACATTTGTGGTCGTACAACCGCTATTCCGAAGTTATACGCCCCTGGACCCTTGTATAAAGCTAGTATAACCTTAAAAATACCACAGTTTGTGTTCGTTTACGCGCATTTAAGTATTTTACGTTCGTTTTGATTATGGAATTAGATGCATTAGAAGAAGTAGAACCAGTAAATAACCTCAGATCAAAGAAACCTGTTTCTAAATCAAATCAATCAATCAATCAATGTTGTAAATAACATTCTAAATCTATCTAATGCAGGTTCAAAGAAAAGTTACAATATAAAAAAAGAGAAAATCCTTTTGATTTATATAGCGATGAGCAGTTACCGTTAAAATATCAATTTTCTAAAGGTGTAACGTTTTTAGACCAACTAATTGGCAAATCTCTCAATATGGACAGGCGCAGAGGTAGATTATCTTCTATTTTGAGGTACTGGGGACCATGTAACCAACCAATGCCAAATAATCAAATATCAATTGATCGACAACTATAAATCGAATGTCTAAATACTCGAACGTTCATAATATCGAATGATCAATAAATCGAACACTCAATATATCGTCACTCAATACATCGAGTGTTCAAATTATCGAATGTTTGTTGATCGAGCGATCAACGCATCGCTTATCACTGAACTGAATAGGTACTTTTCATACAGAGAACCAGAAACATTTGATAAAATTTGTTTTCCAATAAATCACATTTTAATATTTCCGTTTATTTATTTTATCACACATCTTACTATTTTTACCCACCAGTAGACAGCACAGAACAGGGGAACAGGGTCCAAACTGCCAGTGGTCAGGGCTTTTGAGATAGGAAGCTCCTAAACAATACGTGCCGTGTCTAGAAGTACTGCTTTCTGAATCAAGCCCTTGATCCACCTGCCATAAAAAAGGAAAGTGTTATTTCGATACAATGAATATGCGATGCAAACAAACATTCAAACAAACAATCATTCGATGTTTTGAACACTCGATGTATTGAGTATAGGATATATTGTATGTTCGATTTATTAAGCATTCGATATTATGAACGATCGAGTATTTAGACGTTCGATTTATAGTTGTCGATCAATTGATATTCGACTATTTGGCATTCGATATGGCATAGTACACCCCAAAGATATACATGGTTTATTTGTAAAAAAATACTCTCGACATATTCATAAGTTATAACTGGTATAACTATATCTAGTATAAGAATGGAATAGATGCGGTATAACACATTTTTATTTGTAAGGCTGTAAGTAACCAAAAAGTGTAAAATAAAGATAATAATTAAAAAAATAAAACACCCGACAGCGTAAAAAATTACTAATAACTTTAAATAAACACTGAAAAGAAAAAAGCACTACCAATTGGCTTTAAGGTTGAACTGCGCATCATATTTTCCATACCAATTTCGGAGGGCTATTACTCCACTGTTTGATGTACCATACATCTAAAGTTAAACATAATATCGTTTTGTCTCATTATTAATTGTGTCTGTGCGGAAACAGAATAGTAAAATAAAAAGCCATTCAAAAGTTACGAGCTACCAAAGATTCATTTTTATTGCCAATTTTAACGTAACTTTGGGCGTAAATTAGTAATAAAAGAAGTGTCAAATTTCCAAAACAAAGTCGGTACCGACACAGCACAATTATCGAAGAATTCAATAAATTTTATTTGATAATGATTTATGCAGTGGTTTTTTCATAAAATTCGATTTCCCAAAAGCCTTTTCATATTTTTTTACGCGCGCCTTTTACTATGAATTTTCGTGCATCTCACTGAATAATGTTTCCCCCGGTGCGGTGCGGGAGGGGGACACGCGATATTGACATGTCCTTCGTTTGATGGAAGAACAAGACCTATATTTCTGTCCTTTTCATTTCATGCATGACGTCTCATTTGTTTTTCGCTGAAGTTGAAGGGCTGTGCATTTTTATTGCACTCCTATAATGTGTGCGTTTCGATGGCGTGACCACGGCATTATTTTTCTTTTAAACTATGGCAAGATTTTGTAAAAAATAATAATTTAAAATTAAATTCATTAATTAATTAAATTAATTCTTTTCAATTTTAAATTTCACATTCAGAACATTTTGAAGGTCATAAGCGATACCGTACGTATGCTCCTGAAATATAAACCTAGGATTTTTTTATATTTTTTTTACAAATTCAATCTGTTATTTACCTAAATTTCAGGTCTCTGCGACGCTTAGTTTTTAAGATTTCCGTGGCCGCGCGGTTCTCCGCGTTTCGATGGCGTGGCCACGTTCAAACCCTAACTTTTTAACCATAACTTTGACAAATTTAAGGTTTTGGGAAATTTGAACCACGTTCATACATATTTTTACAAAATCATGGCATAGTTATTTAAAAAAAAAACACCGTGGTCGCGCCATCGAAACGCACACCCTATAATATGGTGTAGCGACCTACTTATTTAGAAACTTTATATACATAAAACCTTCACGATATAATTTTTACTTTTCTTCTGATCTGTCACTTATCTGTCTTGTGTTGACTAAATTTATATAGAACTAGCTGACGTCCCGCGGTTTCACCCGCGTAGTTCCCGTTCCCGTGGGAGTACGGGAATAAAATATAGCCTATAGCACTCACGAATAATGTAGCTTTCTACCAGTGAAACAATTTTTAAAATTGGTTCATTACTTCCGGAGATTACCCCCTACATACAAACTTACAAACATACAAACTTACAAACAAAATTGTTACCTCTCTAAAATATTAGTATAGATTATGAAATTTTTTGATTTAATTTAGTTAGTGTACAACAACCACTCAATTGGTGAATCCGACGTGATACGCCTTGAAAGGAAATCCTAAACTTTATCAGGCCAAGGAAATCCACAGTACCACGATGACAATATAAAGCAGTCGTCTGCCGACCAACGTCCAGACTCTGCTGGCTTCACAGCCATTTATTTCTCTCGAGGGATTATAGCAGACCTGGCGGAAATCGTCCAGGACATCGTGACCCCAGGCCAACAATAACAAACAATATAGTTATACAATATTATTGTTGCCACTAATCTCGCGAGTTGTGTAGTGACGATGACGTTATAAGTTGATTGTAAAAGTTTTAAAGAAAAAGTTTATTTTATTCTTTTTAGCGCATTTAAATAAAAGGTCAGACGAAAGTATTATATAACTTCGTTTTTGTTCGGAACGGTTCGGAACGCTGAGTGTGTGCGAACGAACTAGACGCGCGTGAAGACTAGCGTCTAACTGCTCATCACTGATACTATCTCTGTCGGGCACGATGCCAGGTGAGACAGCGTGCTTTTTAGCCACGCCCACCAATGAGTTCGAGCCCGTGTGATGTGTCACCTTAAGGGGGGGGGGGGTGCATGGGAGTGCAGAGATCAATGGATTGTGACTAGAAGATAAAATGCCATACATTTCGTGTAGAGCTAATAAAATCCAACTAAAATTCATAACAATTGACAGTACATTACGGCAATGTAGCCAGTTACCTACACAATGTTGACTGAATATGGTCAACACACATATCCACTAATTGCACAACATTTAGTCAATTCTTTAGAACTACTTGATGATTAAACCAGGAGCTTTCGAGACCCTTGAAAGACATTGTCATAAAAACACTGCTGATTCTTGTAGAAGTACCTAATATTTGAAATAGTTTGGGAAATTACACTAATATAGCAAATATTTATCGTGGAGACCAGACCTCTAAGTATTATATTTTTTCTTCTATGAAACCGCAAAAACTTATTGCTCCTTTACAAGGTGCCTGAGAAAACATAATAATAACAATGTTTTTATTTATTAGTATCTATGTAGTATATCAACTATCTGGTGTCCACGACACAAGCCTCGTTGCTTAGTGTGGCACTAGATGGCGCTGTGTGTAATGTCCAGCAATATTTATTTATTTATTTATATTGTTTCTATCATTATAGGAATAATAGGTTAAAAAATGAATTATAAACGAAATCATAATGTACAAAATGTACCAGACTAAAAGTACTAAGCAGAAATCAGTTTCTAAGACTTACAAATAGAAATAGTAATAATAGTAATACAAATAGTTTTGAGAAAATAGCTCAATCGTCCTTTTCGAGCCAATTGACTACATCTCAAATTCTGTTTTACCAGTAAGGAGTGAATCCCTTAACATTCATAATATTTAGTCATAAGACTACCAGACCCTTAGCAATTTTTTTGAGCTTTATTTATACTATGTACTACTAGGTACTAATTAATAATAAAAACAGTTTAATCCACACTGTAATAAAGAGGTTCCTCTTTTTTTCTGATTAATTGTATGTAATATTAATTGGTGATGATAGAGTGAACACTTTAATATCCATAATATTTGATCAAGGATCTACTAGACCTTTAAAAATGACTGAGCTTTATTGATAGGAAGTACTTACTACTAGGTACTGATTAATAAAATCAGTTTAATTCTCACGACAATAAAGTGAATAGATTTCTGTATTCTGATTAATTGGTTTATAATATTAATTGGAAACAATGTTTTGAATGGACTCGGGCTCTTCTACTATTGAACAATAGTTAGACATTGTATGTGATAATAAAATCATTACATTATATTTTTTATAGTTATACAATCACCTTTTGAGACGATATATCTATGGAGCTCTATACTTGCCTTGGTTGCACTCTTATGTTGCAAGTATTTTAACAAAAGGTCCTCAGTGAATAAACATTGCCTTGGTTGCACTCTTCTGTTGCAAGTATTTTAACAAAAGGCCCTAAGTGAATAAACATAATGCCAGTGGCATTCCTTGATAGTACTTCCAGACAATTCAACACTAAATAATGGAGTTGATGAGCCTTTTTATTTGCAGACACATCTATTAAATACTAACACTACAACTGGATTTTCAAATTATAAAATTACTTACTGAGAGATCTGAGGCCATCATTGCCTCAATCATAGAATCTATCAAAAGTATCATTAATTTCGTCATAGTTTGATAATATGAGCAAAATTTAGAAAACAAAGACAACGATTGTTTTCCTAGCTCTAACTTTAACCCATTGGAGCAATAAAACAGTTATTAAAATATATCAAACCCTAATATTCGTAAGTTTGTCAGATTTCAAGTGAAAGGGGTATCTAAACTGCAGAATTAAAATCTCACTATACAACCAAAACAACAGCTCAAATTAGAGCTGGCATCAACGAAGTCAGACATAATGTTGATTACATGGTTATCAAAGTTATTTTTAAAATGTAGTATATTTATTGTAAAGTATCCTTGAAGCTATAATATTGAAGCTTTAATATTCTTACAGAAGAAAGTTCAATGTAATTATCAAAAATCAACACTCAGAATTACTTTCATTTTAATCAGTTAATAAATTAATTACCTATTGCAGCCATCTCTGAACATCTACCAAATTAAAATAATTATTTGAAAGATTGCCACGAAGTAAAATTGGGAATCAAACGAGCTTACCTGTTAAGCGAAGTCTTGATTCTAATTTTATGAGTGGCAATCTGAAAAATAATTACCCACCCGCCACTATAATATAGTTAACACTAACAGCCCCAAAGCTGCAATAATTAGTCTACCTAATTCAATTTTAACCTTTCAGGAAAACATAGTGAATGTAGGTATTTGGAACTACTCTGTACATAAAACAGAGATTGTTCCAATGATAAGATCTCTAAAATAAGTGACATTTCGCGACTTTGACGTAGCGTCACAACGAGAATACATACATACGAATGTTGCAATTCTTAAAAAATATTATTTTTTAATTCTCTAAAAAACGCGGTGAGTTAACGTATATATTAGAAATACTACCAAGTTATAATAATTATTTTTCAGATTGCCACTCATAAAATTAGAATCAAGACTTCGCTTAACAGGTAAGCTCGTTTGATTCCCAATTTTTTTTATTAACTTGCCAATTTATTTACAACCTGTTTAATCATTTTAAAATTTACTGATTAAAAACGAATCAATCAACACAACATTTACTGATAAATAACGAATTCAATGACGGAAAAATCACACAATATTTTTATAGAAATAAAATAAATATTGATACTGAACCTTTTTGTTGTTCACTTTTCTTCTTCAACATTTGTTATTAATGCCACAGTTGTTGGCGTTATACTTTTTAATAAAAGGAAATCTCGATTTTCGAGATTTGCCGGCCATATCAGAATGTATGCTACCTACCTGCTTAAGTGCTAGTGGCCAGTACTTTTTATGGTAAAATTAAATCGTTTGATTAGAAAAAAACGTGTTGCGCCGACCACAAGTAACATGTGATAAGGGCAGGAAGATGATGATGATGACGTCAGCAAGACATTAAAAAAAGAACAAAACGCGTTAGTAATGCATTACCACCCTGATTTCCAGGGCAGTAATGAAATTTCATACAACATAACTGCCTAGATTTTTGAGAAGGTTTAATGAACAGCTTTTAAGCCTTTTTGTTGGGTAGTATTGGTACACTTACTAAGCAAGTGTAGTGGTATACTGTTCATATCCATCATCTTCCTGCCCTTATCCCATGTTACTTGTGGTCGGCGCAACACGTTTTCTTCTTCCATTCTCCTCTGTCAACCGTCACACAATCATTTACACCTTTTTCCTTCATATCATTCCTCACACAATCCATCCATCTTTTCCTTGGCCTTGCTCTCGCTCTTCATCCATCCACATTTATATTCATCACTCTTTTAGTCACATGCGATTCTTCCCTCCTCATCACATGCCCATACCAAGACAGTCGATTCCCTTTCAACTTTTCTGTAACTGGCGCAACTTTCAAACTTCCTCTAATATTCTCATTCCTTATTTTATCCATTCTTGTCACACCACACATCCACCTCAACATTCTCATCTCCGCTACCTGCAATCTTTTTTCATCCATTTTCTTCACAGCCCAACATTCCGATCCATACAGTACGACAGGTCTAATCACGGACTTGTATATTTTCCCCTTTAACTTGAGGGGCATCCGTGGGTCGCAAGTTGTTCCAGTGACCTGTCGCCATTTCATCCATCCTGAGTTGATCCGGTGCGTTACGTCACGGTCTACTTCACCATCGCCTTGGACAAGCGACCCGAGGTACTGGAAATCGGAACAGATCGGTATGGGTGTTCCGGCAAGAGTTATTTTATTTTATTTTATTATTTTCGGAAAACTTACAGCTAGGCAGACACAATAATTTAGTTAATAACAACAATATGGCCAATTACAAGTTTTCACAAATAGTTTTATGCAATAGTTAAATCAAATACACAAAAATAACTTAACTAAAAGACAGTGGTAAGGATTAGTACACACAAAAACAACATAGAAAAAAAAATTAAAGAAAAGAGAAAATAAAATAAAAAAATGAACACAAATTGACATAATTCTACGGTTATGGGTTGTCAAAGAAGTGGTTGCATAGGGTCTTTTTCAATTTAGACACGCTCGTATTAAAGATGTCGATTTCTACCTCCTGGCAAGTCGCATTGTACTCACGGCTCGCCCGAATCATGAACGAGTTCTGTCTGTAATTAGTCCTAGTCGTTGGTATGTGCAACAAACGAGATTTACGAAGAAACGAACCAGGTACCCGCAGCCCAATCTTGCTTAGCAACTCAGGGACATCACTGGATCCGTTTGCAATTTTAATTAGAAAAGCCAAATCTGAGACTTTTCGTCGTTCATGTAAAGGAAGAATATGCAACCTTTTGCACCGTTTAAAATAATTTGGTAGATATATTTTGGAACGAAATTGAATGTACCTTAAGAACTTTCTCTGTATGCCCTCTAATCGAGCGATATAGACGTTGTATTTAGGATTCCAGACTTGAGAGGCATACTCGAGGTGACTACGAACGAATGCGCAATATAGAATCTTGATAGTTTTGATTTTTCTGAACTCTGATGAGACCCTGCAGATGAAACCTAGAGCTTTCGACGCTTTGCTGACAATATTACTTATATGTGTGTCAAAGATAAGCTTCGAGTCAAAAGTAACCCCGAGGTCCCTGATTACGCTGACCCTTTCTATTTGGGTATCCATAAGTTTGTAAGAAAAATATAAAGGTTGTGGTTTGCGTGTGAAAGTACACACATAGCATTTGGAGACGTTTAAGTCCAACTTATTTAATTTGCAGTAGGTTTGAAAATCGTTTAGATCCTCCTGCAGTAAGAGAGCATCTGCCTGGGTACTACTATACTACCTGTTTCATGATCTTCATGTCGTCTGCATACAACAATATTTTACAGTGCTGAAAACAGGAAATTACGTCGTTGATGAAAATATTGAACAAGAGCGGCCCCAATATCGATCCCTGGGGAACTCCCGAGGGAATACGCATAGCTCTAGACGAGTAACCATTCAGCACCACGGTCTGGCATCTACCCTCAACATATGACATGAACCACCTGTAGAGGTTACCCCTGATACCCATCGATAAAAGTGTACGCATTAAGATAACATGATCTATTCTGTCAAAACATTTACTGTAATCGGTATAAATAACATCGACTTGGGACCGATGTGACATAGACTCTGACAGGAATTCACTGCAGAGAATCAGATTAGACGTGGTAGAGCGGCCTCTTAAGAAACCGTGCTGTTGTTCGCAAAAACTATGTTGAAGAGCCGAATAGACTTGTTTATGAACTAGATTCTCCAGTATCTTTGCAAACACGCACAATTTAGAGATCGGTCTATAATTGTCAACAGAAGTTTTAGGTCCTTTTTTGTGTATCGGTGTTATGTATGCCGACTTCCAGATCGTGGGTACCACACCAGTGTCGAGTGATCTTTTGAACAGAATCGAGAGCGGGACAGATAGACTCTTGGCGCAGTTCATTATAAATAACGGTGGAATATTGTCTGGTCCAGCGGACTTGTTGACATCAACTTGTTTCAGTAGCTTATGAACTTCATGCTCATTTATTTCAATAGTACTGATATCTGATGTACTCTGCACCGCACTACTGTGACCCACATCACTAGAAAAACCACTATCACCTGTACTAGTGCTTGCGAGAAAGTTGGACTGAAAATAGTCAGCAAACATGTTGCAGATTACGTCACCGTCACCAGAAGACAGCTGCCCAAAGTGTAGTACTGACGGATAAGAGTTGGACTGTTTTTTTGACTTAACGTAACTCCAAAAGGCTCGAGGATTCTTAGAGATATCTGTTTCAATTTTTTTCATGTAGTCGTCAAACATTACTTTTTCTAAGTCTTTAGCACGTTGTCGTAGTAAAACAAAACTATGATAATCAGAAAGGTTTCCATATTTTTTAAATTTAGCATGACAATTAGCCTTTTCTTTAATAATTTTGACCAACGGGCTTTTATACCAAGGCGGATATTTCGATTGGGAAAGGACTGTTTTTCTCGGTATGTAGGTGTTACGCAGTCAATCAATAATGGAATAAAAATATTGAACGGCCTCTTCTAAAGGCCGAAGATTCAAGTCATTTTGCCAATCCACCAGATTAAGTTCGTCATCTATTGAATTATAGTCAGCCAAATGATATAAAAACTTAACATAGGGACGAACTGGAAGACTATGCAATTCAACAAAGTCCGCGGAAACACACAGTGCCCCGTGATGCGAATCTTCAGGCACCAGTGGATCCCCACAACGTGTGACTACAACCTCATCGTTAGATAGCACCAGATCCAGAATCTTATTGTTCTTGTTTAAGTGACAATTATACTGTACAAGGTTACAGATGTTGAAATTGTCGATAAAGTTAGTTTGCGCATCTCCACACAGCCCAGTAGGATATAAAGAGTGACTGTCGGCAGCCAGCAGCCACGTTATATTGGGTTGATTAAAGTCTCCCAGGATCACAAACTTGTCAGCAGAATGCTTAAGGACAATATCCGATAGGTTCTCTGAAAAATTGCCCAACTGGACTGCTAGAGAGTTTCCTAGATTCTGGCGGCAGATGTAAGCAACGCATATGTGAATTTTATACACAGCTCTTGGTTTCTTTCGCGATAGTGTTAACGTAACCCACAAGTCCTCAGCACTCGAGCACCACTCACTGCGCGAGTCCACCACTAGCTCACGTCGAACCGCAATTAAGACACCTCCTCCTAAACCTTGATTAGTGTTGGCATAGTCACGGTCCCGTCTCCATATGAAATATCTGTCGTCAAACAGTTCGGAGTCAGATATCCCGTCATTTAGCCATGTCTCAGTCAGGCAAACAACATCAAAACTATTGACACATACATTTCTAAAGAAAAGTTCAGTTTTAGTTCGTAGTCCCCGCACGTTTTGGTAGTAAATACTAAGGGGAGCCATCATAACATTCAATAAAAAATATACGCATAATATATTATAGTAAAAATGTAAGGTACATTATGGGCGTAGGACTGGAGAGACCGCCGAAATCACAGAATAGGTATTCTGTTTTGGACCTACTTAATTTCAGGCCAACATTCTCCAATCTTTGCCACCACACCTCCAATCTGCTCTGGACCTCTAGGCCACTCTCGGCAACCAACACAATGTCGTCGGCAAACAGCATACACCAGGGAGCCTCTTCCTGAATGTCCGACGTAAGTGCGTCCATTATCAGCAGGAAGAGGTAGGGGCTTAGAGCCGACCCTTGGTGCAAGCCGACAGCCACATTGAAGCTGCCGTAGTGCCCGCTGTAGACCGGACTTGGGTACTGCCTCGACTGTACATCGCTCGGATCAACTGCACATACTTCCCAGGCATACCTTTCTCTTTCAGGGCCCACCACAAAACCTCACGAGGTACCCGGTCGTATGCCTTTTCGAGGTCGATGAACACCATGTGCAAGTTTTTGTGCGCACTTCTGTATTTCTCGCACAGCTGGCGGATGGCAAAAATGGCGTCCGTCGTTCCTCGACCAGGCATAAAACCGAATTGATTTTGTGAAATTTCGCTCTCTTCTCTCAGTCGTCTTTCAATAACTTTCTCCCAAACTTTCATACTATGTGCCATTAGCTTTATTCCTCTATAGTTATTGCACTCCAGCACATCACCTTTGTTTTTAAAGATGGGCACCAGCAAACTGTTGCACCATTCGTCAGGTATCCGTGGATATCATAATATCGGTTGAACGACCTTTCAGTTTCCACCGACTCCGACGCTGACGAAGACAAAGGCCGTCGTATTTAGACTCTAATTTTCTTACTTTTCGCAAAATACTATCATAATCACTATCTTTTGACCTTGAACGCTTTCTTTGCCCATTTTAGACACGCGCAGTGAAACTTCGTGTGAATCCGTTAACACAAAAACAAATAAATATAAGTAAGTAATTGTCTTCGGTTGAGACCCGAAGTATAATCAAACTTAAGGAACATTTTCTATCTAGACGTGTTAAAAGATGGAACTCCGAACGCGCTATTTTGTTCTTTTATGGATGGTTTATTTAGGATGAACTCAATTTTCATTTTATGAGGACGCCTAATTACCTAGGTACCTACTTCCAATCATTACGGAGTTTGCTTCATCACGATAGATCATTTACTTTAAAAGTTACACCGTTGTGTTGACACTGGGGTCACAAAACTTTTCCGTCGATAAAATTAAGCATAGAATCCCCTTATTCCGATATGTGCACACTAAAAAGACTCAATCATAAATATCAACAAGGTTATTGGTAGAGTTGCCACCTACTGTTAAAAACAGTATTATACTGTTTTTCACTACATTATACCTACTTTTACTGTTGAACAAAAATAAAGTATAAGTACAAAATACTGTTTTCAACGCATACATAAATAAATAAATAAATCATAAATAAAAAAAACATAAATATTGCAACATAAATTATAGGTACCTATTGTGTTCAAAAAGTTAACAAAAATGGTATGCGTCATTTCATTATAGTGTAGCTGGCCTAAGCCCAGCTCACAGCCCTCGTTTTTGAGATAGTTTCCTATCTGCTATCTGTTCCTGCAACTTCAGCATTTACAGAAAGGGTTTTTTCTGTTATGAATGCGAAGTGGCGATGGCGGGATGATAGAAATAGAGCCAGCATGGATTTGATAACAAAATGAGCTTCTCATTTATTTTAATTCCAATAATAACAATAATTGTAATGACTAATGAGGCTTTTGGAGCCTTAAAAAATGATAGAACATAGATTAGATAAGCATGAAGCTCTAAAAATATGTAAGTATTTAAAACTTTGAAAAAATAATTAAACTGTTAATTTTTCTAGATTATGTACTGTTTTAAATTTTCTTTCTCAGACCTAAATACTTATACTTAAGTACTTTATTTCTTGTACAAAAAGTTGGCAACCCTAATTGGCTCTTAATAAATACCTACCTGTCGGTGTAGGAACAACATTAGGTAGGTACTTCTCAGGTCCCAGCTCCCAGCTACAAGAGCCGACACTCGACAGTCAACCCCCGAGTATCTCGTAGTGTAGTCGTGAGGAACTAGCTCAGCTCAAACTGCTCTCAGAGGCTTTGCCAACTGTTGTTGTCCAACAAATATCAAAATCTGCTACTTACATTGTTCTATGTTATAATCGATTGATCGAGAAGTACCTAGAACTACCTACAATGATTTACATAAGTATTGGAACTTAGGAGTTAATAAAATAATGCGATTACCTATACCACTGGTTTCATTTTGTTATTGCCTGCATCATAATATTTTACTTCGTGGCAATCTTTCAAATAATTATTATAACTTGGTAGTATTTCTAATCTACGTTACTTTCACACCGCGATTTTTAGAGAATTAAAAAAAGAATATTTTTTAAGAATTGCAACATTCGTATGCTGTCTGAGTGTCAAGGCTGAATGTCAAGTCGCGAACTGTCACTTTTCTTTTCCGCGCCATATCGACACCGCAAGAAAAAATCTTTCTCGTCAAATTATTCATTTAAAACTAAGTTTACATTACATTTTACCAAAATAACAAAATGTCGAGTGACAGGAAGTGTACTAAGTGCATCTTTAGTGAAAATCGTAAACCCGAAACAGAAATCCGAGCATTTACAAATAACGCTCGCTACCGGGACGTAAATTGGAAGGACATTATTTATCAGAAGACATCAGAGATGAAGCAGGAAAAGTGTATTCCTGACAACAACTTGGATGCCCGACTTTAAATGACCCCCGGATACGCGATATCCACAGTGCTCATTGAAGCACTAAGGGAGTTGTAAGCTCGTTAAAGCCTTTTTCCTCCAGTGGGTACGCGATACCTCAGTAACACTACTACTGGTTACTAGCTGGATGGTAAGCTATCAGTGGAGATACGAGATATCCTTTAGCTGAGTCATTGAACGATGCTAACACTGAAAATCTAATGGCAGGTCCAGCAACAGGTAAGTGCCATTTTCAAGACCAGTAACACCTCATGTTACTAGCTGCATGGTTAACTATCAGTGTGACACGTGGTGTCCAGCTAAATTTATTGAACAATGCTAGCACTGAAAATCTAATTGACATCGTAGCCAAATTGCCGGGCAAAAGGACAGGTATGTCCCATTTTCGTGACCTTGATCAGGTAATTACAAAATTGTGCTATATATCCATGACCATGCAGGTCGTAAGACGACCCTGCTTAACTTAGCACATCCCGTGTGTGTTATAACCTTGCAAATGCATTATACTCTCGCAGTGAATGTGGAACCATTCCTTGCCTGGATTCCCATCAGCGAGTAAAGTTGCTGGCTGGCTGACATACATTTGTCAGGACCACACATCCTTAAGTACGAGATACTAACAGCATGTTAAACCCATATAATGTGCTTTTAATAATAATAATATATTTATTTTGAGCAACAAGACTCAGTGTTAGTAACAATACACTTACAAACTATGTTAGTAATACATTTACAAACAAAATAAAACAGAAAACAGATTGTGACATCATTGCTGGCTTGAACATCAAGTATAAATTAATGTTACACATACGTTTAACTAATGTAAACACCAGCCCAAAAAGTGTATGTATGCTATTTTGGTGGAAGTTATGCCAGACTATACAGGATATTTATTATGCTACATGCCTAAATACGAGATATTTACAGCATGTTATAATCCACACTATGTGTGTAAGCTTCGACGTCAAGTATGATATTATCGAAAGCACCCTGTGGCTATGCCATAAACTTGTCATTTTGATCTTTCAGTGATGAAGTAATATTTACATTTAAGCATAACACTTTTCATTCAAATAATAGAACAAGATTCTTTGTTTACTTAATACTATGAGAGAACAGCTGATGGAAAATGTTCCAGACACTTATGACAGACTTCTGTTCCACTACTATACATATGGTGAACCAAGGTTATGTGATGTTCATCATCATCATCATCAGCCTATAATGTTCCCACTGCTGGGACACGGCCTCCTCTCTATGAGAGGGAATGGACTATAATCCACCACTCGGGCCCAGTGCGGATTGGTAGATGTCACATGTCTTCGAATTTTTGTACTGTTATCATAGGCAAAGCAACCGATGAATGGCTTGAATGACACTGCATAACACAACCTACAAATGTTCATCAGCACCATGTCAACCTCAAAATTAAATTAATATTATTTAATTTTCTTTAATGAAATGAAACACCAAACCTATAAGGACAATAGTTATATTCTTAGCTTATTATGTATATTTCCAAACAATTAATACATGTAGCCAAAGAGATTTTATCACCAACAACAAGAAAATCAATTAATCTGTTTGTGCCTAGCACAATAAAATTCAAACATCCAAAAAAGTATCCCGTTAACAAGAATCTTTCAAGACTGAACACAGTAATAGATACTGGAGTGCTAAGCCAGTAGCCCCAAAAGAGAACACATCAAGGATGGTACCGGAATGATTTAACCATATTATATACCAGTTGTAAAGTAATGATCTGGGTACTTGGTTTAAGTACAATGGTTCAAGAAACCATTTGTTATCAAAATCTATACACCATAATGTCCTAATACTCAAAACTATTAGTATTGAGAGGAAAAGGGTTATAGACTTACAAAGTTTGGAGGTCTTAACAGCCTGTCAATGTACAAATGACATTAACAACTAAACCTGTTTTAGTTTTAAATCAAATTGCAAATTTAAACCCACCCCCATCTTCGAACAAAGATAATATTCTTATCATCATTATGTATAAGCCCAATCTAAAATAACATGTCCAATAGTAAAATCCATTGCTTTATCTAGCAATCCATAGATACAATATTAAATTATGGGTAGGTATATTAATCATGCAATTCATTTAAGTACCCCTTATGTCCAAGAGTATTTTTGGAAGGGTTCCCATGACAGATAGTTTTTTCCTGCATTGCATTGCATTTTAAAATCACTTAAACCTTACCCATAATAATTAATCACCTTTCTTAATCATATTAGTGCTGACATAAACCTTAAAACTATTAATGAAATGAAATAAAATTATTATGAAGACAGTAGTAAAACATAACTTCATTGCCCTCTGGTTCCGGGCGTTGACCCCTATAATCAGCTGTAGCTTACTAGAAAATGAACCATGCTGAAAACAAATTAATCCCTATCAAATAACAACAGATAATTTGGCATGTCATCTACCTACATTGAACCATAACATAAAATTAAAATCACAATTAAAATACCCGAAAAGATGGATGGGCAGACATTATTGTGAGATTTATACAAACTCATAAAAAGAAATTTTAACTAAGAAATTTCATTTATTTTCAGTTTTCACTACCAATTGGAGTATTAGCTTTAATAGCTAGCTAACAAAAAGGGGGGGGGGGGGGGTGCATGGAAGTGCAGATACAACAACAGATAAAATGCCATACATTTCGTATAGAGCTAATAAAATCCAACTAAAATTCATAACAATTGACAGTAGGTACATTGCGGCAATGTTGCCAATTACCTACACAATGTTGACTGAATATGGTCAACACACATCCACCAAATTGCACACTACTAGATGATTAAACCAGGAGTGTTCGAGACACTTGAAAGACATTGTCATGAAAACACTGCTGATTCTTGTAGAAGTACCTAATATTTCAAATAGTTTGGGAAATTACACTAATATAGCAAATATTTATCGTGGAGACCAGACCTCAAGTGTTATACTTTTTCTACTATGAAACCGCAAAAACTTATTGCTCCTTTACAAGGTGCCTGGGAAAACATAATAATAACAATGTTTTTATTTATATTGTTTCTATCATTATAGGAACAATAGGTTAAAAAATGAATTATAAACGATATCATAATGTACAAAATATACCAGACTAAAAGTATTAAGCAGAAATCAGTTTCTAAGACTTAAATACAAACAGTTTTGAGAAAATACCTCAATCGCCCTTTTCGAGCCAATTGACTACATCTCAAATTCTGTTTTACCAGTAAGGAGTGAATCCCTTAACATTCATAATATTTAGTCATAAGACTATCAGACCATTAGCAAAATTTTGAGCTTTATTTATACTATGTACTATTAGGTACTAATTAATAATAAAAACAGTTTAATCCACACTGTAATAAAGAGGTTTCTCTTTCTTTTCTGATTAATTGTATGTAATTATATTAATTGGTGATGATAGAGTGAATACTTTAATATCCATAATATTTGATCTAGGATCTACCTAGACCCTTAAAAAATGACTGAGCCTTATTGATAGGAAATACTTCAGTTTAATTCTCACGACAATAAAGTGAAGAGATTTCTGGATTCTGATTAATTGGTTGTAATATTAATTAAAAACAGTGTTTTGAATGGACTCTGGCTCTTCTACTATTGAACAATAGTTAGACATTGTATGTGATCATAAAATCATTACATTAAATTTTTTATAGTTATACAATCACCTTTTGAGACGATATACCTATGGAGCTCTATACTTGCCTTGGTTGCACTCTTCTGTTGCAAGTATTTTGACAAAAGGCCCTTAAACATTGCCTTGGTTGCACTATTCTGTTGCAAGTATTTTAACAAAAGGCCCTAAGTGAATAAAAATAATGCCAGTGGCATTCCTTGATAGTACTTCCAGACAATTCAACACTAAATAATGGAGTTGATGAGCCTTTTTTATTTGCAGACACATCTATTAAATACTAACACTACAACTGGCTTTCAAATGATAAAATTACTTACTGAGAGATCTGAGGCTATCATTGCCTCAATCTATCAAAAGCATCATTAATTTCGTCATAGTTTGATAATATGAGAAATTTTTTAAAACAAAGACATTGATTGTTCTCCTAGCTCTAACTTTAACCCATTGGAACAACAAAACAGTTATTAAAATACATCAAACCCTAATATTCGTAAGTTTGTCAGATTTCAATTGAAAGGGGTATCTAAACTCCAGAATTAAACTCTCACTATACAACCAAAACAACAGCTCAAATTAGAGCTGGCATCAACGAAGTCAGACATAATGTTGATTACATGGTTATCAAAGTTATTTTTATAAAATGTAATATATTTATTGTAAAGTATCCTTGAAGCTTTAATATTCTTACAGAAGAAGGTCCAATGTAATTATCACAAATCAACACTCAGAATTACTTGCATTTTAATCAGTTAATATATTAATTATTGCAGCCAACTCTGAACATCTACCAAGTTATAATAATTATTTGAAAGATTGCCACGAAGTAAAATTGGGAATCAAACGAGCTTACCTGTTAAGCGAAGTCTTGATTCTAATTTTATGAGTGGCAATCTGAAAAATAATTACCCACCCGCCGCTATAATATAGTTAACACTAACAGCCCCAAAGCTGCAATAATTAGTCTACCTAATTCAATTTTAACCTTTCAGGAAAACATAGTGAATGTGGGTATTTGGAACTACTCTGTACATAAAACAGAGATTGTTCCAATGATAAGATCTCTAAAATAAGTGACAGTTCGCGACTTGACATTCAGCCTTGACACTCAGACAGCATACGAATGTTGCAATTCTTAAAAAATATTCTTTTTTTAATTCTCTAAAAATCGCGGTGTGAAAGTAACGTAGATTAGAAATACTACCAAGTTATAATAATTATTTTTCAGATTGCCACTCATAAAATTAGAATCAAGACTTCGCTTAACAGGTAAGCTCGTTTGATTCCCAATTATTTTTTAATCAAGTAGGTACCCTACCTAGGTAGGTACCTAACTAACTAAGCTAACTGTAACATAGGACTGGGCTGTAAAGCCAGTGGGTAAGCAAGCCGGGCGCGCGGCGCCTCGCACTCGGCGCGTTAGCTAATAGTTTCCTTGTGCCTCTAACTAATATCACAACAATAGCGTGCGCGCGGCGAGCCGGGCGCGCGGGAGCGTGCGGGGCGCGGGCGGGCAGGCGGGGCTCACCTGACGACAGGTCCGTCTCCTTCATGACCTCGGCCCAGGCGGCGTCCTTCAGCTCCTGGTCGCGGTACTCGATGGCCGTGGTGTTCCACAGGCACGGGTACTTGCGCACGGTTTCGATGAAGTGCTCCATGGTACGTCGGGCTCGGCGCGGGCGGTGCGGCGGCGGCGGCGGCGGCGGCGGGCTCGCGCGCGATACTGAGCCGAGCGGGCCCGAGCGGCGCCGCGCGGCCGGCGGGGGGCAGCTCGGGGCCGCCCGGCGGCGCCGCGCCCGCCAGCTGCACCGCCGGGCCCCGCGCCGTGTACAAGCGACACGCTATATTGTAACGCACCCACCACACAGTCAACAATGTCAGGCTGTGTGTTCGTACTACCACGTCTACCACGAGTCCACGACCTAGCCTAACAAACCTACTTTGACCCGACTAACACGAAGAGATTTAATTTTGAAGGATTCGTGCTTCTAAGCCTTTACAAAATGTAAACGACTTTGATAGGTAAGTCAATGAAAACAAAATATTAAAAGAGCGGATTTCTGTTTCCCCGCATATCCCTGAATCACTGGTCTCGTATGGCAAGTCAACGTTCAATAAGTACACCTACCTATCTACCTACTAGATAGATAGGTGAATACTCGCCGGTCGTAAACTAGATCACTTGAAAGAGAATAAGAATAATGCTCCTGAACTCTAGATTGTACGTTCGAGTTCGAGCGAAAGTTTTAAGTGGCTAGAACTAATATTAGTTAAACTGTACCTACCCAGAACCTATTACTTACTATCGATACCCCCCCCCCCCCCCTCCCTCCCTTATCTTAAAGAAGACAGACCAGACCTCTAGACCAACGAAGCTGTCTATACTATACCTAGGCATGCTCCACTCTTCCAGAGCAGAAGTAAATGAGGGCAATGAACTAAGGATAAAGGGGGCTTAAACCTTAGTTTTAGTACAAGTGCCATCATCTGCCTGCCTTTCCCCAAAAACTATGTTGGGGTCGGCTTCCAGTCTTAGCCGAATACCAGTAGTTTACATGGAGCGACTGCGTATCTGCCCTTCACAACCCAGTTAGTACAACAGTAAGACTGGTTGCATGTCAGACTTGCGGGTCACTACCTGTAACTACTGTCAAATATCGAACGGCTGCTAAATTGCTTTCCGAGGCACGGAGACTTCGTTTTGTCAAGCGCTCAGCTTTCTAACGTACTAGCGGACGTCACGCGGTTTCACCCGCGTAGTTCCCGTTCCCGTGGGAGTACGGAGATAAAATATAGCCGATGCCACTCAAGGTGAATGTAGCTTTCGAATGGTGAAAGAATTTTTGAAATCGGTTCATTACTTCCGGAGATTACCCCCTACATACAAACTTACAAACAAATGTTACCTCTTTATAATTAGTATAGATATCTGTGTGAAGAGCTCTCCTCTTAGTGTTCGTACGCGTTCCATTCCATCTTACGTGTATAATAAGGAACAGAGAATTTCAGTTTCACAACAGCAAATACAGTGGCAACTTCCACTCTTTGTGTTGGAGCCACCCCTAACCCTCGAACAGCCGCTCCACTGCTGCTTAGCAATAGTTTAGAAATCAGTGCTATGCTATAAGTTATTGACAGAAGTTTTATTGACTTACAGCACAGTGTTCTATGCAAACACAAATGGACTCACTCTAGGTCTCGTCACACTAACAACATAAAACAACAAGACATCAGTGTTGTTGTTTGCCGGCTGGCAGCGCGCTGGTGCGGGGCGGGGGCGGGGGCCGGGGGAGCCGGCCTCGGCACAGCTGTTCGCAGATCGATGTGCTCCCCGCGCGGCCTTGCACCGCGCCCCGCTCGCCTCGCGGTCCGCTGCGCGCTGCTGCACCGGAGCACCGGCACACACAAAACAATACATACACACCACCAGCACCAGTGCCTATACTATTTTTGTGCATCAGCAATTTTAACTTTGTTTATTGTGTGCCAGTCTGCCAGTACCCAGCAGCCAGCTGCAGCAGCATTTGAATCTTGCCACAATCTTGACTTAGGTGGCAAGAGTCAAATGCTGCTGCACTAGCTAACTGTGTACTAACTAACCAATAGTGTAGGTACTTACACTATTGGTTAGTTAGTTAGTACACCGTAGGTACCTATAAAAAGGTGTTGTTTCAGATACCTACCATAGATTTTGATGACCTACGCTACGCTCTCAATTCTCACCACAAAAATCCGTCTATACCTACAGAGTGTTTGGTATACGGACCGACACAATTTTTCCAGGGATTTGGGAGGTCATTAGCTAGGTTCTACCCATACACCCCATGTCCTAAATGAAAAACGTACCCAAAATGTTTCCTTATTTCCAAATAACTTTATCGTTTGTGGTATAATGGCAAAAAATATTTTTTTCAATACACTTCCTCGAAAACTGGTCCTTAACGCACTACGATTAGGTACAGTACCCGGCACGTAAGTTGGCAAGGTTTTGGCGGAGTGGGGGCAAGTTCGCGCATCGTACACTTAGTGGAACAACAAACTGGTCACTTAAATTTTATTGATTGTCATTTTTGGTTATTGCCATGATTTATTTTTAATCATGTAGTTAAACAAAGCAGAGGTGACTTTTATTAGGTGTTATAAATAAAACATAATACTGATGCATTTTTTTTATTATGTAAAAAAAAGTATTATTATTAAAAATTATAGGTTCTCGTCGTCACTATCGGTTACTAATACCGTTACACCTGGCATCAAATTAAAACTACCACCTGAGCTGGTGGAAGGAGTTGGCTCTTTTTGCCGTCTATTTTTCAATTTGAGCTTCTTTCTCCATGAAACATTCATCGTATACCATTTTTCTGGCATGTCTGCGTAAAACGGTATTTGGTCCTGGCATTGTAAAAAACGTAACAAAAACTAAATTTAAAACGATAACAACAACTGGTAACAAAAACTAAATTTAAAACAACAACAATAACAATAACTCGTAGTCGTAACAAAAACTTAATTTAAAACTAAAACTGAACTCGTAACAAAAACAAAGGGTAGTAGTGGTACTCGTGCACGTAAGTGTAATCGGGAGCGAACGGAATGTAGACGCGGTGCGGGAGGCAGGGGTCGACTGACGCGCCAATCGCGCGCTCGGATCGGCGCTACTTCATACCCCGCGTCCCGCTTGACCGCCAAAGAGACCTAAAAAACGACTTCTGCGCATCTAACGACTCTTGCCAAGTTACGTGCCGGGGACTGTACAACATGCAATGTATTTCACACGTGTGCGATTTTTTCCACTTTCCCGCACGTGTGCGGGAATGAAAATTGCCACGGATAATACCTATACTTAGTCCAAATTGGTTCAATGCGTATAGTCTGACGTGAATGTTTTTATTTTTTTATTTTTGCAAAGCACTCTTACGCGTCTTTACGGCATAAATATTTTTTGAATCTTGAAATTGTGTTTATAAATAGAATATAATAGATAAACATGATTATTTAAAACTAATAGTTACATTTATACACAAATTAACATTTATTTGTGTTCTGAATTCAAAAATATAAAATAAATCTATTTTTTATATTAGGCTGATTAACGGCTTCATACCATTGCCTCTCTTTCAACCTGGCGAGACCAAAGCGCGAAAAAAAAAAAAAAAAAAATCATAGTTTCATAGTTCGTGACAAAAATATTATTCGTTATTTTATTTGATTTCTTCAAAAGAGTATTGAAAAACGTCGTTTGATACACGTGGACATTTGTTATTGCAATTCTCGGCTCAAAAACACCCTCGCCTACGGCTCGTGTGTTATAATTCCGCCTCGATTGCAATAACAAACTTTCTCCACTTGTATCAAAATGTACTATTGTTACACACATTATTATTGGTCAACAGCACTTTATGAAATACACTTTAATGGCTTGAATACCATGATTATTATCTTGCTTCTAAATACACAAAGTGTTGTATTTTCTAAAGTCTTTTAAATCTAAATAAATCTTTTTTGATAGAACTGGTTTCGACAAAATTTCTTACGAGCTACCAAAGTTATTTTGTTTTTTGAATGTATGAAATTTTACAACTTCTAAATTCATTATAAAAAAAAAAACTAAAAGCTATTTTGAACTTAGGAAAAAGTTATTTCGAATTAAAGGAAACATTTCGGATACCTATTTATTTCAAATAAAAAAAACTAACATACTCATCAAAAAAAGTTTGTGATCACTAGCTTAAGCTAATATAATTTTATAAATTGAACTTTATTAAGAAAAAATCTTTGTTGTGTGTTTTCTTTAAATAGAAATACCCTGTTTGAAATTAAAAAATAAAACAATATTTCATAATATAATCTACCGTAACAAAAAGATTTCGATTTTTCAAAGTGATCGCAAACTTTTTTTTTGTGTGTATGTAACCAACCGTGACATTTGGGACATAGGATGTATGGGTAGACCTAGCTAATGACCTCCCAAACCCCTGGAAAAATTGTGTCGGTCCATAAGCCAAACACCCTGTATATTAATAACTGATTAAAAATTGCTCAGGCTATATTACTAGTACCCGACTGTGCTGCAGCCCAAAACGAGGCTTTATTTGTTTGACCTGTATGTAAGTTTGAATGTGGGTGTGTCCGTTTCTTTGTTCCACTTCCCTCGTAACTCCTAGACGGATGAACGGATTTTACGACGAAATTATAATACCTACGTCTCGTTAGAATGGCGCGAGTGTCACTGGTTATTCAATATTAAAAAAAAAACAAAAAACAAAAAAACTGGCGAACTTGGCTTGCCATAATTTTCTGGAGTTCAAATTTTTTTTTCTTCCAATAATCGAGCGTGCGGTATCAAAATGTAGGGTTTTAACCTGTAAGGCCGCGGCCGTAGGGAACGTGCACAACGACGGTGCTGCTAACTGGTGTCGCCAATCCGAATCTCGTACTCTATTATTATTGATCACTTGACAGAAGAAAAACGGAGGAAACACAAACGTTATGAAGAAATCTGACGAAAAATTTTCTACGTGTTCTCTAATTTGAGTGGCATTTGTAAGAGGCAAAGAACATAGGGAACAGACTGCGTTAGTAATATCAACGTTGATTAAAGGCATTTCTTTGATAAGTAAATAGGACTGTATTACGTAACTCCGAAGTTTAAAACTGAGATGTCGTTATTCAGAATGATCGTTATCGCGAAGTACGTTACTCCGAAAGGACGCTATGATCTTTGATTATATAATGTCGAATTTGAATATAATCAAAGCACTACTGCACCTAATTGTACATTTTTGTAATACTTTTTTTTTTTAATAAATTATTCTTATTCTTATTATGTTGCTTAGGAAATCTATTATTTTTGAATTTACTCTATATTTTTTTTAATATCTGTATCAACCAAGAATGAGGAACACAGCACTGTCAAAGGCTTTTTTATAGTCGATATCGACTATATAGCGCCTTCATTGCACCTAAATATGTAGGTGCAATGAAGGTTTCTACTCTTTGTGGTGGCATGTTTATGTATAGTGGAGTATATTATTAACTGTTCTTTGCATTCCATGTGGCCCCGTCTGCAGCCCTTCTGCTCCTCCGTCATTATGTTGTGGTGTTCAATGTGTGTGTTGATTTTCGCTGTTATTGCTGAAGTTAATATTTTTTATATTGTAGGTAAGCATGTAATTGGTCTGTATTGGGAAGGGTGTGGTGAGTTTTTAGTTTTAGGCAGCATGTATGTTATGCCTGTTGTAATAAATTCTGGTATATTTTGTTGTCCTAATATGATTTGTGTTAAGTTTCTTGCAATTGTTTTGTATAAGACTGTTGTTAAATAATTTTAACAACAGTCAGAAAAACGAAAATTTTATCAGCCTAGGGTAATTTAACTTAAATTACCCTAGGCTGATAAAATTTTCGTTTTTCCTAATTCATGCTAATATTTGTATTTTGGTCAGTTTTCCCCGAGGTTAACTTTTTAAACCAAAAATTGTGTACTTTGTCTATACCAGTAGATTTCCAATTGTGTAATCTGCCTGTTATGTGTGTCATATCGGCCTCAGTAATCTCTACGAACTCCATTACATGTATTGCTCTCCATTTTGTCTCTTCCTCTGTTATCCATGTCGCTTCGTCATTTTGTCGTGCTTGTTACTAACCTACCAATATGTTTCTAATTGTTCTTGTGTAGGTTGGATAAGTGTGTCTGTGTTGGTGTCGTGATTTGTGTCAGTGTTTGGTTTGTTTAGGTTTCTGTAGAATATTTTTTCATTGGTGGCAAATATGGCGTTATCATTTTTGCGCTGTTGTGCTTCTTTGTACCTTCGGAGTAGTTCGGAGCCTATGAACTTTAAGCGCTAACTTTTGTTTTATAGTGTCTAAGAACTCCTCTGGTTTTCTGTTGTTATGCTCGTGCCTCGTGTGAATCAAATGGCTTCTAAAAATAGCCTCAACTCTCCTAACCACTTTGTTTGATGTGTTGTTGTTAATGTATTGTGTAAGTCTACCAATATCTGCTCTTAATTAGGGTTCCGTACCCAAAGGGTAAAAACGGAACCCTATTACTAAGACTTCGCTGTCTGTCCGTCTGTCTGTCACCAGGCTGTATCTCAGGAACCGTGAGAGCTAGACAGTTGAAATTTTCACAGATGATGTATTTCTGTTGCCGCTATAACAACAAATACTAAATATAGTCAATGTCAGTCAATGTTAATGGTACGGAACCCTTCGTGTGCGAGTCCGACTCGCACTTGGCCGGTTTTTTTTCTATATCTTTTTCTAACCTCTGTTGCCATGCTGGCTTGATATTTTGTTTTGGTCTTGTGTTTCCCGTGTTTTGTGCTGTACAATATATAAGTGTGTGTCTATCAATAAGTTCTGTTTCGTCGGAAATAAATTGGTTTAATATGTTTTCATTAAATAAGTTAACCAAACGGAAAATATTTGGGCTATATCGGAGTTTAGGTAGCCTTGGTCGAATTGCTGGGTCCATCCCAGAGTATTGTGCTAGAGTTGTTCTGAATTTTATCATGTGTTTCTTGAATGTATGTATGTTAGGTCATGATTTTCGACGATTAAGGTCTCAATATCATTTTCTAGCGTAAGGGTTATGTATTGAGTTTGTGTGGATGTGTGTGATGTTTGCGTGTTAACTTGCGATTGATTGTACAATTGAGATTAAATACTTGGTTGTGAATTTGTGATTGGGTATATGGTTGTGTTTGCAGTCGTTGGGCAATATCGGTTATGTTTTGTACTGGTGGGGTAGCATTGTCATCTGTTTGGAATTCTATTCGTATCTCTTCTTTTAATTGGTCTATTATTTCTTGAGGTAGAAGTTTATTTCTAACTATTGTTAACTATACTTCTAAAATTAAACCACTCTAGTACAAAACGTAGACAAATATATTACAAAGTATAACTTTACAAAATTCAAGTAAATTAAACCGTTATTCAGCTAACTCGTATAACGATCCAAAAACGAAGTGAGCTCCCGCTCATTTTTAAATCGACCAATATGGATGGGGATGGAGACTCGTCATTCGCTGACGTAATCTTCGCTGATTGGCTGTTGATCACAACGGCTAGTTTTAAATGTTGCCAGTAGATGGCATTGAATTGCCAACACGGCCATTCTGCATAGCGCATGCCCCCAGGCGCTCTTCATCTCACCCACACACAATATTTAGGTACATCTGAAACACAAACATTATATAATTATTTATAAGTAGTATACAACTGTTCGGCCCATCATGATAGAAGAAAAATGATATGGCTAGATTTATAGATAGTCCCTTTAGTCCTAAGAGACATCTCATTACTTTAATCCTAGTCATAACATTTTCCCTCTCATAAACCTGTCCCCAGAACTAAAATTGAAATTGATGCAAAACTATTACAATCAGGGTAAAGGTAGGTAAACACTTTACCCATTTTTCTGAACTGGATTGGCTTAGGCAGTTCACATTTATTACAGTAAACCCTGTGCCAAATTCTCCCAGTATTGACATAATAGGTTTAGTCAATTTACCTAAAACCCATTGAAGCCTTGCATCAACTTTTAGCATACTTTATAAATATGTATACCCAATTTCAACTGATATGTAAGCAATATGATTAATTTAATTTGTAACAATTTATATGGGAAAGTAACCAGTAAAGAAATGTTCGATACTGTAAAAAAATAATATGAATTTAACTTTAGTAGATATTATTACCTACTGGCTTTTGTTGTAATATAACATTGTAATAGTTACTAGTTAATTAAATTAAATGTTGTTATGATTATATGTAATTGTTTTTAGTAATAACTGTAAATATGATTAAATTATTACACAATTTTATTCATGTATATTGTCATAATTATGTACCTATACTATGTATATTGCCAACACTGGCTTAAAAACATTACCTTAATTCCAATTGTCTATTCTTATCCAAGGTTTCATGTTCTCCGCTGAAGTTGTTCCTGTGTAACGTTTGTTGGTTCGCTCACTGCCTCTCAAATCAGAAATCAGATACCTGTCTTGGCCCAAGACTTTTTTAACTTGAAATGGCCCTTTGTATACTGGCAGTAATTTTCGACTACGTCCATCGTTATTTTGGCTCAAGATTTTGACAAGGACCAAATCATTTTCTTCATATTGAGTTGGTTTTATGCGAGTACCGTCAAACCGTCGTTTTTGCGACTCCGCAGATACCTTTATATTTTTGTCGACCCATTTGCGTAACTCTGTCACGTCCGTGCTATGTCCGTCATCAGGCTCTGGCGCTAATTTATCACTGTCAGTACGGAGTCTATAACCCAACAAAACTTCGCTAGGAACCGCTTTAATAGTTTTATGATAGGTGGTATTGATACCTTGCTGTAAAATTCTAACACAATTATCCCAACTGTCATCCGTTACATCCGCGCCCATAGTTCTCATTGCATCTAAAATGGTTTTATTGAAGCGTTCCGCTTGACCGTTTGACCGCGGCATTCCCGACGCAATAGTATGCAACCGAATGTTCCTAGCAGTACAATACTGTTTAAAATCCGCGGAAGTAAAAGCAGATCCCGCATCAGTAATAATTCTGCGAGGGTTCCCGAACACTTTCGATATCTTTTCTAACTCTTTTAACACGCAACGGGTTTCTGTACTTTTTACGGCTGATAACAAGACAAATTTCGTAAACGAATCCACAACCACAAACAAATATTTGTTTCCCGTAACAGTCTGCACAAACGGACCCAAGTGATCGAGATGAAGCGTATGAAAGGGTTGGGCGTATTTTGGTATGGGATACAACTGTCCCTCTTTGGACCCTCCTTTATTTTTATAATATATACAATTAAGGCAATTTTGGATGTATTTTTTTATGGTACGTCTCCTCTTCGGGAACCAGTACAAATTTGAAACACGCTCATAGGTCTTGTCAACAGCGAAGTGCCCAAGGTCGTCGTGATTACTTTTAATGATTTGCCAAATACAGTCCTTGGGAACAACCCAACGTCGACCATGAGCAGTTCGCCTGTATACTTTGTTTCCCAGAAGTTCGTACTTATCAAAAACCTCTTTGTGTCCGTCCATGTCTCCTGTCTCTAAAATTTGTCTGAGCCGAACTAAATCTAAATCCTGCAACTGTACTGACAACAACCAGTCTGCCTCTGTTATAGCCATTACTAATTCTACCTCCGATTTTTCCCCGGATTGTGCTGGGTTTCGACTAAGCGCGTCTACATGTTGCATACGGGTACCCTCCCGATGGATTATGTCAAAATCGAATTCTTGGGTTGATAAAACCCATCGCGCAATGCGGGGAATAATCTCTTTCTTTGTTAGAGCAAACTTTACAGAATTACAGTCCGTCACAATTTTGAATTTCGTTCCCAACAAGTACAATCGAAACTTTTCTAAAGATGCAATAATGGCAAGTAATTCGAGTTCGAATGAGTGATATTTTTTTTCGTCTTCACTAGTTTGACGGCTGTAATAATGTATGGGTTTCTCGCCTTCTTCCGTGACCTGCATCAAGATCCCGGCTATGCCTTCCCTACTTGCGTCAGTATAGAGAACACACTCCTTATTAGGGTCAAATATAGTAAGCACACTATCTGAGGTTAACGAGTTTTTCAGAGTTTGGAACGCCTGCTCGTGACTACTATCCCATGACCAAGGATAATCCTTTTTCGTCAATTTTGTCAAAGGACTTGATAATATCGCACAGTTTTTAATAAATTTGCGGAAATAACTTATCAAACCATTAAATTGACGGAGTTGGTGAACGTTTCTAGGTGTGGGGAATTCCTTCACTGCCTTGACTTTTGACTCACTGGGCTTTATACAGTTTGACCCTACTTTATACCCAAGGAATTCCAATTCGGTTTTCAGAAAGTGGCACTTTTTTAAGTTCAAAGTAAGACCATTTTCGCGAAATAGTGATAACACGGTCTCTAATTGATTTAAATTATCTTCGACTGTTTCGCTTGCAATTAGTATGTCGCGGTCGTCTAAATATAATATAATTTTCCCAAACCTCAGATTACCAAAAACTTTATTCATCATTTGTTGAAATGCGGATGGAGCATTTGCTAAGCCGAATGGTAGCCTTAAAAACTCGTAATGACCGTCTTCAGTGATAAAGGCAGTTTTTTGAATAGAGTCATCCTTCATTTTAATTTGGTAATAGCCGCTTTTAAGGTCTAAACTAGTGAAATATTTGCAGCCCTGTAACCTATCTATAAGGTCTTCTATCCGAGGCATCGGATATTTGTCCTTAACCGTAATTTTGTTCAGAGCCCGGTAATCGATACATAATCTTTTCTCACCATTCTTTTTACTAACGAGCAACGCGGGACTGGCATAAGGCGAATTACTCTCACGAATGATTCCATGCTCCTTCAGTTCGTTAACCATATCGCGTATAATTTTTCTATCCACATTAGATGACCTATACGGCCTAAATTGAACAGGCTTGGAATCATTGAGATTAATTTCCATTTCATGATGGTTGACCTTACCTAGTTCTTTAATTGTAGATGCAAAGCAACTTTTGTACTTCATAAACAAGGACAGTAATTCATCGTGATGAGAATCAGAGTCGAAAACGAACTCGGGCTCCGATACAGTGGAACAGGTTTGGACAAATTCCGATACGTAATTAAAATTTAACGTATTTCCAATACGACAATACATTATGTCAGACCGTTCAGTGAGATTACGTCCTATAAGTATATCACAACCTGACAGCTCCTCTAGAACGTAAAACTCAACGTTTCGAATCAACACAGAATCGATTTGTAAATCGACTTTTACAGAAGTCGACACCGTTTTCAAACTGTCTTTAGAAAACCCTTGTAGTGTCACGTGTGGTGTCAATGGGCACGTTTTTTATTTACCAAAGACTGTGAAATTATTGAACAACTGCTACCAGTGTCCAAAAATGCTTCGTTTATAAATTCATTGATTTTAATCGTTTTATAAAATTTATCTTTTGAACTATCTGAATTAATATATTTAGTTTCTTGCACTTGAGGAGTCTCAGATTTGTTTTTGTTAAAAAAACATTTGTCAACGTTATGTCCACGTCTGCCACAATGTTCGCGCACTTGACACTACACTGAAATCGTTTATGATTCCCCCCACAGTTAAAACATGCTAGTGGTTTACGATTCTGAGTTGATCCCGTGTTTTGAGCACCTGACGTTGTTGGTAAAACGGATTGTAACGTATTAGAGCTTGTTTGTTGACTTGAATTAGTAGGATTCTGGGTTACCCGTTTATTAATGTTTTCGCGGGTATTTACGTTAGATGTGTTCGTGGTTGATTTTAAAGGTTTTGGTTTGTAAACACGGCTATGTAAAAAGCCCGCTAGACTATCGCATGTTTGAAAGTTGCTTGCTTCAACGGACGCTGTGATATTGCTATCAGCAATGTTACCTAATATAATCGAAATAATATCAAATTGTGAAAAGTTAAGACGTAAGTTATCAATTTTTGATTTTTATTGAAAGAAAAATTCATAGAGAGATTGATTTTCAGTTGGTTTTTTCTCTACGATATCTTTAAGTAGTTCGAACATATTTCTTTTGACCTGAAAGGTCGTTCTAATTGATTGTTTCCAATTTGTCCAAGACCACTTAATCCACGAAACATCATTACGCAATATTGAGTCATACCACAACTTAGCTGAGCCTTTTAGCTTATTCAAAGCCTGGTAACGGATTATGCTATCGGACCATCCAAAAGTAGACGCATATGATTCTATCACGTTGACCCACGTATCAACGTTATCAGTCAATGGGTCAAACTCTGGTATCATGTTATGTAATGTGACACTTGTACTCACAGATTCTCCTCTAGGTTTGTGGGTTACCTTCGACTTTTTACGAGGAGCTGGAGCTGGCGATGACCTTGAGCTTCTTGAAGTACTCGATGAGCTCGAGCTGTGTGCTTAGTGCGTGTTTTGTTGTTTTCGTTCACCGCATTCGAGCGCGTTAACGTTTAGGCAAATTTGTATGGCGCTGGGGTAGCGCCATCTAGCGTAATATATCAGAACTACGTAGTTTGAGTGCCGCATCGACAATCGTTAACTTGCGAGTGTGAGATCCTAGAACGCAATCATTCGTTTGCGCGTTAATTCACCGTAATGTGTGTTGCGTACATTAATAACCGGCCAAAATAAGTTGACATTCGTATTTTGTGTTCATAATATAAGCGACTGCCTATTCAATTAGTGGTGGTTATAGAACGAAGTTAGACGACATTACAATCTGTGGTCAATGGTCATTAGTTTTGTTTGTGTTTACGAAAGTTTGTGTTAGTTTTGAATATTATTGTTAAAAATAAAGACTACCCCGTCCCAATTTGAAATGCTGGTGACATAAATGAAGCAGTTAATGTAATTTATATCTTTTGTAGTGAGTGACCTTGATCCTTAAGTGCAGTTTGTAAAACTAAGTTTGTTACTTTTTAGGCATGGAAATCTAAGCAAATGATCTAATAATGCCCGAGAGGTTTGTGGTGGTGTTTCTATCTTTGTTTACGTAACCGTGTTTACGTTTTTGTGGCGTTAAATTACGCTTATCTTGTGCTTTTGTGGTCTCAAACATTGTCCAAACGAAATAATACGAGATTCCATGGTAAGTTTCATTCACAATATGAAATTAAATTAAATTACTTTGTTATTTCACCACTCTCATGATGCTCTCACCACAAAATCTTTAGTGACAACTTTTCACGCTCGCGTTTCGTGTTCGAGTTGTCAAAACTGTCAAAATTGTAACTTGCACTCGCGTTACATGCAAACGTTAGCGATGTGCTCCAAACGGACCTCATTTTCATAGAGGCACTCTATTGTCATTACCGATGACGTAAATGGTAACGTGAACTCGGTTTACGTGATCGAGAAATTACTTGAATTTAAGTATGGAACTCGCACTTAGCACACTGGTACTGGAGGTACTAGAACTCGACGGAGAGCGAGCACGTTTGCGCTTCGATCTAGACCTCCGTTCCGATCTAGATGGCGTTCTCTTCTTAGGCCTCCGCGCCTCCTTCGATTTTCGTCGAGGTATCGGCAGCGGTGTCCTTGATCTGCTGAGGCACCTGGAGCGTGAGCGGTCCCGTCTTCGAACCGATCTTGATTTTCGCCCCGTCATATTCGTGCGCGTGTTCGTAGCCCTACTTCTGATGTTAACTATACTTCTAAAATTAAACCACTCTAGTACAAAACGTAGACAAATATATTACAAAGTATAACTTTACAAAATTCAAGTAAATTAAACCGTTATTCAGCTAACTCGTATAACGATCCAAAAACGAAGTGAGCTCCCGCTCATTTTTAAATCGACCAATATGGATGGGGATGGAGACTCGTCATTCGCTGACGTAATCTTCGCTGATTGGCTGTTGATCACAACGGCTAGTTTTAAATGTTGCCAGTAGATGGCATTGAATTGCCAACACTATAGCTCTTCTCTGATCTGAAATTCTTTGTTCTGATACGGTTATCTCGGGGAATTGTCGTGTAAATAGTTCATGTAATTGTTGTCTATAGGTGGTCATGTCGGTCTCTAATTTAGTGATATAAAAGTAGGTTCGCATGATAAATAGATTAACTTCTTTGCTCCATCTCATGCGAACTCTTGCTTTACCAGCCTTGGTGGACGCGGGTAAAAAGGTAGATACCCCCCGCGCAGCAGTCAAGGTTGGAGTGGGTGTGACTGTATTTAAACTAATGTTGGAGGGTGATGGATGTGTTGGTGACAATGGTATGGATGGTGATGATCGCCTAGAAGGTGTATATGATACTGTGCTTGGAGTATACGGTTCAACAGGGGTGTCTGTCCTGTCTGTCAGTCTGTCACCATCGTCAATGATTTCGGCTGTAGTATCTTTGTCGGTGGGAGCCCGCCTGTTCAACTCCTCACCGCTGACGGATCGCATGCTGTGACACTTAGCATCAGGTCCAGGTGCGCCCCGGCGATCGCCCCCGGGCAGCGGCCCTATACGTTTACTTTTTGAACGAGTCTCCATTTTTGATGGGTTTCCAGAGCCACGATTAGCCACGCCAGTAATTTCAATTTCGCGTATCCGCCCCCCACGTGATAAGGTGTTCAATCAGGACAAGTGGTTGTTTGGGGGGCTTATTATTATTATTATTATTATATCCATTCGTTTATTTTGCTCGGCTAACCGGGTAGCCGGAAATTACTGATAACACGGGCCTAAGCCAAGTGATTATCAGCTGGGTTGTAACAGTTATAGAGGCAGTAGCAGGTACATTACGGTTTTGTGTTGTAGCTTGGAAGAGAGATGAGGGTATGTTTAAGTGGCTATGTTGGTGCGGGTTGTCTGATTCACACTGTTGGAACTTTCTCACCAGTCTACACGTGTTTAGTATCACTGCCTTCTGCAGCAGGTGGTATGTGTTAGAGGGCAGGTTTAGAGAAGTAAGGGACTGGTGGAGTTGTTTTGGTATTACTTACTCCTGTTGTGGACAGCACTATCGGGACTATTGTTACTTTTTGCAGATGCCAAAGGTGGGTTATTTCGTCTTTTAATTCGATATATTTCGATAATTTTTCTGCAATCGTAGTTTGTAAGTTGTGTGTATTTGGTACAGCTATGTCAATGAGATATCCAGTTTTGTTTGTTTTATTTATTAAAAAGTGATGTCTGGTCTATTAAAGTGTATGATTCAGTCTGTAAAAATCCCTCGGTCAAAATATAATTTTGTCGAAGGGTTTTCCAGCACAGGTTCGGGGATGTATTTGTAGTAGGGCACGATGGAGTCTACTAGTTTGTATTGGTGTGCTAGTTTCTGGTGTATCACGTTAGCTACTTGGTCATGTCTATGTTTGTAGTCTGTCTGAGCTATTGATTTACACGCGCCTGTGATATGCTGGATGGTTTCTGGTGAACTATTGCATTTTCGGCACATATCAGTGCTTAGGTTTTTAATAATATGCTTCCTATACTTTTTAGTCTCAATTACTTGATCCTGTATTGCAAGCATGAAGCCTTCAGTCTCCGGGAAGAGCTCGCCTCGTTTAAGCCATGCGTTCGACGCTTCCTTGTCGACATTAATTTGGCTTCAATCTTGGTAATGCCTTCCGTGTAAAGACTTGTGGCTCCATTCAAGTAGTTTGGTTTTGTTGTCGGTTACTTTTTCGTTATTTTGTTCGGATTTGTCTTATAAATTCAGAGGAGTAAAGTGGTGATCGTTGTCTGCTATCTGCTTATGAACTGCAGAAGATTGGGCCTTGGTAAAGAAATATTGTCTAAGGGTTGTTATTTGGTTATTGTGTAAGTTTTTAATGTCAATGAGCCCCCTGCCTCCTTCTTTTCTTGGCAGTGTTATCCTTTGCACGCACGATCTTGGGTGATGCTTTCGGAATTTGGTCATGGTGGTATTTATTTTGCGTTGTAGGTTTTTTAGGTCCGTTTTGGTCCAGTTGATAATTCCGAAAGAATAAGTAAGTACAGGTATTGCATAAGTGTTGACTGCTTTTATTGTGTTTCTTGAATAAAGTTGTGTTTTTAGAATAGTATTTAATCGGTGTTGAAACTGCTGTTTCAATTTTTGTTTAGTTTCTTTATGGTTAATCTGGCGTGATTGGTTGTATCCTAAATATTTATACGTATCATGTTCGTCTAATGGCTCTATGTGTTCTCCTGTTTCTAATGTGTATTGGGGTTGGTAGTATTGTTGTTGTTGTATTGAGAGCAGCGGTGGCCCAGAGGTGGCGGCCTCGACTTACGAACAGGGGGTGGGTTCGTGGGTTCGAACCCAGACAGGCACATTACTTTGTGTAATTTATTTCATCACCGCTGCTCTCAAAACGGTGAAGGAAAACATCGTGAGGAAACCCTATGTCCTAGAACCAAAAAATTCGAAGACATGTGACATCTACCAATCCGCATTGGGACCGCGTGGTGGTTTATAGCCCACTCCCTCTCATAGAAAAGAGGCCTGTGTCCCAGCAGTGGGAACATTAATAGGCTGATGATGATGATGATGAGTATTGTCCTGCTCTAACTGAATTTATTTTGCACTTATCAATACCAAATTCCATTTTGATATCGTTAGTGAATTGTTCTGTAAGGTTTGCTAGTTCATTCAATTGGCTCTCACTTTTTGCATACAATTTAATATCATTCATGTATAATAGATGATTTAAAGCGTTATTTTGTACCTCGCGCTGTCCATCGCTGGCTGTATATTCTAAGGGGAATCCTGTGCATGTTGAATTTAAAATATTTGATAGAGGGTTTATGGCGAGAGGCAGAAACACAATGGGCTCAGTGCATCTCCCTGAAAGATACCTCGTTGTATTTTAATTGGGCGGGTATCCGCAGTTTCTTTTGAGCTATTGATTCTTAGGACAGTAGACCAGGTTTCCATGATAGTTTTCATGAATATGATAATTGTTGGGTGTATTCTGTAAATTTCTAAAATTTGTACTAACCATGAGTGGGGAACCGAGTCGTATGCTTTTTTGTAATCAATGTACATACTGTAAAGATCAGTTCTGGATTTTTGAGCCTTTTTAAGAATTATGGAATCTATGATCAATTGTTCTTTACATCCTTGACTAAACTTTCGACATCCTTTCTGCTGTTCGGCTAAGATGTTATTAGTATCTGTGTGTGTATATATTATTTCCGATAAACAGGATGTGATAATTTTGTATAAGGTCTGCAGACATGTAATAGGCCTGTATTTTGCTGGGTTAGAGGTCGTTCGGGTCTTTTGATATCATATAAGTTGTACCCAATGTTAAATAAGATAGAATTGATTTATTATTATTACCAACCTAGGCAAGCACGGCTTAACCTAACGACCGACCCGAGCGGCTGTTATTATTTAGCCACGAGCTCCTCCAAAGCACTCGACAACCACCCTAGAAAGCCATCGAATGCAGTCGCATATAACATCATTGGTTGCTGTGGCCGAAATCGGCTAGATGCAATGTATTATATTATTATATAACATCATTGGCTAGATGGAAGGAAATCGTTTTCCAGGATAAGTATCGAAAGCCCCGGTTAGAGCTCGTACAGCGGTTCTTATGGCATAAAACTGAGGAGATGGCGACGGTAGGACTCCGACATGTTTTTAAAAACAAAATGGCTTGCAAACACAAATTATATTTATAAAAATAATCTTGTCGTCTGGTCTAATGTTTTTTTTTTTTTTTTTTATTTCCTTCGCCCTTCATGGGCAGGCTAAGGTCTTGGACCATACCGCCTCGTCTTCAGTGCTTATTATCTTTCTTGTTTATAAGTAAGGCCAAAGCCTCGTCTTCAGTTTAATCCTTCTTGTTCAAAAGTAAGTAAGGCCGAAACCTCGTCTTCAGTTTTATCCTTCTTGTACAAAAGTCAATAAGGCCGCAGCCTCGTCCATAATAGTTTACACCTTGTTTTAAATTTATGTTAGGCCAGAGCCATGTCTTCAGTATTCACTAGTATAGTCAATATCATTATAATATGATGTCATATCCGTGTATTCGTCTTAATCATGTTGTGAAGTAAGGTCATATCCAGGTCGTATCCTTCTACTAAGTCGCCCCGAACGGTCAAATTGTCCATCCAGAGGTGTCAATAAATTTATACAGTGCTAAATATGTACTGTGATTTTCCAGCAAACCTTGAGTGGCGCGCGGGATGCTTGCTGGCGTTTTATATACTTCCAATAATTTATCAGTTAGAAGAATTCTTTGTAAGTCATAAGCAGGGCATTCAAAAATTATATGATCTAGGGTCTGATCACTTCGTAAGTCACAATTGACACAAACAGGCGATGTTATAATTTTCATTCTGGCTAAATGTGCATTGAATCTTCCATGACCAAGTCTAAGACGATTTAGAGTAGTATAAAATTTTCTGCTCTTTGGAAGAACAGATTTAGTGAACCAGGGCGCAGAACCAATGACTGGATTTATTTTCGCATACCATTTTCCTTTAGCTCTTAATGTTTCTTGCCAGTTCTCATGCCAATTACATATCTTTTGTTCATTTAATTTAATAAGCAGGTCGGAACTAGGTATGGCAACATTTCTCGTCTCAGCTGGGATGTCAACGTCACTAGTAACTCTTGCAAGATAATCTGCGTTTTCGTTTCCTGCTACTCCTATGTGGGAGGGTGTCCATAACAAACTTATCATAAATCCTCTAGAACTAAGATCAGCATATAAAGTCCGAATCTCATATAAAATATTTCCAGTATTGGCGTCCAGTTTCGGGTTTTGTAAGGCCGTGAGAACACTCATGCAGTCGGTCGCTATAAGCCAAGTTGTGTGCCCAAGATTTTTTTCATGTATATACTGCAGAGCTGATAAAATGGCTAGAGATTCTGCTGTAAATATAGTCATGGCTCCAGGTAACCGAACTCCATGTCCAACAGTAAGATGAGGTAGATATATGGCTAACGAAACATTTCTATTATTTTTGGATCCATCAGTAAATATATGCCTGTACCCAGGGAACTCTGCAATTAACTGATATACATCTTCTTTACTCCGTAGGTCACGGTTAATGTAAATATCCATGGGCCAGAATTTGCTAATATAATTACCAGAGTAACATGGCCATCTGCCTTTACATTTCTCAATTTGATATTGATCATCAATACTGATTATATTAGAAAAGTCATGAAATACATAGGGGACATTTACGGAATTAGAGGGACTGTATACTCTATGATAAAATAATATTTTCTTTAACAAAGGATGATTTTCGAAAGATAAAAGTTTGAGAATGTATTTGGATTTTAAAAACTGAAATCTTATTTTCATAGGAGGAGTGTTACACTCAATTTGAAGTGAATCAATTGGAGTTGTCTTCATTGCACCAGTTACACATCTAAGATTGTGGTTTTGAAGAATCTCCAATTTGTGAACCAATCTCTGATCAGACCCAAAGCATAAAAATCCATATTCAAAATGACTACGAACTAAGGATTTATATAACATAAGTAAAATTTTAGGATCAGCTGCAATTGACAGTGATTTTACAAAATTAAAAGCTTTATACCTTTAAACCAGGACACCATATTATTAATTTTGATAGGTAATAGAGGAAAAGTAAACAAAGGAGAATTGCTCCAGTATTATAGAACTTTGTCAAACTTAAATTTAAGAAAAATTGTGTTGTTTACATTTCCTTATAGTAAAAGTTTGCCACAGGAAGAAAATGACTATAGATACACACATCAACACGGTCTAGGGATATTTTTAAAAAAGCGAATTACTATCAATGTGTTAATTATTTATATGACATGTATATATTTAAAAGATACGTTATTTAATATTCTACCATTTTTTAATAATGGTTAAGGTATAGATTAAAATTTCAGGATTTTATGGAAAATAAATGAAGCATAGACGGAAACCGTATATGAATGAACTTTTAATTTGTGAGTAAAAACTGAAAAAAATAGAAAAATCATTTAATTTGTGTTTATAAACTTGAAGTTAGTAGTCTGAGAAAGCGCCCATGATGTTCATAACACATCGGCAACGATTCGGCATGCTCAGAACAAGGTTGTCAATGTCTTGCTGCGGAATATTGTCCCATGTCCTTCTGAGGTGCGCAAAAAGTTGATCTTCTGTAGCCAGATTTTCAGGAACTTCCTTCAGAGCTCTTCTTTGCAGCATATTCCACGCATGCTCAATGGGATTTAGATCTGGCGATTGAGCAGGCCAGTCTAAGGCCCTAACATTATGTGTATGTAACCAAGCTGCTACCGTTCTCGCCGTGTGTGCCCGGGCATTGTCGTGCATGAGTAGGAAATCTTGCCCTATTTGTGTTCTGTGGGGCAAGATTACGGGCCCCAGCACCTGTTGGACGTATCGTTCTGCCGTCATATTGCCCCGCACCCAAACGAGATCCATCCGTCCTCCAAGACGAATTCCTGCCCAAACCATAATTGTTCCTCCTTGGTATGGGTGAACTTCCTGAGGGTTCTGGAGACGGCTCCATCGTCCAGGAACTCGCCAAACACGCGTCCTTCGTGAATCTGGATGGAAGCCGAACCTGGATTCATCCGTGAACAGCACATTGGACCATTGGTCACGGCCCCAGTCCACGTGGTTCCAAACCCATTCTAATCGTCGTCCACGATTGCCTCTCCGTAAAGGTGGGACCCGGAGTGCTCTACGAGAGCGTAGATTGCTTTCATGCAGTCGCCTTCTTACAGTTTAGTCACTCACAAGCACTTGGTGTTCCACTCGCAGCCTTTGGACCAATTGAGTCGCCGTTGCATTTGGTTGTGCTCGCGCAGTAATTTGCAAAAATCGGTCTTGTCTGGGGGTAGTGATGCGACTTGGCCCCCGGTGCCTCTCCGCTACTTCACCTGTGGCACGATAGCGTGTCCACAATCTTGAAATTACATTTTGATGGGTCCCTATGGCCTCAGCAACATTACGCTGAACAGATCCAGCTTCCAGCATTCCCACAGCTCGTAACATCTCCGCCCTCGTCAAATGTCAGCGTTGCATGGCTACAATACCTCAATTTTAACTTTATCTTTCGTTTAAAAATGAAAAAAAAACTGTAACTAAACGTAATTCGTATTGTTTTCTAAATTTTGCACAAATGAAAATTCCCTCTCCTATACATCAAGACATTTTTATGCCACCGAAACAAAAGAATTTTCAAAAATTTGAATTTGGAATTAGTCTGAGATAAATTACAAACAAATCGGTGTATAAAAGATTCCAATGCGGCCAGTACTTTTCGAGTTATTTAATTGAGTATGAAATATCCCTAGACCGTGTTGATGTGTGTATAATATTAATATGACATTGCATAATTTGACATTCAATAATAATTCATTTCATTTACTTGACATCAACAATTATATTGGCAACAATTTTTATTTGACAAAACATAGATATCTTGTAGACAGGTGCTATCTGACAAACTATTGTAAAAGACAAGTAGCTGTGTCGCTATCTTATTATTTTTCTATTACAGCCAAGAACTTGGCTAATCAAGTTGCCTCTGTTGATCAATGCAATATTAGCCTAAATTACTCTACCAATAGTTTGTCAACAATGAATGAATCAGAGAATCATTTAAATTAGCAATTTCGACAACAGAGGCAACCTCTTGCAATATAAGGAAGCCAGATAGTAAATCAGGCGAATGTTTTGATAATTTTAATAGTATCAACCTGGTTCATCAAAATATTCAAGGATTTTTGAACAAAGAATTAGAAGTAGAACTTTTCATGAATTGTAATTGCATAGATATTCTTTGTATAACGGAACATTGGCTCAAATGTCACCAATTAATTTTCAATTTTAGTAATCACCAGGTTGGTAGTTCATTCAGCAGGGTAAATGCTATACATGGCGGCGCATTAATCCTAGTAAATAATCAGCTTAAGTTTAAAGACCGCAAGGATATTGTAAGCCTATCTGTTGAGCGAACAGTTGAAATAGCCTGTGAGTTGGAGCAGTTTATCATATTAAGTGTGTATAGACCTCCTTCAGGATTGTATGATTGTTTTGAAAAGGTAATGGATGAAGTGTTGCATAAAATCTGTAATTCTAAGAAGTCTATAATTATTAGCGGTGATTTTAATATTAATTTGTTAGAAAGTTCTGGGTTAAGTACTAAAATTTTAAGCCTGTTTCATTCATACAATCTTGAAAACAAATTTCTGGAGCCCACTAGAATAACACCAACTAGTGCCACTTGCCTAGATAATATTTACACAGATGTTATACCTACCCACAAAGAAATTATTAACTTATTAGATTCTGATCATTGTGGGCAATTGATCACAATTCCTAATGTAAGCAAGAAAGTCACTAAAAAGGATATCATTGTTAATCCAAAAACTAAAACTCGCCTGGAAACCTTTAAAACTAAACTTTTGTCTAAATTACCACTACTGTCAACTAATGATGATCCCAATCAACATTATAACGATTTTTTCAGTATGTATTGCACACAATTTAATACCACATTTATTCCTAAGACAATCTCGGTTAATAGTAACGCTTCCTTCAACGACTGGGCCACTATTGGTATTCATAAGAGTCGAAAACGACTTTATGAGCTGTATGCAGAGCGGACCTATATAAACACTGGAGAATTTAAGTTGTATGTTAAAAATTATTCTAAAATATTTAAAAAAAGTTTGTTTTATAGCAAAGTCACGTTACTTGAGTTCAAAAATTAAAAATAGTAGTAATGTAATTAGAATGACATGGAATATTATTAATAGCGAAACGGGAAAGTCTTGCAACCGAAACAGTGACTACAGCCTTGCTATTGGCGATAAAATTTTAAATTCAGACACTCAAGTTGCCACAGCCTTTGGAAATTTCTTTGCGGATATTCCCGTATCGACTACTAAATCGCTAAACTCGTCACCTGCTGCTGCCGAGTCTTTATTAAGGGAAAACGTTTCAGTCTGTGATTCCGAATTTAATTTTGAATATGTCACCTGTAAAGATATAATTAAAACTTTTCACACCTTAAATGTTAAAAAGACCGCCGATCTATGGGGTCATTCTGTGGAAGTTGCTAAATCCATTATAAACATTGTAGCTCCTTCATTAGCTGTAATATTTAACGATTGTATTGACCGTGGTGAGTTTCCTGATCTAATGAAATATAGTAAAATAATACCATTGTTTAAATCGGGTAGTACATCAGACCCCACTTCACATACCCATAGACCCATTCTTCATAGACCCATTTCAGTACTACCCACCTTTAGTAAAATTTTTGAAAAATTAATTTTGGCACAAATGCAAAGTTTTTTCAATAAATATAAGTTATTACATAAAAAACAGTTTGGTTTTACAAGGGGTCGTTCAACTACTGATGTTGAACTTTTAGGACACATTTATAATGCCTGGGAGGACAAATGCGATGCTTTGGGCCTTTTTTTGCGATTTATCTAAAGCTTTCGATTGTGTTCTTCATGAAACATTAATCAGGAAACTACACCACTACGGAATCCGTAACGCCTCCCTGGCTCTTCTTATTTCATATTTGAGTGACAGGATTCAGAGAGTTGATGTTAAAGGGAAAAGATCTCCCGGATCCGTAGTAAGAATGGGGGTACCCCAGGGCTCAATTCTTGGTCCATTTTTGTTTCTTATTTATATAAATGACTTGCCTTACCTCATAAAGGATAATCATGACATAGTATTGTTTGCAGACGACACTTCTCTTTTATTTAAACTCAAACGTCAGCAGTTAGTTACGGATGATGTTAATAGCGCCCTGGCGAAAGTCGTTAATTGGTTTAATGTTAATAATCTACTGCTAAATGAGAAAAAAACTAAGTGTGTTAAGTTTACGATACCCCATGTAAGACAAGTGGAAACTACTGTACTAATTAAGGATGAAGAGCTAAAAGCGGAAGATAGCACAGTCTTCTTAGGCATAACTTTGGATGCCAAGCTTCAGTGGGGCTCGCATATAGACAAACTGTCGAAGAAACTTAGCTCTGCAGCATACGCCGCGTTAGAAGAATTCGTGATTTAACTGATTTAGAGACAGCCCGTTTAGTTTACTTTAGTTATTTCCATAGCGTGATGTCGTACGGTATTCTCTTGTGGGGCAATGCCGCCGATATTCAGACAATATTTGTTTTGCAAAAAAGGGCAATTCGTTCAATTTATAAATTAAGTCCCAGATACTCCCTCAGAGAAAAATTTAAAGAGACTAATATTCTTACTGTGCCCTCTCAGTTTATTTATGAAAACCTTTTGTACGCCCACAAAAATATTAATTTATTTAAAAAATACAGTGATATCCACAACATAAACACGAGGAACAAACACAAATTTGTTGTTACTGCAACGAGGCTCAAAAAATAGGAGGTACGTTCAGATGCCAATGTATACGCTTTTACAATAAACTTCCGAGCCAAATTCAAGCACTAAGCCTAAATAAATTCAAATCGTTTATAAAACGGAAGCTGTGCTGAAAGCCTACTATCATGTTAATCACTATCTTGAAGATAAAAAAGCTTGGGATTAAGCTGCTCCAATGAAATTTGCTCTGTGAATGTCGAAATTTCGGACTTCGCTTGTTTATTATTGATTCCTTTCTTTTATACACTCTGACATTGAATTTTTTTTGACATGTATTTTATTATTTTACTTTTAGATAAGATAAGATAATATTTTATTTGCTAAACATGTGTCATACATACAAGAAAATACATTCATGCAAGATGGTAACACGAAAAACATTATTAGGTACAGCATGTTTGCCACATGATGTGACGTGCAAATGTCCAGAAGTGTTATTATTTAAAAAATCCTCATAGAATAACAATAAATTAGGTAATTCAATAATAATAATATTGCAATAAATTTAAAATAACAAAAATCAAACAGAACATTAAAAACAAAAATAAGTTATTAGGACTGAAAAATAATAATCATGTCAACAATAAAAATAAAAAATTAAATTATTCCATTGTAAATTAATAAACACAAAAAATAATTAATAATAATAATCAAATCAAATAAGCTACTATGTCAATACAAATCTTTCCTCTAGGAACTCGTTAATGTTATAATATGCTTTATTAACTAAATAAGTCTTAAGTTTACTTTTCAAGTGTACATTATTAAGCTCCTTCCAACTTTTTGGCAATTTATTGTAAACAGTTGGAGCCATATGAAAAACACTTTTGCGCATAAGTGCAGTCCTACAGGTAGGTACACATAGTTGGGTTTGGTCACGCCTGTTCCTGGGAAATTGATCTGCTCTGCGCGCAAATAATTTAGGATTGTTCTTGACAAACATAACACATTCAAGAATATATATGGATGGCAATGTTAAAATTTTATGCATTATAAAGTAGGGTTTGCAGCTGTCCGTGGTTTTCAAGTGAAACATTGCTCTAAGGCATCTCTTCTGTGCTTTAAATGCTACTTCTCTATTAGTCGAGTTACCCCAAAAGATAACACCATATCTGAGAACGGATTCAGCCAGACCGTAGTAAGCTGTTAATAACGCCTCCCTATTGACATTTCGTGACAGTAAGTACAATGCATAGGCACTACTACTAATTCTTTTACTCAGACCATCTATGTGATCCTTCCAATTTAAATGTCGGTCAATAATTAGTCCCAGAAACTTGGTTGTATTAACCGTGTCAATTGTTCTATTATTATATGTTATGTCAAGATTGGAAAATGTCAATAAACGCTGGCTAAAATGCATAATTACTGTCTTACTTAAATTAATTTTCAAATTATTATTGTCTAACCATTGTATAGTATTGATCAGTGTATTATTAATGTCATTTTTATATAGGTCTTTATTATTACATGGTATCGTTATAGTACTGTCGTCTGCGAAAAGTGTTACAGGATGGTCAATTGACTTTGGAAAGTCATTTATGTAAAGTGTAAAAAGTGGAGGTCCTAAAACACTTCCTTGCGGAACTCCGTAGGTAACGGTTCGTTCCTCCGATAGAAAGTTTTCTTCGTGTTTGGTTTTATTGTTTAGTCTACATATTTCGGTTACTTGTTTTCTGTCGTTTAAATATGATTTAATAAGTTTAAGAACATTCCCTCTAACACCGTAGGCATCAAGTTTTTTTAACAAAATATCATGTTGGACATAATCAAATGCCTGAGTCATGTCGCAAAATATAGCACAGACTGGATTATTTTTATCCATATTTGACATAATCGAGTGTAAAAAGTCATAAACTGCCATATTTATTGTTTTCTTTTTTCTAAATCCTTTTTGTTCGCTACAGAGTATATTGTTCACTTCTAAATAAGAACTAAGTTGATTATAAATATAGTATTCAATTACCTTTGAGAACATCGGTATTAATGCAATCGGCCTGTAATATTCCATTAGTTCCCTGTCTTGTTTTTTAAACAATGGTTTTATTACCGATTTTTTTAATGCGTCTGGAAAAATACCTTCACTTATACACAAATTTATAAAATGACTGAGCGGGTGACTTATTACATCAGCAACTGTTTTTAGTATTTTAGTTCTGATCCCGTCATAACCCACACTATTTGTATTGTTTAGCGCTAAAATGATTTTTAATATGTCATTCGGAAAACATGGAGCGATAAACATAGAATCCTTTCTGTTCAAAATATTTTTTGTTACTCTATGCCCTGAATTTATCGAGGGTTGAATTTTGTCAATAAAATAATCATTAAATGAATTAGAAATATGGTTTGGATCAGAGATAATTTCATTATTAATTCTAATTTTGGAGATATTATTCTTTGGTATATTTAATTTAGATTCGTTTATAATTTGCCAGGTTGTTTTTGATTTATTTATTGATGTCTTTATTTTGTAATTATTTTGTGCTTTCTGTGTTAAATTTATTATTCTTTTAAATAGTTTTGAGTAATTCTTAAATCGCGTTTTATTCTGTTGAGTAGGTTTTATTCGATACTGCCACAATAATTGCCGTTTCTTGTCACTGCATTTTTTAATACCTCGCGATACCCATTTTTGTTTATTGTGAACATTAATTGAAATAAGATTTACGGGAAAGCACTGATCATATAACAAAATGAAAATATCTATGAACTCCCTATATGCTACATTTGGGTCCACGGCTGCGTAAACATCTGAAAAAGTTAAGCTTTGCAGATAGCCTTTAAATTTATTTATATTATCGTTATTGTAGTCACGTCGTCTCTTAGTCCACCGTTTAAAAGTACATAGGTTACTAATTGGACATTTCAATAACTGCGCAGTATGGTCAGACAACGCTAACTCCAATACTGTGGCTTTACAGGACTTTTTAAAATTATGCGCAAAGTTGTCTATGCATGTTTGGCTCTTAAGGCGCGTCGGTTGATAAAGAGCTAGGTTTAGGTTAAAGCTTAATAACGTATTTTCAAATTCTATTGATTGCCTATTTCTCTTAAGAACATCTATATTAAAATCACCTACTAAAACAATACTTTTATAATTATTTTTCACTAAAGTCTGTAATATTAATTGTAATTTATTCATACATTCGTTAAATTTTTTAGCATTAGGTACTCTATAAATACAAACACAAACAATTCTATGAGTAACAAGTTCAATGGCACAGCATTCAAAGATACCCGTTGATGACATTTTTGTAATTTTTGGCAATTCTCTCCATTGATGGCCTGATTTCACCAGTATGCATGCACCACCTCTTTTGCTTTCTTTTCTACTGAAAGAAGCCGCCAAGCAGTAATTCTTTATTGTTTATGTTTATTTTTTATTGTTTTATGTGAGATTTACTGATTTGCTTTTTTATTATTTTGTACTTTTTTATTTTATTATCATTGCGACATTTAATGACTTTTGTGTTTTTTTTTTTTACTTACATTCATTTGAAAAGAATTTGTTATTAATTTTATTTGATTATTGTGAATGTGGGGACCATGTGGGTCACATTTTTATTTTTTGTTTGTTTTTTTCCCACAACTGTCTGGCAGTTTGAGTACTATATGCGACCTTCCCAAATGTCCTTTCTTTGGTATTGTTCGTCGTTTCGTTGAGCTCCTTAAGTTATAAGTCGAGCTACACGTTAACTGACAAATGCTTGCACTGACTGGACAGGTCCACTCAAATCTGTATGGTTCTTTCTTCAAAAGACCATCTCAGACACTAATCTGCATAGTCCTCATGTGAATTGAGCAAGATTGTCTGGACTTTAAAAGAGACTATGACCTCTGAGTTTGTTTCGGCTGTTTCTTCTCAGAGTAGTCAGGTACGAAACACCGGCCCCATCTAGTTTTAAAAAATTACGTGTAAAATTGTTTGTAAAAACCTACTTGCAAAATAAACATCATTTATCATTTATTTATCATTTATTTGCTCTACCCAACAGATAATCAACATACTTAGTCCATGAGAGGTTGCTTGAAAAAATTATACCCATAAACTTCACTTCATTCACTATTGGAAGAACACTATTATTGTAATAAATATGAAGGTCTGTTTCACACTCTCCAAACACTATAACTTTAGATTTTTCTGGACTAATGTCCAAGTTTAGATAATGAAAATAGTTCTTTAGCCGAATTAAAGCTGTGTTTAAAATACTTTCAACAGAACTTATATCTGAACCTGAAGCAAAGATAACCAAATCATCTGCAAACTGCAAATTTGCCACTTCAATACCAAGTACAATGTTTAATCTATGTAAATAAAGAAGATAAATCAATGGACTGAGGATGCCACCTTGACATACCAAGGGGTATGTATGTATGAAAAACGTGGCCCGATTAAACGTTTATTCACTTTGACATATACCTCTCTACCATGTAGAAAGTTAAAGATCCATATTATATTTACACAAAATGTGCAGATTGATGTTGTTGAATGCACCCACTACATCAAAGAAGACACCGACAAAATGATTGTCCATTTTATTAGAATTATATATATCTAATTGCAAATGAGAAATGCTATCTCGAGTGGAGCAACCACGTCGAAAGCCAAATTGATTGGATGGTAATAGGCTATTACTTTCTATATAAAATTCTAGTCTTTGTTTAATTAATTGTTCAAAGGTTTTTCCCATGCATGATGTTAATGCTACTGGTCTATATGATTCTGATTTATGTCTTACTTTGTTAAGTTTAAGTACTGGGATGAGACAGTCTATTTTCCATTCATTAGGGATGATCATTTCCTGCCAAAGTAAATTAAAAACACTTAGTATATGAGAAAGTGCCTTAATTGATACATTCTTCAACATTTTATATGGTATTCCATCAAGGCCAAAAGCTGAATCACGTCTAGATGATATTCCGGATTTTAATTCCTGAAGAGAAAATGGATAAATTAAATATTCATATTGTGCTGAAACTTTTACTTCATGAGGAATTGATTTAAATGGCCCCTCAGCTGTATCTGGAGTATGTTTTTTAAGAAAATCGAATACCCAAGAAGAAATATTATTACTTGAAGGTGTAAATGTTTTATTAAATCTTTTTGAAATTTGCCAAATTCTAGATAATGGAGTAGTTCTATTAAATGACTCACATAGAGAAATCCAACTTAAATATCTTTCTCTTTTTAAAACTAACTTTTTAAGAGCTTGTAATTTTTTAAACTCAATATATTTTTCTAATGTAGGATTGTATTTAAATTCTATATAGGCATTCCTAGAGTCTTCAACTGCTTTAGTGCAATTCAAATTCCACCATGGTAATGGGATGCGTTTTTTACGATTATTGTTTACTAATGTTGTATCAACTTGCCGCCCGGTGAGGGCAGCACTGTGCTCGTGTTTACATCAGCTCTGCAATAATTAATTCAAATAAAAGTTTTAACAGTGATTTTGAGTATTCGAGTGCCATAACCAGCAAGAACTATAAGTGACTGACTATAGCAAAAGTGGATTTCAGTGCTAATATACTACAGACGATATATTTTGATGATAAAAATTTTGTGCACTAACGGACAATTTGAACTTAAAGTGAACGTATTGAAAAACACTTCCAAGTGAAAAATAAGTGTGGACTGTTTTAAAAGGGAAAGGAACACTCGCAAGCGAAAGAAGATTTCAAGTAAATAGTGAGAAATAGACTTCTAGGAAACATAACCTAAGAACAAAGACCATAACTTCTGCAATTAATAACAATGATCTATTGGCGCTTACAGTGACATCTAGCGATATTAGACTCCGAACTATTCAACGCCATCTAGCGTCATAGATCCGAACTGCTTCATTAGCTACAACGGCGTAATTAGGTACCAGTCATTGATGGGGACATTCTGATCCAATACAAAGGTGTTGTAGTATCACTAGTAACCGACAGAGGGCGTTACTAGTACAATAACAGTCTACAGCTAACATAAATATGGAAGATCTAAGGAAGCTTATTTTGGACATGAAATCTGAGCTGCAACAAAAATTTGTCACTGTGGAAAACTCACTCACAAATCTGAAAGAAAAAATTACTACTAATATAAATAATAATGTTAATGAAAAGTTCAATAAACTAGATTGCAACTTGAATAATTTAAATTCACAAATAGAAGAGCAAGAGATAAGACTTGATGAAATAGAGAAGTATATAAGACAAAGAAATGTTGTATTTTTTGGAGTAGAAGAAGGTGAAACGTCTTACTTTCAGTTGGCAGATAAAATCCTTAACATAATACAAGAAAAATTGAACATTAGTATTCAAGAATTTGAGGTGGAATCAGTAAAGAGGCTTGGAAAAAGAAACGATAAGACTAGACCAGTAGTAGTCGCCTTCACAACACTGGGAATGAAGATAAAAGTTTTAAAAAATAAAAAGGAGCTCGCAGGGTCCAATATTTATATCAAGCACGAATTTCCAAGTAAAGTACTAAAAATCAGACAACAGTTAAAACAAGAACTAAAACTTGAAAAAGAAAAGGGAAACGAAGCCTTCATAAGCTATGATAAACTCATAGTTAAGCAAGCCAATGAGAAGCCGAATAATAAAAGGGCACCATCAGGTTCTCCTCCAGAAACTGCTTACAGAATGGATACTATATCCTTTAGCAGGTCCAACAACAAAAAGAAATTGAAAGCAAGTAACCAAATTACTAGCTACATGAAACAGTGCGATAAAACAACAGATCAAGCTAAAAATTATACTAATAATGCATGACATTCACCGGCCCCCTCCAACATAAAAACAAAGCATAAAAATAAAAAATCAATTACAAGATCTCCCAGTACGGCTGGTCCCCGCGGGAGTGATCGACTAAAACCCTCCTTGCAATACAATGAAAGTGAAAATAACACCACATCAAGGGAAAATAACACCACATCAACATCATATCTAAATATATGCACACTTAACGTTCGATCCCTAGCGACCGAAACGAGAAAAACTGAACTACTACATGCTCTAAAGAATATCAATTGGGATATTTTGGGTCTTTCAGAAACGAGACAAAAAGACTTTGAAATCCTAGAAAAAGACAGTTTTATTTTGATGTACTCAGGAAACAAGAGCGGATACAGCGGTGTGGGCTTTCTGTTGAAAGAATACATGAAAGTACACGTAACGGATCTAAGACCCATCTCTGATAGAATAGCCAGACTCGACATGAATATAAATAACACTCAAATCAATATTATTCAAGTGTATTCCCCAACAGAAAAATCAAAAGACGAAGAAATACAAGAGTTCTACGAGGGATTAAATTCAGCTCTGGACAATACAGGCCCAAATACAATAATAATGGGAGATTTTAATGCCAAAATCGGTGCCGCCAATCCTGAGGACAGAGACTTTATGGGCCCTTGGGGTTACAATAGTAAAAGAAGCTGTTATGTATCAATTATGTAGGTATTTGGAAACCTTCTTGACTAATAAGGTATTTATAAGTACCCTACACTTGCATTTGTAAATCCAGTGCAGTGCTACCTAGTGCTTGCTAAGAATAAAACAAATGTTACTTAATGCTTGTTTTATTGAACATAATAGTGGCGACGAGGACTAAAAGTGATTAAAATGGAGTGCAGAGCAGTGAAATACAAAGAGTTTGATGCTCAAACAGACAATTGGGACAATTACATGGACAGGTTAAAATTTTGCTTTGAAGCAAATGGCATTGTGTTGGACTCATTAAAAAGGGCAAATTTTTATACAATATGCGGTTCTCAAGTGTTTGATACCCTTCTGGCGCTAATTACGCCTAGAAAATCCAGTGATGTGACATTCAGTGAAATCGTAACAGTGTTAACAAAACATTATAGTCCGAAACCTAATGAAATTTCAATGTCTTACAAATTTTATAAACGCGATCAAAAACAAGGTGAATCTGCTGCGGAGTACATAGCGCAGCTCAGAAAAATAAGTGCCGATTGCAATTTTTCCAACTTGGAACGTATGCTACGTGACAGGCTCGTGTGCGGCCTGTCCGACCATAAATTACAGTACGATCTCTTGAAAAAAGACAATTTATCTTATGATAATGTTGTTCAAGCTATGCTATCTTCAGAGAGTGCGGGGAGAGATGTTCGTATGATTCAAAATGCTAACCCCGGGAATGTCGCACACGGGACCAATGTAACGGCGACTACTACAACAACAGCAGCAGAGCCTGAGCCTATGGACATCAACGCAGTACAGTCTAACAGTAATTCTCGACTGTGTTACCGGTGTGGTGGCCGCCACGGAGGGGAATGTCGATTTATTAAAGCTACGTGCCGATACTGCAAGAAAATAGGACACATAGAAAAGATATGTATTGCTAAGAAAAAAGGGTCCAAAAGCCAAGTGAATCATACCCATAATGATGACGTAGATATTCAAATGAATGGGATTTACAGCGTCAATAGTGTAGGACTACGAGTACCTTCCTATGACATAACGGTTGAGCTAGACGGCAAGCCAGTGACGATGCAGGTGGACTCCGGTGCTGGAGTCTCGCTGGTAAACGAAAGTACGTGGAGGAGGCTACGAGCAGCGCGGTCACGAGATGCCGCCACTCTTCGCGTCGCACCGGCCAACCTACATACCTGGACAGCGACGCCCATATCTGTGCTTGGCCAGACAACTGTGCAAGTAACGTTTAGAGACATTAAGTGTGTTTTGAATGTTATAGTAGCTAGAGGGTTAGGACCAAACTTAATTGGTCGTGATTGGTTTTCAGCCCTTAACATAGAGGTATGTATTAATGCTGTAATAGATTCCCATGTGTCAATTTCCAACGAAATGTTAAAAAAACATAATGAAGTTTTTAAACAGGGTCTAGGTACTTACCGAGGTGATCCGGTTACAATACATTTAAAGGCAGATGCTACGCCTAGGTTTCTTAAGGCTCGCCCCGTTCCGTTTGCGATTAAAGACAGGGTTGAAAGGGAAATTGACCGCCTAGTGGCAGAACGGGTACTTAAACCAGTTTCTTTTTCTCAATGGGCGACACCAGTCGTACCTATCGTTAAAAAATCGGGAGATATTCGTCTGTGTGGCGATTATCGCAGTACAGTCAATCAGGCTACTGAGTCGGATACATATCCTATGCCAACTGCTAACGAAGTGTTTGCTATCATTGCTGGTGGGAAATATTTCACCACATTGGATTTAGAACGTGCATATACACAGGTAGTAGTAGACGAGAACACAGCTAAATTGCTGACTTTGAATACGTGCAAAGGTCTTTACACTGTTCACAGGCTGGCGTTTGGTGTAAAAGCATGTCCAGGAATATTTCAAAGGTTGATGACAGCATTGCTGGCAGGTGTTCCGGGAGTTGCGGTTCTAATTGATGACATCATCATTAGCGGACACACCTTGCCAGATATGTGCAAACGCCTAGACATGGTATTGACACGCATACAGAGAGCTGGACTGCGACTCAACTCCAGTAAGTGCAAATTTGCTAAAGAATGTGTAGAGTTCCTTGGATTTGTCATCGACGCCGACGGCATTCATCCAGCGCCCGGTAAAGTGGAGTCTATCACTAAAACACCGGAGCCCAAGAATGTCCAGCAGCTACAGGCATTTTTAGGTTTGTATAATTTTTATGAGAGGTTCATACCTCACAAGGCGACTATACTTGAGCCACTTCATAGGTTGCTTGACAAGTCACACAAGTGGCAATGGACAGATCTAGAACAAGAAAGTTTCGACAAGGCGAAACAATTACTATCTTCAGATATTACATTAGTACATTATGATTTAAACAAACCGTTGGTAATGACGTGTGATAGCTCTGAATATGGTGCTGGTGCAGTATTGTCTCACGTTATGGAGGACGGCCAAGAGCGACCTGTTGCCATGAGTTCAAGAACATTACATTCACATGAGCGGAAATATTCTCAACTTGATAAAGAAGCGACGGCGATTATGTTTGGGATCCAAAAGTTTCATAACTACCTAATGGGAAGGTCTTTCACCATAGTAACGGACCACAAACCGTTGGTCAGTATATTTGATCCAAAAAAGCCAATACCTAATATTATATCACCACGGTTAACAAGAATTTCTATTGTACTAACTTCACACAGTTACAACATAGTGTACAAGCCGGGCCAACAAATAGGAAATGCAGATGGTCTCAGTCGCTGGCCACAACCAGTGCCTGAGCAACCTGAGGAACAACTTTGTGACATTCTATTGATGGCGGAGGCTCCTGAAGACTTTCCTGTGGACATCCAGCAGATTGAAAGTCTTTCAAAAAAGGACAAGATTCTTTCCCGAGTTATACATCATATTTTGAGCGGTTGGCCTCCGAAAGTCACGGAGGAAGAGCTACGCATATATTGGTTACATCGGAGTGAGCTCTCTATACACGAAGGCTGTATTCTTCTAGGTTGTCGCGTAGTGGTGCCACCGTCACTACGTAGTGAGGTTTTACGCACGTTACACAAATCACATAGCGGTATTGTACAAACAAAAGCTTTGGCCAGGAGCTACGTGTGGTGGCCTCAGTTAAATGAAGATATCGAGTCAATGGTCGGCAACTGCAATAAATGTCTCGAAAGTCGACACATGCCACCAAGGACCAGCTATGAGTGGGTTGTACCCACAAGACCATGGTCTCGCATAAACGTTGACTTTGCGGGACCTTATCAAAATAAAGTCTTTTTAATTATAGTCGATGCATATTCCCGATGGCCTGAGGTGTTCATCGTTAATAATATGACTACAGAAACAGTTATCAAACATTTAAGAATGATCTTTGCTACACATGGGCTATGTGAGACATTGGTCTCTGACAATGGTACACCGTTTGTCTCATCTGAAATGAAACGATTCTTAGATTCCAATAAAATAAAACACATTACCACAGCGCCATACCACCCTGCAACGAATGGTTTAGCGGAACGCATGGTACAAACTGTAAAAGACAAGCTACGTAAAATGGACCAACTACCATGGGATATTAGGATGCCTAATATGTTGTTAGGGTTAAGAGCGACGCCATGTGCAGGGACAGGGAAAAGTCCTGCTGAATTATTGATGAATAGACGACTACGGACCTTACTCGATACTATCCAGCCTTACAATAAACAGCATGAGCAAGTTGAACAGCAAATCGTTAACAATGGTCTGAGGAAACATAGGGATACCAATGTTGGTCAAAGTGTTATGTATAGAAACTACGGTAGAGGACCACGTTGGTTATCAGGCACAGTGACGAGTAAAGATGGCCCATCGAGTTACAAAGTAACAACTGAAGATGGAGATGTTGTCAATAGGCATATTGACCAAATACTAAAGAAAAAACCAGGGAATGACGTTACTGAAAAGGAAGGGAGGAATACTTCTAATGGCAGGGAAGACCAGACAGACAGCCAGAAACAAGAAGAGACAGGAGATATAGAGGACAGTCAAGGAAGTGAGCAAGTAATACAGATACCTAGCTCGGAAGAATGGGCTGACATGTTAGGAATACCTAGCGGAGTAGAAGCCAGCTATGCCGGTGGCAAGTTAAAACATAAATTGTGCTCTCATCCCAAGTCACCTTATGCCAGGCCCAGTGATAACAACTTCATTCTGTAACTGCTAGTATTAAGTATCAGTTCCTCGATTTTCTTCTGTTTCTCATTAAGTAAATGATAATTGCTACAAGAGCTAGTAGATTGATAGTTTATGTACTTAGTGGTGTTGTACACTTTTGGTTTATATAATTGTTGTGCATACTTGGGGGAAAGATATGTTATGTATCAATTATGTAGGTATTTGGAAACCTTCTTGACTAATAAGGTATTTATAAGTACCCTACACTTGCATTTGTAAATCCAGTGCAGTGCTACCTAGTGCTTGCTAAGAATAAAACAAATGTTACTTAATGCTTGTTTTATTGAACATAATAGAAGCAAAAGAGGAAAATTACTTACAGAATTCTGCATAGAACATCGCCTCCATATTATGAATACTTATTTTAAAAAGAAACAGAAACAAAAATGGACTTGGTGTTCCCCTGATGGTAAAACCTACAACGAAATCGACTACTTTATAACCAATAATAAAAACAGAGTCAGAGATATCAATATTATAAACACAACACACCCTACCGACCATAGGCTGGTACGAGCAAAATTTTCAATCGGGGTACAAGCGAAATCAAGAAAATCTTTCAAAGGTACAGTCTGCACCCTGACACCATTAGAAAAAGAAACACTCAAAAACAAATTTATTGAGGCGTCTGCATTGTTGACTGATACTGTTGATGTACAGGAATCATACTCTTCAATTATAAAAACTATTAAGAGTGTGACTTCATCATCATTAAATAAGAACTTTACAAAACCTACACCCAAAGCCAACATTTCACATGATATTGCTAAACTTATAGAACGTAGAACATTCTTAAAAGAAAAGAAAAATAAAACGAAAACCGAAAAGCAAGAACTCACCAAGCTGTACAAAACAATTAAGAGAAAGATAGAGAGAAAGAAACATACAGATAGACTAAAAATAATTGAGGAAGAGCTAACCTTGAATAGTTCAGTCAAGAGAGGACAACAACGTCTAAACGATGTGCGAAAATGGATTCCCTCTCTTAAATCCAAAAACGGGCGAACTACTTCTAATAGAAAAGAGCTAGTTGAGACGGCTACAGAGTTCTACGAAGATTTATACCAACGTAGAGACGATAGTAACAATACTACCTGTACAACAATAAGACCCAATGACGTAAACATAGAAGTGCCAATATTTATGGAAAGTGAAATAAGTAATGCAATTTCCTCTCTTAAAAATCCTTAAAGAGCCCCGGAGAAGATGGAGTTACTAATGATGTACTTAAAACTCTAATGGAACCACTATCCCCTATTATTACAAAATTGTTCAATAATATCTTAGCATATGAACACATACCTGCTGAATGGGAGACATCAGTTATAACATTATTGTATAAGAAAGGAAATCCTGAGGACATAGGAAATTATAGACCTGTAAGCTTATTACAGACTACGTACAAAGTATTCACGCAAGTACTGCTTAAAAGAATTCTGCCGACTTTAGACTCCAATCAACCTAAAGAACAAGCTGGTTTCCGCCCAAGGTTCTCTACAGTCGATCATATATTCACTGTGACACAAATCATAGAAAAGTATGAAGAATACGGGAAAAGGCTCTACATTGCTTTCGTTGATTATTCCAAAGCATTCGATTCAATAGGACACTTAGCTCTGTGGAAAGCCCTAGAACAACAAGGAGTACCACAAAAGTATATTAATATATTAAAGGAAATTTATAAAAGAGGTAAAGCCAAAGTCAAGTTAGAGAGAAAAGGAAGACCTTTCGAAGTACAACGCGGTGTCCGACAAGGTGACCCGATATCACCGAACCTCTTTACTGCTCTCCTCGAGACCATTTTCCGTAACTTGGAATGGGACTCGGTGGGGATCAACATTAATGGAGTAACATTGAACCATTTACGCTTCGCGGATGACATAGTACTAATCTGCGACAACCACACACATCTAGAATACATGCTACAATCTTTAGATGAAGAGAGTCGAAAATGCGGATTGACCATGAATCCAGACAAAACTCGCATAATGACCAATGGAGATAACAAACCAGTTAAAATATTATCGAAGGAAATAGAATACGTGGAAGATTATGTATATTTAGGCCAAAAAATCACTTTCAAGGAACAAACTGCAGGCGAAGTAGAGCGTAGAATAAAACTAGCTTGGAAAAGATATTGGTCATTGAAGCACATTTTCAAATCCAAACTACCAATCAAACTAAAGAAGAAAGCATTCGAAACTGTCGTGTCTCCCACACTCCTCTACGGATGCCAGACCTGGGCACTAACAAAAGATACTATTACTAAACTACAAGTCTTCCAGCGGGCAGTCGAAAGAAGTATGTTGGGATTGAAACTGCGAGACAGAATTCGAAACTCTCAAATCAGAATCAACACCAAACTGATAGATGTAGCAGAATTAGCCTGTAGGCTAAAATGGCGATGGGCGGGTCACGCGGCGCGGGCAGACGACGGACGTTGGAGCGAGCGAGTACTGCACTGGTGGCCGCGCGGCGAGGCGCGCCGCCGTGGTCGCCCACGCCGCCGTTGGAGTGACGATGTCGCGCGTGTTGCGGGATCCACTTGGACCAGAATAGCCAAAGATAGAAAATTATGGAAATGCATGGAGGAGGCCTTTGCCCAACATTGGGTATCCCAAAACTAAAAATCAGTTCCAATCCTTATAAATTTTTATTATTATTTTAATTAAATTATTATGTTATCTGTCATGCTCGTATCTATATTTATTGAATCAATTGTTATTCACATTTTATTTCGAACGTGTAATGTACTTATAATGAGACTTTTATTGAATCAATTGCTATTAATTAGTTTATTTTATTTTATTATTATGTGTCAGATTGTAAATGTATAATGTGACAATTTAATGGAATCAATAGTTATAAAATAATGTATCGATAAATTCACAATTATAATTTATAAAATAATGAAATTAAATGTAAAATTAAGTCAAACGATAGATTATTAAGTACTGGAATATAATTTAATGTCAGGAATGCTACATAAATTAAGCAACTCTATGATATGTTTTGTTAATGCTAATAGTTCTTTTTTGTTGCATTTGATTCTAACACTGCATGACATAGTTTTATTTTTTGAAAATGTATAATGTAAAAATGAAATATCCTTAGATACTTTGGGAAATAAATGGCTTTATTATTATTATTATTATTATAATGTTGTATCAAAAGATGTAGCAGGTCTTAATGTTGTGCATGTGATTCTAACACTGCATGACATAGTTTTATTTTTTGAAAATGTATAATGTAAAAATGAAATATCCTTAGATACTTTGGGAAATAAATGGCTTTATTATTATTATTATAATGTTGTATCAAAAGATGTAGCAGGTCTTAATGTTGATGGTAATGATTTAATAATAGCTAAATTTAACAACTTTATCAAGTCATTATATGACTGTAGTGGGTTATCTTGATTAATTTTAAAATCGACTATCAAACTATCAACACTCTTCCTAAATATTACCCAATCAACCAAGTTAAAATTAAATTGTTTTGGTAAATTTGAAGTTTCTGTATCATGTGAGATATTATAATTGTTATTAATAAGTACCCTTGTAATTACAGGCAAATGGTAACTACCTAACGGATCGTCATGAACAGACCAGTTACAAGACAATGATACCTATTGAAGTTGATACTACAGTTAAATCAATTGCATTTTTTGCCACGTATCAGAGCCTACGGTAGTCATTTCTCCATCATTTAATAAAACCAAATGATGGTGATTAATGATTTCAAGCACTTCTCGGCCGCGGATGTTTACACTGTTACATCCCCAGGCCGAATGATGTGCATTGAAATCTCCACCCACCAAGAGAGGACCAGGAATACTACGAATTAAATTATCAAACTTATACTTAGTAAATGGAGCGTTTCCGGGACTATAAAAACTGACTGAAACGAATTGCTATATTTTGTATGGAATCATCATATAAAGTATCTATTTTACTAAATTGTAAACTGTTATTATTAAAATAGCTACACCATTGTTTGTATTACCTGAGTCTAATCTTACTATATTATATCCTTTAATTCTGAATCTCATGTGAGGCTTGAGCCAAGTCTCACACAGTAAAGCTACATGTATGTTGAACTCATGTAAAAAATTGGTTGCCTGTAAAGTCGGTATACGGGCGAAAGTTTTACGTGACAACGACTAACCATGCCCGAGTGGAAGGGACGCGTGCCTCTCACTCGCTCTCATTGTGAGCGCATAACGTGAGCGGAGCGTAACGCAGTTTCTTGAAGTGTCACCCGGCAAACCAATTTATAAGACGTTGTCACGTCAAAATACGAAAAAGAATGTTTGTTACTATTGATGCTCTGAGCATTCCACTGAACTAACGTATATTTAGCTGATCCATAAAATTAAGGTTTATTTATATTATTCTGAATTTTTGATAATAGAACATCTTTTCACGGCTTTGGCACAGTTTGCGGACGACGTCAATGAATGTTTAGATCAAAGGAAGCAGGTGGTGGTGGTCTACATTGATTTCAAAAAAGCATTTGATACCCTGGAACATCACCAGCTGCTTCAAGCCATGGAGGAATGTGGCGTCGCGGGGCCACTTAATAGGTGGTTCCGTGCCTACCTTACAGGTCGGGCGCTGCGAACTGTCATTGACGGCGTCGTTGGAGAGCCCAGATACGTCACATGCGGTGTGCCAACCGGTTCCGTGTTTGGTCCCGTCGGATACATCATGCATGTCAACAGCATGTGCAATGTGGTACGAAACTCACGCATATATATGTATGCTGATGATACTTGTTTAGTGTATGCGGATAAAGAATTGGATGTAATTGAAAGGAATATCCAGGAGGATTTCACTAATATAATTAAATGGGCTCATGATAATGGGATCATAATAAATATAAATAAAACAAAGTGTATGCGTATACGGTCACCTTATCTTAAGAACTGTGGACGTCCGCCGCGCGTGGTGGGGCATAGTTATGAGTGCCTGCACAATGACGACGCGACGAATTGTGCGTGTGCATATATTGAGGTGGTGGAGGATTACAAGTACTTGGGTTTAGTTATAGATAACAGCTTCTCGTGGAAAACACACATAACACACCTCTGTGATAAACTCAGATTAGTGCTTGTAAAGTTCCACCACCTTAGTTTTGTACTGGATAGGGCCACTTTGTTCACGGTCTACTATGCGCTGGTGGACTCGCTACTTTCGTATGGATTGGCATGCTATGGGAATACATTTAAAACTTATTTAGATAAAATAAAATTATTACAAATAAGATTTATGAAATTATTAGTTAATGAAAACACAAAAAAACGCTGTAACAATAGTGATTACGAAGAATTATTCTTAGAATGTAAGATGTTGCCGGTCCATCGTAAGGTGGTGTTGTTATTGGCCATAGAAAATTATTGCAAGGATGAGTTTAAAATCAAGACAGTAAACATAAGACCTCAAAGGAATAAATGCATTAGAAGATTTGTAGTACCCACTTGTACTAACTATTACGGACAAAGATGTAGGAAATGCTTAGTCCCAACCATTTTTAATGACTTACCAGTCGATTTAGAAAGTAGCTGTACCACAAAAATGTCCTTCAAGAATAAAGTGGAGAAGTTTCTTTTTAACACTTTTTGTCAAAGCTTCATAAATGGAGATGCATAAATTGTCATACTAGCTTTTGATCGTGGCTCGCCAGTGTGAACTGAGATGCCATTGCGCGGTTGAGGATGTTATTTGTTTGTTTAGAGTAAATATTACTAACATAGTTTATAAGTTTTCATTGTTACTAACAAATATAGCCTTTAAGTATACCTATCTAAGTTAAAATGTTTATTATTAAGATACTAACAATACTAACCTAATACCTAAGCATCATTGTTACTAAACTACTAACAAAGCTATGGACTTTAGTCTAAAATAAAGTTTAACTTATTTTATTTATTTAGCATTTTTTAGCATTTTGAATTTTGTACTGGCGTTTCAATTCACTGCTGGTCAGCCTTTTGTGCTATTGTAAAATATTAGTGTTTAGTTTTAATTTAGTTTAGTTTTTGTTATTGATGGAAAAGTACCTAAAGTAGTAACTTATAAGCAGAATGTTTTATATGGGAGCTACATCTGCCAACAAACTGTTTTACAGTTTGGCAGAAGTAACATTTTTTGTAATACGAAGTCACCTCGAATAAATGCTTTTTCAATTTTTTTTTTTTTTTTTTTTTTATGCTTTGAGTGCAAATACTCTTTTCGTTATTTTTATTTTGAGAAATTAATGTTACTATTGTCTGTATTAAAATATTTAAAATTGGTTCTGTTTCAATTAGTGACTGTAATTGTTTAGCAGGACTAGACTTTGAAAGAGATGGAAATGACTTTTCATTAAATAAATCTGCATATGATTTTTTATTAATTTTGTTTTTGTTTACTTGCACTTTTTGTTGTTTGACTGGGCACTGTGACGAAATTGCTACATGTTTACCTTGACAGTGGCAACATGTTGCCTCAGTTGAAGGTATTTGGCATTCTTTATAATTATGATCCTTGGTACATATGGAACATCTTTGTGAGTTCTTGCAGAATTTAGCTTTATGGCCATACCTTAGACACTTCAGGCATTGTTTTACCGGCGGAATGTACGGACGAACTTCGAACCGCCAGCTGTTCAGGTCTACACTGTCGGGTATCGCTGCACACGAGAATGTGATGGACACCGTCTTCGTAGGCTGAAAGGACGGGTCCCCCCTCCTTCTGAAATAGTGCGACGCATAAATCTTCTAATAGAAATAATATTCTTTGTGCTGGTTATTGCATTGTAGATGTGTTCGTTGCTGAGATCAATGGGAACATGCATGATAACACCTGTATTCTCCGTAGCGGCTGCAGGAATACTGGCTTTTAATTTATAGCTATCTAGGAATTTTCTATTTAATAACGCCGCATTGGCTAATCCAGGACGTTCGAAAATTACACCAATTTTGTATCTATTCATGCGTAACAATTGTTTTACGTCCTTATTATATTTTTGAATGTTGGTTGATAGGGACATCATGTCTCTATCACCGATCGGGACTAAGTCGATGCTTTCTAAAAACACAACATATTCAAAATTGCCTCCGTTTTCAGGATATGACCTTATGTAGTCAGGAATCCGAAATTCCCGATACTTATCCTTTCCTTCAACAGGTACAGATTCCTCTGAAGAGCTTGAGGCTCCACCGTCGTCTTCAGAGGACACCAATGGTGGAGCAGAAGACAAATTATCTTCTTTTTTTCTTTTCTTAGGATTCCCTTTCTTCCCCATCATGAGAAAAGCAAGCAAATAGACTTATAAATGAATAAAATAAATTATTTGAAAATTTGTTTAAAAAAAGGCGGCCTTTGGTTACGAATTTCCCGCGCTTTTTTCCTGGTCTAATGTGTTGTAGACTTTTTGACATTTGCTGACAAGAAACGATTCCTACAACCAGTGTCAAAAGTAGACAAAAAATTATCGCCATGCTCGGATTTTGTAGACTTTTGTCGCTTAAGAAAAGAAACCTTTCTTTTCCACATGTCAAACATCGCCATGCATAAGACGATAGAAGTCTTTTTCGAAAATCTGTCAAATATCTGCCATTTTGTCGATTGTCAGTAGACAAAACCCGTTTCCACAGCTGCCATGCTACGGGGGCTGGAAGAAAAGTATCATATCGTGAAGGTTTTATGTATAGGTATAGTTTCTAAATAAGTAGGTGGCGACACCATATTATAGGGTGTGCGTTTCGATGGCGCGACCACGGCGTTTTTTTATTTTTTTAAATAACTACCTATGTCATGATTTTGTAATGTAAAATTTGGTTCAAATTTCCCAAAACCTTAAATTTGTCAAAGTCATGGTTAAAAAGTTATAAGGGTTTGAACAAGGCTACGCCATCGAAACGCGGAGAACCGCGCGGCCACGGAAATCTTAAACTGGCAAGAAACTCCATGGACACTCTTTTAAATCAGAATATTGTTACAAAATCTTGGTTACATCATTCACGTTGAGGTTGAGATGGTATATTATGTGAGAACAATGTAGCAAGATGTGCACGGTAAAAGTGTCCACAGCAAAACACACAAACAAAAAAAAAAAAATTACAATTCAAAATAATTCATTCAAATAAGCCATGGCAACCAAGAGACGACCAGTCACAACCGACAGCGCCCGTTCACGGACATGACGCATGGATCAGCACCATTCAACTCAACCATTTTGATGGGAACCAAATGATCCGACACATGCGCCACCATCAACGAGACAATTGAGGGAGCATGACATACTCCAAACCGCCAGGGCACATTCAAGTCAAGAAAAGACGTAGGTTTCCAGTGAATGATAGCTTTCTAGTACATAGTACTCACACAATATGGGCTATGCATTTATATAATACTAAAGAGATTGATTCTATACATTGTATAGAATCAATAAAATCAAATAAAATCTCTCGCAAATTCAAGAAAAAAAATCCTAGGTTTATAATTTTAGGAGCTGTAAGACTAAAACCCCATGGCCGCGCCATTGAAACGGTGCAAAACACGTTATCGCCGATATCTCGCTGAAAAAGCATCGCAGAGGTCTGAAGTTTTTGTAAAACCTAGATTTGAATTTGTCAAAATACACAAAAAATCCTAGGTTTATATTTCAGGAGTTGTAGTACGGTATCGCTTATAACCTTCAAAACGTTCTGAATGTGAAATTTAAAATTGAAATTAATTAATTTAATTTTAAATTCAAATTTGTACAAAATCTTGCCAGTTTTTAAAAAAAAAAACGCCGTGGTCGCGACTTCGAAACGCACACATTATAGGAGTGCAATAAAAATGCACAGGCCCTTCAACTTCAGCGAAAAACAAATGACACGTCACTGACGTCATGCATGAAATGAAAAGGACAGAAATATAGTTCTTGTTCTTCTATCAAACAAAGGACATGTCAATAATATCGCGTTTGACATATTGTTCATTTGTGCGTGAATTCCTTTTTTTAGTTACTATACTCTATGACGTCATCCTCCTCCGCACCGCAATGGGGAAACATTATTCAGTGAAATGCACGAAAACTCATAGTAAAAGGCGCGCGTAAAAAAATACCAAAAGGCCTTTGGGAAATCAAATTTTATGAAAAAACCACTGCATCATTTAAATAAAATGTATTGAATTCTTCGATAATTGTGCTGTGTCGGTACGGACTTTGTTTTGGAAATTTGACACTTCTTTTATTACTAATTTACACCCAAAGTTGCGTTAAAATTGGCAATAAAAACAAATCTTTGGTAGCTCGTAAGCGAGACCAGCTGCTTTCTAGACCGCTTGCTAATTAGACGATTTTTGCTTTAGTCCAGTTTGTACTTAGACCAGCTACTTTTTAGACCACTTGCTAATTAGACCAGCTGCCCTTTCGGCATTATTATAAACAAAACCAATAATAATATTCTATTCTATTCTATTTTTATTTATGGTAAAATATCGATGGTCCCACCGAATAAACGTGTAAGAGCAAAATTACAACTTTTCAGCAAAAAATAAAAACGTTCAAACTTTAATAACGGTCATAATTTTGTAAATAGGTATAAATAATGTTTTATCGAATGATAGGTAAAAAAATAAACTACAGATTTGTATATTTACTTTTTTTAAATATCAACGAACTTCAGGAAATTCATGAAAAACCATTTCATTTTTTTACTCTTGTGAAATTTGCATGACTAGGTCACAGTAATATGTCATTACACGTTTATTCGTGTAATAATACACAACGAATAAAACGTACTGTAATGTTACACTATTCTCTGTCAATCAAGTTTATTTTTGAGCCTAGCTATAACTATTTACACGCTTGTTTACAGTACATTGTTCTGCTATTAATGATTGGAAAGATCGTATACATTTATATTAGTGTTAATAAGATCAGTTTTCATTTATGTAATACATCTTTGTTAATGCATGGTATAATAATATAAATAATTCTGTAAAAGGGTGAAATAAAATAAAGATATAAATATAATTAAAAAACATAATTATGTATAACCACGTGAAATTAAAGTACTAGTCTTCTTGAATTCTAAATAAAAAAAATAAAAAAAAACGAAATGCACTATTAGAAACCCTAATCCTCTTCCTCCTTTTTCATTGGAGACCGAGATGGAGTTTGTCAATGACAATAGCTTTTTATAAAAACTGTGATTATGGTTTGGTGTTGCTCCTGAATCACACAGACTTATCAAATCCTTAAATCAGGTCGAGTGTACGCCCGTTTTAAGCTTTCAGCATCTGTAGGTTTTCCCCGCCGCCTTCTTGAGATAGTCCTTATCATGATTTGCACCTCTCGATTCGTCTTCCTGCCCAGTAACTTTTGCATTCTCTATCAAGTAAAACATTTGTTTCTTTGAACGCTCGATAGCAGCATGCATAGAGTCACCCTCCGATTGGCTATGACCTTTCTCTAAAAATCGATGAGTTATTTTGATGTTAAATTTCTTGGACGCTAAAGACAACATGACAAACTCAAATCGGTTACGATTTTGCCCAGTGCATGAATCGGAGTCATTCATTCTCATTTCAGCCGAAAGACGTAGGCCTCCCCCAAGTGTCGCCACATTGAACGGTCCCGTGCGACTCGCATCCAACGGATTCCCGCAACCTGAGCCATCGTCATCGGTCATCGGTCAGGTCATAGGTCCACCTAGTGGGAGGTCTTCCAACGCAACCTCTTCCGGTGCGCAGTCGCCACTCCAGAACTTTTCGGCCCCATCGGTCATCCGTTCTGCGAGCAATGTGCCCTGCCCGCTGCCTGCTACTTAAGTTTGGCAATTTTTCGGGCTACGTCGGTAACCTTCAGCGTGTCTTCTTTTCTGATTCGATCACGCTAGGAAACTCCGAGCATTGCCCTCTCCATTGCCCTTTAGGCGACTTTCAGCCGTCTGATAAGGCCCATTGTGAACGACCACGTTTCGGTCCCGTATGAAATCACTGGCAACACTCACTGGTCATACTTTCGTCTTGAGATACTGCGGTAAGTTGGAGGAGAAGATGTGCAACTTCCCGAACACTGTCCAGCCGAGTCGGATTCGACGATTGACCTTTTTCTCGAAGTTAGACCTCACCTACCTAACTGGACCCTTTGTGCAAGGTACACACAATCTTCTACAATTTTTACTGTAGTGTCGATCTTGATAGGAGTGAGTGTTACATAGACATTCAACATGACCTTGGTTTTGTCCATGTCCATTTTAAGACCCACTCTTTCGGAAGCTCTACTGAGGTCATCGAGCATTGTACTGAAGTCCTCCATGGTCTCAGCCATGACCACTATATCGGCAAACCGAAGGTGAGTGATGTACTCGCCATTGATGTTGGTGCCTAGCCCTCTCCAGTCCAGAACCTTGAAGACATCCTCCACTGCAGCGGTGAACAGTTTCGGAGATATGACGTGTCCCTGTCTCACACCTCGCTGCAGAAGGATAGGTTCCAAGGCTTGGTCCTGAAGTTGGACTGACAGGGTGGCGTTTTTGTACAAATACTTCAACACATCGATGTACCGGTAGTCGATTTGGTACCGCTGGAGAGACTGCAGTACAGCCCAGATATCGATCGAATCGAAACATTCTCGTTGTCCACAAACGCTAAACAGAGAGGCAGGTACTCTTCCGTCTTCGGCATAACCTGCTGCAGCGTATGTATTCTATGTATGTGATCCACGGTGCTAAAGCCTTTTCGGAAACCGGCTTGTTCGGGAGACTGAAAATCGTCAAACCTGCACGTGAGACGATTCGTGATGACTCTTGAAAACAACTTATAGACATGGCTTGGCCTATAATTCTTCAGCCGGGCTTTGTCGCCCTTCTTAAAGAAGATTACCACCACACCCCTGTACCATGCTTGTGGGCGTTTTCCCCTCGAGTATGACGGAATAAAACAGCTTCTGAAGGACCTTAAGTACCGGTTTTCCACCCGCCTTCGGCAGTTCGGACGCCATTCCGTCATCATCCGATGCCTTGTTGTTTTTATGCTGTTTCAGAGCCATCCTAATCTCGTACAGGCTGACGTCCGGGATGTCTTCGGTATAGTGTCGGGTCAGTCTAGCTCTTGGGTCGTTTGCTAGATCTACAACGGGTTTACTGGTTGACGTGTACAACTGTTCATTGAAGCTCTCGATCTCCTTCAGAAGCTCCGGCTTGGCGGATAAGATCCTGCCATCCTCAGTTTCCTAAGCTGGCTCTGCCCAATACCCAGATCTCTTGTAAATACCTTGGAGCCTTTGTGCCGCTCGATCGCGTCTTTAATACGCTCGGTATTAGAGTGGCGGAGGTCGCTCTTCAAGGATTTAGAGATCCGTCTATTGAGCTGCGGCGTATTTCCACGCCTCGTCTGATGATTGCAGGATCATCTCACGCCGCTCCTTCATTTCGTTGACGCAGTTTGCTAATTCTAATATACTTTTGCAGCGACTAGAAGTATCCTGATACCTTCTCATTGTTATACTTAAATAAAAAACAAAAAATTGAATCACAACAAGACTGACCTTCCGAGCTAGTCACCTAATTTCACTCGCATCTTACCCCTGTACCTACCCCTTAACACCTACATTACCCAAATTCGAAAACAATCCCAAAACTTCTCAATGGTCTTTATGTTTTAATATGTTTATTCTTGTGTACTTGGCGACTCAAAAAGCATGTAATAGAAGCATAAACTATTATTGCTATATTTTTAAAATTAATTATTTCCCTAGAATAAACAAATTTACTATTATAATAGGCGTGTGTTTAGTCTAAAATTCATAAAAAAAATTAAGTAGGTGCAGGATGGGCAAAAGAAACGAAAAATCAGAAAAAAAAATTTCGTGTAAGAACTCTTGCACGTTTATTCGGTGGGGCCATCGATATGCTGTCGACATTGAGTAATGGCTGTCGATGCCAATGTCGACATAGTTACTATCAATGACGTATTATATAAAGACACGTCATGAACCAACATCGCGGCGCTTAAAAACGGCGAAAATACTAGAACTACTTATAAGCGTGAAGAAAGAGAAAGAAAATATGACACCGAATGGCGGGATGCCTGTTGCGAGAGGGAGATAAATATACATCTTCAGTCACGTCACAGGATTTATTAAATTATAAACAAACGTAGCGTCGCGCGACAGGTTGGTGCGTAACTAAGCGCGATGTGGCCAATTGGCTTCATTTCATGTTGTCATTTTAGAGTGCGGACAACGTATATAGTTTATATATCATTGGTTACTATACTCTTTGATGTCGACCGACAATTCTGCCAATGTCAGAAGTGAATGAGAAAGCAAGTGATGTTTAGAGAAAAACCAGAGAGAAGTAATATAAAGTTAAATAGCTAAACTCATTGTAGAACTTGTTGTTGGGTTAGTAGGACAGCACTGAAACAAACAAGAATATACATATAAATAAACTAGTATTTGCGTGGGTGCGCGAGCTGCGCGCAGCTCGCGTGTTGTCGTGTTCTTGAGAAGTATTCCTTACCATCATAAAATTTTGAGAATCCATAGGAATCCTTAAAATATTTGGAAAAACCGTTACAACTACCCCTAAATCAGTATGAAACCCCTTAAGAACTCCTAAAACGTTCTAAAAACCAATTTAAAAAAATATTACCTTTAAAAACCAAATATTAAAAACTCAGACCCATTAAAAAAACACTACCCTAAAGTTTGCTTGTCGTTGCCCTGAGTTACGCTTCACCCACTCAACCTTCGTTACGCTGCGGAGGTCGCCGGCTCGCTTCGCTCGCCACCTCCCCCCTTCGCTCCACTCAGAACCTACCTACCACCAGACAGGTTTCGACGCCTACTATAATATTTGTTCAAACACATAATGGCTATCTCTGACCGTTACGAGGTTATAGCCCTTTTATTTTTAGGGGAGGTTGGGGAGGGGAGGATACCCTCCGTATACAAATTTAAACGCTCCTCAATAATAATTTATAGTAAAAATCATAAAGCCGCTACTTGTCCTAATTTCCGAGATACGATGGGGGGAGGGGTGAAGGGGGGGAGAGTGGGGAGTTTTGAAAACTGATCTTGACTAACGCGTTGCCCCTTTATATGAATCTGAAAAAAAAAATGTTCCAAGTCTTTCAATTTCCGAGATCCGCCTAAAGGGGGTGAAAAGGGGGGCAAGAGGGGCAATTTTGAAAACTGGTTTTTACTTTCCCGAGTCTCCTCTATACGAATCTGAAAAAAAAACGTTCCAAATCCCTTGGTTTCCGAGATACGATAGGGGGGGGTGAGAAGGGGGGCGAAAAGGGGAGGTTTGGCACTTTTCCCATACTCGCGAGAGTCACTTGTTTACGAATCTGTCAAAATATACCCACCTCCCCATCCACCATCTGGGAGAACAATTATGTCAGTCAGTCAGTGAGTCAGTCAGTGGTAATCGAGCTTTATATATTGTATAAATTATTTTTGTTATTAACATTAAAAAAAACATTTAGGCACCACACCAAATTTAGATAATCTAGGTTGACTAAAAAACATTTTTACAATTTATTATTAAGACGGATAAAAACCATCAGCATCTGGAGCAGTTCTGGGGAGGAGTATGTTAAGAGGGAAGGGAAATTAATTGGCACAGGAATCTTTAATTTGGGGAGACGACTATATATGTCGTAGGATTGATCATTATTGATGCAGTCGAAAAAAATGTGATCCAAGCTACCCTCATCCAATCCGCATTCGCAGAGGGCAATGGTGAAAGCGTCAGGGTAGCCCGCGAAATTCAAATTTTCTTACGTTTTTTGCAATTTGCCGACCAGTGCTAGGATGTATGTTGATTAAAATATTGTTCGCGATTGTAAGACGTATGTAGTTACAGAATTATAATCATTAAAATCATCAATACAACCCTCCAAGTTCATAAAGGTCTAGCAATGACTTTGACCTTGAAAAAATCGTTCCTCGACTTATATGAAGTTAGAGGGTTGTTTTGATGATTTTGATGATTAAAATTCTGTAACTACATACGTCTTACAACCGCGAACAATATTTTAATTAACATACAACTTAACACTAGCCTGAAAATTGCAAAAAACGTAAGAAAATTTGAATTTCGCGGACTGGTTGGAGCATTCACCTTAAACACAAGATGACTCAAGTAGAAACGTCAATGTGTCAATTTTGACAGTCTTAAATTATTGCCATTGCCATATTCAATTATATTACATATTCCTTCGCGGCGGAGAATTTTCTGATCATGGAGGATAAGCTGCACTGCACCAAGCCAGAAACCGGGAACATAGAAGCCGCAGACGACGCGACGCGAGGACCAAGGCAAAAATGCCACAGACTACTTATAGTTATTTAATTAAACAGATATGTTATGAGCGCGCAATCGTGAAGACTCGAAAACGTGTCAATTGGCCTGTTTTTCCTTTATTCTGCGTCACTGCGTGTATGTGAGCTGGCTCTCCCCCGCGGCACACTTTTTTCGGTGGTTTTGTAGGTACATATCTGTTTGTTAGAATATCATTGGTTTTATCTACATAATGTATGATTGTCCCTGATACTTTTTTTTTGTTTTTTCTTCTTTCCGTCTCACAGAAAAACTGTTGTTTGATATAGATAGATAACCGTTCTAATACACGAAACGCGAGCACAACACTAGTGAAATAAGCTAATTTATTTTGTCTTGTAACTAAAGGCTGCTTTACACCGGGGCAACACTGTGCGGCATTACAGCATGCCACAAGGTCGCATTCTACAATAATTTAAAATGTTGCACATTGTGGCAAGAATCGTGCGGCAAGGCAACAACTTGCGCCAGGTGGCAGACTGTTGCAGCCAGTCGCAGCTTCTATCCAAACACAAAGGGTTCCATGCTACATTTTTGGTGCGTCATACAGTCTACACGTTATGTTTTACGATGCTTTGAAAATTATCTAGGCACGATGTTGCCTCCAAGGAACTTATAAGTTCCTTGGTTGCCTCGGCGTAAATGTTCAATAAGGTGTGCCGGGATGTTGAGCTTGATTTATTGTCAAAATAATGTCCAGAAATTAAAAAAAAAAAACGTTAAATAGCTTTTTCTTTGAAAAGTAACTTTTTTTGTGTTATGTGTTTTAATGGGTGTGTAAAACAGCCTTAATATTTTGTACGTCTGTGGTTTGTTTTGTTAGGAAGGAAACCGTAGACTGAGGATTTAGAGAACGTTATAGACATTTTTTCTTTTTTCTTTCTGATTTCCAATGAATGACAGCAAACTGAACTGACAGGAACCACGAAGTTTGACAGGTAAATGGTAATGTGTTTGACTTTGGATTTGGATGTAATTGTCAATAAAACTTGATTATCTATTTCTATTTTAATTGAGAAGTACTAGAAAAACATTGAATCTTTTGATCCTTAGCACCGGTTGGTACGAGTAAGCGTTAGTGTTAAATACTCGTGATAAAACTTTAGTGCAATCCAGGCGTTTGTTGATCTTATCGATGAGGTACATATGAGGCGGAGGCTGGTGAGCGCAGACCAGTGGGTATCGAGCGGGCCGGTGAGCCACGGGACACTGCCGTAGGCGCCATGGAGGGCCAGGCCGACTCCGAGCGCGACAGAGTCCTGTGAGTAGAACCCACTACCTCGAACGATCACCACTATAACACCACTGTTTCACTGAGATTCGCATTGCATTCCAAATCATAGCAATCGAATGTCCTCTCTGTAGCAGCACCCATTGAATATTTTCATTGAAAATTTCCCATAACATATGTATTTTTATGCATCTAAGCTGCGCATTCCCTTTTAGCAGTAAGGTTTTATGGATGAATGTCAATATAATGTTTGCAGATCAGGGGTGGACAACAGTGCTGCCGAGGGTGATGGAGACAGGGCGCGCTACAGGTTAGTTTCTCCAATGCATTTGTTAAGATGTTAGTGATGAAACTACTGTGATGTTGGTTGTGTTAATGAAAAATCCTTAAAAGGTACAATTCCCAAGGTTCTTTCAATCAACTATAGATGGCAACATGGCCACCTGCTACTATTTTCAGCTGTGCTGCTGCAGTTTGCAGTTTTTAATTTATTGTACCTTTTTTATGGGTGTAACTGAATTTGTGATTTTAAGTAAAAGCTAATCTTTGGGTAACAATGGTCTACAATCTGTAAAAATACAGTTCTATTATTATCCAACTAACTGCTTAGTGCTAAGTGACTGGTCAAACGGTTCGATAAGCTTTGGAGCAATCTACATTTAATTTAAAATACCAATGTAGATAGGTAAGTTTTGTATATTTATTACCATTTTGACTTAATTTTGTGAACATGAATAATTATGGCGTTACAGTTGTTTATTGTAAACTCTCAGCTCAAACTGACTAAATCTTGCCAAAGACCACCAAAAGTGGAAAAAGATGCAGGAAGCCTTTACCCGTAATAGGGCTACATTTCCAACTCTTAACAACAATGAACACTACATACTAGGATAAGTTTAAGAATAACACAACTAACACGTACCACTTCAATACCCGCAATTACAGACACAATTAAAATAACAATGCACTGTGCCTCACGAGGCACGGCCGGGAGCATACGGGTTAATATTGAACTTATGTTAACTAATGTTAAATACTTGCAAATAAATGTATCATTCATTTATTCATATTAAAAAGTACCTAGGATTCCAAGTGTGTGAATTACCTGAGATTAGAAATAAAAGGCTTGTCATTTTTATTTAATTTATGGATCTTGTGATATCTGAATTAAATGAATTTATTTATGTTCCACTATGGAACTGTCCTCTAGAAGATCGCGGTCGTGTTTGTGGGAGCAGAATACTATCAGTAGTGTATTTGTAATTGAGTTATAGGTGTTTTATGGTTTTGTAATTAATAAAGTTTGTTGTTTAATCGGTAGTATTTAATTTATCCCATACCCAGCTCGTAACAATAGTAATTGAGCTGCATCTGGTTAGACTGGAAGCTGACCCCAACATAGTTGAAAAAGGCAGGCAGATGTTGTTGATCAAATAGAACATGATGGAACAGAAATACGCAATTAGGGATGGGTTAGTCAACATGTATAGAGTACAGAGCGAGCGTGCACTGTGCAGCCTGATGGTGCGCTGCGCGTCGCAGTCGTCGCTGGACGAGTCTTCGCAGCGGCCCGCGGGCGGAGGCGCGGAGGCGGCGGCGCACGCGGCGCACCCGGCGCGCCTGCTGGCGGCGCTGGCGCGGCTGCGGCGCGACGCCGTGCTGTGCGACGTGCGCCTGCACGCGCGCGCCGCGCCCGACCTCGCGCCGCCCGCCGCGCCCGCCGCGCCTGACGACGAGCCTTCCGCCGCGCTGCCCGCGCACCGCGCCGTGCTGGCGGCCGCCTCGCCCTACTTCCACGCCATGTTCACGCAGTTCGACGAGAGCACGCAGCCCACCATCACCATACAGGTAGCTCCCGATCATTGCATACAGTTGAGTCCTTTTCTAAAGAAAGCATATTGGCTAATAAGTTGATCTCAGCAGTATGACATGTAATTCCTCTACAAATACCAAACTTCAAACCTACATTGGCTGGTGGCACAATTATTGTCCAATTTAGCACTGATTGCCATAACGAAAAACCGGCCAAGTGAGAGTCGAACTCGTGTGGAGAGGGTTTCGTACAATGCTAGTTTTATATTGAGTTTACCACTTTATTTCCAATTGATAGAATTCTTATAGGTTCTCCTGTATTCTACAAGCAATTAACTATATTTTGTATTTTTTTCAAAATTTTAGGCTCATTAGTTTCGGAGATCAGGGGGGGGGGAGGAATGGTCAATTTTCGTTTCTTCAATAATAACAAAAATATATTTGAGACCCTCATAACGACCTCTTTCATTAGATATGACACAGTAAGGTTTGCAAAACTTCTTTTTTAAATATCCTAATATGTTCCCCGAAAATGGCCCTTATTTAAAAAAAAAAAAAACATTTACTTTGCACATGTGTTTGGGTCTTAGCATTACACCATCTTACCAAATTTCACCTGATTTGGTCCAGTAGATTCGGACAAGTTATCCTATATGGGTTCCGTTTTTTTCATATTTTGTACGGAACCCTAAAAATACACCCAAGTTCTCGATCCAAAATTTGGTTAAAAAAAAGAGTCGCTTGTTGTTCCAGAACGTGGAGCCGCTCGCGCTGGAGGCGATCATCGAGTACGTGTACACACCCGACTCGCTCGTCATCTCCGAAGACAACGTGCAGGTAGCTCCTTCAGCGACAATATGTGATGCGGTGACCCGACACTCAGCAGCAACACATGTTAACATGGCTGGTTGGAGGAGACAACTTTGGTTGTTTGGTGACAACGGAAGCACGCTCGTTTGCCACGCTTCTGGAGTTCTTACAGAGATCAGTAATAGAGCTCCCGAAACTTTTTAACTACTTCCTACCGCTTCCATACCTACCCATCATCACCAAAGGCCGTCGATTTCATTTTGACCGAGTTTTTTAAGGATTTCTGTGAAGGGGTTAAGAAGGCTTTGTAATTCTTATTTTCGTGATTATGTCCAGATGAATGCGATGCGTACAATTTTGCCGTAGAAGCTATTGATTTCTGTGCTTCCGAAAGGTCTTCGGCCTCGAAACAACGATATCTCCAGTGGATTTGGTCAACTTTCGGCCTCCGGTCTGCTCAGTCGTTTTTTGATATTGATCCATACCTCGCGATACGACGTCAGAGCCTGCTGTCGGCGGCGTCGCTGCTGGCCGTGGGCGGCGTGCGCGCGGCGTGCTGCGAGTTCCTGGCGGCCGCGCTGGCGCCCGACAACGCGCTCGGCATCCGCGCCTTCGCCGAGCTGCACGCCTGCGCCGACCTGGCCACGGCCGCCGCGCGCTACATCGAGAACCACTTCGCCGAGGTGCTGGACACGGAGGAGTTCCTGGCGCTGGAGGCCGGCGCGCTGGGCGCGCTGCTGGACAACGAGCGGCTGGCCGTGCCCGGCGAGGAGGCCGTGCTGGACGCCGTGCTGCGCTGGGTGTCGGCGGGCGCGGGCCGCTCGCCGCAGCTGGGCGCGCTGCTGGAGCACGTGCGCCTGCCGCTGCTGGCGCGCGACGCGCTGCTGGCGCGCACGGCGCTGGAGCCGCTGCGCAGCGCGGGGCTGCGCGTCAAGGACCTGCTGATCGAGGCGCTGTCGTTCCACCTGATGCGGCCCGAGCGGCGCGCGGCGTGCGCGGCCGAGTGCGTGCGGGCCCGGCCGCGCCGCCCGCCGCGCGCGCCGCAGCAGCTGCTGGTGGTGGGCGGGCAGGCGCCCAAGGCGGTGCGCGACGTGGAGGCCTACCAGCTGGACGCGGGCCGCTGGCGCGCGCAGGCCGAGCTGCTGACGCGCCGCTGCCGCGCGGGGCTGGCCGTGCTGCAGGGCAAGGTCTACGCCGTGGGCGGCTTCAACGGTGAGCCGTCACACTGACCGAACTGAACTGACTGACTGACCTACGTGTCTGTATAATACGACCTAAATAACATTCTATTTTTTACCCCTTTTTAGTTGAGAATTCGAGATATTCTACATATGATGATACAGATAATGTTAGCTCTGCGTCATCCCACTGCTGGGCAAAGGCCTCTCCCCATGACTTCCAGTTTTTTCTATCCAGGGCTAATGTGGACCATTAGTCGTTGGTTTTATCCAGCTCGTCCCACCATCTACGAGGTCTGCCGCGACGCCTTCTGGCTGTGTCAGGGCTCCAGAAAGTGGCTATTTTGTCCCACAGCTCATTGGGCATGCGGCAGACGTGGCCAGTCCAGTCCAGTCCCACTTTAGCTTAGCGGCTCTTTGAGAAACGTCAGTACAGTACGATTCAAACTTAATGAGTGTGAGCTCGGAAGTTAGCTGCGAGTGCAGGTACGCGCATGTACCTACAGTCAAGTCGAAAACCATTTATGCTCATTTAATTATAATTAAATGAGCATAAATGGTTTTCGACTTGACTGTAAAAATAATTATTTTTAAAACTGAAACTTGTGTGAATGTTTTAGTGATGTATGGTACGTATTTATTTTTTAGTTTGCGAAGTACATGGACGGTTCAAGGAAAAATAAAATAGGTTTTATGAAAAATATAAGAAATAATGTATTTTAAATAAAATTTATTTTATGACAACGAACGGAACAATAACAAAAAAAAAACAACAAAACAGTTAAGGGTGGAATTACAATGCTGTCGAAAAATCACGTTGAGGGCTTCAAAATATAAATATTGCTCGAGTATCGTAAGTTTTTTACATTTACAGGGTGTATATATGTACTTTAACCCAAATATACTCAAACCAAATAGATTTTTAATAATATAATTAATACTTCTATCAAAATCATCACCATCTGTGAAAAAAATGCTACTCTTTACTTTTGCCGGCAAATAAGTCGAGTATTCGACATATGAACTAGATTGTAATTTATGAGTTATGTTTATCCATATGGTATAAAACTTTCTAGAAAAGTTTTTTTTTTTTTTTAACTCTTTACTGCAATCTGTCCTGAGACATTCAGCAATAGGAAGATGATGGTTCCTGATGAAGGCATTACAGCTTATTCATGCTGGTTGTAAGTAGGTCTTGAGGTGCCCTTCTTTTCAGTTTTGTGAAGGTAACAGGGTTTGACATAAGTTTAATTGCCAATTGATTTGGGTGAACTTTTAATCTGGCGGATTATTTGGTGATATTAGCTTTGATTTCTTCTTTTACAGTCTTTATCTTTAAATCCTTGTGAATTCTTTCGTTTGTGACGTATCAGGGAGCATTTACTATCTGTCGTAGTGTTTTGGATTGAAACCTTTGAAGGATTTCGATGTTTGAGTTCGCTGCAGTTCCCCAAAGCTGGATACCATAGCACCATATGGGCTTGAGTATGCATTTGTAGAGAAGCAATTTGCTTTCCAGAGACATTTGGGAGTTTTTGTTGAGCACCCAGTGTAAGCTGGGGAGGTTTAGTCCTAAGGCTTTGCGTTTGGTAAATATGTGGTGTCTCCACGTAAGGCGTCTGTCAAGGTGTATTCCAAGGTATCTAGTGACCTCTGCTTGGGGTACTTCTATATCGTTTCAGGTCACAGGTCATGTTTCTTTACGTGTAGTGAAAGTCACCTGGACTGATTTTGTTTCGTTAGTTTTCATCTTCCAATCTTCCATTCAGAGATCAGCTTAAGGCCGTTTTGTAGTTTTTCAGAGGCCTCCCTAGGGCAGACATCAGTAGCCAGTATGGCCGTATCATCAGCGAAAGTGCCTGTTAGGACATTTCTATCTAGCGGCAGGTCAGCCGTAAATAACAAGTACAAGGTAGGACCCAGGACACTGCCCTGAGGTACTCCGGCTTGAATCACACGTAGATTTGTGACCTCATCTCCCTGCTTCACTAGGAAGAATCTTTTGCTGAGGTAGGAGCGCAGAAACAGGTAGAAATTTGTTGGGAGAGACGTTTTTATTTTGGCCAGTAGACCCTGGTGCCATACACGATCAAAAGCCTGCGAAATGTCCAGAAAAACTGCAGAGCAGTACTCTTTGTTTTCGAAGGTCTTGATTTTTTTCACCAGTCTATGTACCTGTTCTATAGTACCGTGGCCCTTCCTAAATCCAAATTGGTGTTCAGGAATAACGCTTCTTTCCACCAGGATCGGCATGAGTCGCTTAAGAAATAGTATTTCCAGCAGCTTCGAAGCAATAGGTAATAGGCTGATAGGACGGTATGCTTTGACGTCATTTTCAGACTTGCCAGGCTTTAAGATCATGATGATCTGCGCGACCTTCCACTGTTTGGGGACATAGGTTCGCTGCAGTATATCATTAAAAAGGTACGTGAGAAATGTTATAGCGTCTTCCGGTAACTGCTTTAGAACAGTCGCGCTTATTAGGTCGTAACCTGGAGCCTTGTCGTTTCTCAATTTATTGATAGCATATTTAACTTCGCTGGAAGAACATTTTCTCAGTGCTGGGTCTAGTTGGAGTGTAAGGTGCGGTGTTGATGGTAAATGAAACCAACGAATGCTCGAGTAATACTGAATTATATTTCATAGGGCAGTGCATATAAATGGTTACAAAGGTGCATAGATTATAGTAATACAGATCTTAAAGTAGGAAATTAATACAACCCTTACATCACCGCACATAGAGAAAAAAAAAAACATACATGAAGTTTTTTTTTTTTTTTTTTTTTTTGTTCTAAGAGACATAGTATGGTTTCGTTCGATTTTTATGAACAATGTCCTTTTTTCCAATTTGATTAACTATTTCTACGTTTGGTGGTATATCTTTAACAACTTTGAAGGGACCTGAATATAAGTTGTCTAATTTCTTACATGTCGTATCATTTTTAACTAAAATTAAGTCATTCACCTTATAGCTTATAGGATTTACATTTTTATCGTATACTATTTTTCTATTCAACTTACTTTTTAATAGGTTACTTCTAGCTTCTTTTTGCGAAAGTTGCAATCGGTATTTTAATTCATGAGGATAGCTGTCATAGTTATACAATGGTTCTAAATCTGTTGTTAGATTACTAGGAAGAGAACATTTCTTACCAAAAACTAACTCGTACGGAGTGAATCCTGTTTCTGTATGTACGCCCGTGTTATATGCAAAACTCCAAAAAGGAATCCACTTACTCCACATCTCTGGGTGATTCTCTGTTTGAATACGTAAAAACGCATTTAAATGTTTATGAGTCACTTCCAATGCTCCTATGGATTGGTGATGGTATGCTGTAGAATTAAGTTGTTTTATGTTTAATAATTTACATACCTGTTGAAATATTTCTGAGAGAAACTCCTTTCCTCGGTCTGTTGCTATTATTTTCGGCACACCGTATCTGAGAATGAAGTTGTTGACAAAACTTTTCGCCACTTCTTCTGATTTTTTAGAAATTAAGGGATAACCTTCTACATATTTGGTAAGTTCGCATTGTAATGTTAGCACGTATGAATAATTATCATTGTCTGTTTCCAATGGACCAACTAAATCTAAATATACTTTTTCAAACGCAGTATTAGCTGTACTAGTAATCACCATGGGTTCTTTCTTATGTATTGAATACTTTTGCCGCTGACATTTGTCACATCGTCTTACATATTCCCGAACATCATTATCAATGCCAGGCCAATAATAGTATTTCTTTATATTGTTTGACATCCGTCTCATACCAGCATGGCCACTACTAGGTAAGAGATGGAAGTCATTTAAAATTACTTTCTTGTCATCCTTATTCTCTATTCTTTTTACGTCACTTAAAATACATATGCGCGGTCCGGACCTACTTTTATTATTTTTTATTGACGTTAATAACTTTTTTATAAAGTTCTCGTTATCTTTATTTTTTAATATGTATATTTCATCTAATTTTAATAGTTTGCAAAATTCATCTAACTCTCTCACAAACTCGTCTCGCGTCATTTGCGATTGAGAACTTAGGAATTTCACGTAAATTGTTGATTTATTTTCTACATAACAGAATATTTTATTTTCTTTGGAAATAATCCCCATTTGTTTTAAAATTCTTAATTCTTTAATATCAATAAATTTTAATTCGACAGATTCTTTTGGTCTGATATGAGTGCTTACGACTTTTGGTTGATCAGGCCTCAAGTCTGAAACATCCATATCCACCATTGAGTCTGGTTTATTTAATTTTTTCGCTTGTGCTCTTGTCATGACGTTCATTAAACTTTCATGCATTTCCTTCAATGCTTTTATAGTAATTCTAGACAGTGCATCTGCAGCTGCATTGTCAGAACCTTTTATGTATTGTACTTCAAAATTATACTCTTCTAAGGTCATTCTAAATTTCATTAGTCTGCTCGACGGGTCTTTCATATTAAACAAGTATACTAATGGTTTATGGTCTGTAAATATTATGAAAGGTCGTCCATACAAATATGGACGGAAATATTTCACAGCCCATACAATTGCTAGAAGTTCTTTTTCTATGACCGGGTAATTCTTTTCGGCTTTGTTTAAACTTCTGCTAGCAAAAGCTACTGGTCGTCCGTTATTATTTGACAAAATGGCTCCTATAGCATTATTTGATGCATCTGTGTGAACAATGAAACGATTTCGTTCTGAAACATCAGGATACTGTAACACTGGTGGATGTATTAAACGTTGTTTTAATGTTTCAAATGCTTGTTGACATGCCTCACTCCATTCGAATGGTACGCCTTTTCTAGTTAATGTATTTAAAGGATGTGCAATTTCAGCAAATTTTGGTATGAATTTTCTGTAATAATTTGTGAAAGCCACGAATCTTTTTACTTCTTCTGTACTTTCTGGACATGGATAATTTTGAACTGCAGTTATTTTTGCAGGGTCAGGCATTATACCATCACTTGAAATAACGTGTCCCAAATACAAAATTTGTTTTCTAAGGAAATCACACTTGGTGGGATTTAACTTTAAGTTAACGGTTCGTAATCTTTCAAAAATATCTTGTAAATTTTTATTATGTTGTTCTAAGTTACGTCCAAACACTATTAAATCATCTAAATATATTAAACATTTTTCATTTTTTAAACCGGCCATTGCTATTGTTATCATTCTTGAAAACGAACTGGGACTGGTTTTCAATCCCATAGGCATACGTGTCATCTGGTACTGCCCGGAATGAAAAGCTGTGTACCTTCTGCTGTTTTCCTCTAATGTGACGTTATAATAGCCTTGGTGTAAATCAAGATGTGTAAAATAAATGCTACCTGACAAAGATTCTAAAATTTCTGTAATATCCGGTAATGGGAATTTATCGTCCTCGATGCAATTATTTAGTTTTCGGTAATCAACTACTAGTCTCCATTTTTTATCTCCAGTGGAATCTGATTTTTTCGGTACCAATAATATTGGACTGGACCAGTCGCTTTTACTTGGCTCTATAATACCTTCCTCTAGCATTTTATTAATTTGACATTTAATTTCACTTTTTTGTGAATGTGGCAATCGGTATTGTTTTGAAAATACTGGTGTGGTGTTAGGTTTTATGGTTATCGTATGACTGTATACATTTGTCGTAGTTAGTTTGTCTTTGGGGAGATAAAATATATCCGAATATTTTGCACAAATATTTTCTATAGTTTTTTGTTCTTCGTTATTTAAATGTTGCAATTTTAATTGAGAAAATAAGTTTTTTACCCTATCTGCATCATTTTGCGTTTTTTCATAGAGACAGACGTCAAATTCAGTAAGTTTTCTAATATTAGGTTCTATTTCCGTTAGCGATATATCTTCGTCATTAACGTTTAATATTTTAATAGGTATTAGTCCATGTTTAGGAGTATCTATTGAACTTGCTAAAAACACACCATGTGATAGTTCTTTTGAAGATACTACACAATCCTCATTAAAGTTCGTTTGTATGAAGTGTATAGACTCACTTCTAGCTGGTACATCTAGAGTATCATTGTATTTACTTAGTAATGGTAAGCAAATAGTTGTTCTTTCTGTTGATAAAGTTAATACACTTTTATTAAAATCTATCTGTGCCTTATGTTTATTTAAAAAGTCACGACCTAATATTCCACCTCCCTTAATAGGTAAGTTATGAAATACATAGAACTTCTGACTAATTGTTTCTCCATTTAAATTGAATTGTAAATACAAGTATCCTATTGCTTGCACTCTGCCACCTAAACCGTTTATGGCTACATGCTCGTTATGGATTGGAATGCCGCATTCGAGAGCATGTTTATATGTACATGCTGACACCGATGCTCCAGAATCTACTAGAAAATAATGATTCTTAATATGACGATTATGTAATGACGAACTTAAAGAAATATAACAATTACTATCACTAGCTAAAATATATTTATCATTATTAGTCACGAAAAAATGTTAATCCTGACTCTGTATTTTGTTCCGTATTATTGAGAACATTTACGTCACGATCTTTAGGTATCCCTTGATTTCTTCTATTAGAATAATTAAAGTTACCTCTTTGCCATCTGTGACTGCTAGTTCCTCCTCGAGCCTGCTGCCCCTGAGAGGTAGGGCGGTATCGTTGCTGCTGTCCTCGCGCTTGGCCTCTGTATGAATAGAAGTTTTTTCCTCCACTACGTTGGCCTCTATAATTATTCGAACGGCTTCTGTTGTAATAAAAAATATTGTGAGGCTTTTTATACATACCCATAATTTCACCATGTGGAGGTGTAGTCGAGACCTCCTCGTCTTGTGCTGCTTGGACTGCGTCCTTCAATGAGCTGTAATTCCTTGCAGAAATAATTGTACTTAATCTGCGATTCCGCAAACCATCGGCAAATTGTTTGATTGCTATCTTCTCGTTTATTGGTTTTAATATAGTAAAGTTTTGTTCATTGTCGTTGGCTTGCGTAATCGTCAGATCCACAAATAATTCCGTGATTTCTTTCCCGTAATCAGCAATCGACAACTCATTTTGTTTTATTTTCATTAATTTATTTTGAATTGCCGTTGCAGCTTTCTTGGACAATAAAACGTTTTTCATGTCATCAATTAAGGCTTTCACAGTATCATATTTTCCATTTAACTTTATCTTAGCTTCTTGTGTAAGTCTACTTTTTAACACAAAATTAATCAAATTTTGTTTACAAGCGCTATCTTTCAGTAGGGAGTTATAATATTCGATATTATCAATTAACTGTTTTATACAAGTTTCCTCATTCGTCATAACAGGTAAAAGAGTTAAGGCAGTTTTCAAATCAAATGAATTCATTTTTGTCGATGTCTCTAATTTATCACTTTCACACAATAATAAAATATCCTCACGAAAAATCTATAAATTGACGACAACAATTCTCTATTAATTCTATATCTTGGGCACTATAATATTTTTCCTTAATTTTTTCTTTAAAATCAATCAACCAAGTTTCATACTGGTCATAAATTACATCAACCTCATCTAATTTATTTTCTAATATTCTTTCTATCCTTCTTTTCGGTCCTAACTTTATTAAGTATACTCTTATCTTCTTTAAATCATTATACAATTTTAAGATAGCATCCATACCTTATTACCACCATAACGTAGAGAAGAATTAATGGTCTTACAACACATTATTAAACATTAGTATAATATTATGACTAAACACTGCACGCAATTAATACCACGGTCCAAAGTTCAATCAGCGCACCGTCCATATTTGGTAACAGATGATTTTATTGGAATGTAGACACAATTGATACTTATTATGTGATTATATTTATGCACTTGATTATTTTTATTGGGAAGCACTTTTTATCGCACTTTTATTTTTTATTTTTTAAACACTTTTTTTACACTATATTTTCCTCGTAGTTTTTTGAAGATTGCTCCGTGGCCCCCATCCGCATGCGTCGACGGAAAAGAGATCTTCTCATAGTCGTCCTATTTATCTCATTGGTGATCCATTTTTTATGGCACCTTTTGTACAGCCGATACACGAAGCCCAATACGCCGAGTAGTAGTATAAGCAGGATACAGGACAGAATAATGTTGGATGTGGACATATGAAAGCGAAGTTCGTCTGCTGTAGCTTGGTTACTGCCACCCGCCGCGTTTTGAACGATCAGGGTCTCCTCTTTAGACTGCTGCTTGCCCATTTTCGTGGATGATTCGTACAGTACCGCTGACGTCTAGTCCGTAGGCCCAAAAAACAAGTACTCGTCCCATTTTCACTATTATTTTTCGTAACACATCGAATGGTATCAAGTTCGCGGAGCGCGTATAGCTTCCTCTGGTAGGGTCGCCATGTAAGGTGCGGTGTTGATGGTAAATGAAACCAACGAATGCTCGAGTAATACTGAATTATATTTCATAGGGTAGTGCATATAAATGGTTACAAAGGTGCATAGATTATAGTAATACAGATCTTAAAGTAGGAAATTAATACAACCCTTACAGGAGAACAGATGATAATGTGTCATTGACAGAGTCCAGTTTACTTGAGCCTTCGTCGGGGTGGGGAGTAAAGACACTTTCAAGATGGTTAGCAAAAACTTCAGCCTTTTCGGCATCACTGCTACCCCATGTACCATCAAGCCTTCTCATTGGAGGTTGGTGCAGTTGAGGCCTTTTAAGCTTTTGTGTGGCCTTCCATAAAGAGTAGTTAGAGCTTGCAGTTCCATCTAGTTTTTCCAGGTGTCTCTGTACTCCTGCATTTCTAGTTTTTTCCAGAGCCTGCATTAGCTTTTTTATGTGTGAATTCAGTCTGTTTTGTGGTTGGAGAGTTGGCACGGTGGCGAGGTCTGTGTAATATTTGAATTTAGGTGCAAAAACACTGGGGAGTGGTCAGACGATAGTTCCAAGCTAGTTTTACACTCAAGGGTATGAATATTTACGCTTTTTGTGATGAAGAAATCTATCAAGTCAGGGGTCTTATTTCTGTCCGTGGGCCAGTAAGTTGGATCACCAGAAGATATTGGTCTGAGGTTGAGAGAGTCCACTGCCAGGTACATTTGGCGTCCTTTAGTAGATGTAGTTCGGGAACCCCAGAAGGTGTGCTTGGCATTATAGTCTCCGCCTGCGATAAACTTAGCTCCAAATGTAGAAAATAGTTTCACATAGTCCTCCTTATTGGGTTTATGTTTGGGAGGGCTGTAGATGGCAGAAACTACAAGAGGGCTTTGGTGGTCTTCAATCACAAGAATTGTTGCTTGAAACATAGCTGTGCAGATTGGCTGCATTTCATAGTGCTTGATGTTTGTCCTGATCAAAACAGCACTGCCACCGTGCGCGGTTCCATCTGGATGCATTGTTTGGTAAAACTTATAGTTGGCTATGTCAAAGTGATTTTTAGTGGTAAAGTGAGTTTCAGAAACGAGTAACGTCAACGTTATGTAAGTCAAGAAAAGCTTTCACTTCTAGGGTGTGTTGTGACAGCCCATTGGCATTCCATAGAACAATTGTTAATTGTTTGAATGTTGCTGATTGGACATCATCTGAAGTAGTAGGTTCGTCATAGCACTTAGTTGCTGCATGATTTGTTGCATCATTATAAGCATTTCTGTCAGTTCAACTGGATGGGAAATATGATGTGTCTGGCTTGGTTCTTTTTGTATTGGTTGAGGCTCAGCAAAACCAGTTACGACTTTAGCGTAGGTGGGTACAGTATTCGTTTTTGTATGGTATGGCATTTTGGGTTCAGCTGTTACCTGTTTGACAGTAGGCGTTTTATCGGTTGTCGGTTGAGTTACTTTTTTAGGGTTCCGTACCCAAAGGGTAAAAACGGAACCCTATTACTAAGACTTGGCTGTCTGTCCGTCTGTCTGTCACCAGGCTGTATCTCATGAACCGTGACAGCTAGACAGTTGAAATTTTCACAGATGATGTATTTCTGTTGCCGCTATAACAACAAATACTAAAAACAGAATAAAATTAATATTTAAGGGGGGCTCCCATACAACAAACGTGATTTTTTTGCCGTTTTGTCTAATGTATAGACAATGGTACGGAACCCTTCGTGCGCGAGTCCGACTCGCACTTGGCCGGTTTTTTTCAGATAATGTTTTCTTTCATTTCCTTCACTTAAAACACATTTCACGTTGTCTAGTCTCCCTTTTACTGGGCATTCTGCCAAAGGGTGGTTTTGCACACATTTAATACACTTCGGCCGTCGGCGTCGGCGACAGTATTTTTTTGTATGACCGTATTCTTCGCAGTTCGCACATTGTGGGATTTCACGTTTTGGGTCGTGGTTCCTCAAAAACGACACAACAGTGAAGTAGGTCCTTTATGTTATAGATATCCTTATTGTTGTTGTTCGCCTGCAATTCAATGACAAATATTGGCAAGGGCCGTTTAGTCATTCTGTCCTTGATGTTCCAGATATTTGTAGTTGTGTGTCCTCGCTCTGCTAGTGCTTCTTTGATATCATCAGTGCAAGTTGATGGGTGAATTTTCTTAAGAATGACTTTGTAACTTCTTTCTTGCTTATGCTTGTAAGTATAAAATTCAGTTTCTTTAATCTCTAGTTGTTTAACAATGTGTTGGTATATGCTTCGGATATTGTTGGTTGGATTTTGACGCGATCGTTTCGTAAAATTTTGACAGTATAGTTGTGTTGTGCATGTTCGTCAAGTAACTTGATCAGTGGTTTAATATTGCCTACTTTATCAATGAATATTGGAGGTGGTCTGGATAATTTTTGATAACTAGGTTGATCTCCACTAGGACTCTCATCTTTTTCTTCCTCTAGTCCTGTGAAGCTGTTTGTTAGATCGATAGGTTGGCTGAGCTAGTATGTATCTAGTTTTGATTGTTTATTTTGATTTTCCTTATTTTCGGGGCTGGCAAGGGGACGTTTTTTGTTGGATACTGTAGTAATAAGTAAAAGGCTAAGTGAAAGACCTTGTCATGTAGTAAGAAACAACTGTTTTATTTGGCGTACCCACACTTTGGATTATCTTAGTACTAAAGCCCAACCTACACTTAAGCTATTATAACATCTTCCTTCCTCTATAATGCTTTATGCTAGTTACTACATTATGTAGGCTTAATATTAAACAATGAGAAAATAACAATTAATACGACCTGCCGGCTTAGCATGGCAATTCTATCTCTACTCTACAAGACTCGACAAAACTCTTTTCTATACAACTTGACATGTCTTAATGTCTTGACATGCCCGAGCATGCGGCGACCCATCGACTCGAGTTTGTACGAAGACAAAGACATAGAATGTCTTTCCATAGCAACGGAGTGACATTGAGGATTTTGCACTCAGCATGTGCGATCTAGAAGTAATAGAATTAATTATATTTTTTTTAGATTGTTGATATTATATTCATCACCTTAGAAGAGATCACAGGATCTCTTGCTTCCCTGCAATCTCATATCATCTTTAACAATCTCATGATTTTTGTACTTGTCATAAAATATCCATCAATGTTCTGTTGGTAAGATAATAGTTTCTTACTAAGTTTATGTTGTTTACTTAAAAATAATGTTACACGGGCGGTGGTTAATATCAGGCAAGTTGGACGATGACATTAAATTTGTTTGAAAGAAAAAAGATACAAACAAACAAACAAATTGATGCAAACAGTAGTAACAGAACCGGGAAGTGTGGCGGAATAAAGGGGGCGTTTACTCAGCAGTGGGTGATTCCGGGCTGATATGATTGATGATGATGTATGCTAGCCACTTGATAGCACATGAAAGAGCAGTACACCAAAGCACTCGACATCATCATCTGCCTAGCCTTTTCCCAACTATGTTGGGGTCGGCTTCCAGTTTTACCGGATGCTGCTACCAGTATTTTACATGGAGCGACTGCCTATCTGACCCCCACAATACGATACCCCTTGGTAAGACTGGTTGTCAGACTTTTTGGGCCTCTGACTACCTAACGACTGTCAAAGATCTACAAATGATAGCCGGGACCAACGGCTTAACGTGCTTTCCGAGGCACTGAGGAAACATGGTATGTAATGGGTGGTCACCCATCCACAGACCAACCTAGGCAAGCACGGCTTAACCTAACGATCGACCCGAGCGGCTTTTATTATTTAGCCACAAGCTCCTCCAAAGCACTCGACAACCACCCTAGAAAGCCATCGAATGCAGTCGCTGTGGCCGAAATCGGCTAGATGGCATTATCATCAAGGAACTCGTTTTCCGGGATATCGAAAGCCCCGGTTAGAGCTCGTACAGCGTTTCTTATTGCATAAAACTGAGGAGATGGTGGCGGTAGGACCCCGAATTGTTTTTAAAAACAAAATGGCTTGCAAACACAAATTATATCTATAAAAATAATCTTGTCTAGGTCTAATGTGTTGTAGACTTTTTGACATTTGCTGACAAGAAACGAATCCTACAACCAGTGTCAAAAGTAGACAAAAAATTATCGCCATGCTCGGACGTTGTAGACTTTTGTCACTAAAGAAAAGAAACCTTTCTTTTCCACATGTCAAACATCGCCATGCTTAGGACGTTAGAAGTCTTTCGAAAATCTGTCAAATATCTGTCATTTTGTCGATTGTCAGTCGACAAAACCCGTTTCCACGGCGGCCATGCTACGCGGGCTGGGCTGATTAGCCTTTTAGGTACTTACAAATCTATCCGGCGGATTAACCACCCTACCACTACGCGTTACCATAGGTGCGGGCGCAGCCGTCACTGATGGTCTCCTATCTCCCTCTGTTGACAGTGATGCACTCGACTGAGCGACCTCCGGTAGAAAGTCATAGTTACCTGTCAAGCTACAGTTAAGTGTTTGCGGGACTACCTTGACATTTGGTTTTATGATGTGCGCCCGATTGCGGCGATAAGTGCCACCGTTGTTCACTTTCAACCAGTAAGACCTATCAGTACTTGCTTCTTTTATTACCCGGGCTTCCTTCCACACTTTGCCGTCCTTCATACGGACCTGTTCCCCTGCGCTTAAAGAACTTAACGGCTTGGTCCCCTTATCATACTGCTGCTTCATTTTATTTATTTTTCCGTGCCTTATGTCGCGGACCCGTTCAGGTTCAATGAGTTTAGGTACTAAAACTTGAGGAGCTACTGGAAGCCTAGTATTAAGCGACCTGCCCATCAATAACTGTGCCGGAGAAAATTCCTCACCTGTAACCGGCGTATTTCTAAAATTTAGCAATGCCAGCTGCCACTCCTTTTTGTCTTCAGTGGCTTTCATAAATAAACGTTTGACTGTTTGTACGTTCCGTTCGGCTAACCCATTCGACCGTGGATATAGCGGGGAACTAGTCACGTGACTGAATTCCCACGACCTAGAGAACTCCGTGAATTCAGACGACGTAAATTGCGTTCCATTGTCGGTCACAAGTTTTTTTGGTATACCAAAACGAGAAAACATACCTTTCATTTTCGCGATAACCGTGTCGCTTCTTAAATTAGGTAAATACACAACCTCAATATACTTTGAATAGTAGTCGACAACTAGTAAATAATGCTGCCAGCACTTCCCAGGGCAGCGTGGGCACGGGGCGCGGCCCGGTGCCGCTGGCAAGGCTCGCAGCGCTGCACGCACTCCTCGATTTCAACGCCCATGCCCGGCCACCATATCGCCTCCCGTGCCCGTTTCTTACATTTTTCTATCCCTAGATGCCCTTCATGTATACGTTTTATCATTTCTTTCCGAAGACTTCCTGGAATGACCACCCTATCATTACGAAACAAGATTCCATTTATGCTGTGCAACTCGTGCCTAAAGAACCAGTATGGTCTCGCTAATGCCGCTACTTGATTTTTATCATTTGGCCACCCCTTATAATAATACTCCATTACCGACGACATAACAGAATCCTTACCTGTCTCAGACTTTATTTGTTCCAGTCGTTCACTCGTCGCATCCATACTCTCATACATTGCATTTACATGCACAGTGACGTCACTCTCGCACACCTCCGCGCCCGAGCCGCGATCTACAGCCGCTCGTGATAACGCATCCGCTATATGCATCAACCTACCCGGCTTATATACCACGTTCAAACAGTACGCTTGTAACTTCATTAACATCCGCTGTAATCTCGGTGGAGTTTCATTGAGAGCTTTTCGAAAAATTGTTTCCAATGGCTTATGATCACTTTCGACTATTATTTCACTGTGACCATAAATATATTGGTGAAACTTCACACACCCAAAGTAAATAGCAAGCATTTCCTTTTTGATTTGTGCCCACCGTTGGTCCGTGGGAGTGAGCGTGCGCGCCGCATAAGCCGTCCTGCAGCAGAACCGCTCCCAGCCCGTACGAGCTCGCGTCCACTGACATAAGCCGTCCTGCAGCAGACCCGCTCCCAGCCCGTACGAGCTCGCGTCCACTGACATAAGCCGTCCTGCAGCAGACACGCTCCCAGCCCGTACGAGCTCGCGTCCACTGACATAAGCCGTCCTGCAGCAGACACGCTCCCAGCCCGTACGAGCTCGCGTCCACTGACATAAGCCGTCCTGCAGCAGACACGCTCCCAGCCCGTACGAGCTCGCGTCCACTGACATAAGCCGTCCTGCAGCAGACACGCTCCCAGCCCGTACGAGCTCGCGTCCACTGACATAAGCCGTCCTGCAGCAGACACGCTCCCAGCCCGTACGAGCTCGCGTCCACTGACATAAGCCGTCCTGCAGCAGACACGCTCCCAGCCCGTACGAGCTCGCGTCCACTGACATAAGCCGTCCTGCAGCAGACACGCTCCCAGCCCGTACGAGCTCGCGTCCACTGACATAAGCCGTCCTGCAGCAGACACGCTCCCAGCCCGTACGAGCTCGCGTCCACTGACATAAGCCGTCCTGCAGCAGACACGCTCCCAGCCCGTACGAGCTCGCGTCCACTGACATAAGCCGTCCTGCAGCAGACCCGCTCCCAGCCCGTACGAGCTCGCGTCCACTGACATAAGCCGTCCTGCAGCAGACACGCTCCCAGCCCGTACGAGCTCGCGTCCACTGACATAAGCCGTCCTGCAGCAGACACGCTCCCAGCCCGTACGAGCTCGCGTCCACTGACATAAGCCGTCCTGCAGCAGACACGCTCCCAGCCCGTACGAGCTCGCGTCCACTGACATAAGCCGTCCTGCAGCAGACACGCTCCCAGCCCGTACGAGCTCGCGTCCACTGACATAAGCCGTCCTGCAGCAGACACGCTCCCAGCCCGTACGAGCTCGCGTCCACTGACATAAGCCGTCCTGCAGCAGACACGCTCCCAGCCCGTACGAGCTCGCGTCCACTGACATAAGCCGTCCTGCAGCAGACACGCTCCCAGCCCGTACGAGCTCGCGTCCACTGACATAAGCCGTCCTGCAGCAGACACGCTCCCAGCCCGTACGAGCTCGCGTCCACTGACATAAGCCGTCCTGCAGCAGACACGCTCCCAGCCCGTACGAGCTCGCGTCCACTGACATAAGCCGTCCTGCAGCAGACACGCTCCCAGCCCGTACGAGCTCGCGTCCACTGACATAAGCCGTCCTGCAGCAGACACGCTCCCAGCCCGTACGAGCTCGCGTCCACTGACATAAGCCGTCCTGCAGCAGACACGCTCCCAGCCCGTACGAGCTCGCGTCCACTGACATAAGCCGTCCTGCAGCAGACCCGCTCCCAGCCCGTACGAGCTCGCGTCCACTGACATAAGCCGTCCTGCAGCAGACACGCTCCCAGCCCGTACGAGCTCGCGTCCACTGACATAAGCCGTCCTGCAGCAGACACGCTCCCAGCCCGTACGAGCTCGCGTCCACTGACATAAGCCGTCCTGCAGCAGACACGCTCCCAGCCCGTACGAGCTCGCGTCCACTGACATAAGCCGTCCTGCAGCAGACACGCTCCCAGCCCGTACGAGCTCGCGTCCACTGACATAAGCCGTCCTGCAGCAGACACGCTCCCAGCCCGTACGAGCTCGCGTCCACTGACATAAGCCGTCCTGCAGCAGACACGCTCCCAGCCCGTACGAGCTCGCGTCCACTGACATAAGCCGTCCTGCAGCAGACACGCTCCCAGCCCGTACGAGCTCGCGTCCACTGACATAAGCCGTCCTGCAGCAGACCCGCTCCCAGCCCGTACGAGCTCGCGTCCACTGACATAAGCCGTCCTGCAGCAGACCCGCTCCCAGCCCGTACGAGCTCGCGTCCACTGACATAAGCCGTCCTGCAGCAGACACGCTCCCAGCCCGTACGAGCTCGCGTCCACTGACATAAGCCGTCCTGCAGCAGACACGCTCCCAGCCCGTACGAGCTCGCGTCCACTGACATAAGCCGTCCTGCAGCAGACACGCTCCCAGCCCGTACGAGCTCGCGTCCACTGACATAAGCCGTCCTGCAGCAGACACGCTCCCAGCCCGTACGAGCTCGCGTCCACTGACATAAGCCGTCCTGCAGCAGACACGCTCCCAGCCCGTACGAGCTCGCGTCCACTGACATAAGCCGTCCTGCAGCAGACACGCTCCCAGCCCGTACGAGCTCGCGTCCACTGACATAAGCCGTCCTGCAGCAGACACGCTCCCAGCCCGTACGAGCTCGCGTCCACTGACATAAGCCGTCCTGCAGCAGACACGCTCCCAGCCCGTACGAGCTCGCGTCCACTGACATAAGCCGTCCTGCAGCAGACACGCTCCCAGCCCGTACGAGCTCGCGTCCACTGACATAAGCCGTCCTGCAGCAGACACGCTCCCAGCCCGTACGAGCTCGCGTCCACTGACATAAGCCGTCCTGCAGCAGACACGCTCCCAGCCCGTACGAGCTCGCGTCCACTGACATAAGCCGTCCTGCAGCAGACACGCTCCCAGCCCGTACGAGCTCGCGTCCACTGACATAAGCCGTCCTGCAGCAGACACGCTCCCAGCCCGTACGAGCTCGCGTCCACTGACATAAGCCGTCCTGCAGCAGACACGCTCCCAGCCCGTACGAGCTCGCGTCCACTGACATAAGCCGTCCTGCAGCAGACACGCTCCCAGCCCGTACGAGCTCGCGTCCACTGACATAAGCCGTCCTGCAGCAGACACGCTCCCAGCCCGTACGAGCTCGCGTCCACTGACATAAGCCGTCCTGCAGCAGACACGCTCCCAGCCCGTACGAGCTCGCGTCCACTGACATAAGCCGTCCTGCAGCAGACCCGCTCCCAGCCCGTACGAGCTCGCGTCCACTGACACCATCACCTGTTCCTCCGGAGAGTAATAACGTAAAACTGGGGCCGCGCTTATTGCTGCTTTTAATTGTTCAAACGCTATATCGTGCTCGTGCGCCCATTCAAACTCCACCTCTTTCTTTAACAAAGTTCTTAACGGAGAAGCTACTGTAGTATAACTCGAAATAAACCTTGATAAATAATTAGTCATACCCAAAAATCGCTCAAGTTCTTTTCTATCCTTCGGCTTGGAGATATTGTTTATCGCACGCACCCGACTTGACATGGGACTGATCCCTGAGCTATTTAACGTGTGACCCAAGACATTCACTTCTAAGACACTGAAAGCACATTTTTTTTCGTTAAATTTTACACCATGTTGTATAGCCCGCCTTACAACCTCTTTTAGTCGCATATCATGTTCGCTTTTATTACGACCCCATACTAAAATATCGTCAGCAAATACTTCCACGCCTGTCATTGAAAATATTTTGTACATTTCATGATGAAATATTTCAGGCGCGCAGTTAATTCCAAAAGGCATCCGAAGCCATCTGTACCTACCAAAAGGCGTCGAAAAAGTACATAGCTTGGAGCTCTCTTCATCAAGCCTCAACATCCAAAATCCATTTTTTGCATCTAATTTCGAAAACACTCTTGCCCCTGATAAACTACTAGTGATTTCTTCTAGCGTTGGTAGTTGAAAGTGACAACGGCGCACTGCTTTATTTAAGTGATAAGGATCTAAACATATCCGTAGCTTATCAGGTTTCTCGACTATCACAATGTTGGATACCCAGTCTGTTGGACCATCCTCTTTGACAATAACCTGCATCTTAAGCATATTCTCTAATTCCTGCTTTAACCTAGGTATAATTTTTAATGGAACTCTTCTCGACGCACTGGGGGCACCGATTTATCAATCTGAATTTTGTAAATATTAGGCAAACAACCTAATCCTTCAAATATATTTTTTTCAATATTAATTTCTGATATTTCACCTCTCTTTTCGTTGCGTACAATAAGTTTAAGCTCACACCACACCACCACACCACAACAGCCCATAAAGTCCACTGCTGGACATAAGCCTCTCCCATGATGGGAGGAATTTGCCGTAATCTCCACGCTTGGCAGGCGGATTGGAGATCGCAGTGATGAAAGACTAACAGAAAACGCTGCCGCCCATTCTCTGGTCTACGGAGGCGCAAGGTGTTCTGCCTCAAACATTAGTCGCCTTATACGACACCCGTGAGTGTAATGGGTTGGTTCTATTCTACTTTAAGCTCACGGCAAGCCCTAATTCCAAGCAAATTAGTACAATTTAAATTTAAAACATACATTTTTTGCCGAGTTTGTACCTTATTGTGACTCAAAACTGGTTCAAAATATCCCACTACCGGTAACTTAGCTTTACTCACTTCCCTCAGAATGCAGTTATTTTTTTTCAAAATTCTTTCATCAAAACCCGCCTCATTGAAGGCTCGCAATGACATAACCGAAGCCTCAGCACTGCTATCTAGCTTAAAATTAACCTTACAATTATCCATCAACACCTCTTGAAACCATGACTCGCAATCTCCACCCAGTTCATCAACAGACAAGCTACACAGTAACGACTCACGTATCTCGGCACAGTCCTCGATCTCCTCCTCGTCGTCGACTTCCCCCACAAAGCTCGCACGACACAATACACCTATAACACTTCACATTACGCAGCATGCCTACGGCCACATTTATCACACGAGCTAACCGCACTATCACGCAGCTCAGCGGTGGCAGCGGCGCCCGCGCGCTCCTCCGCACGCCTCCGACTGCTTGTTGGCCGTCTCCGCCGCTCGACACCATACAACAGCTTCCTCCAAATTAAGCTTTGTTTTTGCCAGTAATCGCTCCCGCATTCCTGAATCTTTAATGCCTCGAATTATTTGAGTCAGGATTAGACTGCTGCGCAATTCTCCAAACTCACACGATTTGCTTTTAAACTTGAGCTCACTTAGATATTTGTCGAAACTATCGTCACGCTGATAAGTTTCAAAAAAAACATGCCGCTCATAGTTTACATTACGTGTAGGATCACAATGAAGGGCAAACTTTGTCACCAACTTTTCGTAATCGGTTTTTTCTTTGTCTTCCAAATCCAACTCCTCTAAAATATCTCGTCCGCCTTTCCCAATGACATGTAGAAATAATGCACACTTCTCCTTGGATATTGCATTTTCTTTTCCAGCCGCAATCAAATAATAATCAAACGCCAGCTTCCATTCACGCCAATTGGTAGCCATGTTGCTTTCCTCGCTCATGGCGGCCGGCTGCTGAAGCGCCGTAAAAATATTCTCCGACTTCACTTGAGTTGTTTCTGCCTTCACCGACATATTTTCCGTGCGAAAACCTCTATCGATAAACTATTTCACACTGAAATATAGCTTATAATCCACACCTGACACCATGTAGTAATAAGTAAAAGGCTAAGTGAAAGACCTTGTCATGTAGTAAGAAACAACTGTTTTATTTGGCGTACCCACACTTTGGATTATCTTAGTACTAAAGCCATACCTACACTTAAGCTATTATAACAGATACTGTGATCCATTGCTGGTTATTACTGTTGTCTACAATGTTTGAGTTGCTTCCAGTATTCAATTGTTCATCAGGAAGAGATCGCGGACGCGTGATGAAAAGCCCTTTGTGAAGGGCTTGCTGAACCATTGATTTGATTTTTTTGATTGATTCTAGAAAAGTAAATAATAATTTCTTCGAGGCAAAACACCGGGAGAGTTGGAAAGGAATGGGGAGGCCTTTGCCCAGCAGTGGGACAGAATAGGCTAACCAAAAAAAAACAATAAATAAATAAAATTGGAGCATCGAAATTCGTCAACACCGTCAATGCAATATCAAAGTGAAGGTAGTTCTGTATGCGTAGCATTAACGCCACCCTAACACGCGCTCCGAGACCAACAATAGTTGTGAACTGACCAACAAACTTGCTTAAACAAAGTTTCGTCATTCCCGCCAGGCTGTGGTTCACGGTAGGTACATAAAATAACATCACGATTAATTTAAAAAAGAACTAAGTTATAAGTGACGATGCTAAAGAAAAAAGGGGCATCTTACTATTGTTATTATTTTTCTAGAAAAATCGACGTAGCGTCCCAATCGTCATGACCATACGCATCATCACCGTTTACAAATAATGAACGGTGATGATCTCATGTGTATGGTGATGACGATTTTGACAAAAAAAGCCGTTTTTAACCAACTATAAATCAAAATAATCATTAACGAGTACCTATCCACTATAGTATGTATAAGTAGAATAATGTTTCATGATTTACCCTACGCTTAGAATTGTACCTATTAACGTAACTGTTTACATTCAGATCACAACTATGAGTAAAAGAAAGCGAAGTATAGGAGAAGTTCAGTTAGAAAAACAGAAAATAGCTATAAATAAACGAAGAACATATGCCAGCCACCATGAAGCAGTTCATACTCGTACAACTCAGGGTACTGCCACCCAGAGTTGTATAAACTTATGAAAGAAAAAGAAAAGAACAGGTATCAAAATAGAAAAGAGAAAGGTCAATAATTCGAATCAATAAACGAAAAAATTCCAACAGAGTAGAGAGTAATGCGCAAGAAATGGCGTGAAGCAGCTAAAAGATATCGGGAAAAGAAAAAAAACCCAAGTGCGAGTCGGACTCGCGCACGAAGGGTTCCGTACCAATTATTATAAAAAAATCACGTTTGTTGTATGGGAGCCCCCCTTAAATATTAATTTTATTCTGTTTTTAGTATTTGTTGTTATAGCGGCAACAGAAATACATCATCTGTGAAAATTTCAACTGTCTAGCTGTCATGGTTCATGAGATACAGCCTGGTGACAGACAGACGGACAGACAGCGAAGTCTTAGTAATAGGGTTCCGTTTTTACCCTTTGGGTACGGAACCCTAAAAAAATAAGCAAAAGCGAAAAATAATAATAATTTGGTCTGTCATTTGGCAATTAAATCAACCGTAGAAGTACTAAATAAGTAGTCGATAACCAAAATACTGACCAAATTTCAAATAACTTAGAAATAATAATAAATTTATATATATATATATTTTTTAAACACTTTAAAAAACAAGTTTTATTTAATAGTGCTAAAAATAATTAAATAAACTTTTCGTTTAAAACTTTTACTATCAACTTATAACGTCATTACACAATTTATGAAGAAACAGTAAGACAAAGTATGTATTAGACAGTCTAATCACACACTCCAAACTCAACTCACTCTCACCCACACTCTTCTCTCTTTGGTCTTAGGTGAGTCTTAAGACCGAAGACCATCAAGACGTATCAAACGAGCCCAAACGCAATGTAGTAAAGTCGTTTTATTACGGAGATCTTATGTCCACCTTCCAGCTTCATCTTCATCTTCAAACTCTGGTTACCATTTAGGACCGAAGTACTCTTCATGACGAATCAAACGAGCCCAAACTAGATGGGATTATGTCGTTATATTACGGAGGACATCCTATAGCCAACTGCCAGCTCCATCAAACCCTGGATACTATCTAGAGACAAAGTACTCGTCAAGACGAATCATACGAGCCCAAACTCGGTGGGGTTATGTCGTTTTTTATTGGAGTTCCTATGGCCACCTTCCAGCTCTATCAGCAGATCAGCTCCATGTTATCATAATACTAGCTGACCCGCGCAATTTCGTCTGCGTCACATAAGAGAGAGAGAGGGTTAGAGAGATTGTGAGACAACCTTAAAAGAGAGACATTTGCTATCCCAGACTTTTTTTTAGAACTTTTTAAGAAAAGCAATACGGCATATGCATGATTTTTTTTATCACTCTAAACAAAGCGTATTAACATCAGAAATTGCAAAGTGAAATTATTTTTTTAATATCTATAAAAAATACTAAGTTATAACCATTTTAAACTGCTGATTAGACGGAGAGATCCGATACAGCGAATGAAGTCATTCGCTGCATCGACGTACAAAATCCATACTAAATTCCGTTTATCTAGAAAGAGATAGAAACAAAAGTTTAAATGGTTATAACTTTTGTGTTGTTTGGCCGATCTGTCTTGTTTTCGCTTTTTGTCATTATTTTTATAGTACTTTAACATTCCGTATCGAAGTTTAAAAAAGAAAATTTATGCATATTCCCTATTCCGTCATACATGATTGTTACGTAACTTTAATCAGCGCACACAACGGAAGCTCTCAAAAGGCTCTAAAATAAAGGTTTTATTATATTATTATTAACAAGAATTAAAGGTTTTATTATATTGTTATTATTATTAAAAGGAATGTTTTTTTCCGGTTTTTGCAACATTTTTCATTGATGCTCCACTCCTATTGGTTGTAGCGTGATGTTATACAAGGTACCTATAGCCTTCCTCGATAAATGGGCTATCCAACACTAATAGATGTTCTTAACTCGAGCCATGAGTTCTAGTTAAGGCAACTGTTTAAGGATATTGGCATCATGACGGTACATTGTCAGTACATCTACGAAAACATAATGTACGTCAGAAAAAATCTGCACCTTTTTCATCCGTTTTTGACCAACTCGTCCAACCAGGCTTCAGACTCGTTAAAGTAGACTCATCTTTCATGGGATACTGTTTGAGATGCTATAATGAAATTCCACAAAGTATTCTTGAACTGAATGAGACGAAATTTAAAACATGTATCAAACGCACACTATGTTAGCAAGCTTATTACAAGTTGGGCGATTATATCGCTGATAAAAATGCGTGGCTCAATGCTGGTCCTGCTCCACATGGACAGGGGCGCTTAAATTGATAGCATTAAATAGAATTGTTGGAGCTGCTGAAGATTGTACAACTATCTTTGCATTGTATAGAATCAATCTCTAGTATTATATAATCGCATAGTCCATATTGTGTGAGTACTATGTACTAGAAAGCTATCATTCACTGAAATCCTACGTTTTTTTTTTCTTGACTTGAATGCGCCCTGGCGGTTGAGAGTATGTCATGCTCACTCTAATGTCTCGCTGATGGTGGCGCGTGTGTCGGATCATTTAGTTCCCTTCGAAATGGTTGAGCTGAATGGTGCTGATCCATGCGTCATGTTCGTGAACGGGCGCTGTCAGTTGTGACTGGTCATCTCTTAGTTGCCATGGCTTATTTGAATGTTTATTTTTTAATTGTATTTTTTTGTTTTTACTATGGACACTTTTAACGTGCACATCTTGCTACATTGTTCTCATATAATATACCATCTTAACATGAATGATGTAACCAAGATTTTGTAACAACATTTTGATTTAAAAGAGTGTCCATGGAGTTTCTTGCCCGTTCTTCTCCATAGAGATCTACGCTAGGGAATGGGCAACTACAGTACTTTCACAGTTTTTATGTCTTGTGACTGGGACTGTAGCTACATTTAATTTTCATCTTTGTTTCGACAATTCAAAAGTGCCTGTAACTGGCCTACTTGAAATAAATGCTTTGATTTTGATTTTTTTATTGTGATAATGATAGTGACTGTGATAGTGATTTTGATAGTGATAGTGATTGTAATAGTGATTGTGATAATGATGGTGATTATGATGATTGTGATAATGATAGTGATTGTGATAGAGATTGTGATAGTGATTGAGATATAGATTGTAATAGTGATTGTGATGGTGATTGTGATTGTGATAGTGATAGTGATTTAGATTGTGATTGTGATAGTGATAGTGATTGTAATAGTGATGGTGATTGTGATATTAACGCAGATCTACGTGCTATTTTAACAACTTGCACATATTATTTAATGTATACTCATGTTTTTACAATAAATATATTCTATTCTGTTCTATTCTATAATGTTATTTGGCACATAGATAGTCTATATCCTGGATTAACATGTAGGATTATTCATACCTTTATCTACCCATGCTATAAATCCTCTATAAAAGTATCTGAAACAGTTAGCTTATGGCCAATATTAAAACAGCCAGTGTCATAACACCCAAACGGGTGTTATAATGTTGTACTGAATTTCATTATGCAACTCGTTTTAAAAAAAGAACATTGTCTAGCACTTGCGATTCACTACCACAGCGACGTAATTAAAAAACAAACTTATGGGTTAATTCGAATTCACGTCGTATCCCGCCATCTTTGTTCGATATTTAGATATTAGTATTACACTAAATACTTTGTTGTTTACAAAAATGAGTGATACAAGCTTTGTGCATTTTAATAATTGTACAATCCAAAATGTTAATAATTATATTATTACCTATACATGGTTTGTTTGTATTAAATACTCAGCAATTAAACTTTCCATGAATTTACATAGACTTCTTACAACACTGCTACACCCTATGGTTTCAGAACCTTTTATGGAGGATTCATATCATGGATGTAGATAAAGTCTTGTATGCAACTGTACATAATTAGGTATTAAAACACTCATGTGACACTATTATCACACTCGGCTTCGCCTCGTGTGATAAACCCACATTCGTGTTTTAATACCCCTCATTATACAACAGTTGCATAAATAACTATTAGTATGATCCCATGGGACAGTTACCGAACTTAACGCGGGCGAAGCCGCGGGCAACAGCTAGTCTTTTATATATTTAGATTTGTTGGAGGTGTCGGAAAAAAGTAAGTCCTCTGGGAGTTTTACTTTTGGTTGCGATAACCGACATCTGCGCGGGCGAAGCCGTGGGCATCAGCTAGTATGTTATAATAAGCAATAGCGTGGTCACAATCATGTGGATCGTGTCGGTTTCGGTGATGCTGTACGTAACTAGTGCGCGTGCACTGTGCAGGCACCCTGCGCGTGCGCAGCGTGGACGTGTACGACGTGGCGGCCGACAGCTGGACTGCAGGGCCCCCGCTGTGCGCACGCCGCTCCACGCTCGGCGTGGCCGTCATCGGGCACGTCATCTACGCAGTGGGCGGGTGAGTGTGCGTGCGTGCGTGCGTGCGAGCGTGCGTGCGTGCGAGCGTGACGCCTGACGCTGCCGCCGCAGGTTCGACGGCGCCACGGGGCTGAGCTCGGCCGAGGCGCTGGACACGCGCGAGGGCGTGTGGCGACCCATCGCGCCCATGTCCACGCGCCGCTCGTCCGTGGGCGTGGCCGTGCTGGGCGGCAAGCTGTACGCCGTGGGCGGCTACGACGGCGCCTCGCGCCAGTGCCTGCACACCGTGGAGCGCTACGACCCCGCGGCCGACGCCTGGGAGCCCGTGGACGAGATGGGCGCGCGCCGCTCGGGCTGCGGCGTGGGCGTGGTGGACGGCGCGCTGTACGCGGTGGGCGGCCACGACGGGCCCGCCGTGCGGCGCAGCGTGGAGCGCTGGGCGGGCGCGGGCTGGGCGCCGGCGCCGCCCATGCGCACGGCGCGGCGCAACGCGGCCGTGGCGGCGCACGCGGGCCGCCTGTACGTGGTGGGCGGCGACGACGGGGCCGCCAACCTCAGCAGCGTGGAGGTGTTCGACCCGGCGGCCGCCAGCTGGGCGCTGCTGCCGGCCGGCATGGCGCTGGGCCGCTCCTACGCCGGCGTGTGCGTGGTGGAGCGCTCGTGACGTCAGGCCCCACAGCACGACCCGCCTGAGGCCGCGTACGCCAACGTGCCGGCTACGGCAGGGCCCGAGGGTCCTGAGGGGCTCGCGGAGCTCGCGGAGCTCGAGGGGCTCGCGGGGCCCTCAGGGCTGGCGGGACCTGCCCTGCATGGCCCGGCAGCGCCGCACTGGAGGCCGCTGTACGTGCAGCGACAAGATTCCGATCAGGTATTTAAATCCGATCACCCGTTTTTCGCGATAAAGTAACTGTAGGGGCCAATGGTTGTAGGCACCGTACACTATCACGTAGTTGATGTTGGTTAAGTTGTGGAGTACACAGAAAGAACCACAAGTTGTATTTAGAGTTATATTGGAAAGTAAAAGTTACAGTAGTTAAAAGTGGTAGTGATTCTCTCTCTTGACAAGTGGCTAGTTCCACAGTTGTTGTCTGACTCGCTCTGCCTTGCGTGAAAAGTTACTATTAAAGCGTAATATTTGTGACGCACGACTTCCAAGTAGGTTGCTGCGTTCGCAAAGTAAATGTACGGTTGATGAGACCGTACATGTTGGCAACCCCACAAAGATGTACGGAAGAGTAATGAAAGCTTGTCAAGAGAAGAAACCCTATTACATAGAAACAAATAGTAAGTTAAGTTATTCGAAGTTAAATGCGATGTTGTCTGCATAACGTGGACGTTCCGGTTGCAGTTCTGCTTGGCTCGCCGAGTGAATGTTTTCTTCTTGCTTCCTGCGTTGTATTGGTTGCAGTTCAATCTCTTCAAGCTGGTTGTTCTTAGCTATATGGCTCTTAGTCTGTTTTGAGCAACAAGATGGTCCGTATCTCTTTACAAACCACCCCACAGAGACGATGACGATTACTCCCACAATAGTATAAGAGACGGCGTATTGGTGTATGTCATGAGTGGAAATGGTTGATGGGAGCTGGTTTTCTCTTGTTTTCATTATAGCTAATCGCTTGTCGATTTCCTCCAATTCTGCAGTTTCTGTTAACATCACGTGCGACATATTATGTGTTATGTTCACAATGTTATTTACCATCGAGTTAAGTGACGGTATGTTCATGGAAAGATCCATCTTCATGTTGCTATTGAATTGGTTATGCGAGTGAATTGTTAATTCCTTCGATTGCAACAAGCAACCCGTTGCCAAGGTCAGTATCCCGGAAGTCATTGAGTGTGTAGTGATGTCATTTTCACATACAATTCGTATAGTGCAAGTTCCGCAACAAATCGCCAGCCAAGTATTCGTTGTGTGTAACGCGATCCACTCCTGCTTACATAGCACCTTTTTTACGTCACAAAGTGAGGTCGTTCGATGACCCAATAGTTTTGCTTCACATGGGGCATTGCTGTTATGCAAGTTGAATATAGGTAGATTCTTGTTGCATATCAAATTGCCTGGTTGAATGTGACTGCACCGCTTCATGTCATCTTCGGATAAGGAGACATAAGTGCTCTTCCCGAAGTTTACTGCTATGTACTGCGAAGCTAGTTGGACGATGACTGTTCCTGTGCTTGTTTTCATGGGCAACGGAGTAGCTTGGTATAGAGTGAAGTCTTCATCTGAGATCAATGGAACGTGTATTTCGAACAAGAAGTAGTTAGTAGTGACTCGCGCTCTCACGTATAGTAATTTGTAGATGTCTTTGATATCGTCTCTGATGTTTCGGACAGGCAACGACGAGGTCCTCGGGAGTTTGCCCGCGATTTCAGTCAGTTGCTTGATCAAGTTGACAGGTGTAAGTAGATGGATGTCTATGTGCCCTTTGTAGACATCAGTTAGGCTTTCAAACAGCATCTCTTGAACCCTCTCCAAATTGGTAATCAGCAAGTATGCTGTTAGTGAGGCCGAGTTGAAGTAGTTAGTAGCCATCAGTACTTCCATTTCGGACTCCACTTTGGCTAAGTTGGCGTTAGTCTGCGCCATGAAGTCGTCTATTAAACCAAACTGTTGCTTGATATTTTGTTCATTCTTCTTCAGCATATTGTTTTGAAGTTCGACTATTGAAGTTTGGTTCTTTACCAGATCAAGTAAATAGTTTTCATTATTTTGGACAGCTTGTATGTCATTGTGGTATTTATCTGCAAAACGTTGATCTAGAATACCAAAGAGGCTGTTAGCAACATATCCTACTCCATCAATCAGTGATCGTTTCTTACGATAACTTAAGTGCTTGTGAGGAGCTAGGAGTATAGTGTTGTAGTAGTTCAGTATTTCCATTTCGTGGGTAAGCTGTTCTAAAGTTGTCTTGCAGTATCTTGGGTCGGTTTTTTGGCACAGTTCGTTCAATCCCTTGAGGTAAGCTTCAATTCGACGTACTCCGTCCCAGTAAGTTGTCAAGTTATAGTACATAAGTAGTGTCCATTCGTCATGAATCACTTGTACGTTTCCTATTGTGTCGTAGTAAATCGGCCGCTCAAGTTCGAAGTTAGTAATTTGAACGCCAGACGTCATGTTTTCGCCATATGACCCAGTTATTAACGTAAATACAATTAATAACATTGTAAGAAGTGTGGAAAAACATTTGTTTCCCGTCTTTGGCGTGATTGCAGTATTCTTTCCTGTGTGATCTTGGAGGTTGCTCTCGATAGGAAGTGGTGAAAGTTTCACGACTGGACGTTTGATGATACCAGATTGAGTTTTAACCGTGGTCACTCGAACGAGTTGAGTCAGTCGTCCCATTTGAGGAAGAATTGTAGGATTGTTCATCTCGAAGGGTAAGTAGGAATGTTTCAGTCTTCCACCGACTTTTATAACCCCTTTTTCATCCATACAAGGATTCAATTTGTATAAAATGCTCTTGTTGTTTACAGTTCCGTTTGCTTTCAGTTGTTTGTATTCATTTTCAAACTCCGTACTCTGCACATATGTAATGACTCGATCAGCTGCTAGTTTGAGTTCGCTCACACTTAGGTAGTTGGTTTCAAATTTCATCTTGGAGCGTGCCGTCGTGATAAAGCGCAGTACCTGAGCCGTTACTCGAATTACTTGAGTTAATGAACTATATTTATGTAATAAGTTATTTATAAAATGTTCATTGTTTTTCGGCTCCGTTGTGGTTGCCGCTGATAAGTTGACAGTTTCCTGGTTGGTTGTAAACAAACATGTGGAGTTTCTCATGAGTTCAGAGTTTTGAGCCATTTTCAGAAATTCCGGACCTTGCCACCAGAGATCGAAGTTTGCTAGTTTGCTCGGCAACATTCCTCTAGATGCACAGTCAGCAGGGTTCTGTGCCGATTTCACGTAGCGCCACTTGTCGGAAGAAATAGTTTTATTTTTTCGACTCTGTTGGACACGTATTGATCCCACCTTGATGCATCTCCTTGTAGCCACGCTAAGACCACTTGAGAGTCACACCATGCTTGTATTGACAAATTGTATCCAGCTAAAGCTTCTTTAGTTTTTTCCATGAGTTTAGCCAACAGTAGTGCGCCGCATAGTTCCAATCTCGGCAACGTAGTTTTTTGCGATAGAGGCGCAACCCTGGTTTTAGCGACGAGTAACGTTACAGTCGGTATATCTTGTTCGTTCCTTACTCGACTGTATATGACACACGCATATGCCTTTTCACTCGCATCGCAGAATCCCAGCAATTCTATTGATTGTTGTGCACCAATCCATCGGTTTAGTTTTATTTTCCTTACATTTGGAAGTTCAGTTTTCAACTTGACCCAATAGTAGGGGAGCCCAAGCGGGGATTTCGGGATTTACTAAAGCGCGGCAGATTAATATACAGGGGCATACCTTGTACCCGGTTAAGTACCTCCACAAAACATGAGGCCCATATATAAGGCCGCCCGTGAAGGATACAGGATCAGATTAGTAAAAAAAAATTGACCATCAGAAATTCTCGAGCGCGTCAGATTAAGGTAGGGTGAGTTAATTACATCCTAAAAAGTGTATATTCCACTAATCTGACAATTTGAGAGTGACGTAAAAAAAGGGGAGGGCAACTAAGTTGTAAAAAAAAAACGTCATCTCGACATTCTCGAGCGTAGCTAAATTTTTTTTTATTTTGAAGGAAATAATTCAAGAATAATGAAAAATATATAATCTGACGATTTCCGCAAGCCGAAATAACAAAAATTCGTCGATAAAGTTAAATGCGTGCAGCTGCGTGATGCCTACATTTCCTTCTCCGGATTTCTATTCCTCTCTCACTCTTTCTCTATCTATTACTCTCTCACTCCGTCCCCACTCTGGTTTCTGTTGCCATGACGCCATCACAGCTGATCATAAAGACTCGTTCGTGGCATACAATGCGGCCGACGTATCTTGGCGAGTCTGAACATAGGCTTTGCGAACTTTAGCGCATGTACACTCGTGAAGAAAAATAAGTATCAAAACACTTGGGAGACAGAAAGCTACAAAAATAACTTTATATAAATTAAAAATTTAATTTCAGTCCCTCACCTTTTGAAAGCGGCAGATTTTTATTATAAACACACACAATATTATTTACACTTAATACTTTTATTACATTTAAACTAATTATTATTTATTATTATTTTACACTAATTTTTTTTAAAGTGGTTTTTTTGGAATAACTTTTAACCGGCTTTATCGATTAAATTCAAAAACTAATCCGCCTTTGAGCTTGAAAAACCACGTCGATCGCCACCAAGCTGGTCAAAATCGGTTGATTCGTTCGAGAGATATCGTGAACGAAAGAAACCCGAAAAAGTGTTTTTTCGGGATTACTCCGAAATTTGTGGTTCGATCAATTAAAATTGCAAAATTACTTATGAGGATGATAAAACTGCGTCGAATGGTGCCAACCGCGTGAAAATTGGTTGATCCATTCAAAAGTTATTGCGGTTTGAAAATTTCAAAAATAGTGTTCTATGAAACTTCTATCAGACTTTCGAGCTGGGAGAGCTCAAATGTATAGAAATATTATTTCTTTGAACTTAGCGAGCTCAAAATATCACATAAATTATATTTTGAGCTCAAAAATGTCATAAGTACAATTTCAAGCGCCCAGGAATGGAATTAGCGGGAAGTTGCAGGGATGGCCTTTAAAGTGAACCGTTTTTCTAATTTTTTTTTGTCAGATCAGGCGAATCCCTCTAGATAATCGTCAGATTATGAGACAGTACGTTTAGAACATAAAGATGAACCATATATATCTTAATCTGACGCGCTTGAGTATTTCAAAATGGCGATTTTTTTTGCACATTATGAAAATGGCCGTGAGTTTGCGTCCCATCGAAATCGTCAGATTAGTGAATGAGAGCTTTTTTTTGGTGTACTTAACACTCCCTTAGAAAATCTGACGCGCTCGATTAATTATTTTTTTTTTTCATTTTCAACCCTTAAATACAACCACCCGCATCATGCAAACGATCAGATTAACATACGTACATTATTAAAAATACGTAGGGCATTGATGCTATCAATATCTGATGCGCTCGAGGATGTCCATGCAACAGTTTTTTTTTACATATTTAAAAATCTATAGACGCTTCCCCCACCGATGTAAAGGTATATATCATATAACATTTTTTTCTTCTTATCATCTAAGCTTTGCATCCCAATAGGTCTCTACGACGCTCGAGTAAATCCCCATTTAGCCTCGTGGGCTCCCCTACTACAATCATTTAGTATGTCACTCGGTAGTTCTTCATCCCAGGCAAGTTTGCCGTCCCATACTCTTTGGAATAATAGTTTTGCCGACACTGTTAAGGGAGCCAGCCAACCCAAAGGATCGTATAGTTTCGAAATTTCGGAAAGTAAGTGCCTTTTCGTTGTCCGATCCTTTGATTTTTCTTCCAGGCTCCAGTTAAACATGAACGTGTCGATGTTTGGGTTCCAGCCGAGTCCGAGCGTTTTTGTTGAGTCTTCAGTTTTGAAATCAAATATGCTTTTAGTTGATATTTGATCGTCAGTTAAATTGTCTAGTAACGCGGGGTGGTTAGCTGACCACTTGCGTAAGTTCATGCCGCCGCCCTTCAGTAAGTTTATGAGGGAATTTTGTAAGTCTTTAGCTTTATCCAGAGAGTAGTGACCGCTAATTACATCATCAACGTAGAACTCGTTGAGTAATGTATTGGCGGCTTCTGGATATTTATGACCGTCATCCAGGGCTAACTGCTTCATAGTTCTCATAGCCAACCATGGCGCGCACTTGGTTCCGTATGTCACGGTGCATAGTTGATATTCTTGTAACCTTTCAGCAGGAGAGTCGCACCATATTATCTTCTGAAGTGACTGTTGATCTTCAGCTACTCCGATGCATCGGTACATCTTCTCTATGTCGGCGGTAAAAGCGTACTTGTATGACCTCCACTTTAGTATAAGGGCTTGAATATCCTTCTGTAGATTTGGGCCTTTTTCCATTAAGCTATTCAAGCTGTACCCAGTTGTTGTCCTTTGCGAGGCGTTAAAAACCACTCTTAGTTTTGTAGTAGTGGATTGTTCTCGCAAAACACCATGGTGCGGAAGGTAGCATTCAGACGTAGAAGGTAATATTGGAGATGCCGGTTTCATATGCTGTAGTTGCTTATATTCTCTGATGAAGTCCCGGTACATTGTTGCGAGTTTGTTGTTCTTTCCCAGGCGTTTTTCTAATTGGAGAAATTGCGAAATAGCCATTGACTTTGAATTGCCTAATTTATTTTGCAACTCAGAGCATATGGGCATTTTAACGATGTATTTGTTATTTGCGTCTCGTTGTACTGTCCTAGTGTAGTATTCTTCACACTGATTATCCTTGGGCATGTCATGGTTGCTGCTAGTTATGTCTTCGTTCTCCCAGAACTTAGTTAATTCGCTTAGGTCGACCAGTGTTATGTGACAGTTGAAAGTTTTCAGTTTGCCACGTAGGATCCAGCCTAAGTGCGTCTGTTGCGCTACAGGAGACTGCTGACTGCCTTTCAAGACTCCGTCAAGGATGATATCGGAATACACGTCTGCCCCAAGTAACAGATCTATGGGACTAGATATGTAGAATTCCGGATCTGCTAGTTTCAAGTTTTCCAGGTGTGGCCAGTTAGCCTTTTCGAACGATGAGTTGGGTAAGTTGTTGGTTAGTTTGCTTAAGATGAGTGCCTGAGTTTCGAATGCGTAGTCCGAGTGAATTGATTTACAGGTAAGCTGAAGTAGTCCTTTGCAGTTACCAGGTGCAGCTCCAACTCCCGTAATGGTTGCGTTAAGCCGTTTCCTTGGTAGTCGTAGCATTTGTGCGGCGTTCTCGGTGATCAAGTTTACTTGCGAACCTTGATCTAGTAGTGCTGGAAGCGTAATGAAATCCCCATTTGCTGACTTTATCTTAAGCTGCACAGTAGTCAACAAGACTTCCATCTCGTTAGTAGATATATGATTGGAGCTTTGTTTGTGCGTGGATGTGGTTGGTCGTTGACCTAAATTGTCGTTGGTTTTTTCCGAGTTGACAGTGTTTTTCTTGTCTGCGTTGAGCAGTAAAGTGTGATGCTTCATATTGCATTCTTTGCACGTTTTTGTTGACGCACAATCTGTATCGCCATGACTGTATAAGCAGTTTTTACACAAGTGTAATTTTGCGACCGTGTTATTTCGTTGGAATGAGTCCATATTGATGAACTTTGGACATTTCATCAATACGTGATTTCCGTCGCAGTATGGGCAGTGTCCATATGCTGTATGATAAGTTCTCTTGAAATATTTCTGCCGCTCGTTGCCATGCAGATTTGCAGAATGATGTTTGTTAAATGCTTTGGACGCAATTTGTTTCTGTTGGTTAGGTACTTCTTTTTTCGTATTTTTCATGGTTTCGTACGTCATGAACTTGTTTTCCAGGAAGTACAGTAGCTCATTCAAGTTTGGCACATCCCTAGGTTCTCGTAGTTCCTTTATGTACTCGCTGTAGGTAGTGGTATCCAGTTTCTGCGACATCAAGTGTACGATAATGGGGTCCCAAGTTGCGATGTTTAACCCAATGTTTGTTAGTCCGTTCGTACATTCGGTTATGACGTCATGCATCTTCTTGAGGTTAAAGCTGTCGGGTTGTTGAATGACAGGCAGGTTGAGCATGGTGTTCAGGAACGACGTAAATTGCAGCCTTCGATTGTCGAAACGCTGAGTCAGTATCTCCCAGCAGGACGCGTAGTTTTCTGCGCCGATACTGAGATGTTGCACCAATCTTTCAGCTTCGCCTCTCAACCTCGTTTTCAGATGCTGCATCTTTTGCGCTTTGTTTATCATCGGGTTATTGTGGATTGTTTCCACGAAAAGATCCTTGAAGGAAATCCATTGGGTATAGCTACCCGAAAATTCAGGAACCTCAATTTTTGGCGCCGACTTTTCATAGTGCACTGTCGACCAAATTTTGCTGTTTAAGTTTTTTCGTAGCTCGTCGTACTTATCCTCCATTTCGACGAACATGTTGTAGTAGTTGCCATTGGAGCCTTTGAGCAACGCTTCCAGCTCCCAGTGTTGTTTGTCGATGACGTTCCACTTCGACTTCAAAATGGAGAGATGGTCTTCTAACTCCCATTTCTCCGTGACAGTTTTTATATCAATTTTCGACATGGCGCGGTCGAGGGCTTTAAAGTTGCACTCTTGCTTGCCCAGCAATGTTTTGGTGACATCGTCAGTATCTCGATCCAGCATCCCAGTTAAGTCGAACTTCACGAACTTTTTTCCCTGTAGTTGTTCCAGTAAGTTGAGCATGTCTTCTTTCGTGGATTCGTACTGAGCTTGAGTTTTGCTGTACACGTTGTCCACGAAGTAGTTAATGTTTTTGTCTTCTAAGATTTGCTCCAAAATTGCATGTCGTTTCTCGAAGTCATTCCACGTGCTTCGAGAGATTCCAGACGTTTAGTTAAGTAATCTTCAGTTTTCCTTGAGGGGCTGTTTTTTTTATAGTTAGAGCACAGCGCTTTGATGTTTTCAAAGCAAGATTGTTGGAGTTGTAGCTTCTCCATAGTGAGTTCTCTTTTCTAGTTATCGAAAAGAAGTAAGTTTAGTTTGATGTATGTAGCTCAGTAGTCCAGCACGTAGTTGACGGTGATAGACGTATAGCTTGACGACAGTTCACGACACGAAGACCACAGTTTGCAGGCTTCTTTTTTCAAGTCTCCACGGATCCGTTCTCGTAGTTGTAGCAGAGTTGCGTAATCCTCAGCATCTTGAAATTGTCGTTTGTTTCTATTTATTGCTTTCGCACTATACGTAGGATATTATGCGCCTTCTCAATCCAACTGGGGCGACCCGCTTGTGGGAGACCAGCTGAACCGATTCGCTATCGTAAATAGAGACACTACTCACAGTAAATATCCGGCTCGAAGGACCATTTAATGTAGGGGCCAATGGTTGTAGGCACCGTACACTATCACGTAGTTGATGTTGGTTAAGTTGTGGAGTACACAGAAAGAACCACAAGTTGTATTTAGAGTTATATTGGAAAGTAAAAGTTATAGTAGTTAAAAGTGGTAGTGATTCTCTCTCTTGACAAGTGGCTAATTCCACAGTTGTTGTCTGACTCGCTCTGCCTTGCGTGAAAAGTTACTATTAAAGCGTAATATTTGTGACGCACGACTTCCAAGTAGGTTGCTGCGTTCGCAAAGTAAATGTACGGTTGATGAGACCGTACAGTAATGAATATTCAAAATAAACTAGTATTTCCGTTGTGCGCGAGCTGCGCAGTTCGCGGTTTCAGTTTCGTGTTTTTGAGAAGTATTCCTTACCCTGATAAAATTTTGAGAATCCATAGGAATCCTTAAGGACGCGTTTGCAAAATTGATAGGTACAGAATCGAACTACTACATTGACACGGGTCATACACACAAGTGTACGCACGACTAACTGCGAGAATAGTAGTCAAGTGAACACATTTCGATACTTTGAATGATTCATTTTTATTACGTATTTCTTTGAAATAAAATTATGTTAGGTACCTACAAAAAAAATATTTTTGCTCTTTATATTTTTCCGAATTACTTCCGGACTTGATGGAGTGACCTGAAGGTGTGCTTCAGTGACTGCTACTGGAACTTCTCGACGTGTTGTACTAGGTGAGGAGAGTTTGGGCTCGTTTTGTTAGTTATGATGAGACCTTACGTCCGGACCTGATGAAGTGACCTGCAGGTGTACTTTGGTGACTACTACTGGAACTCCTCGACGTGTTGTACTAAGTGAGCCAAGTTTGGGCTCGTATTGTTAGTTATGATGAGACCTTACCTTTCGACCTGATGGAGTAACCTGCAGGTGTACTTTGGTGACTACTACTGGAACTTATTGACGTGTTGTACTAGGTGAGCCGAGTTTGGGCTCGTTTTGTTAGTTATGATGAGACCTTACCTCCGGACCTGATGAAGTGACCTGCAGGTGTACTTCGGTGACTACTACTGGAACTCCTCGACGTGTTGTACTAGGTGAGCCGAGTTTGGGCTCGTTTTGTTAGTTATGATGAGACCTTACCTCCGGACCTGATGGAGTGACCTGAATGTGTACTTCGGTGAGGTACTGGAACTCCTTGACGTGTTGTTCTAGGTGAGCCGAGTTTGGGCTCGTTTTGTTAGTTATGATGAGACCTTGCTTCCGGATCTGATGGAGTGACCTGAATGTGTACTTCGGTGAGGTACTGGAACTCCTTGACGTGTTGTACTAGGTGAGCCAAGTTTGGGCTCGTATTGTTAGTCATGATGAGACCTTACCTCCGGACCTGATGGAGTGACCTGAATGTGTACTTCGGTGAGGTACTGGAACTCCTTGACGTGTTGTACTAGGTGAGCCGAGTTTGGGCTCGTATTGTTAGTTATGATGAGACGTTACCTCCGGACCTGATGGAGTTACCTGAATGTGTACTTCGGTGAGGTACTGGAACTCCTTGACGTGTTGTACTAGGTGAGCCGAGTTTGGGATCGTATTGTTAGTTATGATGAGACCTTACCTCCGGACCTGATGGAATGACCTGAAGGTGCACTTCAGTGAGCTACTGGAACTCCTTGACGTGTTGTGCTAGGTGAGCCAAGTTTGATTGACCCCAGATAGGCAAAAAATATGGAGCTCATAATAAAAAAATGATAACGTTTTTTCATAATTATGAAAGTACCTACACCTTTAGGTCACTCCATCAAGTCCGGAGGTAAGGTCTCATCATAACTAACAATACGAGCCCAAACTCGGCTCACCTAGTGCAACACGTCAAGGAGTTCCAGTACCTCACCGAAGTACACATTCAGGTCACTCCATCAGGTCCGGAGATAAGGTCTCATCATAAATAACAATACGAGCCCAAACTCAGCTCACCTAGTACAACACGTCAAGGAGTTCCAGTACCTCACCGAAGTACACATTCAGGTCACTCCATCAAGTCCGGAGGTAATGTCACATCATAACTAACAAAACGAGCCCAAACTTGGCTCACCTAGTACAACTCGTCAAGGAGTTCCAGTAGCTCGCCGAAGTACACCTTCAGGTCACTCCATCAGCTCCGGAGGTAAGGTCTCATCATAACTAGCAAAACGAGCCCAAACTTGGCTCACCTAGTGCAACACGTCAAGAAGTTCCAGTACCTCACCGAAGTACACATTCAGGTCACTCCATTAGGTCCGGAGGTAAGGTCTCATCATAAATAACAATACGAGCCCAAACTCAGCTCGCCTAGTACAACACGTCAAGAAGTTCCAGTAGCTCACCGAAGTACACCTTCAGGTCACTCCATCAGGTCCGGAGGTAAGGTCTCATCATAACTAACAATACGAGTCCAAACTCGGCTCACCTAGTACAACACGTCAAGGAGTTCCAGTACCTCACCGAAGTACACATTCAGGTCACTCCATCAAGTCCGGAGGTAATGTCACATCATAACTAACAAAACGAGCCCAAACTTAGCTCACACCTAGTACAACTCGTCAAGGAGTTCCAGTAGCTCACCGAAGTACACCTTCAGGTCACTCTATCAGCTCCGGAGGTAAGGTCTCATCATAACTAGCAAAACGAGCCCATACTCGGCTCACCTAGTACAACACGTCAAGGAGATCCAGTAGCAGTCACCGAAGTACACCTGCAGGTCACTTCATCAAGTCCGGAGGTAAGGTCTCATCATAACTAAAAAAACGAGCCCAAACTCGGCTCACCTAGTACAACACGTCAAGGAGTTCCAGTAGCTCACCGAAGTACACCTTCAGGTCATTCCATCAAGTCCGGAGGTAATGTCACATCATAACTAACAAAACGAGCCCAAACTTGGCTCACCTAGTACAACACGTCAAGGAGTTCCAGTACCTCACCGAAGTACACCTTCAGGTCACTCCATCAGCTCCGGAGGTAAGGTCTCATCATAACTAGCAAAACGAGCCCAAACTCGGCTCACCTAGTACAACACGTCAAGGAGTTCCAGTAGCTCACCGAAGTACACCTTCAGGTCATTCCATCAATTCCGGAGGTAATGTCACATCATAACTAACAAAACGAGCCCAAACTTGGCTCACCTAGTACAACACGTCAAGGAGTTCCAGTACCTCACCGAAGTACACCTTCAGGTCACTCCATCAGCTCCGGAGGTAAGGTCTCATCATAACTAGCAAAACGAGCCCAATCTCGGGTCACCTAGTACAACACGTCGAGGAGTTCTAGTAACTCATCAAAGTACACCTTCAGGTCACTCCATCAGGTCCGGAGAAAAGGTCTTATCATAATAACAAAACGAGCCCAAACTCGGCTCACCTAGTACAACACGTCAAGGAGATCCAGTAGAAAGTCACCGAAGTACACCTGCAGGTCACTTCATCAAGTCCGGAGGTAAGGTCTCATCATAACTAACAAAACGAGCCCAAACTCGGCTCACCTAGTACAACACATCAAGGAGTTCCAGTAGCAGTCACCGAAGTACACCTTCAGGTCACTCCAAGTCCAGGACGAATAGGCTTTTAGAAACCCTACTTACATACTTTTTATAGCGAAATAAAATAGAATAAAAATCTACCTCCTTGTGAAGTATCAAATTTGGTTTATCGAATATTTTGTGTTTGTACAGCGATCTTTTTCAACTCGAGGCGCTCCAAACAGGCGATACGTGTCCACTCTCGACGGGCGTCGCGCGCGGACTAGTTTCATTTGAAATACTTTGCAATAAATCAAGACGGGTATCAAAAATAAAATAACCCCTAACGCAATCGATTAAGATTCATCCAGAAGAGCATAAAATGTGAAATAATAAGTTTCGGTTTTCATTTTTTCTGCGACTATATAAAGCATTTAGATTTAAAAAAAATCCTAGCATTAAGAATTGAATATGTTTGCCAACAAATAGTATTTTTAGAAATAGTAAAATATGTTAATAATAGCACAAAAAATGTACCTAAACTCAACTCGGTATCGTTGATTTTGTGAAAAATGGCAACGACAGATCGATTTTATATTATAAAAAACTAAAATTTTCGATGATCTAGTACCTAGCATTTGAAGATGAAGAACCAATCTATACGAGGTAGTTATTAGTTATATTGGATTTTGTTTGGTTATGCCATAAAATGTACTGAAAAACAGCATAATTTTGCCTGAAATGCAAACGCGCCCTTAAATGAATTGGAAAATCCATAAGAGCACTTTAAAGATTTTGAAACTCCTTAAGAACCCCTAATACATTATGAAAACACTCCAGAGCGCTATAAGCAGTCTAAGAACCCTTAAGATCCCCTAAAACAATCTAAAAACTTATTTAAAAAACTCAAACTTTTTCTCATTAAAAAAAACATTACCCTAAAGTTTGCTTATCGTCGCCCTTGAGTTATGCTTCGCCCACTCAACCTACCACCGGAAAGCTATCGTGGCCTTATCCGGGGGCCCCTCATGGGGGAGGGGGTCAAAGGGGGAGTTTTGAAAAATGATTTTGACAAACTCTGGGCCCCTTTTTATGAATCTGAAAAAAATGTTCCAAGTCTCTTAACTTTCGAGATCCGCCTAAGGGAGGGGCAAGGGGGGCAACTTTAAAAAATTGTTTTTACTTTTCCGAGCCTCCTCTATACGAACCCGCAAAAATCCAGAACACGGGTCTCTTATTTTCCGAGATACGATAGAGAGGGGGGGGGAAGGGGTGCAAAAAGGGGAGGTTTGGCATTTTTCCCCTACTCGTGAGAGTCACTTGTTTACGAATCTGTCAAAATATACCCCCCTCCCCTCCACCATCCGGCAGAACAATTATGACAGTCAGTGGTAATCGAGCTTTATATAGTTTAAAGAATCTTCTTTGAGTAAAATTAGCAAAAAAAAATATTCAGTATTTAGAGTACTTTCCTTCCAGGTGAGGTTGAAAATTTTCAACCTGTATATACAGGGTGTAAATAACCTCATCACGAAGTCGTCAACCAAGCATTCTGTACATCAAATTATGTAACTTTACGCAAAAATTATTGCTGGGAAACGCTTTTTTTTTTTGGGGTGATAAATCATGTTTTGTGGTAAAACTCATTGTACAGTACCCGGCACGTAACTTGGCAAGAGTCGTTAGATGCGCAGAAGTCGTTTTTTAGGTCTCTTTGGCGGTGGCGCGGGACGCGGGGTATGAAGTAGCGCCGATCCAAGCGCGCGATTGGCGCGTCAGTCGACCCCTGCCTCCCGCACCGCGTCTACATTCCGTTCGCTCCCGATTACACTTGCGTGCACGAGTACCACTACTACCCTTTGTTTTTGTTACGAGTTCAGTTTTAGTTTTAAATTAAGTTTTTGTTACGAGTTATTGTTATTGTTGTTGTTTTAAATTTAGTTTTTGTTACCAGTTGTTGTTATCGTTTTAAATTTAGTTTTTGTTACGTTTTTTACAATGCCAGGACCAAATACCGTTTTACGCAGTCATGCCAGAAAAATGGTATACGATGTGTACTGTTTCATGGAGAAGAAGCTCAAATTGAAAAAGAGACGGTAAAACGGACTGCAGAAGCAACTAAAACGTCAGAAAGAACAGTAAGACGTATAGTTAAAGAAGTTAGAAACCGATAGTGACGACGAGAACCTATAATTTTTAATAATAATACTTTTTTATACATAATAAAAAAAATGCATCAGTATTATGTTTTATTTATAACACCTAATAAAAGTCACCTCTGCTTTGTTTAACTACATGATTAAAAATAAATGATGGCAATAACCAAAAATGACAATCAATAAAATTTAAGTGACCAGTTTGTTGTTCCACTAAGTGTACGATGCGCGAACTTGCCCTCACTCCGCCAAAACCTTGCCAACTTACGTGCCGGGTACTGTAACGCACTCAAAACATTGTGCTGATAGACGGATTGAATAGTACGGGGTTCGTGGAGGTGTTTAAGTAAAAATCTTACAATAAAAACTTGTATTTAAAAAATACTTGACAAAAAGTTGGAACTTTAACCCCCAATATCTCCGTAACTAGGAGGTTCTCAGGTATGGTGAAGAACAAAATGATCGCAATGGCGAGGAGAACAAGTGCTTTTCGGCTTCGTTAAAAGGTTTTTTACACTCTTTATGTTTTTATTACGTTTTTTCGTTTAACGTTTTTATTAAGTTTAGGTATACGTTTTTTAATTGAACTCATGTTTATAAATGTTTTTATAAGAGACCCTTACTTAATCAGGTCACATAAAAACCTTTTTATAACGCTTTAATTTTAATATGACTGTGATTTTGAATAAGACTATTTTGCTAGCTGGGTAACCATAACTTGAAGAAAAATTTCAATCTACATCACAGATTTTCGAAAACGTGGAACTTGTAAAGCGCCACGCGCTATGATCCTTTAGATTATTTTATTTTATTTTATTTTATTTTATTAATTTTAAGAAAACTTACAGCTAATACATTCGAGTAGACAGAAGTAATAAGTAGAAGAAAGCCAATTACAAGTTTCCACTTATATAAACTATGTATAAATTGACAAAACGGTAAACAGCGTGAGAGTTATACAAAGAAACAACTGAAGAGAATAACATTACACAAAAAAATATAGAATTTTCATCGTTTTGACATTCTTAAACTCAGAAGAGACCCTAAAAATAAAACCCAATGCTTTAGAAGCTTTCTTGACTATATTGTCAATATGCGCATCAAACAAAAGCTTCGAGTCAAAAGTTACCCCAAGATCCTTGATGACGTTGACTCTGGCAATTGAAGTATTCGATAGTTTATAATCATACATAATAGGATTTGGCTTACGAGTAAATGTACACACATAACATTTAGAAATGTTTAAATCCAACCTATTTCGATCGCAGTAATCATGGAACCGGTCCAGATCTTCCTGTAATAAGTATGCATCCTCTATTTTTGATACTTGACTCAGAATTTTCATGTCATCAGCATACAATAAAATTTTAGAGTTTAGGAAGCAACAGGCGATGTCGTTAACAAAGATATTAAATAAAAGGGGTCCTAATAAGGATCCTTGGGGAACCCCCGACGGAATGTACATCACTCTCGAGGTATAACCGTTAAGGTACTACAGTCTGGCATCTATTTTCGACATATGATACAAACCATCTGTACAAGCTACCCCTCACACCAATCCCTAACAGTTTGCGCATTAGAAGTGTATGATCTATTCGATCAAAACATTTACTGTAATCAGTGTATATAACGTCGACTTGAGACCTCTTGGACATATGCTCTGAAAGATAGTCACTACAGACCACGAGATTGGACGTGGTGGAGCGACCTTTTAAAAATCCATGTTGATGTTCGGAGAAACTTAATTTAAGAGAAGAAGAAAGTTGTACGTATACGATTTTCTCCATAATTTTAGCGAACACGCAGAGTTTGGAGATCGGTCTATAATTTATAACATTGTCCTTAGGTCCTTTTTTATGAATCGGCGTTATATACGCTGACTTCCAGATTGTAGGCACCACTCCCAAGTCAAATGACCGTTTGAATAATATTGTTAATGGGATGGATAGACACCTGGCGCATTTGGTTATAAAAATTGGTGAAATATTATCCGGACCAGCGGATTTATTGATATCCACTTGCTTTAGCAAGCGAAATACCTCCTCCTCTCGCACATCAATAGAGCAGATGTCTGATACGAGACCAGTAGACTGATCCACTTTCGCAGAGGCTAAGAATTCATTCGCGTCGCGTCGCTCTTGGAAGTTTGAAAAGAAATAGTCGCCAAACATATTACAGATTTCCTCCCCGTGACCAGACGACACTTCACCAAATTTTAATACTGATGGGTAACAGTTGGTATGTTGTTTAGATTTAACATATTGCCAAAAAGCCCTGGGATTTTTAGAAATGGCCAATTCAATTTTTGCTATATAGTCGTCAAACATTTCCTTCTCCAGATCTTTAGCCCGTTGGCGTAAGGTAACAAAAGATTGATAGTCCGAGAGATTTCCATAGATTTTAAATTTTGAATGAAATTTTGATTTTTCTTTAATTATTTTAATAAGAGGGCTTTTGTACCAAGGAGGATACTTAGCCTTTGGAGCGATAGTTTTAGATGGAATATGTGTATTATGAAGCAAGTTTATAGTGTGATAAAAGAAATTAACAGCTTCTTCAAGAGGCCTACAATTTAGCTCAAATGGTATATGGTAGATATCAGTAATGAACGTTAACGTGTAACCGGGATGTCACTCCAGGCGGGCTGCTGGTGGCGCGCGCAGACGCTGGAGTTCCACTCGCGCGCGCGCACCGTGCCGCGCGCGAGTGGACCTCGTATGACTCTTTAGATAGCAGTACTGAACGTTAACGTGTAACCGGGATGTCACTCCAGGCGGGCTGCTGGTGGCGCGCGCAGACGCTGGAGTTCCACTCGCGCGCGCGCACCGTGCCGCGCGCGAGTGGACCTCGTATGACTCTTTAGATAGCAGTACTGAACGTTAACGTGTAACCGGGATGTCACTCCAGGCGGGCTGCTGGTGGCGCGCGCAGACGCTGGAGTTCCACTCGCGCGCGCGCACCGTGCCGCGCGCGAGTGGACCTCGTATGACTCTTTAGATAGCAGTACTGAACGTTAACGTGTAACCGGGATGTCACTCCAGGCGGGCTGCTGGTGGCGCGCGCAGACGCTGGAGTTCCACTCGCGCGCGCGCACCGTGCCGCGCGCGAGTGGACCTCGTATGACTCTTTAGATAGCAGTACTGAACGTTAACGTGTAACCGGGATGTCACTCCAGGCGGGCTGCTGGTGGCGCGCGCAGACGCTGGAGTTCCACTCGCGCGCGCGCCCCGTGCCGCGCGCGAGTGGACCTCGTATGACTCTTTAGATAGCAGTACTGAACGTTAACGTGTAACCGGGATGTCACTCCAGGCGGGCTGCTGGTGGCGCGCGCAGACGCTGGAGTTCCACTCGCGCGCGCGCACCGTGCCGCGCGCGAGTGGACCTCGTATGACTCTTTAGATAGCAGTACTGAACGTTAACGTGTAACCGGGATGTCACTCCAGGCGGGCTGCTGGTGGCGCGCGCAGACGCTGGAGTTCCACTCGCGCGCGCGCACCGTGCCGCGCGCGAGTGGACCTCGTATGACTCTTTAGATAGCAGTACTGAACGTTAACGTGTAACCGGGATGTCACTCCAGGCGGGCTGCTGGTGGCGCGCGCAGACGCTGGAGTTCCACTCGCGCGCGCGCACCGTGCCGCGCGCGAGTGGACCTCGTATGACTCTTTAGATAGCAGTACTGAACGTTAACGTGTAACCGGGATGTCACTCCAGGCGGGCTGCTGGTGGCGCGCGCAGACGCTGGAGTTCCACTCGCGCGCGCGCACCGTGCCGCGCGCGAGTGGACCTCGTATGACTCTTTAGATAGCAGTACTGAACGTTAACGTGTAACCGGGATGTCACTCCAGGCGGGCTGCTGGTGGCGCGCGCAGACGCTGGAGTTCCACTCGCGCGCGCGCACCGTGCCGCGCGCGAGTGGACCTCGTATGACTCTTTAGATAGCAGTACTGAACGTTAACGTGTAACCGGGATGTCACTCCAGGCGGGCTGCTGGTGGCGCGCGCAGACGCTGGAGTTCCACTCGCGCGCGCGCACCGTGCCGCGCGCGAGTGGACCTCGTATGACTCTTTAGATAGCAGTACTGAACGTTAACGTGTAACCGGGATGTCACTCCAGGCGGGCTGCTGGTGGCGCGCGCAGACGCTGGAGTTCCACTCGCGCGCGCGCACCGTGCCGCGCGCGAGTGGACCTCGTATGACTCTTTAGATAGCAGTACTGAACGTTAACGTGTAACCGGGATATCACTCCAGGCGGGCTGCTGGTGGCGCGCGCAGACGCTGGAGTTCCACTCGCGCGCGCGCACCGTGCCGCGCGCGAGTGGACCTCGTATGACTCTTTAGATAGCAGTACTGAACGTTAACGTGTAACCGGGATATCACTCCAGGCGGGCTGCTGGTGGCGCGCGCAGACGCTGGAGTTCCACTCGCGCGCGCGTACCGTGCCGCGCGCGAGTGGACCTCGTATGACTCTTTAGATAGCAGTACTGAACGTTAACGTGTAACCGGGATATCACTCCAGGCGGGCTGCTGGTGGCGCGCGCAGAGGCTGGAGTTCCACTCGCGCGCGCGCACCGTGCCGCGCGCGAGTGGACCTCGTATGACTCTTTAGATAGCAGTACTGAACGTTAACGTGTAACCGGGATATCACTCCAGGCGGGCTGCTGGTGGCGCGCGCAGACGCTGGAGTTCCACTCGCGCGCGCGCACCGTGCCGCGCGCGAGTGGACCTCGTATGACTCTTTAGATAGCAGTACTGAACGTTAACGTGTAACCGGGATATCACTCCAGGCGGGCTGCTGGTGGCGCGCGCAGACGCTGGAGTTCCACTCGCGCGCGCGTACCGTGCCGCGCGCGAGTGGACCTCGTATGACTCTTTAGATAGCAGTACTGAACGTTAACGTGTAACCGGGATATCACTCCAGGCGGGCTGCTGGTGGCGCGCGCAGAGGCTGGAGTTCCACTCGCGCGCGCGCACCGTGCCGCGCGCGAGTGGACCTCGTATGACTCTTTAGATAGCAGTACTGAACGTTAACGTGTAACCGGGATATCACTCCAGGCGGGCTGCTGGTGGCGCGCGCAGACGCTGGAGTTCCACTCGCGCGCGCGCACCGTGCCGCGCACCGTGCCGCGTGCGAGTGGACCTCGTATGACTCTTTAGATAGCAGTACTGAACGTTAACGTGTAACCGGGATATCACTCCAGGCGGGCTGCTGGTGGCGCGCGCAGACGCTGGAGTTCCACTCGCGCGCGCGCACCGTGCCGCGCGCGAGTGGACCTCGTATGACTCTTTAGATAGCAGTACTGAACGTTAACGTGTAACCGGGATATCACTCCAGGCGGGCTGCTGGTGGCGCGCGCAGACGCTGGAGTTCCACTCGCGCGCGCGTACCGTGCCGCGCGCGAGTGGACCTCGTATGACTCTTTAGATAGCAGTACTGAACGTTAACGTGTAACCGGGATATCACTCCAGGCGGGCTGCTGGTGGCGCGCGCAGAGGCTGGAGTTCCACTCGCGCGCGCGCACCGTGCCGCGCGCGAGTGGACCTCGTATGACTCTTTAGATAGCAGTACTGAACGTTAACGTGTAACCGGGATATCACTCCAGGCGGGCTGCTGGTGGCGCGCGCAGACGCTGGAGTTCCACTCGCGCGCGCGCACCGTGCCGCGCACCGTGCCGCGTGCGAGTGGACCTCGTATGACTCTTTAGATAGCAGTACTGAACGTTAACGTGTAACCGGGATATCACTCCAGGCGGGCTGCTGGTGGCGCGCGCAGACGCTGGAGTTCCACTCGCGCGCGCGCACCGTGCCGCGCGCGAGTGGACCTCGTATGACTCTTTAGATAGCAGTACTGAACGTTAACGTGTAACCGGGATATCACTCCAGGCGGGCTGCTGGTGGCGCGCGCAGACGCTGGAGTTCCACTCGCGCGCGCGCACCGTGCCGCGCGCGAGTGGACCTCGTATGACTCTTTAGATAGCAGTACTGAACGTTAACGTGTAACCGGGATATCACTCCAGGCGGGCTGCTGGTGGCGCGCGCAGACGCTGGAGTTCCACTCGCGCGCGCGCACCGTGCCGCGCGCGAGTGGACCTCGTATGACTCTTTAGATAGCAGTACTGAACGTTAACGTGTAACCGGGATATCACTCCAGGCGGGCTGCTGGTGGCGCGCGCAGACGCTGGAGTTCCACTCGCGCGCGCGCACCGTGCCGCGCGCGAGTGGACCTCGTATGACTCTTTAGATAGCAGTACTGAACGTTAACGTGTAACCGGGATATCACTCCAGGCGGGCTGCTGGTGGCGCGCGCAGACGCTGGAGTTCCACTCGCGCGCGCGCACCGTGCCGCGCACCGTGCCGCGCGCGAGTGGACCTCGTATGACTCTTTAGATAGCAGTACTGAACGTTAACGTGTAACCGGGATATCACTCCAGGCGGGCTGCTGGTGGCGCGCGCAGACGCTGGAGTTCCACTCGCGCGCGCGCACCGTGCCGCGCGCGAGTGGACCTCGTATGACTCTTTAGATAGCAGTACTGAACGTTAACGTGTAACCGGGATATCACTCCAGGCGGGCTGCTGGTGGCGCGCGCAGACGCTGGAGTTCCACTCGCGCGCGCGCACCGTGCCGCGCGCGAGTGGACCTCGTATGACTCTTTAGATAGCAGTACTGAACGTTAACGTGTAACCGGGATATCACTCCAGGCGGGCTGCTGGTGGCGCGCGCAGACGCTGGAGTTCCACTCGCGCGCGCGCACCGTGCCGCGCGCGAGTGGACCTCGTATGACTCTTTAGATAGCAGTACTGAACGTTAACGTGTAACCGGGATATCACTCCAGGCGGGCTGCTGGTGGCGCGCGCAGACGCTGGAGTTCCACTCGCGCGCGCGCACCGTGCCGCGCGCGAGTGGACCTCGTATGACTCTTTAGATAGCAGTACTGAACGTTAACGTGTAACCGGGATGTCACTCCAGGCGGGCTGCTGGTGGCGCGCGCAGACGCTGGAGTTCCACTCGCGCGCGCGCACCGTGCCGCGCACCGTGCCGCGCGCGAGTGGACCTCGTATGACTCTTTAGATAGCAGTACTGAACGTTAACGTGTAACCGGGATATCACTCCAGGCGGGCTGCTGGTGGCGCGCGCAGACGCTGGAGTTCCACTCGCGCGCGCGCACCGTGCCGCGCGCGAGTGGACCTCGTATGACTCTTTAGATAGCAGTACTGAACGTTAACGTGTAACCGGGATATCACTCCAGGCGGGCTGCTGGTGGCGCGCGCAGACGCTGGAGTTCCACTCGCGCGCGCGCACCGTGCCGCGCGCGAGTGGACCTCGTATGACTCTTTAGATAGCAGTACTGAACGTTAACGTGTAACCGGGATATCACTCCAGGCGGGCTGCTGGTGGCGCGCGCAGACGCTGGAGTTCCACTCGCGCGCGCGCACCGTGCCGCGCGCGAGTGGACCTCGTATGACTCTTTAGATAGCAGTACTGAACGTTAACGTGTAACCGGGATATCACTCCAGGCGGGCTGCTGGTGGCGCGCGCAGACGCTGGAGTTCCACTCGCGCGCGCGCACCGTGCCGCGCGCGAGTGGACCTCGTATGACTCTTTAGATAGCAGTACTGAACGTTAACGTGTAACCGGGATATCACTCCAGGCGGGCTGCTGGTGGCGCGCGCAGACGCTGGAGTTCCACTCGCGCGCGCGCACCGTGCCGCGCACCGTGCCGCGCGCGAGTGGACCTCGTATGACTCTTTAGATAGCAGTACTGAACGTTAACGTGTAACCGGGATATCACTCCAGGCGGGCTGCTGGTGGCGCGCGCAGACGCTGGAGTTCCACTCGCGCGCGCGCACCGTGCCGCGCGCGAGTGGACCTCGTATGACTCTGTAGATAGCAGTACTGAACGTTAACGTGTAACCGGGATATCACTCCAGGCGGGCTGCTGGTGGCGCGCGCAGACGCTGGAGTTCCACTCGCGCGCGCGCACCGTGCCGCGCGCGAGTGGACCTCGTATGACTCTTTAGATAGCAGTACTGAACGTTAACGTGTAACCGGGATATCACTCCAGGCGGGCTGCTGGTGGCGCGCGCAGACGCTGGAGTTCCACTCGCGCGCGCGCACCGTGCCGCGCGCGAGGGGACCTCGTATGACTCTTTAGATAGCAGTACTGAACGTTAACGTGTAACCGGGATATCACTCCAGGCGGGCTGCTGGTGGCGCGCGCAGACGCTGGAGTTCCACTCGCGCGCGCGCACCGTGCCGCGCGCGAGTGGACCTCGTATGACTCTTTAGATAGCAGTACTGAACGTTAACGTGTAACCGGGATATCACTCCAGGCGGGCTGCTGGTGGCGCGCGCAGACGCTGGAGTTCCACTCGCGCGCGCGCACCGTGCCGCGCGCGAGTGGACCTCGTATGACTCTTTAGATAGCAGTACTGAACGTTAACGTGTAACCGGGATGTCACTCCAGGCGGGCTGCTGGTGGCGCGCGCAGACGCTGGAGTTCCACTCGCGCGCGCGCACCGTGCCGCGCGCGAGTGGACCTCGTATGACTCTTTAGATAGCAGTACTGAACGTTAACGTGTAACCGGGATGTCACTCCAGGCGGGCTGCTGGTGGCGCGCGCAGACGCTGGAGTTCCACTCGCGCGCGCGCACCGTGCCGCGCGCGAGTGGACCTCGTATGACTCTTTAGATAGCAGTACTGAACGTTAACGTGTAACCGGGATGTCACTCCAGGCGGGCTGCTGGTGGCGCGCGCAGACGCTGGAGTTCCACTCGCGCGCGCGCACCGTGCCGCGCGCGAGTGGACCTCGTATGACTCTTTAGATAGCAGTACTGAACGTTAACGTGTAACCGGGATGTCACTCCAGGCGGGCTGCTGGTGGCGCGCGCAGACGCTGGAGTTCCACTCGCGCGCGCGCACCGTGCCGCGCGCGAGTGGACCTCGTATGACTCTTTAGATAGCAGTACTGAACGTTAACGTGTAACCGGGATATCACTCCAGGCGGGCTGCTGGTGGCGCGCGCAGACGCTGGAGTTCCACTCGCGCGCGCGCACCGTGCCGCGCGCGAGTGGACCTCGTATGACTCTTTAGATAGCAGTACTGAACGTTAACGTGTAACCGGGATATCACTCCAGGCGGGCTGCTGGTGGCGCGCGCAGACGCTGGAGTTCCACTCGCGCGCGCGTACCGTGCCGCGCGCGAGTGGACCTCGTATGACTCTTTAGATAGCAGTACTGAACGTTAACGTGTAACCGGGATATCACTCCAGGCGGGCTGCTGGTGGCGCGCGCAGAGGCTGGAGTTCCACTCGCGCGCGCGCACCGTGCCGCGCGCGAGTGGACCTCGTATGACTCTTTAGATAGCAGTACTGAACGTTAACGTGTAACCGGGATATCACTCCAGGCGGGCTGCTGGTGGCGCGCGCAGACGCTGGAGTTCCACTCGCGCGCGCGCACCGTGCCGCGCACCGTGCCGCGTGCGAGTGGACCTCGTATGACTCTTTAGATAGCAGTACTGAACGTTAACGTGTAACCGGGATATCACTCCAGGCGGGCTGCTGGTGGCGCGCGCAGACGCTGGAGTTCCACTCGCGCGCGCGCACCGTGCCGCGCGCGAGTGGACCTCGTATGACTCTTTAGATAGCAGTACTGAACGTTAACGTGTAACCGGGATATCACTCCAGGCGGGCTGCTGGTGGCGCGCGCAGACGCTGGAGTTCCACTCGCGCGCGCGCACCGTGCCGCGCGCGAGTGGACCTCGTATGACTCTTTAGATAGCAGTACTGAACGTTAACGTGTAACCGGGATATCACTCCAGGCGGGCTGCTGGTGGCGCGCGCAGACGCTGGAGTTCCACTCGCGCGCGCGCACCGTGCCGCGCGCGAGTGGACCTCGTATGACTCTTTAGATAGCAGTACTGAACGTTAACGTGTAACCGGGATATCACTCCAGGCGGGCTGCTGGTGGCGCGCGCAGACGCTGGAGTTCCACTCGCGCGCGCGCACCGTGCCGCGCGCGAGTGGACCTCGTATGACTCTTTAGATAGCAGTACTGAACGTTAACGTGTAACCGGGATATCACTCCAGGCGGGCTGCTGGTGGCGCGCGCAGACGCTGGAGTTCCACTCGCGCGCGCGCACCGTGCCGCGCACCGTGCCGCGCGCGAGTGGACCTCGTATGACTCTTTAGATAGCAGTACTGAACGTTAACGTGTAACCGGGATATCACTCCAGGCGGGCTGCTGGTGGCGCGCGCAGACGCTGGAGTTCCACTCGCGCGCGCGCACCGTGCCGCGCGCGAGTGGACCTCGTATGACTCTTTAGATAGCAGTACTGAACGTTAACGTGTAACCGGGATGTCACTCCAGGCGGGCTGCTGGTGGCGCGCGCAGACGCTGGAGTTCCACTCGCGCGCGCGCACCGTGCCGCGCGCGAGTGGACCTCGTATGACTCTTTAGATAGCAGTACTGAACGTTAACGTGTAACCGGGATGTCACTCCAGGCGGGCTGCTGGTGGCGCGCGCAGACGCTGGAGTTCCACTCGCGCGCGCGCACCGTGCCGCGCGCGAGTGGACCTCGTATGACTCTTTAGATAGCAGTACTGAACGTTAACGTGTAACCGGGATATCACTCCAGGCGGGCTGCTGGTGGCGCGCGCAGACGCTGGAGTTCCACTCGCGCGCGCGCACCGTGCCGCGCGCGAGTGGACCTCGTATGACTCTTTAGATAGCAGTACTGAACGTTAACGTGTAACCGGGATATCACTCCAGGCGGGCTGCTGGTGGCGCGCGCAGACGCTGGAGTTCCACTCGCGCGCGCGTACCGTGCCGCGCGCGAGTGGACCTCGTATGACTCTTTAGATAGCAGTACTGAACGTTAACGTGTAACCGGGATATCACTCCAGGCGGGCTGCTGGTGGCGCGCGCAGAGGCTGGAGTTCCACTCGCGCGCGCGCACCGTGCCGCGCGCGAGTGGACCTCGTATGACTCTTTAGATAGCAGTACTGAACGTTAACGTGTAACCGGGATATCACTCCAGGCGGGCTGCTGGTGGCGCGCGCAGACGCTGGAGTTCCACTCGCGCGCGCGCACCGTGCCGCGCACCGTGCCGCGTGCGAGTGGACCTCGTATGACTCTTTAGATAGCAGTACTGAACGTTAACGTGTAACCGGGATATCACTCCAGGCGGGCTGCTGGTGGCGCGCGCAGACGCTGGAGTTCCACTCGCGCGCGCGCACCGTGCCGCGCGCGAGTGGACCTCGTATGACTCTTTAGATAGCAGTACTGAACGTTAACGTGTAACCGGGATATCACTCCAGGCGGGCTGCTGGTGGCGCGCGCAGACGCTGGAGTTCCACTCGCGCGCGCGCACCGTGCCGCGCGCGAGTGGACCTCGTATGACTCTTTAGATAGCAGTACTGAACGTTAACGTGTAACCGGGATATCACTCCAGGCGGGCTGCTGGTGGCGCGCGCAGACGCTGGAGTTCCACTCGCGCGCGCGCACCGTGCCGCGCGCGAGTGGACCTCGTATGACTCTTTAGATAGCAGTACTGAACGTTAACGTGTAACCGGGATATCACTCCAGGCGGGCTGCTGGTGGCGCGCGCAGACGCTGGAGTTCCACTCGCGCGCGCGCACCGTGCCGCGCGCGAGTGGACCTCGTATGACTCTTTAGATAGCAGTACTGAACGTTAACGTGTAACCGGGATATCACTCCAGGCGGGCTGCTGGTGGCGCGCGCAGACGCTGGAGTTCCACTCGCGCGCGCGCACCGTGCCGCGCGCGAGGGGACCTCGTATGACTCTTTAGATAGCAGTACTGAACGTTAACGTGTAACCGGGATATCACTCCAGGCGGGCTGCTGGTGGCGCGCGCAGACGCTGGAGTTCCACTCGCGCGCGCGCACCGTGCCGCGCGCGAGTGGACCTCGTATGACTCTTTAGATAGCAGTACTGAACGTTAACGTGTAACCGGGATATCACTCCAGGCGGGCTGCTGGTGGCGCGCGCAGACGCTGGAGTTCCACTCGCGCGCGCGCACCGTGCCGCGCGCGAGTGGACCTCGTATGACTCTTTAGATAGCAGTACTGAACGTTAACGTGTAACCGGGATATCACTCCAGGCGGGCTGCTGGTGGCGCGCGCAGACGCTGGAGTTCCACTCGCGCGCGCGCACCGTGCCGCGCGCGAGTGGACCTCGTATGACTCTTTAGATAGCAGTACTGAACGTTAACGTGTAACCGGGATATCACTCCAGGCGGGCTGCTGGTGGCGCGCGCAGACGCTGGAGTTCCACTCGCGCGCGCGCACCGTGCCGCGCGCGAGTGGACCTCGTATGACTCTTTAGATAGCAGTACTGAACGTTAACGTGTAACCGGGATGTCACTCCAGGCGGGCTGCTGGTGGCGCGCGCAGACGCTGGAGTTCCACTCGCGCGCGCGCACCGTGCCGCGCACCGTGCCGCGCGCGAGTGGACCTCGTATGACTCTTTAGATAGCAGTACTGAACGTTAACGTGTAACCGGGATATCACTCCAGGCGGGCTGCTGGTGGCGCGCGCAGACGCTGGAGTTCCACTCGCGCGCGCGCACCGTGCCGCGCACCGTGCCGCGCGCGAGTGGACCTCGTATGACTCTTTAGATAGCAGTACTGAACGTTAACGTGTAACCGGGATATCACTCCAGGCGGGCTGCTGGTGGCGCGCGCAGACGCTGGAGTTCCACTCGCGCGCGCGCACCGTGCCGCGCGCGAGTGGACCTCGTATGACTCTTTAGATAGCAGTACTGAACGTTAACGTGTAACCGGGATATCACTCCAGGCGGGCTGCTGGTGGCGCGCGCAGACGCTGGAGTTCCACTCGCGCGCGCGCACCGTGCCGCGCGCGAGTGGACCTCGTATGACTCTTTAGATAGCAGTACTGAACGTTAACGTGTAACCGGGATATCACTCCAGGCGGGCTGCTGGTGGCGCGCGCAGACGCTGGAGTTCCACTCGCGCGCGCGCACCGTGCCGCGCGCGAGTGGACCTCGTATGACTCTTTAGATAGCAGTACTGAACGTTAACGTGTAACCGGGATATCACTCCAGGCGGGCTGCTGGTGGCGCGCGCAGACGCTGGAGTTCCACTCGCGCGCGCGCACCGTGCCGCGCGCGAGTGGACCTCGTATGACTCTTTAGATAGCAGTACTGAACGTTAACGTGTAACCGGGATATCACTCCAGGCGGGCTGCTGGTGGCGCGCGCAGACGCTGGAGTTCCACTCGCGCGCGCGCACCGTGCCGCGCACCGTGCCGCGCGCGAGTGGACCTCGTATGACTCTTTAGATAGCAGTACTGAACGTTAACGTGTAACCGGGATATCACTCCAGGCGGGCTGCTGGTGGCGCGCGCAGACGCTGGAGTTCCACTCGCGCGCGCGCACCGTGCCGCGCGCGAGTGGACCTCGTATGACTCTTTAGATAGCAGTACTGAACGTTAACGTGTAACCGGGATATCACTCCAGGCGGGCTGCTGGTGGCGCGCGCAGACGCTGGAGTTCCACTCGCGCGCGCGCACCGTGCCGCGCGCGAGTGGACCTCGTATGACTCTTTAGATAGCAGTACTGAACGTTAACGTGTAACCGGGATATCACTCCAGGCGGGCTGCTGGTGGCGCGCGCAGACGCTGGAGTTCCACTCGCGCGCGCGCACCGTGCCGCGCGCGAGGGGACCTCGTATGACTCTTTAGATAGCAGTACTGAACGTTAACGTGTAACCGGGATATCACTCCAGGCGGGCTGCTGGTGGCGCGCGCAGACGCTGGAGTTCCACTCGCGCGCGCGCACCGTGCCGCGCGCGAGTGGACCTCGTATGACTCTTTAGATAGCAGTACTGAACGTTAACGTGTAACCGGGATATCACTCCAGGCGGGCTGCTGGTGGCGCGCGCAGACGCTGGAGTTCCACTCGCGCGCGCGCACCGTGCCGCGCGCGAGTGGACCTCGTATGACTCTTTAGATAGCAGTACTGAACGTTAACGTGTAACCGGGATGTCACTCCAGGCGGGCTGCTGGTGGCGCGCGCAGACGCTGGAGTTCCACTCGCGCGCGCGCACCGTGCCGCGCGCGAGTGGACCTCGTATGACTCTTTAGATAGCAGTACTGAACGTTAACGTGTAACCGGGATGTCACTCCAGGCGGGCTGCTGGTGGCGCGCGCAGACGCTGGAGTTCCACTCGCGCGCGCGCACCGTGCCGCGCGCGAGTGGACCTCGTATGACTCTTTAGATAGCAGTACTGAACGTTAACGTGTAACCGGGATGTCACTCCAGGCGGGCTGCTGGTGGCGCGCGCAGACGCTGGAGTTCCACTCGCGCGCGCGCACCGTGCCGCGCGCGAGTGGACCTCGTATGACTCTTTAGATAGCAGTACTGAACGTTAACGTGTAACCGGGATGTCACTCCAGGCGGGCTGCTGGTGGCGCGCGCAGACGCTGGAGTTCCACTCGCGCGCGCGCACCGTGCCGCGCGCGAGTGGACCTCGTATGACTCTTTAGATAGCAGTACTGAACGTTAACGTGTAACCGGGATATCACTCCAGGCGGGCTGCTGGTGGCGCGCGCAGACGCTGGAGTTCCACTCGCGCGCGCGCACCGTGCCGCGCGCGAGTGGACCTCGTATGACTCTTTAGATAGCAGTACTGAACGTTAACGTGTAACCGGGATATCACTCCAGGCGGGCTGCTGGTGGCGCGCGCAGACGCTGGAGTTCCACTCGCGCGCGCGTACCGTGCCGCGCGCGAGTGGACCTCGTATGACTCTTTAGATAGCAGTACTGAACGTTAACGTGTAACCGGGATATCACTCCAGGCGGGCTGCTGGTGGCGCGCGCAGAGGCTGGAGTTCCACTCGCGCGCGCGCACCGTGCCGCGCGCGAGTGGACCTCGTATGACTCTTTAGATAGCAGTACTGAACGTTAACGTGTAACCGGGATATCACTCCAGGCGGGCTGCTGGTGGCGCGCGCAGACGCTGGAGTTCCACTCGCGCGCGCGCACCGTGCCGCGCACCGTGCCGCGTGCGAGTGGACCTCGTATGACTCTTTAGATAGCAGTACTGAACGTTAACGTGTAACCGGGATATCACTCCAGGCGGGCTGCTGGTGGCGCGCGCAGACGCTGGAGTTCCACTCGCGCGCGCGCACCGTGCCGCGCGCGAGTGGACCTCGTATGACTCTTTAGATAGCAGTACTGAACGTTAACGTGTAACCGGGATATCACTCCAGGCGGGCTGCTGGTGGCGCGCGCAGACGCTGGAGTTCCACTCGCGCGCGCGCACCGTGCCGCGCGCGAGTGGACCTCGTATGACTCTTTAGATAGCAGTACTGAACGTTAACGTGTAACCGGGATATCACTCCAGGCGGGCTGCTGGTGGCGCGCGCAGACGCTGGAGTTCCACTCGCGCGCGCGCACCGTGCCGCGCGCGAGTGGACCTCGTATGACTCTTTAGATAGCAGTACTGAACGTTAACGTGTAACCGGGATATCACTCCAGGCGGGCTGCTGGTGGCGCGCGCAGACGCTGGAGTTCCACTCGCGCGCGCGCACCGTGCCGCGCGCGAGTGGACCTCGTATGACTCTTTAGATAGCAGTACTGAACGTTAACGTGTAACCGGGATATCACTCCAGGCGGGCTGCTGGTGGCGCGCGCAGACGCTGGAGTTCCACTCGCGCGCGCGCACCGTGCCGCGCGCGAGGGGACCTCGTATGACTCTTTAGATAGCAGTACTGAACGTTAACGTGTAACCGGGATATCACTCCAGGCGGGCTGCTGGTGGCGCGCGCAGACGCTGGAGTTCCACTCGCGCGCGCGCACCGTGCCGCGCGCGAGTGGACCTCGTATGACTCTTTAGATAGCAGTACTGAACGTTAACGTGTAACCGGGATGTCACTCCAGGCGGGCTGCTGGTGGCGCGCGCAGACGCTGGAGTTCCACTCGCGCGCGCGCACCGTGCCGCGCGCGAGTGTACCTCGTATGACTCTTTAGATAGCAGTACTGAACGTTAACGTGTAACCGGGATGTCACTCCAGGCGGGCTGCTGGTGGCGCGCGCAGACGCTGGAGTTCCACTCGCGCGCGCGCACCGTGCCGCGCGCGAGTGGACCTCGTATGACTCTTTAGATAGCAGTACTGAACGTTAACGTGTAACCGGGATGTCACTCCAGGCGGGCTGCTGGTGGCGCGCGCAGACGCTGGAGTTCCACTCGCGCGCGCGCACCGTGCCGCGCGCGAGTGGACCTCGTATGACTCTTTAGATAGCAGTACTGAACGTTAACGTGTAACCGGGATGTCACTCCAGGCGGGCTGCTGGTGGCGCGCGCAGACGCTGGAGTTCCACTCGCGCGCGCGCACCGTGCCGCGCGCGAGTGGACCTCGTATGACTCTTTAGATAGCAGTACTGAACGTTAACGTGTAACCGGGATGTCACTCCAGGCGGGCTGCTGGTGGCGCGCGCAGACGCTGGAGTTCCACTCGCGCGCGCGCACCGTGCCGCGCGCGAGTGGACCTCGTATGACTCTTTAGATAGCAGTACTGAACGTTAACGTGTAACCGGGATGTCACTCCAGGCGGGCTGCTGGTGGCGCGCGCAGACGCTGGAGTTCCACTCGCGCGCGCGCACCGTGCCGCGCGCGAGTGGACCTCGTATGACTCTTTAGATAGCAGTACTGAACGTTAACGTGTAACCGGGATGTCACTCCAGGCGGGCTGCTGGTGGCGCGCGCAGACGCTGGAGTTCCACTCGCGCGCGCGCACCGTGCCGCGCGCGAGTGGACCTCGTATGACTCTTTAGATAGCAGTACTGAACGTTAACGTGTAACCGGGATGTCACTCCAGGCGGGCTGCTGGTGGCGCGCGCAGACGCTGGAGTTCCACTCGCGCGCGCGCACCGTGCCGCGCGCGAGTGGACCTCGTATGACTCTTTAGATAGCAGTACTGAACGTTAACGTGTAACCGGGATGTCACTCCAGGCGGGCTGCTGGTGGCGCGCGCAGACGCTGGAGTTCCACTCGCGCGCGCGCACCGTGCCGCGCGCGAGTGGACCTCGTATGACTCTTTAGATAGCAGTACTGAACGTTAACGTGTAACCGGGATGTCACTCCAGGCGGGCTGCTGGTGGCGCGCGCAGACGCTGGAGTTCCACTCGCGCGCGCGCACCGTGCCGCGCGCGAGTGGACCTCGTATGACTCTTTAGATAGCAGTACTGAACGTTAACGTGTAACCGGGATGTCACTCCAGGCGGGCTGCTGGTGGCGCGCGCAGACGCTGGAGTTCCACTCGCGCGCGCGCACCGTGCCGCGCGCGAGTGGACCTCGTATGACTCTTTAGATAGCAGTACTGAACGTTAACGTGTAACCGGGATGTCACTCCAGGCGGGCTGCTGGTGGCGCGCGCAGACGCTGGAGTTCCACTCGCGCGCGCGCACCGTGCCGCGCGCGAGTGGACCTCGTATGACTCTTTAGATAGCAGTACTGAACGTTAACGTGTAACCGGGATGTCACTCCAGGCGGGCTGCTGGTGGCGCGCGCAGACGCTGGAGTTCCACTCGCGCGCGCGCACCGTGCCGCGCGCGAGTGGACCTCGTATGACTCTTTAGATAGCAGTACTGAACGTTAACGTGTAACCGGGATGTCACTCCAGGCGGGCTGCTGGTGGCGCGCGCAGACGCTGGAGTTCCACTCGCGCGCGCGCACCGTGCCGCGCGCGAGTGGACCTCGTATGACTCTTTAGATAGCAGTACTGAACGTTAACGTGTAACCGGGATGTCACTCCAGGCGGGCTGCTGGTGGCGCGCGCAGACGCTGGAGTTCCACTCGCGCGCGCGCACCGTGCCGCGCGCGAGTGGACCTCGTATGACTCTTTAGATAGCAGTACTGAACGTTAACGTGTAACCGGGATGTCACTCCAGGCGGGCTGCTGGTGGCGCGCGCAGACGCTGGAGTTCCACTCGCGCGCGCGCACCGTGCCGCGCGCGAGTGGACCTCGTATGACTCTTTAGATAGCAGTACTGAACGTTAACGTGTAACCGGGATGTCACTCCAGGCGGGCTGCTGGTGGCGCGCGCAGACGCTGGAGTTCCACTCGCGCGCGCGCACCGTGCCGCGCGCGAGTGGACCTCGTATGACTCTTTAGATAGCAGTACTGAACGTTAACGTGTAACCGGGATGTCACTCCAGGCGGGCTGCTGGTGGCGCGCGCAGACGCTGGAGTTCCACTCGCGCGCGCGCACCGTGCCGCGCGCGAGTGGACCTCGTATGACTCTTTAGATAGCAGTACTGAACGTTAACGTGTAACCGGGATGTCACTCCAGGCGGGCTGCTGGTGGCGCGCGCAGACGCTGGAGTTCCACTCGCGCGCGCGCACCGTGCCGCGCGCGAGTGGACCTCGTATGACTCTTTAGATAGCAGTACTGAACGTTAACGTGTAACCGGGATGTCACTCCAGGCGGGCTGCTGGTGGCGCGCGCAGACGCTGGAGTTCCACTCGCGCGCGCGCACCGTGCCGCGCGCGAGTGGACCTCGTATGACTCTTTAGATAGCAGTACTGAACGTTAACGTGTAACCGGGATGTCACTCCAGGCGGGCTGCTGGTGGCGCGCGCAGACGCTGGAGTTCCACTCGCGCGCGCGCACCGTGCCGCGCGCGAGTGGACCTCGTATGACTCTTTAGATAGCAGTACTGAACGTTAACGTGTAACCGGGATGTCACTCCAGGCGGGCTGCTGGTGGCGCGCGCAGACGCTGGAGTTCCACTCGCGCGCGCGCACCGTGCCGCGCGCGAGTGGACCTCGTATGACTCTTTAGATAGCAGTACTGAACGTTAACGTGTAACCGGGATGTCACTCCAGGCGGGCTGCTGGTGGCGCGCGCAGACGCTGGAGTTCCACTCGCGCGCGCGCACCGTGCCGCGCGCGAGTGGACCTCGTATGACTCTTTAGATAGCAGTACTGAACGTTAACGTGTAACCGGGATGTCACTCCAGGCGGGCTGCTGGTGGCGCGCGCAGACGCTGGAGTTCCACTCGCGCGCGCGCACCGTGCCGCGCGCGAGTGGACCTCGTATGACTCTTTAGATAGCAGTACTGAACGTTAACGTGTAACCGGGATGTCACTCCAGGCGGGCTGCTGGTGGCGCGCGCAGACGCTGGAGTTCCACTCGCGCGCGCGCACCGTGCCGCGCGCGAGTGGACCTCGTATGACTCTTTAGATAGCAGTACTGAACTTTAACGTGTAACCGGGATGTCACTCCAGGCGGGCTGCTGGTGGCGCGCGCAGACGCTGGAGTTCCACTCGCGCGCGCGCACCGTGCCGCGCGCGAGTGGACCTCGTATGACTCTTTAGATAGCAGTACTGAACGTTAACGTGTAACCGGGATGTCACTCCAGGCGGGCTGCTGGTGGCGCGCGCAGACGCTGGAGTTCCACTCGCGCGCGCGCACCGTGCCGCGCGCGAGTGGACCTCGTATGACTCTTTAGATAGCAGTACTGAACGTTAACGTGTAACCGGGATGTCACTCCAGGCGGGCTGCTGGTGGCGCGCGCAGACGCTGGAGTTCCACTCGCGCGCGCGCACCGTGCCGCGCGCGAGTGGACCTCGTATGACTCTTTAGATAGCAGTACTGAACGTTAACGTGTAACCGGGATGTCACTCCAGGCGGGCTGCTGGTGGCGCGCGCAGACGCTGGAGTTCCACTCGCGCGCGCGCACCGTGCCGCGCGCGAGTGGACCTCGTATGACTCTTTAGATAGCAGTACTGAACGTTAACGTGTAACCGGGATGTCACTCCAGGCGGGCTGCTGGTGGCGCGCGCAGACGCTGGAGTTCCACTCGCGCGCGCGCACCGTGCCGCGCGCGAGTGGACCTCGTATGACTCTTTAGATAGCAGTACTGAACGTTAACGTGTAACCGGGATGTCACTCCAGGCGGGCTGCTGGTGGCGCGCGCAGACGCTGGAGTTCCACTCGCGCGCGCGCACCGTGCCGCGCGCGAGTGGACCTCGTATGACTCTTTAGATAGCAGTACTGAACGTTAACGTGTAACCGGGATGTCACTCCAGGCGGGCTGCTGGTGGCGCGCGCAGACGCTGGAGTTCCACTCGCGCGCGCGCACCGTGCCGCGCGCCGGCCGCGTGCTGCGCGTGCGCGGCGTGCTGTCGGCCAGCTGTGCTGCACTAGGGCCTAGCTGCGCCGCACTCGCGCCCACCTGCGCCGTGCTGGCGCCGCCCGTGCTGCTGGTGCTGCCGCGCTCCACCGACTCCACCGAGTCCGACGACGACTGAGCGCATTCCGCGAGAGGTCCTCCTCTCCTTTTCCCTACTTCTGTGCATACTTGTATATTTTTAAATTTAACTAAATAAATAAATATATGTAAAATCATTACTTACCTACGAGTCATATTTTATTCCGCAAGTGTATTCCCATAGTCTGACGATATACGTACATGACGAGACATGAAAAAGGTTCTATTGGTTATATATCAGAATGTCTGCCAGCACTTGCAGTAAATCACGGGATCTAAGCGGCAGAACAGGATAGGAGTATGGCAAAGTGCGATTCCGTGCTGCTAGATGAGGTTCAACCCTTACGGCCTGGCCACAACCATCAACGGCGGCGGTGGGTGGTGGAGCACCGTCCGGTACGGAGCGCCATGTAGTGAAGTAGCGCGGTGACCGGCGCAGTACGGTACAGTCACAGTCAGTGCGCGCCAGCCCGCCGCGCGCGCCGCACGTGTCCGAGTGCGCGAGTGTGTGCAGTGTGCAGCCGGCCGCGGGTAACGGCACCTGTCGCAGCGAGCAGTGCGTGTCCACAGACGTCTCCCTACAATACGTTATACGCCGCACACCTCATAGTTCTCATTTACTTCGTTTTCAATTAAATTTTCTATAATATCTACATGAACAACTTAAATAATTGCAAATAACTTATTTATAAAAAGTTGTCACCTGTGGCCTCCATTTGTCCCTACTTCAGCAGCCGAGACAAAACTATGCCTGCCTAGGCTGCCAAATCATCTGTTCCTTGGTGTAAAGTGCAATAAAATTGACCCACACAAGTAACGCATGCTACGAGCGACTGCCGGATGCGTGACGTAAACATTGCGCGTGAAACTTCATACAAGGTAGATAGATAAATAATTACAGTACAAAACAAAATTAGTTACCACTTCCATAGAGCACCCTAGTTGTTGATGCACGCAGCTCATCGAATTGGGCCAGCGCGGGGCTCGCAGTACTAATGGCTCAGCCGCTGATGTGCAGCAGTTATGCACATCAGCGACGGTTTGACCAGTCAGTCATTTCTACGCCAACTGATAAGCAAAACTCAAGAACTAACTATGCCTACTGGCGTTACAAAAACAAGACGATCCCTGAAGTATAAAGAAAGGACAATAATTCAGTAGATACTGTGGTCACCTTTTCAAAAAATGACTAGGTGAATTCTGTTAGCAGATAGCTCAGTCAGCGCGCACCGGTGCCTCCGTGTGCCGTGATGCGGAGCGCCTGCGCCTGCGCCGCCCGCCGCCATGAGGAAGTTCATGCGCACGCGCGCCCGCTCCCCCTCCCCCTCCGCCTCCCCCAGCCCCTCCCCCGCCCCGCCCGCGCCGCCGCGTGACCCCGCGCACAAGAACAACGGCCATGCCAGTGAGTACACCACCACACCTGAATAGGGGGCACAAATCTAAACTCCGGGTTCCTACTGAGAAGTTCTTGATGGAAAAGCCTAATAACAGTTTGCCCTATCCGGGAATCTCACTCGTCCAACGAGTCACTTACAATATTATGTGACATTAAAAAATGTAGGTACCTAATTACAATGTCGTGTTCCTAATGTAGTCACCGGCGCATGACATCGGAACGAAACCAAAAGTTGTGGGTCACGCACGAGCCCGCACTCAGTGATCCCACATCGTGCGTAATATTTCGGCTTCATCTTCATTAAGGCCCTTCTAACCCTAAAATTAGCAACTCTATCTGTGGTGGTTCAAACTTCGTTTGAAATACTGTTAGAATAAAGTTCTAATCAACTTGCACTACAAAGCGGTTGTTACGTCAGTCACTGCGGCCGAATAGTGCGAAATGAGTGGACTAAAAAAATAAAACACATAAGACCTGCTTTAGTTCAGTTAGTATGCAAAGTTTCATGATCTAATTTGAAGTACTTTTTGAATAGGATCAGTTTATTGTTCGATTTGGCGGTAACTTTGGAATTTTTTTAAAAAACATTCATCCCAGACTACAGGCATTGAACCAATTTGGACTAAGTATATAGGTATAGGTATAGATAACTGGCAATTTTCATTCAAAACGCACGCGTGTGAAATACATTGCATGTTGTACCTAATCGTAGTGCGTTATGGACCAGTTTTCGAGAACGTGTATTGAAAAAGTTTATGGAATCGTGTTTTCGTCACACATAGGACTTAACATTAATCCTCAACTTTACCATTATATTTATTTCAAAATTAATGCTGCAGTATTTTAGGCGTAACGGAGGATCATGCTAAGCCATTTGAGGGATATATAGCCCTTAAGAGAGACGTATCTAAATCGCGTTCTGGCTATCTGCTCTAATGCCTGGGTCACATTGTTCCTGTAGCATTCCCGTACGGTGATCTTATCCAGCGTTGGATTCAAAATCAAAATCATCAAAATCAAAGCATTTATTTCAAGTAAGCCAGTTACAGGCACTTTTGAATTGTCGAAACAAACTCGATTGCAACTAGAATAGTCGAAACCGTCACAGTGGCCTGCACTGGATCCAGTCTAGTAACAGGATTGGCGGTCTACTTTTTAATGCAGCGCGACGATCCCAGCTCAACTGCAATCTTCTGAGCTCATGTATGTAGCGAATACCGCGAGCTTCACAACACTGCCACAAAGATTTTGTGTGGAAATCTTACTCCACCCATACGGTTTATCTACGAAATAGCAGTTGTGTTGTCAACGCGTTGTAACATTACCTGATAATTTTTTAATCCTTTTGCAAATGTTTGTAAGCCCAAGAAAGCAGCCAGGAGTTGTAGACAATTAATATGTTTGTCAGACTCTGTGTTACTCCACGCGATCGTGTTCCGCGTGCGCCTCAAATGACGTAACATCACGCCTGTATGCTCTGAGGGGGTAGGTACGCAGATGTTTACAATACACCCAGATTTCGACAGTTAGGTATGTTAAGTTAGCGCGTTCGTGTTCCGCGCGTGCCTCAAAGAGATGTCAGCAAAAGGGACTGTTCTAAAGATATACTGCGGCCCTGGAACACAAAGGGCGACGAAGGAACATGGATGGGTTTTAGTCAGTAAAAGTCTGACACTCCCTTCCGCTTCGCCCAGAGCGGGATAATTTGATGATTTCCCACCCGAAAAAAAAAACATGGTAAGTATATTAAGTTGCATATATTGGGGATACGCCTATTACCATGACATGTATTGTAAACAATGTCAAATAAATTCATGGCAAATATTTGTTTGGGAACAACTAAAAATTAAAAAAAATGATGACCTGGTGACCTTTGGTTGATTGATTTAGTTTTTTTGTCACCGACTTCTGAAGCTAAAGTTATTTTTTCACTTTTATGTGTTTTTTTGGAGTCGGTTTTATTTTTTTGCAAAAAAGTCTTTTTTTACAACGAGATTTCAATTGAAACGATTGTACCTACCTAACTCTTGTTTAATTAAATTTCGTTTTTCTTTAGGAAGGCTAACATGAAACTCTTTCGTATCTATCACAAAACCAATACAAGGTATTTGCAAACATTACTCGGAATCATACAACTCTTTTTAATGTTAACTATGAATCTTATGAACTCCAAAATATGTTTTGTCTGTAAAATATTATCTAAGAAATCTTGATAATATGAGAAATGAAACAAATGTCATATATGTAGATAGATGACAAATAGCCTAATGATCTCGGTAAACAAATTACCGGTTTTAATAACTTTGTAAACACAAATGGGGCTGTGTTTAAACCAAACGGTAAAACATTAAATTGGTAAATTTGACCCTCGTACCTAAATCGTAGGTGCTTTCTATACGTCGGGTGTTAGGTACGAGAAAATACGCATCCTTTAAATCAGTGTTTCTCAACCGTGGGTCGCAAGAGGTCGCGAAAACTACCTCAATAAACAAAACGATAAAGCCTAGAAAAATAGATTTAATAAGAAAATGTTAAATAAAGGATATAAACATTTGTATGTTCATACAAATTAACAAAATAAAAAACTATTAGTGTTCATTCATCTTATTGAGGATTTCTCCCATCGTGGATCCGTTTTTGTGACATTGAGAATTTGAGAATTAAATCGAATTCCAAATTGAAAAAAATAAAGTGTTTTAAAAATATTTTTGTATAGATATACCTATTTGAAACTTAATAGCTTACAAGAAAAAAAAGCGAAGGGGGTCGCCAAATATTTTTTCATACTAAGGGGGTCGTGTCATGAAAAAGGTTGAGAAACACTGCTTTAAATCAAGGGTGGCCATGAAACTGTCTCTTGATACTAATTTTAATTTTGTTTTTAGATCTTCAATTTTGAAATGTTCCGAATCCTCAACTTTACCATATATTTATTTCAAAATTAATGCTGCAGTATTTTAGGCGTAACGGAGGATCATGCTTAGCCATTTGAGGGATATTTAGCCCTTAAATAATCACTGTCGTCGTTTTTGTGACTACGTTTTGGCATCTTTTTGCAGAATTCAAATAAAACGAAGAAAATAACGTGGTGATCGGCGACGCACTATAACGCCAATGAGTGGCGGTACAGGCATAACTAACAGGAAGACAAAGTACCCACAAAAAAAAACTTAGTGGATGAGAGGCGATAGGTACCCGAGACGTATTACTACATTGTTATCTTAATCTCGAAGGACGAAGCAACCAAGTATAATAGCACAGTAATATTATGATACAGTACTCCAACTTCATAGAAACGGACGAAACGCGAGCTATACCTACGCGCCTCGATCTTGGGGTGCGCTTGGGGCGCAGACAGTCACGGCTGTACCGCAGTGTCGAACGGACGGTGTGTTTTTTTAACAATAACCGCGCGATTTTTTCTCTAAAAATCAGTTAATATGACGAGTAGGAAATATTGTGCTGTTTTTGGTTGTAGGTATAAATTCGTCGATAACGCATCCAGACATAAGTTTTTTTTAAATTACCTGGAAACTCTGAAAGGTAAGACTATCAAATAATTTTACTTACTAGTAGGTAGGTACAATGTGTGTCTTTTTAATGGATAAGTATTTCCTTTTATCTCACGAAAAAAAAGGTGTTTGGATTAATAAATAAAGCGAATAGAGTAACGGAAAGTTATTGTAACGAGTGAAATAGGTAGTTATATGCGGTTCTGAATTAATCTGATACGGTAGGTACCTACCTACTTACGCTTGTGTTAAAACTTCGGTGCATGTGTGTTTTGTTAGTTAGTACCAATCAAAAAACAACACGCATTTTTATTGAACACTTCCTATTCAATATACAAAGAATTTCATTTATTTATATAAAAAGGATATTTACAATCACAAAACTAAATAGAAACAGAAAGTAGGCCAATGTAATTAAAAAAAAATAGCTGGAGACGGGCAGCCCTAACGCATGTTTACGTACCGCGCGTGCCGCGCGGCTGTAGGCATTTATTTCTATCATGCGGCCGCAGTACTGTGATAATAGTCAGTAGTTATCATATCAGAGCCGCGCCGCGCCCGTGCGGGTATTGTGCGCGGGCCGACGCCGACGCGCGACGGCCTTCTGCGATTGTTATAGGTACTAACAATAGTTTGTATTTGTGTTTCTATATTTATCCTACGCTGTGGAGCTAATAGAGTCATAAACGATCTGAGAACATTTTAAGCAAGGTTTAGTTAGTATCAATTAGAGTAGACTTTAGACTGGCTGCTGGCTCGGCGAGCACGAACGGGGTAACGCGTCGTCTGCTGTGCGACTGTGCTACTACTGAACTAACGTGTGTGTTGTGTGCAGATGGCGGCGCGCTGCGCGACGAGCGGCACTCCGAGTTTTCCAGGTGAGCTGACCAGCGCCCGCATCTCCACAGTCCTTACACGAATACGATTTCTACAGTTTTAGAAAAAATCCACCTTTGTACCTCTAAATGGCTGGGAATGTTTTTCTTAACTGCTAATCATCAAATGAGAACATAGTACAATGTACTATGTTCTCATTTGATGACTACATTAATAAGCATGTTAATTTGAGTAAAACAGAGCACTCTAAAATGATTGTTGTATGTAACGGAGTGACCTTTCACACCTGTCTGTGCAGCCGCCACCCGCCGCCCGCACCCGCGCCGATGTGAACAACAGTGAACAGATCGTATCTGACTGTTATATCATAATATTACCGTGGTTATAGTTTCTCCGAAAACTCTGGATGCGTACGTCGTCGCGCTGAGAGACCGCTTTGATTATACTATTCCTAATTATATAACGACGACAGGATCGGAGGAATGTTGCCCATGATGTTGTTTCCTCCATGGTCCGAACGGATCCTTGACGTCAAGAGTGGTAAGGGCAGCATCTCGTGCCTTGAGCTCGCCTCCGAGGTGCTCGATGAGTGCACGTCTAGACCTCGAGTTGGCCAGTGCATAACAGAGATCCCACCCTGTTGCAAGTATTCCCTTACAATTCAATCAGGACCCCTACCCGTGAACAGTCCCGTCCGGGAAACACATACTAGGTTAGTCTTGCCGTCGATTGACTTGCCGCTGAATGCACAAGTCACCTCCATCTTCCACTGTCTCTCCGCGTGAATCGTTCCCACTGCCTCTTGCTTACTTTACTAGTTTTCTACGAAAAAAGACACACCTTCTTCTCAGCCGAGAAGAGCACAGTCCTCCATTTCTCTATTGTCCACTCAGTTGCAACCGGTCTATGCAGTGAGTGCAGTTCAATTTTGTGGATTAGTATTTGTAGTTTGATTGTGCTTCACGGGCGGCCCAGCATAACTTAAGTGGGTCATCGTCACGTTAGATAGCCTCTGCAGGTGAGCGCTGGGTCGTAAGGCCGGCGGGAGGCTATAGCTAGACGTCGAGTGCGATGACAAGTGTGTGCGCGTGCGCAGGTACTGGAGCGGCTCGGAAGCGTCGGGCGCGCTGTTCGAGGACGCCGCCTTCCCGCCGGCGCGCGCGCTGGGCCACGCCCGCCTCGCGCGCCGCGTCGCCTGGCCGCGCCCGCACGTGAGTACCTTACCCTTAGCGAGTAGAGTCGCCAACCCGCGCCCGCACGTGAGTACCTTAGCGAGTAGAGTCGCCGTCGCAGTAGGAAAGACATCAACGCGCGCGTGTTTACGCTCCCTGCGCCTCGCACCCTGCTCACCCCGCTGCACATCGTCACTTCATTCATAAGGATCACATCCAGCAACATTTCACAAATATTTCGGAGCGGTGCGTGCGTATCTGCCGAGCAGGCAGGCAGCTCGTGCACCTGTGACAACAGGGGGACTGTCGCGCCGCCAGCTGACCACTGTGGACATACACTCGAACACTACAACATGTCCGACAGCAGTCGTCCCTATATATCATTATCATCATGAATTGTAAGATGGTATTCGTTTTAGCATTTTCATGATTTATCTTAACACGATGAAAGTTAAGTACCGTAGACTGCATGTCAGTGATATCAAAACCATTCAGGTGCGGATACCAATTTTTGGAAAATTCATAAAAAAAATTGTTAAACTTTTGATAATAAATGGGCGTTACTTTACAGAAATTCATGATATGCTAGATACAAGGGGGCCGCCAGCTTTTGGGCAAGAGAGGGCGGAGCGTAGCGAGAAATTCTTACGACACCTTGCCTTGGACAGGTTAGATTGATTTCGAACGTTCATTTAGGAGTTATTTGGTCGAATTTTAGATAAATTCAAGAGAAAGTAGTCTGTATAGAGCGAGCGAAGCGAGCTCGAAAATTATAACATTTTTCCTACCCACCTACTGGAGTTACCTGGGCCTCCTAAAGATAAAGTTAAGACTCATGAAAAACTAGGCTTCAAAAGCGAGCGTAGCGGGCTCGAATTTTTTTCCATTGTCTCAGATAATTATGCTTTAATTGCATATATATAGTATGTTTAAGGCCTCGGGGCAAGGGCGTCCTAATTTATTTCAGGCTTTGTCTATTGTATAGATCGATAATGCAAAAATCCAATAGGAGTGCCAATCCAGAGGTAGAAAAAAGGAGCCTTCTTGGTAAATGTTTTTTCGCAGGGGTATAACAATATCTTAATTTAAGTGATTCCATTTTACGCTACTATTTATTACGTGTAATACCATTCTATCTATGGTATCAGGCAGGAAAAGCTATAACTTTTAAAAAACCTGAGCCCCTAGGGGCAGCTGCCTCCTCCTGGCGACGCCCATGACAAGATATACAACTAGAATATTTAGTTTTGCCCCCCCCTGTATCCGCGCCTGAAACCATTTCACTAAGCTAGGCGAGCTCAAGATCCAAGCTTAACCACGCGCGCACGACTGTACCACTTATTGTTATTGCTGTACTGGCGCAGACATCTGGTTCCTTCAAGTTTCTCGTGATTTGCTTCCCAATAACCGAGTGTTACGTGTTGCACTTGCACTTTCTCCGCGGCCGCCCCGCGCCCTGGTGCACTACACGCGGAGCACACAGCGCATGGGCTTGCGCCACTTCTTCCAAAACAATGACTCCTAGAACATCGTGTCTTACACGTACATTTTCGAGTTCAGAAACTGCTGATTCTGAGCCTAACGTGGATAAACGTCAATTTTTCTGTTTTGATGAGCATACGGAGGCCAGAGCCCGGAAGTAGCGCACCGCCACCGGTTCGCACGTGACACCACGTAATGATATTATTATGAGCGCGCCGTACAGCCGCACGCCGTTATGATAGTCGATGTACCCCCCCGTGCCCCCCACGCGCCACACCAGTGAACTCTATTGGTAGGGCGATGTTCCTAGCCGCGATTGTTCTGCCGCGGTGCGGAGTGCGCCATTGATCCACTTCCTACAACATCTAGCTTTCCGAGAAGCTGTGTGCAGCGGTCATGCTACCTCTGGCACACTTAGTCTTCACCTTATACTTTTTTGATTATGTGAACTTTGTATACCTACCTACGCGTTCAATTTATAGATATTATACATGATTTCTATCATAGGGAACTCTTCAACGTTAAAAGTACGAATACAGAAAAAAAACCGGCCAAGAGCGAGTCGGACTTGTGCACCGAGGGTTCCGTAAAAACTTTTTAAAACTTAACTTTGCTGTTCGATCCCATGAAACGGCTATTGCACCAACCGCAAATAATAAGTTTGTAATAGTAAAATCGCTATTTTTGGTTATTAAACTACATATTTACGGTTTTCAGATTTTTCCCTTTACATGATTGTGCTGTAAGACATTGCTTCTCGCCAAATTTCGTGACTCTAGGTCAACGGGAACTACCATATAGGTTTTCGACGCAATTTTGGTTAAAAGCAAGGTCTTACAGCAGAAGTAAAGGGAAAAGTCCGAAAAATAAAAAAAAAGTTGAAAATTAAGGTACATTTTGGTAGGTACTTACAAGTTTTAGCGAAAATCTAAATTTGCCCATAATATCTTTTTATCGTGTTGACTCAGGACCGGAACCCCAAAAAACTATACGCAACAAGCTTTTAGGATATTTTTTGTTTTTATTTACCTATTTTAATATGTAGTTTTTTGGGATTCCGTGTCTCAAAAGGTTAAAAAAAGGAACCCTTAAAAGATCACTTTCTTGTCCGTCTTTCCGTCTGTCACCACCGATGTTCTCAGGAACGAGTGGACCTAGCAAGTTGAAATTTATACTAGACTAGCGGACGTCACGCGGTTTCACCCGCGTAGTTCCCGTTCCCGTGGGAGTGTAGTGACCTACCCTAATACATTAAGTATATGTAAAACGTTGAAATTAAATATAAATTATGTAATTACCTATAAATAAAGTCACTAACATTGTATATACATATTTACAAAGAATCCTAACATCTAGCATTATATAAAATCAATAATCTAATTAAAACATTTGTGACAATTTAGTTCAACATACAAACACAAATTTTTAGTATTAGATGATCTCTTATCGGCTGGCCGGCGCAGCTATGACGCGTCCTTTGTTCTAGTGGCGAGCGCGCCCGCTACGTCACCCGAACCGGTTGCGTGAGCGGGACGGGACTATCATTGCCTTGCGCTCTGCGAGCGCGCGCGCCCGCCGTCGCCTCGCCAGTATGCAAAGACTCTTTTAAGTAACCGCTGTGATTTTAAGCATAGCTTCGCCGCGCTTAATATTATCGGATGTTCTTTTGCTGACTGCCGTGCTATCTATTCTGCTTCTACCACTCCTTCTTCTTAGTGGAACTCTTGTGTGTGTGTAACTGTAACCTGTGTCTGTGCAATAAACTTTCTTCCTTCTTCTTGTGTACTTCGGACTTTTCTTCATCCTTTCATATATCTGCACTCATCCATCATCACACACCATCCACATCCACATTGGTGACCCCGTTCAAGAGCACGAGGATGGCCGAGGACAAAGCGCGCAGCCAACAAGATGTCGGCGAATCAGCAGCGGAAAGTTTTCGCGTGGGTGTGCGTGTACCGCCGTTCTACCCGGAGAAACCAAAACTATGGTTTAACCAAATGGAAGCGCAGTTCATGCTGGCGAATATTAAGACGGATGACACCAAGTTCCGTTTTGTTATCGGCAACTTAGAGACGCAGTATGCTTCCGAGGTCGAGGATATTATCGACAACCCACCACCAACGGAAAAATATGAAAAGTTAAAAAAAGAGCTCATTAAGCGGCTTTCGGCGACACGTGAGAAAAAGCTCAAGCAACTACTCATGCATGAAGAGCTGGGCGACCGAAAACCATCCCAGTTTTACCGGCACCTCCTCAGTCTTGCCGGTCCAGGGGTGCCGGAGGAGTTCCTGAGGACCATTTGGACGAGCCGCCTACCTGCAGGTACTCAGGCGATCATGGCTACCCAGTCCACAACGGACCTGGGTGAGTTGGCTGAGCTGGCGGACCGGATCCACGACGTCGTCGGTACCCAGGTGGCATCAACATCTGCCATCACTACTGCTGCATCAACAAGCACTCCGGAAAACAGCGTGTCCTCCGAAATCGCCGCCCTGACCAAGCAGATGGGGAAGCTGGCGGAGAAGGTAGACCGATTATCCCGCCGTAGAGAGCGGTCCCGTAGTCGTACGCGCCAACGGTCCAGCTCCAACAGGTCGCAGTCCAGCTACAGAAAGTTCCCTCAGTGCTGGTACCATTCGAAATTTGGGGACCGGGCTAGGAAGTGCGTGAAGCCGTGCGACTACCCTACATCGGGAAATGTGCGGGGCAATCAATAATGGCGACCGATGATTGTCCGAGTGCTGGTCGCTTATTTGTCACCGATCAAAGGTCGAAGGTGCAGTTTTTGGTCGACACCGGTAGCGACCTCTGTGTCTACCCCCGATCGGCAATAACAAGGCGATTAGAAAAAACAAATTACCAGCTGTGCGCGGCTAACGGGACATCTATTATAACGTATGGGTTTATAAACATAACACTGAACCTAGGGTTGCGCCGCGACTTCACTTGGAGATTTATCGTCGCCGATGTTACAAAGGCGATAATAGGCGTGGATTTTTTATCTTTTTATAATTTGGTTGTTGATTGCAGGAACCAACGCCTCATCGACAATAATACTACACTCTTCACCCCGGCGTCGCCCGTCCGCCGTTCCGACGACGTCTCTTCGGTGAAGGTAAGTCTTGGTGATTCCGCATACATCCACATACTACGGGAATTTCCCGACATCACTCGCCCACATGGTATACACCGCACTCCAAAACACAATACAGTACATCATATCCGCACTACGTCTGGACCACCAGTATCGTGTTCACCTCGCAGATTGGCCCCTGACAAATTAAAAATCGCCAGAGAGGAATTCGATGCAATGTTGCAATGTGGCACCTGTCGCTTGTCAGAGTCACCGTGGTCGTCGCCTCTCCACCTAGCACCTAAAAAAGACGATGGTTGGCGCCCCTGTGGCGACTACAGGATGTTGAACGCACGAACCATCCCCGACCAATACCCCATACGGCACATCCAGGACTTCGCTCATAGCCTGTCTGGCTGTTCCGTGTTTTCAAAAATCGATCTGGTAAAAGCGTACAATCAGATTCCTGTGCATCCAGACGACATCCCGAAGACTGCGATCACAACGCCGTTCGGTCTTTTCGAATTCCCCTACATGACGTTCGGTTTAAGGAATGCTGGACAGACGTTTCAGCGCTTCGTGGATGAAATGCTCAGGGGTCTGGACTTTACATACGCTTACTTGGACGACTTCTTGGTTTTTTCGAAAGACCAGAAGACCCATGAGCACCACCTGCGTCAGCTGTTTGCCAGGCTCCAAGACTACGGGATGGTCATCAACAGCTCTAAGTGCGTCTTTGGAGTGTCTGAGGTGCAGTTTTTGGGCTACCACATCTCAGTTAAGGGCACAAGACCATTGCCTTCCAAGGTCGAAGCCGTGCAGAATTTTCCAGCGCCAAAGACCGTAAGAGAGCTGCGCAGATTCCTTGGGATGTTGAATTTTTACCGAAGGTTTGTTCCAGGCGCGGCTAGCTTCCAAGCACCCCTGAACGCTCTGTTAAGTGGATCGGTTAAGGGTTCACACCCAATCAACTTCACACAGGAGGAGTACGAGGCATTCCAAAACTGCAAGACTAGCCTTTGTCAGGCAACACTGTTGGCTCACCCTGACTGCAACGCTAAGTTGGCGTTGGTCACGGATGCGTCTGACAAAGCCATGGGTGCGGTCTTGCAGCAGCTGAATGTGGGGGCTTGGGAACCCCTCGCCTTCTTTTCACGGAAGCTGAGCTCGGCGCAGGTTAAGTACTCACCTTACGATCGCGAGCTGCTCGCCATTTACGAGAGTGTGAAATATTTTCGGCACATGCTGGAGGCTCGCGACTTTGTGATTTACACAGATCACAAGCCACTGACATTTGCCTTCCACTCTCGTAAAGAAAATTGCTCCCCACGACAGTTCCGTCACCTGGATCTCATAGCCCAGTTCACAACCGACATCCGGCATATATCTGGGAAAAATAATGTCGTGGCGGATACCCTTTCGCGCATTGAGGAAATTACTCAACCTGTGCCCGCTGAAAGGATCGCTGCAGCACAACTGGAGGACAACGAGCTGAAGCAGCTACTGACCGGGGATAACTCGTTACGCTTGCAACAAGTCAGCGTACCAGGATCGCAGTCACAACTATACTGCGACATCAGCACCTCCACGCCAAGACCTTTTGTGCCCAAGGAGTTGCGCAGGACAATTTTCCTTAGCCTGCACTCTTTGAGCCACCCAGGCACCAAAGCATCGGCGAAATTGGTAGCAGACCGATATGTGTGGCCTGGCATCAGGAAAGACTGTCGAGAGTGGGTTCGTTCGTGCCTAGCTTGCCAACGCTCGAAGACCACGCGGCACGTCTTTGCTCCCATAGGAACCTTCAAGCTACCAAAATCTAGGTTCGCTTTCATCCACATCGACCTCGTGGGGCCTTTGCCATTGTGCCAAGGTTTCCGCTATTGCCTCACAGCCGTCGATCGCTTTACGCGATGGCCTGAGGCAATACCACTAGCAGACATAACTGCAGAAACAGTGGCAAAGGCTTTACTCAGTGGCTGGATCGCTCGTTTTGGCTGCCCATCGGATATCGTTACCGATAGAGGGGGGCAGTTCGAATCAGCACTCTTCAAATGCCTGTCTGCCATCGCTGGGTTCCAACATCGAAGAACAACCGCGTACCATCCTGCCTGTAACGGACTAGTGGAGAGGTTTCACCGTCAACTCAAGGCTGCGATCACCTGCCACGCAAATGACAGTTGGGTGGAATCGCTTCCACTGGTCCTGTTGGGTGTGCGCAGTGCTTACAAAGAAGACGCTCAGGCTTCTGCCGCAGAATTAGTTTACGGCCAGCCAATGCGTCTACCTGGCGAGTTTTTCGACCCTCAAGCAGATGAGACCGTGGACATGACCGCATACCTGTCTAGGCTTCGGAGTATTATCCGGAATCTGCAACCATCACCAGCGGCCAGGCATAATAGCAGCTTCAAAACTTTTATTTACAAGGATTTATCTTCAACGAGTCACGTGTTCCTTAGGGACTGCACCGCTGGTGGTGGTCTGAAACCGGCGTACTCTGGTCCTCATGAGGTCATAGAAAGAGGTGACAAGGTGTTCAGGATAATGGTTAACGGTAAACAGGTTACCGTTTCGATAGACCGAATTAAGCCGGCCTTCATACTACGTGACCCCAGCAACACACCATATTCACCACCTATCACTAACATGCACCACAACACAACACAGTCACCACTCAACACCAACACTCATCACTACACACCCAACGCGGATAACCGAAACTTGCCTTCGGCTGACGATGACGTCGTCAGAACGACGCGGTCAGGACGTCGCGTTCGATTTCCCAACTATTATCGCCCTTGACGGTCTCTGGAGGGGGGTGATGTAGTGACCTACCCTAATACATTAAGTATATGTAAAACGTTGAAATTAAATATAAATTATGTAATTACCTATAAATAAAGTCACTAACATTGTATATACATATTTACAAAGAATCCTAACATCTAGCATTATATAAAATCAATAATCTAATTAAAACATTTGTGACAATTTAGTTCAACATACAAACACAAATTTTTAGTATTAGATGATCTCTTATCGGCTGGCCGGCGCAGCTATGACGCGTCCTTTGTTCTAGTGGCGAGCGCGCCCGCTACGTCACCCGAACCGGTTGCGTGAGCGGGACGGGACTATCATTGCCTTGCGCTCTGCGAGCGCGCGCGCCCGCCGTCGCCTCGCCAGTATGCAAAGACTCTTTTAAGTAACCGCTGTGATTTTAAGCATAGCTTCGCCGCGCTTAATATTATCGGATGTTCTTTTGCTGACTGCCGTGCTATCTATTCTGCTTCTACCACTCCTTCTTCTTAGTGGAACTCTTGTGTGTGTGTAACTGTAACCTGTGTCTGTGCAATAAACTTTCTTCCTTCTTCTTGTGTACTTCGGACTTTTCTTCATCCTTTCATATATCTGCACTCATCCATCATCACACACCATCCACATCCACAGGAGTACGGGGATAAAATAGGTGAATGTAGCTTTCTAATGGTGAAAGAATTTTTGAAATCGGTTTATTACTTCCGGAGATTACCCCCTACATACAAACTTACAAACATACAAACTTACAAACAAATTATTAGTATAGACTAGTTGACCCGCGCAACTTCGTCTGCGTCACATGAGAGAGAGAGAGGGTTAGAGGAGTGTGACTCAACATTAAAATATAGACATATGATATCGCGGTTTTTTTTTTTTACTTTTTAAGAGGAACAATTCCCTCATACATGATGGTTGCGCGACTTTAACCGTTTATTCAGAGCGCTCGCTCGCAACGGAAGCTCTCATTAATTTTCCCCGTTTTTGCAACACTTTTCATTGATGCTTCGCTCCTATTAGTTGTAGCGTGATTTTAGATAACCTATAGCCTTCCTCGATAAATGGACTATCCAACACTAAAAGTTTTTTTTTTAATTCGAACCAGTAGTTTTCTGAAATTAGCGCGTTCAACCAACCAAACAAACAAACTCTTGAGCTTTATAATATTAGATGACAGTCATAGGTACTCCAGGTAGGTCGAAGTTCTCATCAAGGGGCATGAAATAAGCCGGGACACGATAAAGCTGCTGCAAACTGTTGCGGAACTCTTGCAACTGTCTTCCGTCTCCATCATCAAACCTTTGATGACAGTCATACTCCAGGCAGGTCTAAAGTTCACATCAAGGTGCACGAAATGAGCCCAATAACAATATACCTCTTGCAACTGTCTTCTGTCTCCACCGCTAGACCTTCGATGACAGTCATACTCTAGCTAGGTTTAAAGTTCTCACCAAGGTTCAGGAAATGAGCCCAAACACGATTTTACAATTTTAAATGGGACCAACTTTTCACAAAAAAACCGGCCAGAAACCGGCAGAAAGAGCGTGTCGGGCCACGCTCAGTGTAGGGTTCCATAGTTTCCCGTCCGTCACAATAAGTGTTCCCACTTATGAGTTTAAAGGTGGGTATCCATTATGTAAAAATGCTTGCATATACGAATATACTACAAATAGGGCTTGCAATCCGGATATCCGGATATCCGTTTTATCCGGATATCCGCCGATTTTCAAATCCGGATTTTACTTGCATCATTATCCGGATTTTTCGGATAATACGGATAGTTGTATTTCTATCGCTACCTAACATTTGAATTCGACATTTTTGTTACTTGCAACTGTTATATTATACTGTAGTTATAGTTTACTTTTATGCACTAATTATACAATTCATTAAAAAATAACACTACTGCACCTAAATGAACACTTTTGCAATATCTACTTTTTAAATAAATTATTCTATTCTATTCTATTCTATTCTATTCTATTTTAAAAATTAAATAAAAAGCTGTAATCTGCAAAGTACATAACTGTTATTACGTTATTTATTATTTTTCAACACACTTGCTCATAAAATGGCTCTAATTTCACTGCAATTAGGTACGTAATGACATCTATAATCAAACTGTGACTTTTTCATTTCTATTATTCACAAGTGAGTTATAAGGGTTTTTTTTTTATAGGCTGAGGTGCTTGTTGCTTTGTTCTTAAAACAGTTTCGATACAAGAAATCATGTTCAATAAATAGTACAAATAAATTAATGTACCTATTGCTTGCTCATTTTATGCAACTTCGTATTTTAAATAGATAATTTAAACTTGTACGTTTTTAATAAATTTAACTTTCACTCAAATATAACTTTTGTTTTCTAACTTTGAATTCCCCATTTTGTACGTGGCTGAAAAGCTATCCGCGAAAAGCCAAAAAAAAACCTCATTATTTTAGTCTATGGCCAATCGCCATTGTTAATGCGCGCGCATAGGAAAACTGATTAATGTTTCCCGCCATTGCGAAACATTTTTCACAACTCGTTTTCACTGTTGAAATTATAGTTATTTTTATTAAATAAAATGTCTACAAGTACTAGTATGGCCACCAAACTAACCAGGTCAAATGGCTTGGCGAGCTTTCTGACGAGTACAGGTTGGAGTGTGGAGTGAGGCAGGGGGGGTTAACATCTCCTTCACTCTTCAACCTGTACGTGAATGGGCTCATTGATGAGCTGAGGGACACCGGAGTGGGATGTTCGATTGATGGACACTGTATCAACAGCATTAGTTACGCAGATGATATGGTGTTGCTCAGCCCATCAATGGCCGCGCTCAGAAGGCTGATAGGCGTGTGTGAGGAGTATGCGAGGGCACACGGTCTCCTGTACAATGTCAGCAAAAGTGAGCTCCTGGTATTTCAAGCCAGGGGTCGTAAATTAGTAGTGGTAGTAGTAGTAGTAGTGGCACCCGTGCTGCTAAACGCCGTCGCTCTTCGAAGAGTGAGGGAGTTTAAATACCTCGGCCATGTGGTCACCGAGCATTTAAAAGATGATGGGGATATAGAAAGGGAGAGAAGGGTGATGGCGGTCCGCTGTAACATGTTGGCACGCAGATTTGCAAGGTGTAGTTTAGAGGTAAAAATAACTCTGTTTAAAGCATTCTGCCAAACTCTCTACACCTGCAATTTGTGGGTCAACTAAACGCAGCGGGCCATCAACGCTCTCCGAATACAATATAATAATGCATTAGGGTGCTAGTGGGGCTCCCCCGCTGATGTAGTGCGTCTGCGATGTTTGCGCACGCGCACACAGATGGCTTTCATACTGTGCTGCGGCGCCGCATCCGTACCTACGCGTGGGAGCGCCAACACCATCCTGAATGTGCTCAGCCACAAGCTGGACAGCCCCCTTCTGGGGCACTGGGTTCAAGCACAAGTGCGTGTGCCGGGCCCCAGAGGGTGGCAAATACTTAAATTAATTTATTTTTAATGTAATTCTTATGTAATTTCTAATGTAATTTCTAATGTAATTTGTAATTTTTAACTTTTCATATAAATGTAATCTTTTTAATTTTAAATGTAAATTTTAATTTTAATGTATTTCTAATAATGTCTAATGTAATTAATTTTTAATGTAATATTGTTAAAAGGTATGGACTAATGTCTGAATTAAAAAGATTTTATTTTATTTATTTTTTATAGAAGAATAGAACTCGTAGAGGAGCTCGTGGCTAAATAATAACAGCCGCTCGGGTCGATCTTTAGGTTAAGCCGTGCTTGCCTAGGTTGGTCTGTGAATGGGTGAGCACTCTTACATACCGAGTTTTCTCCGTGCCTCGGAAAGCACGTTAAGCTGTTGGTCCCGGCTGTCACTTGTCCATCTTTGACAGTCGATACAGGTAGTCAGTGGCCCAAAAAGTCTGACAACCAGTCTCACCAGAGTGGTATCGTATTACCCAATATGAACTGGGTTGTGGAGGTCAGATAGGCAGTCGCTCCATGTAAAATACTGGTATTCAGCTGCATCCGGTTAGACTGGAAGCCGACCCCAAAATAGTTGGGAAAAGGCTAGGCAGATGATGATGATGAATAGAAGATAGAAGAAGATAGATATATAGATTGTTAACAATACCTACATGTCATGGTAATAGAAGATAGAAGAAGATAGATATATAGATTGTTAACAATACCTACATGTCATGGTAATAGAAGATAGAAGAAGATAGATATATAGATTGTTAACAATACCTACATGTCATGGTAATAGAAGATAGAAGAAGATAGATATATAGATTGTTAACAATACCTACATGTCATGGTAATAGAAGATAGAAGAAGATAGATATATAGATTGTTAACAATACCTACATGTCATGGTAATAGAAGATAGAAGAAGATAGATATATAGATTGTTAACAATACCTACATGTCATGGTAATAGAAGATAGAAGAAGATAGATATATAGATTGTTAACAATACCTACATGTCATGGTAATAGAAGATAGAAGAAGATAGATATATAGATTGTTAACAATACCTACATGTCATGGTAATAGGTTTATCCCCAACTAGCTGACCCGCGCAACTTCGTCTGCGTCACATAATATAGCTTATAACATGTCATTTTGTGCATTCAATTACGAAGAAATACATTTTAAAATCAATATTGCTTACCTCCCATAACATACGGCGTGATAATATGTAAAGCTAAAGCCTTTCTTGGTTTACAAAGAACATTTTTGCTGAATTTCAATTCAATCTATCCAGTAGGTTTGGCGTGAAGCCGTACCATACACACAATCAAACAGACCGTAAATTTTACGTGATGATTGATCATCAAAACAGACAAACAGATAAACAAACAAACAGACAAAATTCCAAAAAAGCTGGAAATGAGTTCTGTTGGTTACATTTCACACCTTGGCAATTTTTTTCGATGTACAAAAACGATTTTTTTACAGATTTATTATATGTATAGAATAGATACTGAGGTCTATAATCCGAATTAGGTGCTTGTATAAAATTAAGGTCCGTATTCAACACAATAAAAAGATATGGGCAAATTTAGATTTTTATTTTTCGGAATTTTTCCTTTAGTTGTGGTGTAAGACTTTACAATTTTAGGTCAACCGGAAGTACCCTATAGGTTTTGGGTCGAAAATCTGGTAGTTCCCGTTGACCTAGAATCACAAAATTTGGCGAAAAGCAGTCTTACAGCACATGTAAAGCGAAAAATCTGAAAACCGTAAATATAATAATAACAAAAAAAAGCGATTTTACTAACAATCTTATTATTAGTAAGAGAGAGCAGCAGTGGCCCAGTGGTGGCGGCCCCGACTTACGAACAGTAAGTTGTGGGTTCGAACCCAGACAGGCACACTACTTTGTGTAATTTATTTCATCACCACTGCTCTCAAAACGGTGAAGGAAAACATCGTGAGGAAACCGGCATGTCCTAGAACCAAAAAAATCGAAGACATGTTGATTATAGCCCATTCCCTCTCATAGAGAGGAGGCCTGCATGTGTCCCAGTAGCAACATTAATAGGCTGATGATGATGATGATGATGAATCTTATTATTTGCAGTTGGTGCAATAGCCGTTTCTAGGGATCGAACAGCAAAGTTAAGTTTATCCTTTAAAAAATTGTGTACGGAACCCTAGGTGCGCGAGTCCGACTCGCTCTTGGCCGGTTTTTTTTTGCCTTTTGTATTGACGCGAACGGCGAAAGCGATGCCTGCGACATGATCGTTCGTAATGTAGCCTGGTGCTTGCAGGAGCTGTGCGCGCGGCCGCGCTTCCGCGGAGACGACGGCGCCGACGAGCTGCCCGAACACCTGGCCGAGCGGTGAGTACCTACACATCACTCGCGGAGTACGCTTGCTAGCGGTGTCCCGGCGGCGGCAGCGGCGGGGCGCGCCCGGTATGGCGCGCGGCGACGCGGACGCACTAGCAATGAGCCGCCTGCGCCGTGCGCAACGCTGACGCTGCTTGCACACTAATTAATTCTCCAACAGCTGAGTTTTGAGTGCTGAGTGTTGAGCGCTGAGTGCTGGCTAGGGCATGCTCCCGGGAAATCCCGGTACCGGGTCTTCATCCCGGAGTCCCGGTTCTTTCGATACTTTATTATTTTATTTCTTTTTTTTTCAATATTAAAAAAAAAAATATTAAATATAAACTACTTTTTTATACAATAATGGTAATATTATGTAACATTTTTAATCGAAAATTATTATTGTTATCGAGAGAAATAAGCTATTCAACAATGTAAATAAGGGGTCAGTTATAACAGATAATTATAAGTTGAGTTTTGATTTGTTACATTTGTTGCATTACTTTTATTCAAATTTTGTTGTCACAATTTTTCTGAAATTTCAAGGATATAGGACTTGTTATTCTGTGATATAGGCCACCGACTGGTGCACTTGGTGTTGCCAACTTTTGAAATCGGTAGAACAAAACAATTCGTCAAAGTTTAGTGCAATAAGTCGAAGATTTCAAAACGTCCTAGCACAGCCGCCATCTTGTTTTATTTTTTACTTTTTTTTTAAATCATTCTAGATTTTGTATGGGACCTATGAGTCGAAACTCGTCCAAGTCTTTTCTCCACCGATACCGGAAATGGACTCGGCCGCCATCTTGGATTTGAATCTCCTCTATAATTTTCCTCTACTCACTTTTTGGTACTCTAAATTTTTGCCAAACATGGGGTATGTTTGGCAAAAATGTAGAGTACCAAAAAGTACCAGAACCCATCTCTCACCCATTCCGAGAAACGACATGTCAATGAGTGAGTGAGTGGCTTTGTAGTTTTTTTAATATATTTATTTATTTATTTGGATCTCCAACAAAAGATACACAGATACAATATAAGTCACAGTTATACAAAGGTTCTTTTAAGTGTGTTCCTTCAATTACAGGAGACCACAGCATGCACATAAAACTAGGTGCTAACACAAAAAAAAATGAAAAAAATATAAATAATTCGAAAAACAATACAAAAACCAAAATAATAAAAAGCATTTGATGACAAGAAATCATACGTATTAAAATTAGAGTTGTATTAAAATTGAATTACAAATAAAATCAAAATTAAAATCAAAATCAAATCAAAATTAAAATCAAAATCAACTTCAAAATAAAATCAAAATCAATATCAAAGTCAGAATCAAAATCAAAATTAAAATCAAAATCAAATCAAAATCAACTTTAAAATAAAATCAAAATCAATATCAAAGTCAGAATCAAAATCAAAATTAAAATCATAATCAAAAATAAATTGTATTAATCGTATTAAAAATTATGTCTAAATTAAAATTGTTAATCTACATTAATATTGCAGTGGTCAATTTTTTTTGTATTTAGAGATGGGGAAGGTTATGTCCATGTCAGATTGCTTTGACAATTCATTATATTGCCTACAGAGTCTTGGGAGAGCGGCGAAATGTCCTAGATTAGTTTTGGAACCTTTGACATAAAACAAATTGTAACTAGTTTTCCGCGGCAGGCGAGATGGCGCGTTCATATGTAATTTGCCTAGTAATTCGCTGCAGTCTATCATCTGCCTAGCCTTTTCCCAACTATGTTGGGGTCGGCTTCCAGTCTAACCGGATGCAGCTGAATACCAGTATTTTACATGGAGCGACTGCCTATCTGACCTCCACAACCCAGTTAGTTGGTAATACGATACCCCTTGGTAAGACTGGTTGTCAGACTTTTTGGGTCTCTGACTACCTAACGACTGTCAAAGATCTACAAATGACAGCCGGGACCAACAGCTTAACGTGCTTTCCGAGGCACGGAGGAAACTCGGTATGTAATGGGTGCTCACCCATCCACAGACCAACCTAGGCAAGCACGGCTTAACCTAACGATCGATCCGAGCGGCTGTTATTATTTAGCCACGAGCTCCTCGCATTCGCTATTATACTAGCATTCGCTGCAGTCTATGGCTCCATTAAATATTTTGTGGAGTAGAATCAGGTCTGCCGTTTTTCGCCTGTCAGCAAGTGAGACCATTTTATAGTGCCCTAGTCTGTATTTGTAGCTGGTTACCTTTTTAGCTAACCGTACTTTGTAACACAGATGATACAGGAAGCGCCTTTGGACACTTTCCAGGTGTTTGATGTATATATCGTAGTGAGGATTCCAAACCGGGCTGCCATATTCAAGTATAGGGCGAACCAGTGTGTTGAATAATTTTATTCTGGTAGACGCTTTTTTAAATTCTTTACTGTTGCGTAAGATAAATCCCAGAATTTTAAACCCCTTTGATACCGTGTTTAGGATAAAATATGTTTGTCGAATTTTAGTTGTTTATCTAGTGTGACTCCTAGGTCACGCATTTCCTCTATTTGTTTTAGTTTTTGTTGGCCAATCGTGTAAGTGTTTGGTTTGACAATTTTGTTACGGCTGAATTGCATGTAATAACACTTTGAGACGTTAAGGAGCATTTTATTCGTTTTGCACCAGTTAGTCAGTCTATTCAGATCTTCCTGTAATAAGGCAGCGTCAGATTCAGTTACCATTGGTTTCATTATTTTCATGTCATCGGCAAAAAGATAGTATTTTGAATGCTTAAAGCAGTGCGTGATGTCGTTAATGAAGATGTTGAAGAGAATTGGGCCTAAATGTGAACCCTGTGGAACCCTAGATGTAGCTTTGAAAGACTTTGAATGATGACCACTTATTACTACTTTAGACGACCGGTCACTGAGGTAAGACTGAAACCACTTTAGCATTGATCCTCCTACACCCAAATGCTGGAGTTTCACCAAAAGAAGAGAATGATCAACCTTGTCGAACGCCTTACTGAAGTCAGTGTAAATGGTGTCAACAGGAATACGTTTATCTAAGGATTCAGATAGAGCCGACACGTAGCACATGAGATTAGTGGTCGTAGATCTGTATTTGATAAAGCCGTGTTGGTCGCTGGTGAGAAGGTGTTTTACATGCGATGTTAGACGTTCGGTTATGAGCTTCTCAAAGACTTTGCCGAAGATGACTAAAATAGAAATAGGTCTATAGTTAGACACCATGTTCTTTTGTCCTGCTTTGAAAATGGGTACGACCAGTGCCTTTTTCCATTGGTCAGGAAAAATACCGTCTTTCAGTGATTTGTTATATATAATGTTAAGAGGTAAAGCCAGCGCTTTCGCACATCTTTTTATAAACACGGGAGGAATACCGTCGTCTCCTACGCTTTTCTGTTCATCCAAGGACGTTAAGGCTCGGAATATTTCGCTAGCATTGAGTTCTAGTTTACAGAGAGTCGGCGAGTTGTTGTTTATATTAACATTTGACGGTTGCGAGAACGTAGTAGTGTTATAGACACCTGCGAAGTTTTCAGCAAACAAATTGCATATGTCGTGGCCAGTTGATGCAGTTTTGTTGTTGTAATACATTTCTGCGGGGTAATTGCTGCAAGATTTCCTTTAATTTTTAATGAAAGACCAGAAGATTTTAGGGTTTTTTAAAACCGCAGTCTCTCGATATATTGTTTGTAGCAAATCGTTCTCAACTTGCCACAATCAGCACGCAGTGTTTCAAATGATATAATATCAAGGGGATTATTGTATTTTTTTACTCTAACGCGTTTTTCTTTAAAGAGTCGCTTAAGCTTCGGCGTGTACCACGTCGGGTATTCCTTCCTAGATATCGTTTTCATTGGTACGTGTTGCTTAATAACGTCATGCAAAATATCATATAATATAAATATATAGGTAATAGGCATTATATAGGTAATATAAATAAAATAACTAGTATTTGCGTTGCGCGCGAGCTGCGCGCAGCTCGCGGGTTTCGTGTTTTTGAGAAGTATTCTTTACCCTTATAACATTTTGAGAATCCATAAGAATCCTTTAATGAATTGGAAAATCCGAATTACCCCTAAATCAGTATAAACCCTTAAGAAACCCTAAAACATTACCCTTTTTTTTTTTTTTTTTTTTTCGGATGGGAAATCATCAAATAACTCCTCCCGCTCTGGGCGGAGCAGGAGGGAGTGTCAGACTTTTACTGACTAAAACCCATCCATGTTCCTTCATCGCCCTTTGTGTTCCGGGGCCACGGTATCTCTTTCGAACAGTCCCGCAACCCCGGCAGGCATCGGTCCCTACGGACCCCTTCCCTTTTGCTGACTCTCTTTGAGGCGCGCGTGGATCACGAACGCGCCGTCGACACGGCCTGTCGTCATGAGACGGACGGACGGCGAGCTAGCCCATAGCCCACCGTCCACAGGCCCGCGCCTACGGTGGCCGGGGGCCACGTGGTGGGGCCCCCGACGCCCGGGGCGTCTCCCGCGGCGGCCGGGACGTTGAGAGGTTCACTCCCTCTCACGTTCCGCCACCTCCTTCTCTAGCATTACTGCTTCGCAGAAGGAGGTGACGGCGTCCCATTCCGTCTCGCTCCGGACCATGGCTTGCACCAGGGCCGGACGCGAGAGGTCGCCGCCGCCAATCGCCGCTTCGAGGATAAAACATTACCCTAAAGTTTGCTTGTCGTCGCCCCTGAGTTAAGCTTCACCCACTCAAACTTCGTTACGCTGCTTCGCTCCACTCGGTCTCGCAGTTTCGCTCCACTCAGGACCTACCACCACCAGACAGGTTTCGACGCCTACTATAATATTTGTTCAAACACCTAGCGGCTATCTCTAACCGTTATGAAGTTACAGCCCTTTCAATTTTAGGGGAGGTTGGGGAGGGGAGGTATACAAATTTCAACGCCCCTCAATAGTTTTAGGTATGAATCAAAAGATTTTTTAGTAGTAAAAAAGGGGTCAAGAGGGGGGGAGGGGTGAAAAGGGGAGAGTGGGGAGTTTTGAAAACTGGTTTTTATTTTTCCAAGCCTCCTCTATACGAATCCGTAAAAAAAAACAAAATATGGGACTCTTAGTTTCCGAGATACGATAGGGAAGGGGGTGAAAAGGGGAGGTTTGGCACTTTTCCCATACTCATGAGAGTTACTTGTTTACGAATCTGTCAAAATGTACCCCCCTTCTCATCCACCATCTGGGAGAACAATTATGTCAATGAGTGAGTCAGTCAGGCAGTGGTAATCGAGCTTTATACAGGTTGTTTGGCTTATGGACCGACAAAATTTTTCCAGGGATTTGGGAGGTCATTAGCTAGGTTCTAAATGTCATGGTTGGTTACATATGTTTTTTTTTTCAAATGAAAAAAATATCCAAAATGTTTCCTTTAATTCCAAATAACTTTTTCGTTTGTGAGTGTAATGGCACAAAATAAATTATGTTGTATTCTCCAATGTCTTCTAAATCTAAATAAATCTTTGTTTGATAGAACTGGTTTGAATAAAATTTCTTACGAGCTACCAAAGTTATTTTCTTTTTTAAATGTATGAAATTGTACAACTTCAAAATTTATTATAAAAAAAAACTAAAGGCCATTTTGAACTTAGCTTTATTTTAAAAAGTTCTTTAGTTGATACCCTTTCTAACGGTATGCTACATGTCACAAAGAACAATACATTAAGTAATCAAAATGTTAGTTACGAGAGTCAGGATTAAGAAAAGACTTATAAATGTTATTTTGTTTTTATAAACTAAAGTTATAAATCTTGTTCAAATTTGATTCAAATTAACCCAATATTTATTTTGTGCCATTATGTTACACCCACAAAAGAAAAAGTTATTTCGAATCAAAGGAAACATTTCGGGTATTTTTTTCAATAAAAAAAAAATAACATATGTAACCAACAGTGAAAAGCTAAAAAGCAAAAGCTAAAACCGTGAAGCTAGCTGAAAATAAATTCATATCATTTTGAGTAGACTCCACGCGGTCCGTTTCGATGGGCTCTAGTTGATCTTTTTTGGCGGACTCTACTTGATCATTTTCGGTGAAAACCACTAGATTCCTTTTGGTAATAGTGCTTTCAGTAGATGAAAGTCTCTGCAAGTCTTCTTCTGAATTAATATCAAGCAAAGCCTCATGTGGTATAGAAGAACTTTTAAGCCCTACTTTCAACTTCGTTCCAAACATGGCTTCATATGGAGTACAGTTAATACCTGTGTGATGGGCCCTATTTTTCATTAATTGTACAAAACGTAATCCTTCGACCATTTCTTAGTGTTGTTATCCTCAAACCACGTACTCAGCATATTCTCTGTCCTGGTTTGCTCTCAAAATCAAAACATTTATTTCAAGTAAGCCAGTTACAGGCACTTTTGAATTGTCGAAACAAATATGAAAATTAAATGTAGCTACAGTCCCAGTCACAAGACATACAAACTGTGAAAGTACTGTAGTTGTCCATTCCTCTCTCTCTCTACTGACCCTTGGCTTTGAGAGTGTCTCGGTTTTCCATGTACAATTTTTAATTCGTTCATATTCCAGTTTCATATTATATAGTTCCATATTCATTTCACAAGCTTACTAAACAATTTTATTAGCAAACTCTCTGCCATTATCGCTTTGAAGAATGCTTGGTGCACCGAATATAGTAAAAATATCAAGTAGTACCTCTGTACCTACATAGTGCTACTGCTTCAGCAGTTTTGGTCTTGAGCGGCAAAGTTGCACAAATGTGAGATGATCTTGGTATACAAGTATAAATTTATACTGATTATCTCCTTGTGACTGCATGTCAATAAGGTCTATTTGACATCTTGCATTCATTTCCGCGCTAAGAATAGGTACCTATAACAACTAATCCTTTTTTAGGGTTCCGTACCCAAAGGGTAAAAACGGAACCCTATTACTAAGACTTCGCTGTCTGTCCGTCTGTCCGTCTGTCTGTCACCAGGCTGTATCTCATGAACCGTGACAGCTAGACAGTTGAAATTTTCACAGATGATGTATTTCTGTTGCCGCTATAACAACAAATACTAAAAACAGAATAAAATTAATATTTAAGGGGGGCTCCCATACAACAAACGTGATTTTTTTGCCGTTTTGTCTAATGTATAGATAATGGTACGGAACCCTTCGTGCGCGAGTCCGACTCGCACTTGGCCGGTTTTTTGGAACGCTGCGTTTCTTTTCGCAGCTCTCACATAGGTTTAAATAAATGGCAATAATTTCCCTCGTAATATTTTTATACCGAAAATTTAGTTCCTTCTCCATCCGGTTTCTACCACCATGCCCTACACTCAGGTGGGTATCATGCAAAATCTGAAATACCTCGTTGTTTTTCACGTAGTACCTAATCATATTGTCTTTGACTGGAACAATCAATTTCTCTGTTTCTCCAACAGCTATGACGTCAAATCTTCGCAAACCCTGATAATCTTCGGGTTTTTTTATGCGACTTCTTTGATTTTGCAGATTAAACTTTTTCAATCCTCTTAGTATAGCTTTCGTTGGTGTAAAACTGAGTATTTTGTCCTATAAGTGACATTAATTCACTCAATCTTTCGTTAAATTGACGATTCATTTGGTTTAATTTCGAAATATCTATGATTCATTATTAAAATACACACTAACAGCTGTTTCACTATAGTTCGCTAACACATTCGCATTAACATTGCGTTACGAAAGTAAAACCGGGCATTGTCGCCCTTCTTGAAGAACTGTACCACCACACCGCTGTAAATTCCAAAAATGCTGGAAATAAGTTCTATTGGTTATATTATCCTTTCACACCCTGTCAATTTTTTTTTTTAATATTTCGATGTACAAAAAACGATTTTTCTACAGATTTATTATATGTACTAGCTGACCCGCGCAATTTCGTCTGCGTCACATGAGAGAGAGAGAGGGTTAGAGAGAGTGTGAGTCAATCTTAAAAAATAGACATGCTATCGCAGATTTTTTTAGAACGTTTTAAGAGGAACAATTCGTAGTCGGTAAGCTCGGAGTAAAACGTCGAGGGCAGCAGTACGTAAGCTCCGAGTAAACATCAGGGCTGCTCCCGTAATACGGTAGTACGGGAGCTACCCTGACGTTTACTCGGAGTTTACTGACTGCAGTGTTGCGGTCCTGACCTGGCCCCTCTTTCCCTCCTTTTCTTCTTAAACCCTTGAGTCACACTCTTAATTGCGGGTCCTAAACACGAGTCCACACTCTTGAGGGCTAGTCCTAAACACTCTCTTGGGTCCACAATCTTGAGTGCTAAGTCAAAAGAAATACATTTTCCCTGTTTTTGCAACATTTATCATTGATCCTGCTGCCATTGATTGCTCCTTTTAGTTGTAGCGTGATGTTAGATAAGCTACTATAGCCTTCCTCGATAAATGGACTATCCATTTTTTTATTCGAACCAGTGTTCCTATATTTAGCGCGTTCAACGAACCAAACAAACAAACCCTTGAGCTTTATTATATTAGTAGAGATTCCAGTGTGTAACTATTTAATTTCTCCGATATATTTGCAGTAATCGCTAAAATAATCTACTTATGTTTTCCCAAATAAGGGCTTGCCGCGACAGCCTTACGTCTTCATCTTAGACACTCGATGACAGTCATACTCCAGCTGGGTCGAAATTTCTCATCAAGGTACATGAAATAAGCCGGGACACGATAAAGCTGCTGTAAACTGTTGCGGAACTCTTGCAACTGCCTTCTGTCTCCATCGTTAGATCACCGATGACACATGATGTATTTACACAAAAAAGGGAAGAACAATGATCTGTTAGCGTTGTTTCATAGACTAAAGTAAGGATAGGACTTGTGGATCGTATCATAATGTGATCTAGGCAGTTTTTGCCTCTCGTCGGATGTGTATGAGCTGGGAGAAATCCGTGATATGCCAGGGTGTTGAGATATTCGTGGGCCCGTGAATCTTGAGTATCAGATTTGATATCCAAGTTGATGTCTCCAGTTATGAAAACCGATTTGTAAGACGTGAGAGTTGGAATAATGTTATTGAGTGCAGTAAGGAATAAAGAAATGTTGTCGTTTGAGGGGGAGCGGTAAATACAAAGTATAGCCACTTCAGAGTTTAACTTCACAAGTAGGCACGAGGCTGATCCAAGAAAGTTTGGCTCTTCACAAATGGTTATCATATCTGACTTGGCATAAACAACTACCCCGTCGCTCTGATTAAGGTGTTTGGTTGTTTTGTATGTGTTATAATTAGGCAGAGTGGGAATGCAGCAGTTACTTGAGCACGGTAGCCAGCATTCTGTTAGGACCAGAAGATCACAGTCAATATTCATGCGATGAATTAGGGTTTGAAGGTTTAAGAAATTACAGTTAATGGACCGGATATTTTGCGTCAATGGAAGTTAGCCAGACACTTTCGTTCTTAACGTATGACTTTGTTGCTTCGGGGGTACAAATTTGAGTTTTAGATACAGAAAATTGGTCAAGATCAGACATTACATCATTTAACGAATTAAACGCTGTTGTATGAAAATAAGGGTAATAGAGTGTTATAAATAAGGTTAAGGTTATGAGGTAGTAGGAACTTTGGGACGGTTATGAGTGATAGTGAGCAATGTGCAGTGTTATAGTGTTTAAACTTCTTGCAAGTAATAGTTTTTTCACTTCTCATGCTCTGAAAGTACTTGTTTGTGCAGGATATAGGCTGCACAAAATCGAATTTTTTGCACAAGGGCATTAATGTATCTACTCATAAATGTATCTATATTAAGGCAAAGAAAATGAGCCATACAGCCAAACGCAATAAGAAGTTCATAGATAGAATTTGTTATTCTATAATATTTACTTTAATTTATTTGCCTTATGTGTTTTTTAAGACATAAAATACATAAAAAATTAAATTCAAGTACCTACGGTAGGTTATTTAATTAATTTAAGAAAATTATTTAAAAAAAAAACATTTAATAGTAGGCTGTTTAAGTCTGCAGCCCAAGTCTAATATCAATGTCGTAAGATTTCAAAAAAAGAAAGCGGCGGGAAACAGCTCTTGTTTTTGCGTGTTTTATTAATTTCTTCAATTTATACTAGTTTTTTATTTCCTCGCAATCGAAGTGAAAAGCAGAGTTTATAACTCGTCCACAAAACCATTTTTTTATCCTCGACATTACTATCAGCCCTCGCCTTCGGCTCGGGCTGCTAAAAATCTCGGATAAAAATGGTTCGTTTTGTGCACTTGTTGTAAAATCTACTATTATTAAATAAAAATTGTGTAAAGAGTTTTTGTTTGAGTTTTGTGTGCGGTAGTTTAACTTAGGTAAAGCGACAGAAAAAATATTAACAAAATAAAAAGTAAGTAGTCTGAGAGATAACCGTTGAGAGAAAACTTAAGTTTCTTAACAGATAACCTAGTCAAACATTGTCAGCTGCAGTTGGTACAGACATCATTTGGATTTGTAGTTCACTTTTAATAACAATAGAGGGGCTGTCAGGATTCTTCTTCATCAGAACGCGCCCGTCCGCGGTCCAGCAGAACATGTATTGGTTCATCTTGGCATAGTTACGACCCAGGTAAAAGAGTTGTTTAGAGGAGGGAGTTAAGAGCCTGTATTTGCTGTTTTGGTGATATTGGGCGATCTAGATCTCGGTATCTATAAGACCTAAGAGTTTGCGTTTTTGGAGCTTCTATACCCAGATGAGTTGAGTTCAACTTGTTGTTAGGGTTTGATTTGTTGTGGTTCTTAACAGCTGACAAAAAGTTGGTTTTGGTAAGTGTATTTGTAAATTCGACTGTTAGAGTAGAATTTGGAGTTTCTTTTTTAGAAGGCTGTCGCGAAACATCTCGTATGTCAGACACTTGTATTTTTATTTCCAGTTGATTTGATAGTTCCAGTAAGGCGTCAAATAGCATCTTTTTAGTTTCTTTCGCTCTCTTGGGTACGTTGCGAAGCTCGATGCAGGTTTTTAAAAGGGCACGGTCGAAAGACTCTGCCCTTTCTTCGAGTACTGTTAATTTATTGACCATGGAGTTACGTTGTTTTTCTAAGATAGTAATCTTAGACTCGAGTGAGGTTAACTGTTCCGAAAAAGAGTTCACAGCCCTTTCCATTTCCGTAAAAGTTTCCTCTATTTTAGTATTTGATGTTTTTATTGCAATTATATAGTGTAATGTCTCGTGGGCCAATAAAATACACCTTCTGTTACTCAGGTTACACTGATCAGGATATCTTGTATGCGAAAACCAGAACACGTGCGCACTCGCCTACGGCCGGTAAGTCGACTGCCACGCCAATGCGTCTGCGCATACACTACATCCCTTCTTTATTTTTATTGAATTGAAATGTTTCATAATTACAATATCAGGGTTTTAATATTTTAACTTAAACCCTTATAATATGGCGGATAACTAATCAAATATTTCAAATATTATTATTACAGATTTACCGCAAACTTTAACAGAACAGCCAAGATTTTACTTAATTTTAAATATTTCTAACAATCATATAAACGTAGTTGATAAAAGTAGATAACAATATAATACTATACAAAACAACAAATAATTTACTCTAGTTCATAATTTTCTCCTAAATCATTATTACTACTATTTTGATTAACCATAGTCCATGAATCATTTACTTTCTTTAACGATACTACATTCCGGCGATATTCTTTCCCAGTTTCATCATTCCGAACACTAACATCGCCACTACTCACGTCCGTTACTGTATGCGTAGTGGGATTGAAATTGGAGGTCAATTTATTATCTTTGATTAAATTTTTCACAAATATTTTTTCTCCTATTTCCAAGTCGCTATCTGTCGCTTTCCCTTTGAGATCCCCATACTCCTTCCCTTTTTCCTTCATTCGCAGATCTCTGTCTCTCACTTCTTCGTCTAATGTTTTGTATTCCATGTCTGGTGCTGCCAGGATCTTATCTCTAAATTGTCTTTTATAAAACAACTCTGATGGAGATTTGCCTGTAATAGAGTGAGGAGTACTGTTGTACATCATTAAAAAACTGAAGATGTCCTCTTTCCAGTTCCTGTTTTCAGCCTGGCTAATTTTCAGACGTTTTAAAACGTCTCGATTTTGCCTCTCCACTTCCCCATTCATTTGAGGCCAATACGGGACAGTAAACACAGTAATTCCACATTCCTTGAAATAGTTCCGGAAAACCTCGCTTGTAAACTGATTTCCATTATCACACGTCAAAGTTGCTGGGTAACCTAATCTGGAAAATATTTCTTTCAAAACTTGTATCGTATCTAGACAAGTGATACTGCGCATTACTTTAATTTCCTTATATCTACTATAGTAATCGACAAGTATCAACAGGTAGTCGCGACTAGGAAGAGGCCCCAAGAAGTCCATCGCTATATCAACCCAAGGTTCAGCAGGAAGTTCTCGTCTCTTCATCGGGTGTGGCAGAGTAGGATTGGATACAACCTCGACAGGCTTTTACAAGACGTTCAGCATCTTTGTCAATCCTAGGCCCACCACACCTTTGTTCTAAGGCGAGCCTTCATCGCAACTATGCCTGGATGGCCTTCATGAGCCGCCTCCAGTACTCGTTGACGCAGTTTATGTGGTATTCTAGTTCCCCGAAGCAGAATATCTCTATTAAAACAAAGTTCATTTTGCATGATTTTAAAATTTTTAATAGATTCGTGTCAGTCATTATTAAAAATACCATCTTTGACTTTTAAAATTTCCTCGTCTCCAGCAGAACATACCTCCTCCACAGATGATAATAGCATTTTATACCTGTACAGGCCTTTGCTAGTACTGAATGTAGTAATGTACCTACAATCTTCATAAATTTCAAGTAGATGAAAGGCATTTTTTATATCGAGTTTTGACAAATATTTAGACTGGCGAAAATTAGGTAGCAATTCATTCATTGTTGGAAGTGGGTGATTTTCTCTTATAATATCAATTCGATTCGATTCTTTATCGTTACCTCTTCTCATATCTACACAAATACGTACCTCTTCTTGACCTTATTTAAGAACGGGAACCATTGGTGATACCCACGGTGAGGGTCAATTTGCTTCCTCGATAATATCCGCATCCTTCAGTTCTTTTAATTTTCTGGCAACCTTTTCTTCTAAAGGAATGGAAACTCTTCTATATGGTTGGATGACTGGTTTTACTGTTTGGTCTATTGGGATCTGGATAGTCACTCCTTTGAATTTCGGAAACGCTTTCTCTAATAATGTCTCATTGTTTACTGCATTAATTTGGAGCCCAATTTTAAGCACACCTAATTGAAACGCGATCTCCTTGCCTAACATATCGCGTGTGCCGTTCCTGATAACATAAGCAGTACACTTTATACTTTTATTATTGATGACTGAAATATCTGTGTCAAAGGAGCCTAAAATATCCAGAGGTTTTTTACTGCCATAGGACATAAGGGTCTTATTAGGTTTGCGCATCTGGTTAAAAACTTTCATACCATTGTCTTTTAGAAATTGCCATGTTCTGTCGGTAATAATGTTGCATTTACTTCCAGAATATATTAACATGTCAGCGGTGACTCCCCCAATATTGCGTTTTCATCCAGGTGGAAAATGTAGTCGAAAATGTAGTGTGTTTTTAGTTACAGTTCTGTTGTTTGTCCTGTTGTCTGTCCTGTTTACAAATTTTCTTTTCTGCTGAGTCCTGCAATGTTCTTGGAAATGACCGATGAATCCACATTTCAAACATCGTTTGTCTTTTGCAGGGCATTTTGTGTCATCAGATTCATGGGTGTAGCTACCACATCTACTACATTTTGTGTTCGGAGATTGATGTCGAAACGGTTTGTTAATTTTTTTCTTGTTATCTATTTTATTTATTTCTGCTTTGTTCTAATTGTTCGCATCATTCCTATTTACAGTTTTAAATTGTTCTAATTGTCTGGCTACAACTTCTAATGCATTTGCTTTACTGATGATTTCGTCTAGAGAAATAGTATCCCCGCATTCTAAAATTTTTTTCCTCAATTCGACTAATCGACAATTTTCCGTGATTTGGTCGATAATATGCTCTTCTTTATTATGGAATTGACATTTTTCGGCTTGGTTTCTCAACCTTAATAAAAATCGTTCAAATTGTTCTTCTTCCTCCTGTTTTGTGAGTCGGAAAAGGTACCTTTCGTAAATCCGACTTTGTTTCGGAGCAAAGTAACAGTCCAATTTATTTAGAGCTATTGTATAAACATCGACCGCTTCTCCTTCGTCAGCATGAGCTCCAGGTAGGTTATAATACACTTCTTGAAGTGCTATTCCCCCAACATGGAGAAGAGTAGCTCGTTTCTTAACAGGTGTGTCGATGTTGATAGCCAGTAAATAAATTTCAAGTGCCCTCTTCCATTTCCTCCATCGAGTGCCGACAGATGTCGGATCGCCTTCGCAATAAAAATGGTCTAAGTTGAAAAGTGTGGATGATGCATGAGTCATTTTGGGGCAGCCTGCAATAAAACAAATTGACTCTTATTTTTGCGTGGCTTTTTACTGAAAATCAGTAACAGTATTGCAACTGCATAGCCCTATTATTTTTGCGTGGCTTTTTACTGAAAATCAGTAACAGTAAGTATAACTTTAATACCCATCTTGTCCAAAATTTTTGAAAAATGTATGTTTAAAAGATTAATTAATTACTGTAATAAATTTCAAATTATAAGTGACAAGCAGTTTGGATTCCAAAAGAACAAATCCACATCGTTGGCTGTATTTTCTCTTATGCAAGCTATACTTTCAAATATTAATAATAATTATCTGACCACTGGCCTTTTTTTTGATCTATCGAAAGCCTTCGATCTGGTGTCACACGATATCTTGCTACATAAGTTAGAAGCTATTGGTATTAGAGGACCGGTACTCCAGTGGCTATCGTCCTATTTAACTAATAGAAAACAACGTGTCACAATCTATAAAAAAAATGAAAACAATGACTTTATAGCCTACTCATCGGAATATAGACATAATAAACACGGCGTTCCTCAAGGAAGCGTACTGGGCCCAATATTATTCCTCATATACATAAACGACATCATAAAAATAACTAATCATAAATGCATATTATTTGCCGACGACATCTCGATTATAGTGACATCCAACAAAAAACATAATACCATTCTAGATCATGAGCTTGACATTAATAATACAATTGACAAATTACTGCATTGGCTTGACATTAACCATTTAAAGATAAACTTAGATAAATCCGTTTACATTCAATTTAATCAATCAAATAATTATAAAAATCACATTAAACTCAATATTAACTAAATCAAAGAAGTAACGCAAACTAGATTCTTAGGTGTAATAATAGATAAAGATATTAATTGGAAAGAACACATAGATAATGTCAGCACTAAAATCAATAAATTTGTATACGCGCTTAAACAAGTTAAAAATGTAACTGACATAAAAACTGCTGTAATGTCATACCAAGCCTATGTGGAATCGGTACTTCGTTATGGGCTTGTAATGTGGGGTAATAGCACCGACTTCCAGAGAGCATTCATTGCTCAAAAAAAGTGCATGAGATCAATTTGTGGACTTAAACCTGACGACTCATGTCAACCAATATTTAAGAAACTTGGTTTGTTACCATTACCGTCACTTTACATTTACGAAATATGTACGTTTGTAATGAAAAACAAACAATTATTTAGGACTGCAAATGATGTGAATCCTCGAAATAGACGAGATCCCTATAAATTAGTGTTGAATGATTTACCTAGGCTAGCTAAATACAATAATAACTGCCTGGCAATGTGTGTGCGCATTTATAATAAAATACCGAGGCATTTTAAAATATTAAATACAAAATTATTTAAAACTAAATTTTATAAATGGTTACTTGAATATAGTTTTTATAGCTTAAGAGAATTTATAGATAAAAAAATTTGATGTTCTTAATATTAATGTACTGTTCAGTGTTTAATGCTTGCTTACCCTTTTCCCTGTATTCAAATTTTTTGCATGCTTGGTCTTATCCTAGCTAAACATGTTTGTGCCATTTGAATTTGTAACACCTTTGTATACCATGTTTTACGCGAATAAATATACTATTACTATTACTATTACAGTATTACAACTGCATAGCCCTATTATTTTTGCGTGGCTTTTTACTGAAAATCAGTAACAGTATTTCAACTGCATAGCCCTATTACTTTTGCGTGGCTTTTTACTGAAAATCAGTAACAGTATTACAACTGCATAGCCCTATTATTTTTGCGTGGCTTTTTACTGAAAATCAGTAACAATATTACAACTGCATAGCCTTTTTATTTTTGCGTGGCTTTTTACTGAAAATCAGTAACAGTATTACAACTGCATACCCCTATTATATTGTCGAACTTACAACAATTCAACAACTCATTGCATGGACTTGACCATATATATAGTAGTTGACCATATATATATCGACTCATCCGTAGAATAATGTCCGATCTGTAGGGTTGATAGTTTTCAGTAGAGGTTAGAGAAGTTGTTGACTTGTGTAACTCTTAAACGGTGAGACTTAACATTTAGATTTTTTGGTATGTTGTAACAACGCCCAAGCCTAGTTAAATGCTATATAGCGTTTATTTCTTATCCTTTTATTTCACGAGATAGTGAGTCCCATATCAACATAGGACGTTTTATGGCGTAAGTGCGGGGGTCCGTTATGAACATTATACGTTGTTTTACGGAGACGTCTGAATTAATTGACGCTCTATATTAACATGGGTCATTTTTTGTTGGAAATACCCATCCCTTTATAAGTCCTTTGTGAATAACCACCTTGAAATGTTTACCATAATGTTAGCCAAATTATGACTACCTTGGAATATAACTGAATAAAAAATTAAATTAATAAATAAAATCATTTATTAATTGAAAAAATCTCAAAATAGATAGCAAAAAGTATTAGATGGCATCACTTTGAACAGCAATCACATCACAGTTAGGTACGGACTTAAAATTAGCAGTCTAAAACTTATAGATCTATGCACCTATTAGAACAATGCGCGCGCGCATGAAGTATTTTAAACTTAGCACTATTATAAAATCAACTATAATTTTTTTTTATTATTAAAAATTACGTTTAGTCTTTAATATTTTTACCAATCAGAAGCATCGTGACCTAGACGAGGTATTATACGTCTCAACAACAATCAAACTGTACGTATACCTCTGCCTTGATGGCTTAATAGTTAAAACTTAAAATAGTAATTAAATGACATAACGTATCACAGCATGGCTGCATGGTAACTAGGTAACCTACATGACTACAGCATGTACTTCATCATAACGACGGAAAATACGTTTATGAAGATATTTAAACTTCGCACTAGTTAATTGAAAATAAAGCATAATTATAACAACCAGCCTTCATAGTATTATCGAGAGATATATAGACGTGGGGAGCACATAATATATAGACGTGGGGGAGCACATAATATGTACTTAGCAGCAATTAAATTGTACGTAGGCAAACATTAAATTACTTAGTTGAGTTCTCATTATAATTAACATTGTTTCGCTAAATCTACTGATTATAAACTACAAAAAGAAAAAAAAAAGCAACAAAAAAGAAAAAAGAAAATTATTATTTCGATAGGTCATCATCGGATTCTTCAGAATAATCAACAGTGGTGTGATGTAGCAAAGAGTTAAAGTATGGATAATACTCTAAGGGAATTACTTCTGAGCGGCATATATCCATTAAGTCTTTATAGTTAGCAACAGGAACCACACTAGGTTCAGAATATGCAGGTAGTTTAGTTCGTACCGAGGTCCTCGTGTTAAGAAGTTCGTGCAGACGGTAGTGTGATTCTAACTAATTGTTTTCTAGATATGACCTGACTCAACCTGATTAAAATATTTTAGTGATTCGCGGTCATTAAAATATTATAATCAGGTTGAGTCAGGTCATATCTAGAAAACAATTAGTTAGAATCACACTACCGTCTGCATGAACTTCTCGAATGTTACTTCAGTTAATCTTTTTGCCCTTAATAATGTCTTTCATCCAGACCTTGTTATTAGCAAGACATTTAAAGTCAAATACTTCATTCTGGGTTACGTTGCGGACAACATAGGGTTCTCCTTCGTTCTTGGCCGATCTAAATATAAAGACTTAATGGATATGTGCCGCTCAGAAGTAATTCCTTTAGAGTATCATCCATACTTTAACTCTTTGCTACATCACACCACTGTTGATGTTTCTGAAGAATCGGATGATGACCTATCGGAATAATTATTTTCTTTTTGTGGTTTATAATCTTTTGGGCGCCTCTGTCGTTTTCTAGTCGTTTTAGAAGTCACGGTGCGATCGCTTGAGTGAGAAGTAGCAGGCGAATTCATGGTGCGAAATGGCGACGACGAAATCACAGAGAAACTGTTCAAATGATTCGGGCAGAATGTGCTATCGCAGATCGAATGGACGTTAGTAGGAGTTGGCACTGACGGTTCCAAATTAACCGGGGTAGATCTGTGGTGAGAAACTTCTAACTCTTCAATCTGTATTAATGGTGAATTTTCGAAACGAGAAGGCACATCCAAAAAAAAATGTACTAGGTTGATTTCGGTAAGCATTCTCGGCAGATGGATCAGACATGACATTCGGTATTGAGCCGTCGCAGGTAATTTCTTTGGTCGCACTTCTCGCCATATTATATGTCAGCTAGTTCCTGAATGATTTCTTCTGCATTAGAAGGCAAAGGAAACGTTTGTCGTATCATGGCGTTGTCATCAACATTCACAACTGTAATTTAAAAAAAAAACTGTAACTTATTATAGGTATTCATAGAATACTATTTATATTAAGAGAAATATACCTAGCAATTAATCAAACAAATCTCAAATAAAAAATCTTTATATTTAACGATATTTTTAATTGAACAACGTCTTAGCTGATTTCATTATCCCAGTAACAACGTCCCATCTTAATATCGAACCCACAAATCGTTTCAAAGGTTCCGAAGAAAAACGTCCCATATTTACAAAAGACGCTTACAAGTTCAATAATGTTCGTATTAAATTGCCTTATTATTTCATAAGACCTGTACTTTTTACTGTTTATTATTACAGAAAGAATGATTACCTTGTGAATATGCATAAAGCCAATCGTATTTTCGCACCAAAAATGCGTTTCTGTACCTCTCCGTCAAAAAACGTCCTATATAAAAATCGATCGCCCACAACTGTTTACTGAGCCAAAAAAGCAATATAGACATTATGTTCATTAATTTATGAACTGTATAGTGTGTATCACGAAATAGTATAACTGAAATCGTCAACCCCCTTCTTCCAACAAACAGCGGCCGAACTGACGAACGGACGGGGCGCCCGCGCCACCACCACTCTCCGCGCGCCGTCCCTTGGTCACTTCATGCGTTTTTACGCGGAGATAATGTCAGATTGAACGTTATTCGATTCTATATTTCCGAAACTAAATAAGATACGAAAATTCTAAAAACGCACATCTGTAGAGTTCGTATTCCTTAACTCGTCTAGCTATTTAACTCGTTTTTGCTCCATGATCACATCGGACTCTGTTCTACGGATAAGTCGATATATAGTCCTTTAACATTTTACTTATTTGATCGGCGTGGCCTTGTGTACCTTTATTATAACTATGATTCTCTTAATATACATTGTGCAAACATAAACATAGCTACTTACCTACCTAATTTAAATATTGTGATGTGATTGTTGTTCTTAATAAAATAGTAAAAGTAAACATAAATGCAATACGCACATTTACTGTACGGTCCACCCGTACAAATCATATAAGCAGTTTTGTACCGCGTGCGCAATTTACTTCAGTTCGCGTTCGGTCTTCGCCGCGTGTACTCATTATCATAATATCGTAGCATTTCGATATCGTAAAATCATTCTATCATCATAAGTGATCACTGTATCAATTAGCTATAGCATTATATCAATAAAATCATTATAACTCTATCACAACTTATCATTTATAGTTGTCCCGTACATTTACTACAGCGTCCAAACTCAATTAGGTTTTTTAATCAAACTGCCATTATCTAAATCTATTTAATAATAGGATAATTAATGAATATAGCAAGTAAAATTAATTAGGTCAGTAGGTATAATAATCTTTAAGCGAGCTGCAGTAAGCTAGTCGACATTATGTCACTGTATAAAAACTTTAAACTACTTATACGCAGAAAAAAATAAAACAATAATAACTAATTATCCTTTCTATTGTGTTGTGAACGGTAAGGTAATCCCCATTATGTCGGGCGAAAATCTCATTAAGGCGATAATTAAGTTTGGTTGCATACGTGACGACCCGAATGGCCCAGCGGTAGCGAGGCTACCTAACGTTCTTAGGGTCCCGGGTTCGAATCCCGGCACGAGCAAACATTTGTGTCACGAGCACGGAAATTTGCATCCGAGTCATTGATGCCCATATGTACAATAAGTATGCATCTACAAACAAAAAAATCCATGCAGCATATCAACCATCTGGCGTCCACGACACAAGCCTCGCCGCCCAGTGTGGCACCAGATGGCAGGCCCGGATCTAGGGGGGGGCAAGCCGCGGCCCATGCCCCGGGCGGCAAGTTCAGGGGGCGGCAAATTCAAGCTTGGCAGACATGGTCAAAGTTGCGATAATGATGAGTTGTAACGATACAACTCATTAATTTCTGTTGAAGACTGGAAAACTGTTCCTGTAGAAGGAGCGCCCTGCAGACACCCCATATGCATACTAGCCCATCGAATTAGATGAGGAAGACAAACTATTTGAGAGCTAAACTATAGACCGCCTGTTTCACCTATAAGCACCTGGCTACTGAGGATCTGGCGGACCCGCTTAGATGCCGCTGCGTCGCAGAGCAACTGCGCAGTTGTCAGACTCCTCGACTCTCCACAGAGCTCAGGATTTCCACCACGAGAAAAAAGGAATTGGAGGCACTCCTATACCATGCCAAACCTATGCCATACCAACTTCTGCTGCATACTCAGGGCCTATCTGAGGGATAGAGATATCATCTATGTACGACTGGGCGCTTCGCGATTAGCTTCTTCATGGTGTTTGTGTCATCTGATAAGCTGATGACACGCTGGTGAAGGCAAACGTTTCGGCAGGTGACCATCTTGACGACAGCTCTGGGGTCGTAGATGGGATCCGAGTCGACGATGAAGTACCTGGGACTCGTCTCTAATAGCCGCATTTTCAACAGTTGACACCCCGGTTGATGGTCACCGCGAACTTAATCTCGTGGCTACTGCCCAATCTGAGGGGATCCAATTCCTGCAGAAGATTGTATATGGAGATCGTATGGTCCATAGCGCCCTATGGATTGCCAGTATGGGCGGACAACTTGACGACCTAAATTCTTACCGTAATTTAGCGATGAACTCAGAGAGCGATGGCCGTCAGGGTGATAAGAATAAATCAAACGGTTTCCTTCAAGGCGGCGATCTTTTTGGCCGGATCACCACCATGAGATCTTGACGTTATAGTCCTTACACAGAGCAAGTACCTGATGCGCCGCCAACGCCATGATGTCGAGGTGTACAGGGCTGTGCTCCACCAGGTCCTCGTGGTGGAATGAGAAGTTCGCCAACCCAGGTTCGAAACCCAGTGCACATCACTTTTACGGCGATAAGACCCTTGACGAAGAAGTGACATCAGAAGAGGCATTAAGAGACTGCATGGCGCCCTCATTTTCCGTCTGACACAGGTACTCTCCGGGCATGCGTTCTTGGAAAAGCACCTGTGCCGCAAAGTTCGGGAACCGACGCGACGCCCTGTTCACTACTGTGGAGACTGCTCCGAAGTCATCACAGAACTTATTAAAAGTTATTTGCGATCATCTATGAGCTAGGAACGTTTGTCAAGTCTCGCAATCTTTGCGATAGAGAATCGAATGGCACATGAAATAAATTATGACAAGGCCATAGATTTGTTTGCAGAACAAAAAACTAGAAGAGTAAAATTGTAATTTCAATTTGAAATACAATACAATAATATATCCAACTCGTTTTGTTTCAAAGCACAGGGTAGGTGCTTTCATAACTACAATATATGTCCTACACGTCCATGTATGTAGGTATATTTGTAAATAAATAGTGTAAACACAGAAAGAGCAGCGCTAGTTAGGTCCTTGTAGCATTCTATCCGCGAGGCTTATGCAGGGGCGGAACTATATAAGGGCTTTTTGAGCTGCAGCCCAGCGCCCCGTGGATATAAAGGGCCTCCAGTCACCTTTTGTAAAAAATGGAGCATGTGGACATTTTGATCTCAAGATCTCTCTCTTCTGAGGAAAGAAGTAAAATTTTCTAGCTCGCTTCGCTCGCTCTTAGTGTCCTAAGTGACTCCGGTAGTTCGAAACAATTCTAACCTGTCCAAGGTAGGTTAACTGTTAAGTTTTCGAACTGGCTTCGCTTGCTTTTTAGATTACTTTCTTTAGACTTTGCCTAAAAGTCGTCGCTTCGTTTGCTCATGCAGTCAAGTTCTTCTTAAATCTTAACTTTGAAAGTCAACCAAGTAACTCCTGTATGAAGTGACGACATAATTCTAATCTGTCCAAAGTAGGATGTTAAAATTTTCTGGCCCAAAAGCTGGCGACGCCCTTGGCCAGGCCCCAAGTAGTATTAGCCCAGGGCCCAACAAACTCACGGTTCACCCCTGGGCCTATGGTCATGTGTGAAATAATGATGATGATAAAAATAAAAATTTAGACGGGCGGGGGCGGCATTTTTCAGTTTTTGCCCCACCTCGATAAATTTCAAGATCCGGGGCTGCCAGATGGCACCGCGTGTAATGTCCAGCAATATTTATTATTATTTTATTACTACATATTATTAGCACGTGCACAATATAATTATAATACCAACAATTTCAAATAGACTATTTGGAACGAAGCTACCCGCAAACAACTGTTATGCAGTAAACAATAATTATTATATTCGTTCCTTCATTTTTTTATAAAATCTACTCACTTTTATCCTCGTCGCCACTTGTAATGTCTCGTGGGCCAATAAAAGACACCTTCTGTTACTCAGGGCCGGCAGTCTCGACAGAGATAACGACAAAATCGCTAACTTTCAATCGCTGATTACTAACGAATAAAATCGGTTACAATAATGATTCTTGTGAAAATCGCATCTTGGATGTAAAGACTTGCGTTACTGGCAAGCATCATTATTGCAACCGAATTAATTCGTTAGTAATTAGCAATCAAAAGTTAGCGAATTTGTCGCTATCTATGTCGAGACTGCCTGCCCTGGTTACACTGATCAGGATAATTATCTTGTATGCGAAAACCAGAACACGTGCGCACTCGCCTACGGCCGGTAAGTCGACTGCCACGCCAATGCGTCTGCGCATACACTACATATAGCTTTCTAGTTTGTCCAAACGGGTATTTTGTCATGGTCATGTTTTGTATCATATCTCTTATTTCGTTCTTGAAGTCGGTCAAATAGTCGCTAGTATTATCGTCAACTGGTAGACATCGGCGCTTATTTGTTCTTTGGGTAATATTCGCATTTGTTGATGACTCATCTTTAGCGAACAATTTTGTGATGTCGGACTCGGAACGTGAAGGAGAATTATACTTTGGTGGGGTTCTAGCCGTCGTCGACATTTTTTGCTTTTGTTTACGTAGTAACAGAAGAAACAATTTTTGTGTGACTCAAAATGATAAAAGTGACGAAAACACAGGAAATCGGAAAAAAAAATAATTAGCTTTTATTTTATTAATGAAAACAAAACACAATCGAAAAGTTTCTGTTTTTTAAATCATCCAGTAGGTATTATGTTTCCGAAAACAAAAAAATTGTATAGGTATGCCAATCTACTATAAAAAAATAAAGTACTTATCAATTAAAAAACCGGCCAAGTGCGAGTCGGACTCGCGCACGAAGGGTTCCGTACCATTATTATCAAAAAAAGGGCAAAAAAATCACGTTTGTTGTATGGGAGCCCCCCTTAAATATTAATTTTATTCTGTTTTTAGTATTTGTTGTTATAGGGGCAACAGAAATACATCATCTGTGAAAATTTCAACTGTCTAGCTGTCATGGTTCATGAGATACAGCCTGGTGAGAGACAGACGGACAGACGGACAGACAACGAAGTCTTAGTAATAGGGTTCCGTTTTTACCCTTTGGGTACGGAACCCTAATAAAACATGCAGTTTCTGTAAAATGATGTTGATGATGATGTTGCTTATAGTTTATTGATGTGTGTACATTTTCAGACAAACTGAATAGCATAAAACTGTTAACGAAAAACGACACCATTCATTACTATTTTACTAACCTTTGGTATAATTTGCATTAATAATAATAATAATAATAATATCTTTATTCTCAGACCCCATATCCATACTTAATAAAATAAAATAAAAAACACAAAAACAAACTTGGCTTTTACTAACTAAAACAAAAAACTAAAACAACTACAATACATATCTGGATGACGGTCTGTGTGCCGACACCCAGCGACACATTATCAGGCCATCCATCCTGCCGGCTACAGTAGCCACGAGGCTGTTGGGGCTGTCGCGCACCCGACGCATCAGTGATGCGATTCGCTGACGCAGTAGCGAGCCGAAATCCGGAACGCGCACAGAACAGAAAAAACAGTAGAAGTCGTATGTGGGCGGGGCGCGCGTACCCCGAGCTTTGCGCTGTTCCGCAAAGTGTTTCCCCCACGCACACGCCACGCACATCAGTCTAGATAGAAGCGTCACAGTGACAATAACTCCTACTTAACTTTAAAAAAAATACTAAAATGCCTTATTGTGCTATTCTAGAATGTAAAAACGATAGCAGAACCAAAAATATATCAAATGGTGGTATATCATACCATCGGTAAGTCTTAATTTGCTTTATTTCGATTAAAATTTGAAAAACATTATTTTATTAGACAAGACAAGTAAAAATAGACTTTATTGTTTACATCATAGGGTCTACTTTCTTTTAACTCAAACATATTATTCTCGCAGATTCCAACTACGCACATGTCACAGTCCGCTACTCAATTAGAGATTGACGTTATCGATAATGAGTTATCGATATTTTAAACTTCAATGTTCTATGGTGTATCGGCGAAAAATTAACCCTGTGTGCGTTTTTTTTTATGATTCTGAATTAATAATAGGTAGTACATATTTCCATATCAGGTTTGAAATAAGTTTAAAATATGGATATTTAAAATATGAATCTATTCGTAATATTCAAACATTCATTCGCAAAGTCTCGAGTTGGTCAAGTCGGGAGTCGCAGGGCGATTTCCGGCCACCGTAGGATGGCGAGCGATGATGGGTGGATCGCCGTCAGATAGGTGGTCCGTATTAGTTTAATAAGTGGCCTATGTAATAAATAAGTGGCCTAATAAGTGGCCTATGTCTGAAATTTCATCAAAGTTTGCTAAGGAGTTCGTCGAGCTAAAACATACTTAAAACGAGTGTAGCTGCCGGCGAAATCGCAGGGTTTCATGTCAATAGAACGTAGGTACTAGGTACCCGTAGTAACAAAATATCGTGTAGTTTAATCTGTTACCTTTCCATCAAATAGTATAATTTTCGAAATCAATCAGTTGTATATTAACATAACAATACATTCTTAATTATTCTTTCTATAAATCATAAGCATTATTATAAATTTATAACACTTGATTTCAAACATACTTATGTAACATTCATTTTGAAATTTAAAAAAATTATCGACTCTTGTATTATATTTGAAAATAAAACGCAATGTCGATAAAAAGGCAACGACAGTGGTACAACCCTAGAAAAGGACGAATAGCACAAAAATAGTAATGAGCTCGTTACGGAAATATCAATCTTATTCCAAAAGTAATAAAGGTTTATTAAATGCATTTAGTGTAGTGACATCTAGCGGCGAGTAGCAGAACTTGCTCGTGAAACTATTCTCTAAGAGCTAATACGTAAATAGAGTAGATAATAAACCACTCTATTTGCATGTGATTATGGTTTATTTTCAAATAAACGAAGACTGATATATTAGTTACCAATCACACCACGCTTTTCTTAGTGTTACGAAATACAATTAACCTGTTTATGTGTTAGTTTGGGGTACGCTGGTTCCGATACTAATAAAGCGCTATGCTGTTTCTACTGTTTTTTTCTTTTCTGTGGGAACGCGTGCGTCCGCGAACATCCCAGACGCGCTACAGAAGCGCGGCAACCCCAGCAATACCCGGAACGCGTTATTATATTGGACTCGTAGAGCACTGTACGAGCCCTGTGTATAACTGACCCACAGGGCGCACGTGTACAGCGACTGGCAGTATGCCCTGAACAATGTTACTTTAACCTCTTTCGTACACCGCGCGAACCTACGGGCCAGCATGTTACACCTGACTGCCAGCGCTCTACGTTCCCTCTCTAAATCGGCATCATCCGACAGCCTATCGGTGACCCAGTGCCCCAAGTACTTAAACCGAGTGACTCTTTTCAGCGGAACTCCGCTCAAGGTTACTGACGGAACACAGTCATAAATTAAGTTCTGCGCCCTAAACACTAAGAGCTCGCTTTTGGTTGAGTTGTACCTGAGACCATGAGTCACCGCATAGTCTTCACAGATTCGGAGAAGCCTTCTTAAGAGGACGCATTGGAAATCACGGAGTCAATGATCTCAATTTTTGTCAGTAATTACAAAACGAATGAAAATATAAGTTGGTGACCTGAGAATTCATGATAAAAACCTTATTTTGTTAGTTTTCAATACATGATTAAGTAACTTTTGTAACAGAGAAAAAAATATCAAACGTACCTCTTTTTAAAAAGAGATTCACATGTTATGGGCAAACGGTACCAATTTAAGCCTCTTAACTTTATCCGTAGATGAGTCTATACATACTCTTTAAAATTGTAGAAGGAATTTCTGAAATTATCGTTCCCAACTGAATTAAATAACAAAAACCATTTTGTCGTTTACGTCCTTTAAGTTATAAGCTAGCAATCCTCGCCCCGCTCAGACGCCCAGTCCCCCGCTCAGTCCCGAAGCGCGCGTGCCCGGTTTTAGAACGATGCGTCGCCTTAACGCACTGATTGATGGGCTCAGCAACACCATATCGTCCGCGTAACTAATATTATTTATACATTGTCCGTCAATGGAGCAACCTACTTGGGTGTTGCTGAGCTCACATATCAGCCGGTTGACATACAGGTTAAAGAGCCTGGGGGAGCTAAGCCCCCCCTGCCTCACGCCGCACTCCAACCTGTACGCACTCGACATAGCACCTGCCCATCTAACATAGTCACCACCACACCCACCATTAAGAGTCCTATTACATTTTTTACGCAATTTTTGATTTTTACTTCCTGGATCAAATTATTTCGGTCGGGGTACATGAGTCGATAATAATAAGGAGCTCCGGATGATTGTCGATTGATACTGACGAAAATTAGAAACGAGACTGACATGAGGAGCGACCTGGGCCTCAAGTCTGCTATTACAATAGTGTCAGAATAGTCGATCATTGATCTCATAATTGTTGATTTTAACAAGTTTGGTAATCTACCTACTATATAATGGCGTCATTATGACTTTTCAATGATCAACCACTGAGACTCCATTGAAAGAAATAGCATAGAATGATAATCTCGTACACAATGATAAATGAATGACTGACTTACGCGGTAATCCGCAAAAATTTTGACAGTTCAAGCCGAAATTTGCTCAATTAGCACTATTTTGTATAGCAATAAATATAATCTTCTTTATTAAAGATAATTTTAAACACATAAATTAAAATAAATCAAAACACCGGCCACTAGAAATAAAAACAGATAAAACGTCAGTAAGCAGTAATGTCACATTTGACTTTGACAGCTAAACAGATAAAATATTATTGAATTGTATAGTTTCACACATAGACTTAGTATATACTGCCGTATAGACGAACTGACAGCTCGATAAAGCGTGACCAATTTTGATTTGTCAGTGTGTGCGTTAGTTAGTGATGTACCTTTTACTTTGGAGGACTATCGATACGTGGTTGAAGTTCGACCCTTGAAGGAAGATGTTCCCTAAACTGCCTTTGTCCAGATTATAATTTTTACATTATGTTAAAAAAGTGTAATACATCAAAAAAATAAAACAGCCAACAGTTTATTAAAAATCGCTCAATACTGACCTTTAAACAGAAAAATCTTATTTAACTGGTTCCTTACAGTTTCCTTTCCTAAATTATTAAGCTTACATTCATGTTTAAGTTGAATGTCAAAGTAAATTTCTATAATGTGTTCCATTATTAAATATCTACGACCACTTAAAATATCTTGGTCCAAATTTTGGCTCTCCAAACTCGAAAATAAGCCGAAATTATCTTCTAATATATTATAAGAAGTACAAGCTTGGCAAATTGTAGATTTCCCAATACCTTGACTGATTTTATTATTTTCACGAATAAAATTTTCAATCTGTAAACAAAGTTGTATCACGTCTTTAAACTCAAACTCAAAGCATTTATTTCAATTAGACTATTACGGCACTTTTGAATGTTAAAAAATACAAAAAAGAAAATCACTCATCACACAGCTACAGTCCCAGTCACAAGGCATAATAACTTGAGAAAGTAGGTACTGTAGTTGCTCATTCCCTAGCGTATATCTCTATGGAGAAGAACGGGCAAGAAACTCCATGGACACTTTTTTAAAATGAAAATATTGTTACAAAATCTTGAGATTATACATATATGTGAGAACGATGTAGAAAGACGTGCACACTAAGAGCGTCCAGAGTAAAAGATTAGATCAAAAATGTATGAATAAAGTAACTAAAATAAACCTTGGCAGCTAAGAGATGACCAGTCCCAACTGACAGCGCCTGTTCACAAACATGACGCATGTACCGGCGTCATTCAACTCAACCATATTGAAGGGAACTAAATGACCCGACACACCCGCCACCATCAGCGAGACATTTAAGTGAGCATGACATTCTCTCAGCCACCAAGGCATATTCAAGTCAATGAAAGATAAATAAATATAAATGGTGGCTGAATAGTACAAAGTACTCACACATGTGCTATGCAATTATATTGATTATATGGATTTCAACCAACGCGCCCAATGAATCTCAACCATTTTCCTCGAATTATAGTATCTAGAGGGAATCTGTTGTACAAATTATACAAAACAATTAGTTTACGTATTTGTTAAAAGTTAATTAACTTTTTCCTGATAAAATGGTTCAGTTAACAGACGGTAAACGTAAGCTAGCATTTATTTTCATAGTTAACATTCAAGATAAAATATCGATAGCATCGATAAATTTAAGTCAATCCCTAGCGTACATGTAAAATAGATTGATGAAAAATCTATTGACCAAAATCATGTAAATTATCAACAAATGGACTTCTAACTATACAAAATATGAAAGTAAACAAAAACATTGGTATTATTTTATATTTTATACAGGTAAAAAGGCAAATTTTAACCAAAAATAAACGCGTCTTAGCAGTGACTACGTCCTGAGTATTTACATAAGAAATGTGCAATTTTCAGGTTTATTTTTATGATTACCACCACATTCACGCACAAAACAAGTGTCCATTGTTTAATACAACTGTATTTACTGAAAATAAACCACGATCTAGGCTAAAAATCCAAAATACTAAGGAGTTGATTCCCCGCGTGCCGACTTGTGCAGACCTGTCATTCAAAACCGGTCACAGTGATATTAGATTCGCGATCCTTTTTCATCTTGCTATATTTCCATAAGGGATGTTCTTCTCCCTCGCACACTTTGTTGGTCTATATTTACTAAGTCTATGGTTTCACATTAATCCGCGTTACACATAATTAATGATTTTTGCTATTTACGAACTTCTTACTACCTCAGATTGCATAGAATACTAAAAAATAATATGTAAAAATATAATTATAAATGAAATCTTACATGATTAAATGTTCAAATTTAATTCTAGTTTTTCGAAAATCATTTCTATTGACAGGTTTTATAATAATGGCAATACAAACAATATTCTATTACGAGACCACTGACCGCCCAATGATCGACTATTAGGAAGTTAGCAGACTACGAACTTTTAACAAAATGACAATGGCATCGTTCAACAAATATGAAATCAATGATAGATCATTGTGATACTATTGTAATAGCAGACTTAGGCCCCTGAATTGACGCAGAATTTGAACTTTAATTTAATTTATTGTAATTTTGTCTTGCCCCACCTCCTTTCTTACCCATCCTGCACAGCCACCTGCACCTTCCAGGATTTAAACGAAGCCAATGACAGAGCTGTGCAAGTGGCTACAATTGGTCGGGTATTATTTGAGTTATCGACACGTATATTGACAAACGAAAACTAATGAAACTTATTCATTGTAGATTGAAGTTAAGTTTTATATCATATTAATTTATTTAATAATTTTTGGTTTATCTATACTAATATTATAAAGAGGTAACATTTGTTTGTAAGTTCGTATTTAAGGGGTAATTTCCGGAAGTAACCTCCGGAACCAATTTTAAAAATTGTTACACTGGTAGAAAGCTACATTATTCGTGAGTGCTATATTTTATTCCTGTACTCCCACGGGAACGGGAACTACGCGGGTGAAATCGCGGGACGTGAGCTAGTTTGGAATATAATGGACGCTGAATCAAGACATTTATGGCTTAAATTACGCTTTCTTTACGATTTTTTCCGTGAAAATTCAAGGAATTTAAAGAAATTCTAAAACTCCAATAAACAAGTAAAACATTCAGCTTTTCCAGTAGTTTTAGCTTTTATAAGAATTGCATGTAACAATGTGAATTTGAGCGTCAAAGTTCCATCGCCGACGGTTTTTCTTGCAAACTGAGTTCGTAAAATATTTATAGTAAATTACACGAAAAGAAAAATGAAAATGTGTAACTCCAACTTACAAGAAAGAGAATGGCACTATTGTTATTCATAAGCAAATAATTAAAATATCTAACTGATGCTGAAAATTACTGCGTCAAAAATCATGAATTTGCGTAAAAAATGTAATGACTCAAACTCAAACTCAAAGCATTTATTTCAATTAGACCATTACGGCACTTTTGAATGTCAAAAATAAAAAAAAAAACAAAGCTACAGTCCCAGTCACAAGACATAATAACTTGAGAAAGTACTGTAGTTGCCCATTCCCTAGCGTAGATCTCGATGGAGAAGAACGGGCAAGAAACTCCATGGACACTCTTTTAAATCAAAATATTGTTACAAAATCTTGGTTACATCATTCATGTTGAGATTATACATATATGTGAGAACGATGTAGAAAGACGTGCACATTAAGAGCGTCCAGAGCAAAATATTAAATCAAAAATGTATAAATAAAGTAGATAATTAATTAAAATGAACCATGGCAGCTAAGAGATGACCAGTCCCAACTGACAGCGCCCGTACACGAACATGACGCATGTATCGGCGCCATTCAACTCAACCAGATTGAAGGGAACTAAATGACCCGACACACCCGCCACCATCAGCGAGACATTTGAGTGAGCATGACATTCTCTTGGCCACCAAGGCATATTCAAGTCAATGAAAGATACCTAACTAAATGCAAATGCTTTACAGTACATGGTACTCACACATGAGCTATGCAATTATACAATACTAAGAGATGGAGTCTATACAAAGCAAGGATATTTTTACAATCTTCTGGAGCTACCACAATAATTTGCCCAATTAGTTTTCCCCTATGGTTGTGGGGCAGGACCAGCATTGAGCCAAGAATTTTTATCATTAATGTAATCCCCTAACTTATAATATGCTTGACTACATAGTGTGCGTTTTATACAAGATTTAAATTTCGTCTCATTTAGTTGTAGAATGTGGGGAGGTATTTTATTGTAACATTTTAAACAGTACCCCATGAAAGATGAATCTAGCTTAGCAAGCCTGAAACCTGGCTGAACTAGTTGTTCCCTATTTCTAGTATTATAGTGGTGTCTATCACCTCTCTTTACTGAATAAATGCAGATTTTTCCTAACGTACATGCATGTACATGATATTCTCATAGATGTATTGACAAGGTACTGTCATGATATTTATTTCCTTAAACATATGGCTCTGATGGCTCTTTTCTGCAGAATAAAATAGACTCGATGTCTGCAGCCCGTCCCCATAGTAAAATACCGTATGACATAATACTATGAAAATAACTAAAATAGACTAGCCTCGCCGTATCAACATCTGTAAATTGACGGATTTTTCTAACAGCATATGCTGCTGAGCTCAGCCGTCCTGCAAGAGATGTTAAATGAGGACTCCATTGTAGCCTTGAGTCGAGCGTCATTCCCAAGAAAACCGTTTTATCGACAAATTCTAGTTTCTCTTAATTCAATACCACGTCACAGTCACTACTTTTGACATTTGGTAAAGCAAATCTTATGCACTTTGTTTTTTTCCCATTTAGTACTAAGTTATTAGCGGTAAACCAATTATGAACCTGCAGCAAGGCGTTATTTATGTCGTCAAGACTTGTGGCACGTCTGTTTATCCTAAATATTAAAGAAGTATCGTCAGCAAACAACACCAATTGCGGGTAGTTGTTAAATAAATGGGGTAGGTCATTTATGTACACTAAAAAGAGGAAGGGACCCAATATCGAACCATGTGGTACACCCATTTTTACTTTTAAACCCATTGAATTTACACCATTTACTTGTACATGCTGCTGTCTATCATTCAAATACGATTTTACTAAACTGAGCGCAAGTTTACCTAAACCGTAATGCTCCAGTTTCAAGATCAGGGTTTCGTGATTTACGCAATCAAATGCCTAAATATGACTCTTAATTCAAATCTGGTAATACCTATTATTTCTAGACCTGAATTAGTACAAATTATAAGGAATTAATGAATTTAGCAAAGGTTTTTGAAGTAGCGAATTTGCAACATTTGTGTTTATACCGATGCGGGGGTCGCTACTAGGGCCTAGGTATTAATCTTTATCAAGTAGAAAATGCTGAAAATGAAAAATAATGTCCTGTGACTGGTAACTTCTGTGAAAAGAGAAATGAGTCTTTTCTATGTAGGAATTGCCCGCCTTGAATATATTATTATAATTATGTGTGTGTTCAGGTGGCGCGTCACGGCGGGCGCTGCGAGCGACGCGCACGTGTGCGTGGCGGCAGCGGCGCTGGCGCCCACGCCGCGACTTCTGGACCGCGCCGCGCCGCCGCAGTCCTTCCGCAAGCGCTACACCGGTGCCTTCAGGTAAGTGTGTGTGTGTGCAGGTGGCGCGTGAAGGTGGGCGCGGCTGTGGCGCGGCGGGCGACGCGCACGTGTGCGTGGCGGCAGCGGCGCTGGCGCCCACGCCGCGACTGCTGGACCGCGCCGCGCCGCCGCAGTCCTTCCGCAAGCGCTACACCGGCGCCTTCAGGTAAGTGTGTGTGTGTGCAGGTGGCGCGTGAAGGTGGGCGCGGCTGTGGCGCGGCGGGCGACGCGCACGTGTGCGTGGCGGCAGCGGCGCTGGCGCCCACGCCGCGACTGCTGGACCGCGCCGCGCCGCCGCAGTCCTTCCGCAAGCGCTACACCGGCGCCTTCAGGTAAGTGTGTGTGTGTGCAGGTGGCGCGTGACGGTGGGTGCGGCGGGCGAGGCGCACGTGTGCGTGGCGGCAGCGGCGCTGGCGCCCACGCCGCGACTGCTGGACCGCGCCGCGCCGCCGCAGTCCTTCCGCAAGCGCTACACCGGCGCCTTCAGGTAAGTGTGTGTGTGTGCAGGTGGCGCGTGACGGTGGGTGCGGCGGGCGAGGCGCACGTGTGCGTGGCGGCAGCGGCGCTGGCGCCCACGCCGCGACTGCTGGACCGCGCCGCGCCGCCGCAGTCCTTCCGCAAGCGCTACACCGGCGCCTTCAGGTAAGTGTGTGTGTGTGCAGGTGGCGCGTGACGGTGGGTGCGGCGGGCGACGCGCACGTGTGCGTAGCGGTAGCGGCACCGCGCCGGCGCTATATCAAGAACTTGTAAATCTTGTTGATTCAGCAACAAAGAGATTTAAAAGAATTAAATATTCGAATGTCTTTGTCCAGCAATAATCAATTAAAACGCGTCACGAAACGATCCTCTTGCGTATTGCGTATACCAAGCCATTTGGGAAACGTTCATTGAAATGTACTTAGTCATTTATTTCAAAATAGTCTTTAGACAACCAGTCGACTTACCAAGGGCAAATTATTATTGTGCAAGGGGTGTCGTATTACCCAGTACTAACTGGGTTCTGGAGGTCAGATAGGCAGCCGTTCCAAAGGCTAGGCAGATGATGATTTTGATGATTCAAAGTAGACTTATCTACATAAATCAATCCCCTAAATTCCCAAAACACCCCTGTACAGTCTTACACTGTACACGTTTTGCTGACGCGGTGCCCTGCACCAAACGTGCGTCATTTCGGATACTATAAAACCACACTCATTACATTTAATGGGTGAGTGCAATTACTGCAACGCGGTGACTAACATTAGAGAAAGGAATCGTCAACAGTTATACTTGTATTTTATACGTAATAAATCTAGTGTGAACCAAGTGATCTTTTCTCTACGCACTTCATCTCAACAACAACTCTGCAAGTGTACGCACCGTACATTTTATGGTCCTTCGAGCCGGAGCCGGACGTTATCCTCGCCGATCGGCCATGATAACGTCCACGGCGGCTACTACGGCGGAGATCACGTCTACCGCTTCAATTAACTATACAATAAACCAGCAGAGATCACGTCTACTGCTACATCCAGAAATGATCGGCGAGGATAACGTCCACGGCGGTTACTACGGCGGAGATCACGTCTACCGCTTCAACTAACTATATAACAAACCAGCAGAGATTACGTCTACTGCTACATCAAGAAATGATCGGCGAGGATAACGTCTATGGCGGTTACTACGGCGGAGATCACGTCTACCGCTTCAACTAACTATATAACAAACCAGCAGAGATTACGTCTACTGCTACATCAAGAAATGATCGGCGAGGATAACGTCCACGGCGGTTATTACGGCGGAGATCACGTCTACCGCTACAACTAACTATATAACAAACCGGCGGAGATCACGTCTACCACCACAACTAGCTATACAAGCCCGCAGAGATCACGTCTACTGCTACAAACTACAACAAAGAAACGATCGTCGAGGATAACGTCCACGGCAGTTACTACGGCGGGGATCACGTCTACCGCTACAGCTAAGAAATAATCAGCGCGGATAACGTCCACTGCGATTACTTCAACTCCAGATAAATCATCCAACTGGAAATCATTCAACAAGCAAAACCAGATGAAGAAACATAATAACAAAACTATTAAACAAATGCAGTTCATTGACACAAGTAAACAGGGTCATCGCATGGATACGACGCTTCATAACAAATATGCGCAACAAGACGAAATCGGAAACTACGTACCTAACAACGAGCGAACTAAGCGCAGCGCGTCGAAGTATCATAATTGAAGTACAGCGATCGCAGTTCGATTCTGAATACAAACGACTTGTTCACAATCAAACAGTGCCAACGAAGAGCGCAATTTACAAGCTGAATCCCTATATGAACAAAACAGGAATCATCTGTGTCGGAGGTCGTCTTAAGCACTCAAGTCTACCCGGAGAGATGAAGAATCCAATCATCATACCACATAAAGGACGATTCACACAACTTCTAATAGAACAAGCCCATTCAAACACGCTACATGGAGGAGCTCGGCTGACGTTAACTTACATTAGACAGCGTTACTGGATCGTTGGCGGTAACCGGGCCGTCAAAATGCAACTTCGAAGATGTGTACGCTGTCATCGCTTCAACAAAACAGATAGCCACCAACTGATGGGTGACCTACCACAACAAAGGATCACTCCATGCCGACCTTTCACACACACAGGAGTTGACTTTACGGGGCACGGCGACGTCAAACACAACAAGGGCAGAGGCGTGAAAACTTCTAAGGGATACATAGCCATATTTATATGTATGGTGACGAAAGCCGTTCATATTGAACTCGTGTCAGACCTTAGCACGGAAACGTTTATTGCGGCTTTCCAAAGACTGTGTGCTAGGCGCGGAACTCCCAAGCACATGTACTCTGACTGTGGCACAAACTTTATCGGCGCCGCAAAGATACTTCGTCAAGAATTCGAAGCATTCAAACAACTACTGAATCCAGATCTCTTTAACGAACTGGCCAAACTGGAGGTGGAATGGCATTTTAACGCTCCCGCCTGGCCTACTGCTGGCGGTCTATGGGAGGCTGCCGTCAAGTCGATGAAGCACCATCTACGACGAGTACTGGGGGACCAAAAACTTACATACGAAGAGTTCATAACAGTCTTAACAAAAATAGAAGCCTGCTTGAACTCTCGACCGCTGTGCCCGCTAACTGAAGATCCAGAAGAGTTTTACAACTGCCTCACTCCTGGACACTTCCTTACAGGAAGCCCAATATTGTCCATGCCGCTCTCGGATTACAATGACGTCAATAACATTGACTTACGCCGCAGGTGGCAGCTTACCGAGCATATGTTTCAACAATATTGGAAAAATTGGTCAAACGATTACCTTACAATACTACAAACACGTAGTAAATGGAATAAGCCTTCTAAAAACGTCAAAGAGGGCGATGTAGTACTGGTAAAAGAAAACAATCTTCCGCCGGGAAAGTGGGCCTTAGGTCGTATACTGGACACTCATCCAGGACCTGATGGATATGTTCGAGTTACTACCGTAAAAACTCAAGCAGGAATCATCAAGCGCCCAATAACAAAACTATCGCCATTACCATTGAACTCTGAAACTGAGGCTGCCGAGAAAAACGAAACAGAAGAGAAGCCTCGACAGAGTTCGAAAAATAAACAACGGAAGAGTTCAAAGAAACCAATTAACTCAACGTTACTAATAACAATGTTATCATTGTTTACATTTGTAACGGGATCATATAGCGCCATTGACGGCACGCGCGCAGCGCCGGCGTCGACCGCTCAGATTACAAGCTTGGAACGCGAGCGGCCTATATACTATGACACCGTCGGCAAAATGCAAGTAGTGCACGACGAATGGATACTGATGATGTATTACAATCTAACAAACTATTGGGAAGGAACTCGTCGCACTCAAACTTACTTTGAGAATATCAAGAATTTATGCTATAAAACGCAACTGCAGCACTGCATATCGACTATGGAACAATTAAGGCATGAAATCCAACTTTTGAACTACTACAACACCATCCTGATATACCCACACAAACACTTGAGCAACAGAAAGAAAAGAAGCCTAGTGGATGGAGTCGGTTATATAGCTAATAGTCTGTTTGGAATATTAGACCAACGATTTGCAACAAAATATCAAAACGACATACAATCTCTTCAAACAAACGAAAACTATCTACTGGAGTTAATCAAGAATCAAACAACTATCGTGGAGCTTGAGAATCAAGTACTGAAACAAAGTGAAGATAACATTCAGCGTCAATTCAACTCAATTGACAATTTCATCAATAAGACCAACAGGAACATAGTTTCCATCGAAACGGAAATGGAAATACTTTCTGCCACTACCTACATCAATTCTGCTTCGTTAACAACGTACCTCTTGATCAGCAGCTTGAGGACATTTCAGGAAATGCTGTTCAACACTCTAACTAACATCTACAAAGGACATGTAGATGTACATCTGATCACTCCGGTCCGACTGATGCAAAAACTAACGGAAATATCCGGAAGCCTTCCGAAAACTTTATCGCTACCAGTTGAAAACTACAAAGAAAACATTAAGGATATTTACAAGCTTATCAACGTGAAAGCACGAGTTACTGAAAACTACTTTTTATTCGAAGCACATATTCCACTTGTAGCCAACGAAGATTTCGTCATATACAAGGCTATACCTTTACCAGTTGTCATAGCTGAGGGCACCACCTATGTGCGGCTATCAAACAAGTACATCGCTGTCAACTTCAAGAAGAACGCTTACGTATCTTTATCAGAGGAAGACTTGAAACACTGCATGCAACAAAAATCGCAGAATTTCTTGTGTAACAAAAACCTGCCGTCATTTGATCTGCACGGCAAAAGCGCTCCGTGTGAGGCAAAACTGCTATCACATCAAAACACCAGACCGTGCGACGTCGAACGTGCGTCATGCAAGGACGTCTGGATAAAATTACAAACAATAAACAGCTGGCTGGCGATTTGCTGCGAAACGTGTTCTTTACGAATCATATGCAGCAATGACGTCACAACACAAACCATCTCATCATCGAGCATAGTGACATTGCCGCAAGGATGCGTACTGCAATCCGCCGACTTGACCATCACCGCTCAACACCAATACAACAGTCGCATGAAGATGGATTATGAGTTCACAGCTCCAACTTTCGATACATTTATTAACAAGATAGTGAACTTGACGTATCGCTACGCCCCAACTATATTTCAGTCAACGGCTACAAATCAAGAAATCGCGACAATTGAACAGAAAATTGCTACTCAAAGGAATAATGAAGCTCCACTGCCAACACTATCAAGTCATGACGTTCACCAATACGCCGTCATTTATTCTTTGCTGGCGGCCGCTATCATAACTTTTCTAGTTGTGGTTGGGAGGAAACGTTGGCCTTACTACTGCACGAACAACGCCAATAACCAAACTTCTACTCAACCACCTGAAGATATTGAACTTCAAATTATTCGGAAACCAAAACAACAGCAAGAAGCAGTCGCAGCGAAACCAACAAAGGACCAGCGGCGCGAACCTCGACCTGGGAGTAGTAATGTCGCCTTTCAATTTGATTAATCATTTACTTTACTTTGTAATGACTTTTCCTTTCTCTTCTTGTTTCTTTCTCCCTTCGGGGTTGCCAAGATGTACAGTCTTACACTGTACACGTTTTGCTGACGCGGTGCCCTGCACCAAACGTGCGTCATTTCGGATACTATAAAACCACACTCATTACATTTAATGGGTGAGTGCAATTACTGCAACGCGGTGACTAACATTAGAGAAAGGAATCGTCAACAGTTATACTTGTATTTTATACGTAATAAATCTAGTGTGAACCAAGTGATCTTTTCTCTACGCACTTCATCTCAACAACAACTCTGCAAGTGTACGCACCGTACACCCCAGTAACCAGATTGAATACAATAATTAAAATGATTATGCAGCCAATCTGTGTTGCTCGGGGCGGGCCTCGGGGCTCTGGGGCTCCGTGGTTCTGTGTACTATCCGAGCTGTTACAAAGTATGGTGCACGTCGTGTTGCAGGTTCCGGTTCTGGGTGTTCGGCGAGTGGCGCGAGGTGGTGGTGGACGATCGGCTGCCGGCTCGCGGCGCGTGCCTGCTGGGCTCGCGCGCCGCGCACGACGACTTCACGCTGCCACTGTTGGAGAAGGCGTACGCCAAGTGAGTAGCGGGCCGGCGGGCCGGCGGGGCGCGGCCGGCCGGCCCGCAGCTTGACGCGCGACTGTCCGCAGGCTGCACGGCTCGTACGCGGCGCTGCGCGGCGGCAGCGTGGCGCGCGCGCTGCAGGAGCTGTCGGGCGGCATCGTGCAGAGCTTCTCGCTGCGCCGGCAGCCGCGCGCGCTCACGCTGCAGGTGCTGAACTCGGGCGTGCCGCGCGCCACGCTGCTGGTGGCCACGGCGCCGCGCGGCGCGCCGGGCGGCCTGCTGGGCGGCGCGCCGTACGCCGTGACGGGGCTGGCGCGCGTGCGCGCGGGCGGCGCGCTGGTGCGCGTGCGCGCGGGCGGGCGGAGCGGCGCGTGGCGCGGCGCGTGGGCGCCCGACAGCGCGGAGTGGCGCGCGCTGGCGCCGCCCGACCGAGAGCTGCTGGCGCCGCGCGCCGACCACCCCGGGGACTTCTGGTCAGCTTGCCTCCCTACACACTATACACTCGTTTCCACACGTGCACGTTCTCTAAGAGCAGACGTACACCTTCAATTTGTTTCAATACTTATTGATGAAACAAACTCTGTGAGTGTGCGGCATAGGTATTCACAACCATTCAATACTTGGACATGTGTGCCGGCAGGATTACTCTACCTCGACAATTCTCGACGACGACCCGAATGGCGCAGCGGTAGTGAGGCTGCCTTTACGTTCTTAGGGTCCCGGATTATTCTGTGGTCCCGGGTTCGATTCCCGGTAGGAGCAAATGTTTGTGTGATGAGCATGGATATTTGTATCCGAGTCATGGATGTTTATATGTATAAATAAGAATCAAACAAATTTTGTTTAAATCGGGTAGTACATCAGACCCCACTAATTATAGACCCATTTGAGTACTACCCACCTTTGGTAAAAATTTTGAAAAATTAATTTTGGCACAAATGCAAAGTTTTTTCAATAAACATAAGTTATTACATAAAAACAGTTCGGTTTTACAAGGGGTCGTTCAACTACTGATGGCCGGTGTTGAACTTTTAGGACACATTTATAATGCCTGGGAGGACAAATGCGACGCTTTGGGCATTTTTTGCGATTTATCTAAAGCTTTCGATTGTGTTCTTCATGAAACATTAATCAGGAAACTACACCACTACGGAATCCGTAACGCCTCTCTGGATCTTCTTATTTCATATTTGAGTGATAGGATTCAGAGAGTTGATGTTAACGGGAAAAGATCTCCCGGATCCGTAGTAAGAATGGGGGTACCCCAGGGCTCAATTCTTAATCCATTTTTGTTTCTTATTTATATAAATGACTTACATAACCTCATAAAGGATAATCATGACATAATATTGTTTGCAGACGACACTTCTCTTTTATTTAAACTCAAACGTCAGCAGTTAGTTACGGATGATGTTAATAGCGCCCTGGCAAAAGTCGTTAATTGGTTTAATGTTAATAATCTACTCCTAAATGAGAAAAAAACAAAATGTATTAAGTTTACGATACCCCATGTAAGACAAGTGGAAACCACTATACTAATTAAGGATGAAGAGTTGAAGCCGGAAGAGAGCACAGTGTTCTTAGGCATAACTTTGGATGCCAAGCTTCAGTGGGGCCCGCATATAGACAAATTGTCGAAAAAACTTAGCTCTGCAGCATACGCCGCGTTAGAAAAATTCGTGATTTTACTGATTTAGAGACAGCCCGTTTAGTTTACTTTAGTTATTTCCATAGCGTGATATCGTACGGTATTCTCTTGTGGGGCAATGCCGCTGTAGGGAACTCGTATTATTGAAACAACCGTTACCAATCAATCAGCCTTTAATACTACTCTTCTTAATACTAATGCATACATTTTATAACATAGATCTTACCTACTAAGTACATACATAGGTACTACACCTCACCACGGGGGCGAGAGAAAAAAGAAATGATTTTATATGAATCTTTTTTTTTTTTTGCTTACAAGGTTCCATGATTACGTTTTAAATAGATTAGTCCTATTTTTATGGACGACATAAGGTTTGTTGCTTTTTAAAATCTTAACATTAACACCTAGATCTTCTAAAATAACAAACGGCCCATTCCACTGGGAATCTAATTTAGCAGCTGTTTTATTTTTAATAAGAATTAATTGTCCGTTATTGTGCGTGACATAGTTTACTTTTTTATCGTAAGTACACTTACGATTTTGCTTACTTAAAATTAAATTTTACGAGCATCTTGGTGTGCTACTTGTAACCTATACTTAAGTTCTAAAGGATAACTTTCTGGATTTTATAAAGGTTCTATAGACTGACTTACTCTACATGGTAATACACTAGCTCTACCAAATACAAGTTCGAAAGGTGTGTACTTTGTTTCCGTATGAACAGTATTATTGAAACTGTAACACCAAAATGGTAGCCACTGACTCCATGTTTCTTTTTTACCATCACAATATATTCGCAAAAAAGCAACGAGATTTCTATGTGTATTTTCAAGGGCACCGATAGATTGGTGGTGATAAGCAGTGTATGTTGATTTGTTTATTTCTAGCAATTTACATACCTGTTCCATTACTGAAGACACGAACTCTGTTCCACGATCAGTCGCAATGGTATTTGGTATTCCGAATCTTAGTATAAAATTATCAACTAATGTTTTAGCTACAATTACCGTTTCCTTGGTTTTTAATGGATATGCCTCTACGAACTTAGTTAGCTCGCACTGCAGGCTTAAAATATAACAATTTCCTTCAATATCCCTTTCTAATGGTCCTACAATGTCAAGAAATACCTTTTCAAAAGCATGTGAAGCAGTTGTAGTTATCTCCATGGGCGCCTTGACATATCTACAATGCTTCATTTTCTGACACTTTATGCATTTGCTCACGAATTCTTGTACGTCTTTATCTAAGCCTGGCCAGTAAAATTTCCTCTTAATATTATTGGTCATCCTACGTACACCTGCATGACCTGCAGTTGGTAATAGATGAAAATCATGTAAAATATAGTTTTTTTCCTCCTCATCATCAATTCTTTTAACTCCTCTTAATACATATATTCGTGGACCGGTCCAATCCTTATTGTCTTTTATTTATTTCAATAAGTCTTTTATAAAACTTTCATATTCTCTACTTTTTACTATGCATAGTACTTTTATATTCATATTTTTACAAAATTCTCTTAACTGAATCACAAATTCGTCTCGCGTAAATTGTGCTTTAAAGTTAAGATTAATGTACAACGTTTTTTTACGATTACTGTACATAAAACACTTCTTTTCTGCGTCTATGTTTTTTTGTCTTCTTAATTTCATTAGTTCTTCATTTTTTATAAAAGTCATTTCTATAGACTCACTTGGCACTCTTAGCACCTCAACTACGTGTGGTTGATCAGGCCATGACTCGTCGGGTCTACTAAGAACAGGTGTGTCATCTACTTGATTGCCTAGATCTAAACGCCTTGTCTGCGCCCTAGTCATCACTAACATAATGTCGTCATTCATTTGTTTTAAGGTATCTGATGTTATTATTATTCTAGAGAACGCGTCTGCAACACTATTATCTTTCCCTTTCACATATACTATTTTAAAATGGTATTCTTCTTTGGTTCTCTTCCTTGGTTCTTCTTTAGTTCTTTGGTTTTCTTCCTTAGTTTAATTAGCCTACTTGATGGATCTTTCATTGAGAATAAATATATTAATGGTCTGTGGTCAGTCATAATTGTGAATGTTTTACCGTATACGTATGGTCTAAAGTACTTCACTGCCCACACAATGGCAACTAATTCTTTTTGAATGGTTGGATAATTCAGTTCAGCTTTATTAAGTGGTCTGCTTGCATGCTACCGGTTTCATATTTTTATTGCACAAAACTGCTCCTACAGCTGTACCTGATGCATCCGTTTGTATTACAAATTCATTATCCTCTGAGAAATCTGGAAATTCTAAAACTAGTGGTGTTGTTAAAGCATGCTTCAGCGTGTCGAATGCTTTTTGGCACTCATCAGTCCACTTAAATATTTCGTATTTTCTGGTTAATTTGTTCAAAGGATAAGTTATTTCCGCGAATTTTTTAATAAATTTTCTATAATAGTTACAAAATGCTACGAATCTTTTTACTTCATCTGTGTTGGATGGTGTGGGATATTTTTGTAATACTTCTATTTTTGCTGGGTCGGGTAAGACTCCATTTTGTGATACTAAGTGATTCAATGACCTACATAAAGAATTTCTTTTTGTAAGAAGTTACATTTTTCAGGATTCAATTTCAAATTAATTTTTCTCAGTCTTTCTAATACATCCATCATATTTTTGTTATGGATAGCTAAATTTCTACCAAAAACTACCAAATCATCCAAATATACAAAATGTGTGAGACTGCACAAACAGACTCACGATGTCCGCGATTACGCGGAGCCCTAATCAAAATAATATTTGTTCAATCGACAAAGTGAAAACACCTATTAGATACACTTACCATCACGTTGGTACCGGTGATGTGACGTAGTCCCTGGTCACGTCGTATCTGAGTGGGGTGTAAGTATAACTGTGGTTTGTGTGGTGTATGTGTAGTCATGTAAGATTCGACGGTTCCATGGACGCTCACAGCGCGCACCGTCGACTCCAGGATCAAACCTTCAGATCCCACACGTGGCACCTTTCACCAATGTCCAACTGAATTTTATCCCGGTTTGCTAACCCAATCGGGGATATACGATAATCCAGCACTGAATTTAGGAATTTACCGGCGTTCAAATGACACAAAAAAGGCTGGACATAACCAACAAATCACTCGCGGTCAAGACCCAAAATGGCGAGATTTCTCAATTTTCACTCAATTATCAACAAAATATCAAACACCGATCAGGATTGTATCGGATTACCATTAACTCAAAGTTTCAATCAATAATTACACGACAGCCGCGTGCACCAAATTACAAGACAATGGAACCGACCATTTTTTCAACCAAAATTGCCCTGACAAGCAAACGTCATCGCACTGATTCGCACAGACAACGAAACGTAATCTGTCAAACGTCAAAAAGGTGCGTTCAGAAACTTGGTGGATGAAACACAAAACATCGGTCAAAAGTTAATCCTGACTTAGCTACTGACATAACTCTGCTGAAAGCACTTGGACTTGTCCCATCGGTAACCTCTTCATTTGGTACTGTCCAGTGTTAGTAGTGAACGCAGTGTACTCTCTACTGTTTTTATCCAAAGCTACTTGGTAATAACCCTGATTTAAATGTAAATGTGAGAAATAGACTGAGCCTGAGAGTGAGTCCAAACGTTCGGTAATATTTGGTAATGGGAATTTATCGTCTACAATGCAATCATTAAGTTTACGATAATCGACTACTAGTCGCCACTTTTTGTCATTTCCACTTTTTTTTGGTACCAATAAAATAGGACTCGACCACTCACTCTTTGCTTCCTCTATTATATCATTGTCAAGCATGTTTTGTATTTGTTCCTTTACTTCATTTTTCATGGAATGTGGCAGCCTATACTGCTTTACGTAAACTGGACTAGTATTCGGTTTTAAGGTTATTGATTGCTCATAAACGTCTGTAGTTGTTAATTTGTCGCCGGGTAAAAAGAACACGTCCGAATACTTAGCACATAACTCTTGTATTGATTTCCTTTCCTCCACGCTAAGATGATTTAATTTCAAAATGCCTAATAATGTTTTCGCCCTCTCTAAACTGTTGCAGTTATATTTAAAATCGCATAAATCATAATCTTGTACCGAAAAAACATCTGGTTCAAACATTGGTAAAGTAACATCATGCTCATTGGTGTTTAATATCTTTACTGCTAATCTATTATTCTTAATTTTCCCTATACATCCTGCAAAAAAATCATTTTCCGTTAGTTGCTTGCTATGAATTATACAATCATTATTTGAGTTATTATTCAAGAGTAAATATTGAATCGATCCACTTCTGGCTGGAATGTGTAACACTTCGTTTGAATAATCTACAGTGTCACGTAGCGTTAAATAATATTTCTTTCCATATTTAGACAAGGTGATGATGTTAGTCTCAAAGTTGATATTCGATGCATGACGACATAGAAAATCTAAACCTAAAATTCCATCAGCCTTAATGGTATGTTAACGAAAACATGTAACTTGACTTTAAAGTCAGCGTATTGTTGCTCATCACGATGAGTCAGATTAAGATTAATAAATCCAGTTGCTTGAGTTTGACCCGCAATACCATTTATGATAGTGTCATCTTTAATTATGGCAATGTTATTTGGTAACGCGACTCTCTTTATTATGGAAATGGATGCTCCCGTATCTACTAACCAAAAGTATTTTCTATTGCCAAAATATAAGGTTATGAATTTTGCTTTGCCTGCCAACGCCAAAATGTTATGTTTTTGATCGAAAAAACTGCATTTCCTCTGATTCTGAAGTCACAGCTTCGCTTTTGTTAGATTGATCCGTATAAAACACACGATTACCATTACTATTACCACTACCATGAGTTTCGTAACTCGATTGATTTTTGCTGGATACCTGGTAACCTCGTTCACGATTTGTATTGAATGAACCTCGAGTTTCTCCTCGGGAACGATAAAATGATCGTCCACGCGATTGTCTGAAATTCCTTCCGTCATGATTATTGGAGTTCTGATGATAGTATCCTCGCTGTCCTCGTGGTTGACGATTATAGGATTGCCCTCGGCGAAAATTATTAGCTTGGAACTTACCTCTAGCACGACATGAGAACTGCATGACATTTTCACCTCTGGAAGTTGATGCCACTGCCAACTCTTCGTCCTTCGCCGCCTGGATTGCGTCCTTCAAACTGTTGTAGTTACGTGCAGCAATAATTGTACTGAGCCGAGAATCACTCAACCCATCTGCGAATCGTTTAATTGCTTGTTTTTCGTTTAAAGGTTTTAATATAGCATAATTTTGGGAATTACCATCTGCTTGCGATATTGTAAGATTGGTGAATAGTTTTTCGATTTCCGTGCCGTACTGGTTGATAGTGCGCCAGCCTTGTGTTGTGTTTTGCAACCTCGATTGTATTGCAGTGAATGACTTTTTTGGTAACAAGACGGAACGTAAGTCTCTTACAAGATCACAGAAATTGCCCCACAGAAATTGGAAACGTGGCTATTTTTTTTTTTTTACAAGAAACTATCAAGGCTATGGCTATTATTTTCTATAATATAAAATGTGTACCAAAGGCTACTTAGCATGCATAAAAGTGATACCTTTATTTCTTGCAAAAATCCTTTTAAAACCTGATCACCGAAATTGCAAAATTTCGTTCCGAGTCAACTGAAATCACGTACCTACTTACATTTTTGGCGGAAAGACCTGGCGATATGGTGCACTACCATTCTTAGTGCACGTAAGCGCACGACTGTCTCTTGCCGAGCAGGGATTTATTGTTCGTTTAAACTCATTGGTGGAAGCTCAGGACGGTGAAACAAAATGACCATAGGAATTAGTAATTTCGCTTGGACAAACCTACCGTTGACATGTACTCATTAACTATGAGTCTAAACATTCAAAACTAATTAACGTCTTGTAGGTCAATCATTACTTAACGCAATCAAAATACTTTTTATGTATTATATATTAAGTACCTACACTTAATATAAAAATTATATAAATGTTATGTAAGTATTCTGTTCTGTTAAAAAAAAAATGTCTAGATAAGAAAGAGCGGAGTCTCCTAATACACGCTTTTTCTTTGCTTAAAAGGAGGCTCCAATCATCAACTTGTTGTTCAGATTTGGTTAAGAAATAAACAAATTTTTATTATTATTATTATTTATTTATTATCATTTACCGCTTTTTTCCATAAAAAGTAATAGTCTTATATAAATATAATTTTAAGTGGCTTCATTTAGGTTCATGTCACTTTAATTCTGAGAAAAAAATCGTTGCATTTTCTGTAAAGCAGCACTGCCATTTCAGCCTAGACGCGTAAATTTTTCGCCTGAGAAATTCACTCAAATAGTATAAATTATTGTAAATATTATAATGTCAAATACTAATAAATCTATTCTCTAAAATGCAAAAAATCAAATAATGTCTTGAATAAATATTTAATGTCAAAAGGTAATTTACTAAATATAAAAACTAATCACCATCATTTGTCACCAATCAGTTAAAGAATATAAACATTTATTCAACAGGAACGCTTTAAGTTTAGCTTTGAATAGAGTACCTTTGTAAATCAACGATTGTAGGTCAGTAGGCAACTTATTAAATAATTCTACTGCTTGGTATTTATAGCAATGTTTAGTAATATTAAGTTTCGGTGCAAAAGTGGCTGAGTATTACTAAAACATATAAACTTGGTACTGTCAAAATACCTAATTTTTTTAAATATTCTTTACATGACTCTTGTTGTGGGATTCTGACAATCGTTCTTAAGAGGGCCCTTCCCGGCCCGCCTTTCGTCAACGCGAGCATGGTCGAAAAGCTTGTTGTTTCATCCAGAGCCACAGCGGTGGTATTCTTTCAACTCCCCTGTCTTACCTAGCCCCGAATCCGCACTACTTGCCTCCCGCGTACCTCATACCGCTTAACGCGGGGACATTGAACGAAAAATATTGTTCGAAAATTTATAAAATTTGTTCCAGGAAATACGTGTTTTTGAATTAGTCTTACAAGTATGTGAAATAAATATTTGTTATTTAGAATCTCCACTACATTAAAATTTGCAAGGCTTCTGTCAGGATGCTTTCTTTACTTTTACAATTTATAAGTACATTATGAACGGCCAAAGTTGAGTTAAAAGTTGTGAAAAACAGCAATTTTTGGAGGCTTATACTAAATTTGTTTCTACAAATTTTTATTTTCTGCTTCGATAGAAGCCTAGATATAGTCCACAAGATACCTATTAGTTCAAAAAAATCAAAGATATATGTCTAAAAACGGCATAATCACGCACGAGCTATAGTCAAAATTCTCGCGAAAAGTATGGCGAGTTGGCCGCTCTTAACGCACATTTCTGTAGTATAAATGCTCTTTGGCAATTATGTAGGTATCTCATTAAAAATAATGATATTTAAATGGCATATTTTTACTATTGGCCTTCGATTTACACAATCAGTTATGGAAATATTTAAGTTCAAAAAATTTCGCGACCAGAGCAATCATAATTGGTGCCAGAGCGATTATAAATGGTGAAATCAGTGAAATAAAAAAAATAAATATTGATAAAATATTATTTATTTAGCCGTTTTCAGTCATATTCAGTGTACGTGTACCAGATTATAATATGTAAGAGAAATGTATTATTTTAGAAAAAGGCAAGGCATATTATCAGTCATACATATAAAAAATACGGAATCTTTTATATAAAATAATGGCTAAAATAACTTATTAACATAATTATAAAAAAAAACAACTTTAGGCTTAGTTTCATTTCTTTGAACTTAATTAAATCACTTCTAGGTAAATGAGACAAAATTAAAAACCTTTTGAAATAAACTATTAATACAGGCTTTAATAGTTATAAAATGATTTAGACTCATTAAATATTAGTTTTTAAAAAGTAATTAAAGAAAACTAACGTTTATAAAGAACATGATAAAATTCTTAAAAATAAACAAATATAAACGTAACTATTTGTAATCATAATGCTTATTAGGACTTAGAATCATGACTAAAATAACATTCTTTTCAAGATTATCTAAGAGATTTGTAATAATCACATTTTCCTTTATGTGATTATTACAAATCTATATATGCAACGAAGATAAAACTACCTCGGAAAAACTTGAGTAATTAAATTCTCATAGTCAATAGATCATTTTTTTATCTTGGTCATTCTACGACGCTCAGCCAATTTCTTCCTATGACGTTTTTCTTCAATAAATTATTTATTTCGAGGCATGGTTTCAATCTGCAACAATAGTTGCCATTAAATTTTAGAGAAAGGGTTACAGTTGTGGTAACTAAATGCAAAGGTATGATACCTTGCATTTAGCTACCACAACTGTAACCCCAAGGTAAAATACGTCAAAATCTGTTTATGGGTTTAGGTTATCCGAAGAAAACCAGGAAAGGTTATAAATTATAGGTTCTATGCATAGTTCATCGTTTGTTATTGTTACAGTCCGGTACTACTACGTAGCACTTCAATACCCGCAATTACAGACACAATTAAAATAACAATGCACCGTGCCTCTGGAGGCACGGCCGGGAGCATACGGGTTAAAATAGATTTATAACGTACAATTAATGTAAAATATCACCGCTCTGGTCTTTTTGGACAGAGCAATCGGAGCCATAACGATCAGAAAAAGTCACAAAATCATAAATTTAGCCGAATTTAAAAGCAGTAGAAAGTTGTGATTACGTCTCATAAAAAACATCATAACGATCACTTAATTCACATAACAAACACATTCACAAGCTTATTATTGAATTTAAATAACGTACCATAGCAATCATAAAATCCGAGAACCAAATCCAGAGCAATCATAAACTTACCTTCGTAATGTTCGAACGCGGGAACGTGGCACACAGGTATCCTCCTCGATGGTTAGACCACTACTGGCATTGCCCCGCGGAAGGGGAATAGAGTGTCTATAACGCGTAACTAGGGATGAGCGCGATATTTTACCTCAGCGCAGAGCGATGAGATAAAATGCCCGGTCACGATTTTAAATTCAAATTGTGGCAAAAGTATTGTTAGTATAAACTAAAAAAAAATATTTCTATGAAGATTAACTATTTGTTATGTAATCTAAATAAGTTTTTTCATTATGATCCTTCTCATTAAAAAGTTAAAGAATTTTTTTTCATTCAATCGGGTGTTGGGTCAACCCAGAGCGATCAGGATTTTAGGGTTTAAGATTTTTTTTAAATATTTATAATAAACTTATTCATAATATTAGCCTTGTATCACGTAGATTAGAAACCGAACTGACAATAAAAAAATATTTTGAAAACGTTTTTCGATTTTAAAATGGGTTTATCCAGCCTCACACGAAAAAAAATGCCTCTGAAGATCGACCCATATACATCTTTGTTACGTGACGTTGTTTTAAACAACATAACATTGGTTTTATTGGGGTTTATTATTAAATTATTTGCTGTAAACCAAACAGAAAGATTCTTTATACACTTATTTACATTTTCTGTCAACTCATTTAAATTTGACGACCCGATTATGGCGTTCGTATCATCTGCAAACATTATAAGTCCTGCGTCGGGTTGGGTATTATTCATAAAATTTAGTAAATCATTTGTAATAATTAAATATAATATTGGTCCTAAGATTGAGCCTTGAGGCACACCGCGGCTTATGTTGGTCATTTTTAACCGACTTCCAAAAAGGAGGAGGTTCTCAATTCGATCGGTTTTTATTTATTTTTATTTTTTATGTATGTACACCGATTACGCTGAGATTTATGATCCGATTTACGTGATTCTTTTTTAGTTTGATATGGAATCATTGCCATTTGGTCCCATAAAAATGTTACATAGTTTGGCCCAGTGGCCAGTAGTTTTCATTTTATGAATATTTTTACTTCAGTCGTGTGGTATAATTTCATGTATGTTCACCGATTTCTCCTCCATTTGTGGAGTGATTTTCAAAATTATTTTTTTATTTGAAAGAGTATACTCCTGAGATGGTCGCATTTAAATTTAGTGAAGATCTGATGCTGGTCTTCGGAGATATACAATGGAACTCTTCAAAACTAGATGGTAAATCGGTCGTGATTTTTGCAATCGCTTGGATGTTTATTGTTTATACAACATCATGACGTAACATCACGCCTGTATGCTCTGAGGGGTACGCAGATGTGTACAATACACGTAAATTTCGACAGTTTAGATATGTTAAGTTCCATTTATTGGGGATAAGCCTATTACCATGACATGTATTGTCAACAATCTTCTATACATATAATAAATCTGTAGAAAAGTCATTTTTGTACATTGAAGAAATTGAAACAAAAAATAGCCAGCGTGTGAAAAGATAAGTAACAGAACCCATTTCCATCATTTTTGAAATTTTTGTCTGTTTGTCTGTTTGTTTGTGCGCACATCACGTAAAATCTACGAATTCAATGCTGACAATGTTTACAAAAATTGTGTGTAACTTGGGGTATGATTTAGTGTTTGTTTCATTGAAATCAGTTAATTCTATCAAAAGATATATGAACTTAAAGTTTTCAAGAAGAACTAATCATCAAATGTAAGATACATACATGCAGCGACATCTGTTGAACTAAAATGATACCAATGACTAAAAATGTGCTCACCACAGTCATAACTTTTAAATCGACTGACCAGCTTTAAAAAAAAATTATAGCATAGGTAATATACTTTAGCAGTTTAACATTTTGGTCGATAGACGGCGTTGTTTATTTCATTCCATTTTCTGAATTGAATGACCCTCGCCCGTGTCAGTTGCCTATTTTTTGTTTTTTTTTTTTCGGATGGGAAATCATCAAATGACTCCTCCTGCTCTGGGTGGAGCAGGAGGGAGTGTCCGACTTTTACTGACTAAAACCCAGCCATGTTCCTTCATCGCCCTTTTGTTCCGGGGCCACGGTATCTCTTTCGAACAGTCCCGCAACCCCGGCAGACATCGGTCCTTGCGGATCGGCCCTTCCTTTTTGCTGACTCTCTTTTAGGCGCGCGTGGAACACGAACGCGCCGTCGACACGGCCTGTCGTCATGAGACGGACGGACGGCGAGCTAGCCCATAGCCCACCGTCCACAGGCCCGCGCCTACGGTGGCCGGGGGCCACGTGGTTGCCCCGGAAGCCCGGGGCGTCTGCCGCGGCGGCCGGGACGTTGAGAGGTTCTCTCCCTCTCACGTTCCGCCACCTCCTTCTCTAGCATTACTGCTTCGCAGAAGGAGGTGACGGCGTCCCATTCCGTTTCGCTCCGGACCATGGCTTGCACCAGGGCCGGACGCGAGAGGTCGCCGCCGCAAACGTGTAAGTTGCCTCAAGATTGGTTTTTTAACCGACGAAACAAAAAGAAGGCAGTTCTCAATTCGACGCGTATTTTTTTTATATATGACCACGGATAACTTTTACAGAGAAGTCCGTACATGGTCCTTTTGTTTGTAAAAAGCGTAGGTACATCTCAATGTTGGTCCCATTTATAATTGAAAAATCGTGTTTGGGCTAATTTCTTGCACCTTTGATGAGAACTTTCGACCTAGCTGGAGTATGACTGTCATCGAGTGTCTAAGGATGAAGGAGGTGGCGGAACGTGAGAGGGAGAGAACCTCTAAACGTCCCGGCCGCCGCGGGAGACGCCCCGGGCGTCCGGGGCCACCAAGTGGCCCCCGGCCACCGTACGCGCGGGCCTGTGGACGGTGGGCTATGGGCTAGCTCGCCGTCCGTCTGTCTCATGACGACAGGCCGTGTCGACGGCACGTTCGTGTTCGACGCGCGCCTCAAAGAGAGTCAGCAATAGGAAGGGCCGATGCCTGCCGGGGTTGCGGGACTGTTCTAAAGAGATACCGTGGCCCCGGAACGCAAAGGGCGATGAAGGAACATGGATGGGTTTAGTCAGTAAAAGTATGACACTGCCTCCTGGTCCGCCCAGAGCGGGAGGAGTCATTTGATGATTTCCCATCCGAAAAAAAAAGGCTGTCGAGGTAAGCCCTTTTTTGGAAAAACATAAGTAGATTATTTTAGCGATTAATGCAAATATATCGAAGAAATTAAATTGTTACCCACTTTGATCTACGTAGGTATATATCTACTAATATTATATAGCTAAAGAGATTTTGGTTGGTTGAACGCGCTAATTACAGGAAAACTTTTAGTGTTGAATAGTTATCGAGGATGGCTATAGGTTATCTAACATCACGCTATAATTAAAAGGAGCGGAGCATCAATGATAAATGTTGCAAAAACAAGGAAAATTTATTTCTTTCGAGAGATTCCTTTGCGGGCGCTGCATAAACGGTTAAAGTTGCGCAACAATCATGTATTAGGGAATTGTTCGTTTTAAAGCGTTCTAAAAAAAACCGCGATAGCATTATGTCTATCTTTCAAGGTTGACTCCACTCTCTCTAACCCTCTCTCTCTCATGTGACGCAGACGAAGTTGCGCGGGTCAGCTAGTGTAAAATAAATGCATAGCATATATTTGTATAGGCTATTACGACTAAAAATGGAAAAATAAAAAACTTTTTGCAAAAAAAATAAAACCGACTTCAAAACACAATAAAGTGAAAAATAACTTTAGCTTCAGAAGTCGGTGACAAAAATAAAAAAAAACTAAATGAATCAAAAAATGTCACCGACTTCTGAAGCTAAAGTTATTTTTCACTTTTTTGTGTTTTGAAGTCGGTTTTATTTTTTTTGCAAAAAGTTTTTTTATTTTTCCATTTGATGTTGGTCATTTTTGACTTATATATTACTTCATTCACACACTTTACGTCACAATTGTTTGAGTCAATGTCTTTTATTTCTACGTACATTCTACGGTTTTTTAAATAAGATGCCAAAAGTTGTAACGCTTTTCCTCTAATGCCATAATGCTCTAGTTTATCTAGAAGTAGCTCGTGATCTACTGTATCAAACGCAGAACTTAAATCAATAAATAAGCCAGCTACCTTCATTTTATTATTCAATTTACTAATAATGCCATTAACAAGATTATCTATCGCATCTGAGGTGCCCTATCCCCTTTTGGTATCCAAATTGTCTAAAGTTAATTAAATGTAAGTGGGTCACAAATCAAGCAATCAGTCACTTAAGAGAGGTTCGCACTGTTGTTAATGGTTCACATGTACACTGCCGTGTCCGCCTGACCATTTTAAAAACTTTTCGCTTAAAACATGCGGAGGCGCCGAGTCACGCCCCCTTAAAGTTTGGGCCTATTAGGAAAGCCTCAACTTTGGCGCGCAAAATAACAATAACTCTCGTTTGGCGTGCGTCGTCAGTGCGCTCGGCCGATTCGGTATCTTTTCATTTATTATTTATATACAAAGTCAACGGGGCGGGGCTAGAGAGCGTTTCTATGTTGCGAGTGCAAGCAAAAATAAGCTTAGTGGTGGTCATGCGGGAGTGTCGTCGATAGTACATCGTACCGCGTCAAATTTAAGAAGTAGTGTTGTGGGGCAGGATGTCGTTCGAGGACTTCGCGCAGAGCTTCAGCCAGCTAGAGCTGGTGCACGTGGGGCCCGACGACTGGCTGCTGGAGCGCGGCCTGCACGCCAAGCGGCCCTGGCGCGCCGTGCTGGCGCGGCGGCGCTGGCGACCCGGCCACAGCGCCGGCGGGCCGCCCGGCGCGCGCCACACCGGCGCCAACCCGCAGTTCCACGTGCAGGTGCCGCACTGCGAGGCCGCCGCGCGCAAGTGCCACGTCGTGGTGTCCGTGACGCAGCAGTACGACGTGGGCGCCGCCGCACGCAAGCTGCGCGCCATCGGCTTCGCCGTGTACGAGCTGGGCGCCGGCGGCGGCGGCCCGCGGCCCGGCGAGCGCCTGCGCGGCCTGCGCCCGCTGGACGTGACGCACGAGTCACGCGCGCGCGAGGTGGTGACGTTCTTCACGCTGCCGCCGGGCCGCTACCTGGTGGTGCCGCACACGCGCCGCCCGCACACCGACGCCGCCTTCCTGCTGCGCATCCTCACCGACGAGCTCACCGACGTGTGGGAGGAGAACGAGGACAACGTGCTCGTGCGCGACGTGCCGGCCGAGCTGCGCGACGTGCCGGCGGCGGGCGCGGCGGGCGAGCTGGACGCGGCCGGGCTGCGCGCGGCGCTGCGGCGCGAGTGGCGCGCGTGCCTGTGCGCGCGGCCCTCGCTGGAGCTGTGCCGCACGCTGGTGCCGCTGCGCGACGCGGCGCTGAGCGGCGCCATGCGCGCGAGTGAGCTGCCGGCGCTGGTGGCGCTGCTGGCGTACTGGCGCGCGGCCTTCCTGCGGCACGGCGGCGCGCGGCGCTGCGGCGCGGGCGCGTCGTCGTACCGGCTGCGCGCGCTGCTGTGGGCGGCCGGCGTGACGGCCAGCAACAAGGTGCTGGAGGGCCTGGTGCTGCGCTACGCGCGCGGCACGCAGCTGTCGGAGGAGGCCTACGTGATGGCTCTGGCACGCCTGCACCTCGCGCACGGTGCGTGTGAACAGCTCTCGAGCCCTGCGCGTACGCACACGGTCATAATGGCTGATGAGAGATTAATGCGTTGTGTTTGTTGCAGAGCGGTACCGAAGCCTCGACACCAAGATGAAGTCCAACCCGCTCTCCTTGGAAGAGGTGCGTGCCAGGCGTGCGCGACGTGCGCGTTTTCCGCATGCTGTATACACTGACCGTGTCGTTCTGTTCTCAGATGATCCTGATGACGATCTACTCGTGAGCTGCCCGTATATCTCCGCTGCGAGCGAGTTTATAATCGTTTTGTAGTCTGTTGTGTACACAGAATCGCTTAATGATTTCAAAGGGTTTCTTACCCACTTAAATAAATTGTAAATATTATTATTTATTGGCGGCATGTCCGACGTTCTACAGATATAGTTCGATGACCAAAGATTATCCGATCCAAATGAGCTGCACTAGCGGCCCCGTACAGTACAAAGCGAGGCTCCCGTTCATGATGTGATATTGTTGAACTAGTTGGTACACACGGTGCACCGTAGGCGGTGCATTGTCAGACAGGTGCTATTTATTGTGTATGATTAAATGCTTTTGCCAGAGTGTATGTGTGCATGTCGGCAACACGGCGACTGCCGCCATGGAAGCTCAAAGAACGACCAGACGCTCCTTGTTGGACTTCAAGAATTGTATTTCCAAATAAAATTTCTCAATATCAGCTCGAAGTCCGGATCCCTGCATGGTTCGAGGCAATGGGCTCACCTCCTATAGATCCAATGTGGCCATGTGGGTCTAAAGGAGGTAGGAGGGCTGTGGGTACACTTCTGCTCCTCGGCATACAGACACTCGAAGTGGGTGTGGATGTCGCACTATCGCAGACGGCGCGCGTAGCTTGTTCCTCTTCGACGTAGCCTCTTGGTGGGTGAGGAGCGTTGTCATTCTTTGAGTTTTAATGAATACTTTCAACAAAAGCAAAGTTAATCCTGTTAAATATCAATTTTCTATTGTTAGTTCTCTTTACAGTTTGTTAAAGATTGTTTATTTATTTATTAAAGTCAATCATGTTAGGTGTTATTATGTATTGGTAGGTAATGTGGGTACATTAGTTGAGCTTGCGGGGGAACATTAGCCTATAACGGAACAGTTCTTCGAACTGTTTCAGTTCGCTCAGCGGGCTCTGAGGCTCTCCGTCACATGCTGACCTGGCACGCTTCACGCCCGCATACGACACTCCAGATTCATATCATGTAGGTACCTATAAGCCAATGTTACCATTACCGACTAAAGTAATGCGCGTTTCCCGGAAAGTGCTTACTCGAATCAAATACAATTTTATTTAAGCAGCGCGTAATCTACGAACCAAAACTTTGTCCTCATTAGAATGTTAATTATCGTGAGTGATTAGTGCGAGTAGTCAACACTCGCCGGCACTGCTCAATAAACGTATACCTAGATCTGTGTTGTGTTACTGCGTGAGCGCATACCCTCCCCGTAGGCTGTCCTAACCTAACCCTCCAGGGGTTCCAGGCATGTGAGCTAATGTGAGCGCTCTGTTCACTGAGGGTTGCCAGATACAGGCTTACCTATCATTTCTGGGACAATTCTGGGGTCAGAGGGTCGTCAGGGGTAATGGGGAAATCAAAATTGAGCACCTCGATTATACATATTGATAAACCTCAACTTTGGTCGACAATCAACAATTACGAACGACAGAACGTATAAAACATTAAGGTGGAAGCGCACGCTTATTGAACAAAATAATTATGATTCGCGACCGTATACGTTACATGTAAGTACCTATGCTTGTAATTACAGAATTAAAATGATTAAACACGTATTATATTACAACCCTAAGTTTAAAGGGTATTTGCTTGGGTCGACTTGGGTTCGAATTCCCTTGATGTATTTTTTTAATGTTATATGGGCCTGCTCTTGTCCTACCTGAGAACAGATCACAGAGATGAGGCCGACGATGTATCAGCTAACCCAAAATAAGCCTATTATCTTGCGACTTGAATAGTAAGGCTGCGGTTCCACTGAAGCGAAGTGGAGCGGAGCGCGATTCGCCAATCACATGGCTTGAAATCCACATCTCTTCTCCACTCCTGCCATGTGATTGGTGAATCGCGCTCCACTCCGCTCCGCTCCGCTTCAATGGAACTGGATACTCCAGGGTAGCCCGCGAAATTCAATTTACTTATCTTACGATTTTTGCAATTTGGTTGTATGTTGATTAAAATACCTATTGTTCGCGACTGTAAGACTAAAGTATGTAGTTACAGAATTAAAATCATCAATACAACAAACCCTCCAAGTTCCTAGCAATGACTTTGACCTTGAAAAAGTACCAAATTCCTAGGTTAAATAGGTTTTACACTGGCTGAGGCGGGAGGCCAAACGACTAGGTACCTACACCACACAAATACTTGTTTAGATACTCAAAGGTCTCAACTAGGTATAAAAACTTAAAAAAAAAAAAAAAACCGACTTGAAACACCTACATTAAAACGTAAAAAATAACTTTAGCTTTAGAAGTCGGTGACTTTTGTTTATTTAATTGATTTTTTTGCCACCGACTTCTAAAGCTAAAGTTATTTTTACGTTTTAGTGTTATAAAAGTAGTTTTTTACTTACCCGACTGCGCCAGAAGGAGGGTTATGTTTTTCGAAGGTATATGTATTATGTATAGCTACGTATATGTATCATTGTTTGCTACGCTCTGTAGCCTGAACGGCTCGATGGATTTTAGCTTGAGAGCTCTTGAGAGGTATCGTTAGATTCGTATTTAGGTACTGTCAGAGTGACACTACTGGGTAGGTATATCAAAATAAAAAATAAACAAAATGGCGGATTTTAGGCGCCAAATTCAAATGTTTTATCTATCTATCTATATATCTATACATCTATATCTATTTTTTTTCTATAAAAAAACAGTAAAAAACTGTGTGTGTACATTAAATATATTAAAAAAGAAATAATTGAGGGGGGTTTAGAAAGAGTAATAGAGCACGAATCCAAAAAAAAATCTGTCTGTTTGTCTGTGTGTCTGTTTGTCTGTGGGTCTGTTTGTTTGTACACGCTAATCTTCGGAACTACTGGGCGGATTTGAATGTTTTTTTTTTGTTGTATAGGTACTAAGTCTGGGCAACATATAGGCAATAATTTATCTTGGAAACTTGAACACCTGATGCAGATCCGCAACAGACCAGCTAAACTGTAAGAGATACAAAAATGATACCATAGCAAAAATTGTTCAACATGATGAGAATTTTCAGCTGATAGAATAAATTTGAAGATCTGGAACACCTGATGTGGAACTCTAAGAGCCCAGCTACACTAACATATATATAGGAATGACGTTTTACCAAAAGTTGTTCAATCTGATGAGCACTCTCTGTTGACTTATAAAAATCGAAGATCTGGAACACCTGTTGTGGAACTCCAAGAGCCCAGCTACACCAAAACACATACAGGAATGACGTCTTAGCAAAAGTGGTTCGGTCTGATGGGCATTTCCTGTTGACTTATAAAAATCGAAGATCAGAAACATCTGATGTGGAAATCAAAGCTATCTCTAATTTCAATGTATAATTATAAAATAACATAAACTGTTACCACCTTCACCGCGTGGTACCTCCACGCGGTGAAGGTGGTAACAGTTTAGGACTGATTTTCGATGACGATGGTAAGTACCTATATCATTGAAAATTTGACTCGACTGGCCAAAACTCCCTTTTATTTTTTTATTTTATCGAGTAAATATGCCTTCCGGCTTATGTTATTTTAGTGTTTAATTTCCTTTTCCATTTATCTTCATGACACGGTAGCTTAACCGGTAACGCAGCGTAGCAGTCACTTAGATTTTAATAAAACTATAACCATGCCTAGAAAGAGGTCAAATCTTTCCCAATGTTCCAAAGGAGCTAAAAGATTGAGGATCATAAGATCTCAAGAATCTACCGAAGAGCGTCAGGAGAGACTTGATGCTCTTCGAGAACATCAGGCTTCAACTTGCTCCGTGGAAACCTCTTCGGATCGCGAAGCACGCCTGCGTTCTCAGCGTATTTACGCATCTACATCCAGGTCTCTATAGACCAGTGAAGAATATGATGTGCGACTGACCGCTGATCGTGAACGTCTGCATTGTCTCGCGAGTTGGAGACGTTTACGGATAGAGAATTGCGCTTCGACATCAGACGTATCGTATCAGATCTTCGATTTTGACGACCCCGTTGTCACTGGCATAAGCAACAGGTTCCGCGTACGAAGTCGCGGGCAGAAGCTAGTTTTAAAAAAAAAACTGAAAAGAATAAAACAAGTTCAGGAGACAGGACATATTGACTGCAACAGTCCGGACCCTTATTGGATGGAATTTTGGTCTGGCTGATGCTCTAGGGTAGCCCGCGAAATTCAAATTTTCTAACGTTTTTTGCAATTTGCAGGCAACATACAACCTAGCACTGGCCTGCAAATTGCAAAAAACGTAAGAAATTTTGAATTGGGTCCCGATGTTGCAGTCAATATGTCCTGTCTCCTGAACTTGTTTTATTCTTTTCATTTTTTTTTTTTAAATAATTCGTTATTTTTTACGCAGTCGGGTTTTTTTTGTTGTAGGTTATATCCTATAAAAATACATTGTATCCGTATAGTTCTACCGTTCAGAGGTAGGGGTACCTTCTTATTTGTTAGCAGTATTTTTTTTTTTTTTGGTAACAATAGGTACATTTTTATGGTAATAGCGTTTTTTTTTTTTGCTGAGCCTATATTGTCCCATTGCTGGGCAAAGGCCTCCCCCATAGCCTTCCACTCTTCTTTCCGTGCGGTTTTCTCTGGCCAATCTCTCATTAACGCCTCTAGGTCGTACATAGTAGGTAATAGGCTTACCTAACCCCAATAAAATGGAACATAACATAGGTATTATACCGAGGTACCTACTAGGGTGGATCGTTTTTTTTTTTAAATATCTTTGGGGCGGGGTGTGGAAAAGATGCTCTAGGAGGCACCAATTAAAAGTTAATAAGACAGTATTATGATATTTTAAGTGAAAGTACTGCCACAAGTATAATGAAGTTTTCATAAATCGTCTAAATCTAGGGTTCAGTCTAAGCTTGATTAAACGATTTTTGTTAATGATGTACAATGTTTATATTTTTTTTAATACTTGAAACTAGAATTACAATTATAACTAAGAATAAAAAATGCAATTGTACGGTCTCATCAACCGTACATTTACTTTGCGAACGCAGCAACCTACTTGGATGTCGTGCGTCACAAATATTACGCTATAATTGTAACTTTTCACGCAAGACAGAGCGAGTCAGACAACAACTGTGGAACTAGCCACTTGTCAAGAGAAAGAATCACTACCTCTTCTAACTACTGTAACTTTTACTTTCCAATATAACTTTAAATACAACTTGTGGTTCTTTCTGTGTACTCCAAAACTTAACCAACATCAACTAAGTGATAGTGTACGGTGCCTACAACCATTGGCCCCTACATTAAATGGTCCTTCGAGCCGGATATTTACTGTGAGTAGTGTCTCTATTTACGATAGCGAATCGGTTCAGCTGGTCTCCCACAAGCGGGTCGCCCCAGTTGGATTGAGAAGGCGCATAATATCCTACGTATAGTGCGAAAGCAATAAATAGAAACAAACGACAATTTCAAGATGCTGAGGATTACGCAACTCTGCTACAACTACGAGAACGGATCCGTGGAGACTTGAAAAAAGAAGCCTGCAAACTGTGGTCTTCGTGTCGTGAACTGTCGTCAAGCTATACGTCTATCACCGTCAACTACGTGCTGGACTACTGAGCTACATACATCAAACTAAACTTACTTCTTTTCGATAACTAGAAAAGAGAACTCACTATGGAGAAGCTACAACTCCAACAATCTTGCTTTGAAAACATCAAAGCGCTGTGCTCTAACTATAAAAAAAACAGCCCCTCAAGGAAAACTGAAGATTACTTAACTAAACGTCTGGAATCTCTCGAAGCACGTGGAATGACTTCGAGAAACGACATGCAATTTTGGAGCAAATCTTAGAAGACAAAAACATTAACTACTTCGTGGACAACGTGTACAGCAAAACTCAAGCTCAGTACGAATCCACGAAAGAAGACATGCTCAACTTACTGGAACAACTACAGGGAAAAAAGTTCGTGAAGTTCGACTTAACTGGGATGCTGGATCGAGATACTGACGATGTCACCAAAACATTGCTGGGCAAGCAAGAGTGCAACTTTAAAGCCCTCGACCGCGCCATGTCGAAAATTGATATAAAAACTGTCACGGAGAAATGGGAGTTAGAAGACCATCTCTCCATTTTGAAGTCGAAGTGGAACGTCATCGACAAACAACACTGGGAGCTGGAAGCGTTGCTCAAAGGCTCCAATGGCAACTACTACAACATGTTCGTCGAAATGGAGGATAAGTACGACGAGCTACGAAAAAACTTAAACAGCAAAATTTGGTCGACAGTGCACTATGAAAAGTCGGCGCCAAAAATTGAGGTTCCTGAATTTTCGGGTAGCTATACCCAATGGATTTCCTTCAAGGATCTTTTCGTGGAAACAATCCACAATAACCCGATAATAAACAAAGCGCAAAAGATGCAGCATCTGAAAACGAGGTTGAGAGGCGAAGCTGAAAGATTGGTGCAACATCTCAGTATCGGCGCAGAAAACTACGCGTTCTGCTGGGAGATACTGACTCAGCGTTTCGACAATCGAAGGCTGCAATTTACGTCGTTCCTGAACACCATGCTCAACCTGCCTGTCATTCAACAACCCGACAGCTTTAACCTCAAGAAGATGCATGACGTCATAACCGAATGTACGAACGGACTAACAAACATTGGCTTAAACATCGCAACTTGGGACCCCATTATCGTACACTTGATGTCGCAGAAACTGGATACCACTACCTACAGCGAGTACATAAAGGAACTACGAGAACCTAGGGATGTGCCAAACTTGAATGAGCTACTGTACTTCCTGGAAAACAAGTTCATGACGTACGAAACCATGAAAAATACGAAAAAAGAAGTACCTAACCAACAGAAACAAATTGCGTCCAAAGCATTTAACAAACATCATCCTGCAAATCTGCATGGCAACGAGCGGCAGAAATATTTCAAGAGAACTTATCATACAGCATATGGACACTGCCCATACTGCGACGGAAATCACGTATTGATGAAATGTCCAAAGTTCATCAATATGGACTCATTCCAACGAAATAACACGGTCGCAAAATTACACTTGTGTAAAAACTGCTTATACAGTCATGGCGATACAGATTGTGCGTCAACAAAAACGTGCAAAGAATGCAATATGAAGCATCACACTTTACTGCTCAACGCAGACAAGAAAAACACTGTCAACTCGGAAAAAACCAACGACAATTTAGGTCAACGACCAACCACATCCACGCACAAACAAAGCTCCAATCATATATCTACTAACGAGATGGAAGTCTTGTTGACTACTGTGCAGCTTAAGATAAAGTCAGCAAATGGGGATTTCATTACGCTTCCAGCACTACTAGATCAAGGTTCGCAAGTAAACTTGATCACCGAGAACGCCGCACAGATGCTACGACTACCAAGGAAACGGCTTAACGCAACCATTACGGGAGTTGGAGCTGCACCTGGTAACTGCAAAGGACTACTTCAGCTTACCTGTAAATCAATTCACTCGGACTACGCATTCGAAACTCAGGCACTCATCTTAAGCAAACTAACAAACAACTTACCCAACTCATCGTTCGGAAAGGCTAACTGGCCACACCTGGAAAACTTGAAACTAGCAGATCCGGAATTCAACATATCTAGTCCCATAGATCTGTTACTTGGGGCAGACGTGTATTCCGACATCATCCTTGACGGAGTCTTGAAAGGCAGTCAGCGGTCTCCTGTAGCGCAACAGACGCACTTAGGCTGGATCCTATGTGGCAAACTGAAAACATTCAACTGTCACATAACACTGGTCGACCTAAGCGAATTAACTAAGTTCTGGGAGAACGAATACATAACTAGCAGCAACCATGACATGCCCAAGGATAATCAGTGTGAAGAATACTACACTAGGGCAGTACAACGAGACGCAAATAACAAATACATCGTTAAAATGCCCATGAGCTCTGAGTTGCAAAATAAATTAGGCAATTCAAAGTCAATGGCTATTTCGCAATTTCTCCAATTAGAAAAACGCCTGGGAAAGAACAACAAACTCGCAACAATGTACCGGAACTTCATCAGAGAATATAAGCAACTACAGCATATGAAACCGGCATCTCCAATATTACCTTCTACGTCTGAATGCTACCTTCCGCACCATGGTGTTTTGCGAGAACAATCCACTACTACAAAACTAAGAGTGGTTTTTAACGCCTCGCAAAGGACAACAACTGGGTACAGCTTGAATAGCTTAATGGAAAAAGGCCCAAATCTACAGAAGGATATTCAAGCCCTTATACTAAAGTGGAGGTCATACAAGTACGCTTTTACCGCCGACATAGAGAAGATGTACCGATGCATCGGAGTAGCTGAAGATCAACAGTCACTTCAGAAGATAATATGGCGCGACTCTCCTGCCGAAAGGTTACAAGAATATCAACTATGCACCGTGACATACGGAACCAAGTGCGCGCCATGGTTGGCTATGAGAACTATGAAGCAGTTAGCCCTGGATGACGGTCATAAATATCCAGAAGCCGCCAATACATTACTCAACGAGTTCTACGTTGATGATGTAATTAGCGGTCACTACTCTCTGGATAAAGCTAAAGACTTACAAAATTCCCTCATAAACTTACTGAAGGGCGGCGGCATGAACTTACGCAAGTGGTCAGCTAACCACCCCGCGTTACTAGACAATTTAACTGACGATCAAATATCAACTAAAAGCATATTTGATTTCAAAACTGAAGACTCAACAAAAACGCTCGGACTCGGCAGGAACCCAAACATCGACACGTTCATGTTTAACTGTAGTCTGGAAGAAAAATCAAAGGATCGGACAACGAAAAGGCACTTACTTTCCGAAATTTTGAAACTATACGATCCTTTGGGTTGGCTGGCTCCCATAACAGTGTCGGCAAAACTATTATTCCAAAGAGTATGGGACGGCAAACTTGCCTGGGATGAAGAACTACCGAGTGACATACTAAATGATTGGGTCAAGTTGAAAACTGAACTTCCAAATGTAAGGAAAATAAAACTAAACCGATGGATTGGTGCACAACAATCAATAGAATTGCTGGGATTCTGCGATGCGAGTGAAAAGGCATATGCGTGTGTCATATACAGTCGAGTAAGGAACGAACAAGATATACCAACTGTAACGTTACTCGTCGCTAAAACCAGGGTTGCGCCTCTATCGCAAAAAACTACGTTGCCGAGATTGGAACTATGCGGCGCACTACTGTTGGCTAAACTCATGGAAAAAACTAAAGAAGCTTTAGCTGGATACAATTTGTCAATACAAGCATGGTGTGACTCTCAAGTGGTCTTAGCGTGGCTGCAAGGAGATGCATCAAGGTGGGATCAATACGTGTCCAACAGAGTCGAAAAAATAAAACTATTTCTTCCGACAAGTGGCGCTACGTGAAATCGGCACAGAACCCTGCTGACTGTGCATCTAGAGGAATGTTGCCGAGCAAACTAGCAAACTTCGATCTCTGGTGGCAAGGTCCGGAATTTCTGAAAATGGCTCAAAACTCTGAACTCATGAGAAACTCCACATGTTTGTTTACAACCAACCAGAAAACTGTCAACTTATCAGCGGCAACCACAACGGAGCCGAAAAACAATGAACATTTTATAAATAACTTATTACATAAATGGGTGGGGCTCAAAAAAGATGTACCTCTTCATAAAATTTCGCGGTCACTTGTTTGCCCCTAAATTTTAGTATGTTTATCAAAGTTTTTTTTAGGAAACTTTTTTGTTTCATTAAATTGAAAACATCACAAAGGGATGGGTGTAAATAAAATACACATAACTTCAGTATACACAAAATTAGAGTTCATCAAACTTTTGATATTTTTTTCGCTCCATACAAAACCTAAATGTCCCAGCGCCGTCCGTCAACAATGTTTTAATTTATTTTATTTTATTACTTTGTTAATGTTATTTCTTTTTGTCTTCATTGATAGTATGGGAATTAATATAAAGTAATTTGCTTGAAAATCTCGCAAAATATTACAATTGTTTACAAAATAACAAATTTAAAAAAATGTCCGTTAAAATCTTCTCGTGTGTTACAAGTCATGTGTAACACGGTAACTTTCGTAGTTTAGTGATAGCCACACTAGAACATGTATTGTAGGGTGGCAACACCGTATAGCAATAGTTGTCAAGTGTCAATTTAATGTCAGCCATTTTAGTCTAGCCACAAAAGTGAAGTGAGTTGTTGGGGTGTTTTTGTTCATGAAAATTATTGGAAACTAAAAAGAGAATTTTCAAGGTAAGTGTTTATTTTTCACTATAATGAAGTATAGATACTTAATAAATACGTTTGTGTGTCGTATAATATGGTTTTCTTTCCAAATTATCTTTGAATTTGCGGCTGCTATGATCAAGTAAACACAAGAATGTTCTCGTGTGTTCGCTCCGGTGTGTTATGGTGTGTTACATGGTGTGTTACGTAACACACTGGATAAGATTAAGCTTGGTTTACATTGTCTTTAACCGACTGCAGTGGAGTCCAAAAGGGGGGTAACATTTTTGCTTGCGTGTGCACATGCGTGTAGTATGTTATTATATTTATGTGGGCAGTGAAGGGAAGGGGGACGCTTAAAGCTTCTGTTTACGTTTTTTAAGTATAAGTACTTACTAATATACTGTTCGCGATAAACTCAAAAACTACTACTATTTTCATGTAGTTTTTTCATCAATACGTAAAGTGATTCATGAGGAAGGTTTAGGTATATAATTTGTCAAGTTATCAATGTTAGTTTAATAATATTTTAGTTTGTTTTTATGTTTATTGAATAATATTCACATAATGAAATACATTAAAATACTTCAAGAGTGTAGACATTACCCGCATTAAATCTAATCCACATGTCTTATTCGACGCATGAACCTGATGCGACCTTACGACAGACAAAACATATGTATACTCGTGCAAAGCCGGGGCGGTTCGCTAGTGCTTTTAAACTTAGTATGCTATTCGAGAGATTACAATATTATATGATATGATATGATATTGTAATCTCACTAGTGAAATATCAAGCTTAATAACAATTTGAAGCTCGTTTTTTACAGATGCCTTCGAGCGCAGCCGAACGGCAAAAACGGTACCGCGAGAGGATGAAAAATGAAAACCCATTAAAATATAAAGAAATGCAAAGAAAAAATGCCTACAGGACCAACAATAAGAGAAAAAGAATCGCAGATTTTGACCCAGAAGATCAAGTACAGATACGAAGTCAATGGAGAGAAAATAAGAAAAAGAAAAAAGATGATGAAGAGAAGAGAGAAAGATCAGAGTGTTTAACAGAAAACAAAGAAAAAGAAATGAGAAATAAACAAAGATATATAGAAAAACTAAACTACAGGTTGAAAAAAGAAAATTACGAGCTTAAAGTGAACACGAACCAAAGGAAAAAAGAAATACGTAATTTAAATAAAAAGCTAAATAGACATATTATAAAAAATAAAAAGTTACTCGATATAATACAACAAAAAAATAATCTAATACAAAAGTTAAGACTGAAACCTAATCCTAATGATGAAGAAAAAGAACGTACTCCTTGCACTAGAGCCAATATGTTTATTGAAGAAAATTTGACAACTATTTCCCTTGAAGAAAGAGAAAAAGTAAAAAAAAGGTTGTTGGAACATAACGTTTTAGTTGATACAATAAAGGATCGTTATGAAAATACTAATAAAAACAGTGAAAAAAAAGTACTCAGGAATATAGTTTCAAGTGATATTGCCAAAAAATACCAAATGAAAACAAAAATAAGTTCGTATTTAGGACTTAAAGGAAAAATACGTCACATTCAAGTTAAAAAAAAAAAATATTCAATACTCAATGATTTAAAAAACTTTTTCGAAAGAGACGATAATAGCGTAGCGACAGCAGGGAAAAAGGAAGTCAAAACATATAAGAAACAAACAAGACAAAGAAGATATTTATTGGGAACATTAAAACAACTTCATAGGAAATATAAGTCAGAAGGCGGAAAGATTTCATTTGCTACATTTAAACGACCATTTTATATATTACCCCCAAAAGTTAACTCTCGTAACACGTGTGCATGCAAAAAGCATGAAAATTTACAAATGAAAGCGAATGAGCTCAAGTCTATGGGCATAATTGAAACAAAATCACTTGATGATATTTTGTTAACGGTTGTGTGTGACGACAAGAAATTAGAATGTGCCTACGGCAAATGTAAAGATTGCAAGGGAAAAGCTGTGGAATTTAATCTTTATGGAAGAAATCTACACGATTCTGTTTCATGGTCAGAATGGATGCAAAAAAATTATGAATATGATGGCAAAAAAGGTGAAGCATCAAAAAAAATAACTAAAAGAATGGTCAAGGAAAGAAAAGTTGGTACTTTGCAAAATCTTTTGCAAACATTTACAGACGAATTAAAACAGTTTAAGACACATTCATACAATATAATACATCAATATAAAGAATATCAACGCTGCATTAAAAATCTCGATGATCAGTCAGTAGCCATACACATCGACTTTTCTGAAAACTATTCATGCAAATTAAGTACTGAAATTCAAGCCATGCACTTCGGTTCCTCCCGTCAACAATTCACGCTACATACTGGCCTTATATACAGCAAAACAAAAGACCCAATGTCATTTACTTCTATTTCACCTTGTAACAATCATGGACCAGAAGCTATATGGGCCCACCTGACTCCTGTTTTACAGTTAATTAGACAAGAATTCCCTAATATACATGCATTACACTTCTTCTCAGATGGACCCACTGTTCAATATAGACAAAAAAAGAACTTTCATTTGTTCTGCAAGTTTACTAAAGATCTAGGGTTCCCGTTTTCAACCTGGAATTTTTTTGAGTCTGCACATGGGAAGGGTGCTGCAGATGGCATCGGTGGCGCGATAAAGAGAACATTGGATTCGATAGTCTCCTATGGTTCTGATATAACCGATGCAGAGTCAGCATATCGACTGTTAGGAGAGACTGAAACTAAAATAAAACTATTTTACATCCCAGAAATCCTTGAAAATGTCAGTATACAACTGTGTCCTGTACCTGGAACCATGGCACTTCATCAACTTAGAAATGCTGAATGCGAGAATAAAATTAATTATCGCACTTTGAGTTGCTTTTGTGACACAAAATTAATTCCCGGATATTGTCAATGCTTAGATATAAAAGAACATAACTTAGAATTCGTTCATAAAGAAGAACAGACTGTTGCTAAACAATTGAAACGCAAAAGTGAAATTATTGAAGAGCCAAGTACAAGTCGAAAGAAATACAAAAATAAAGTTAGCAATAATACTGATGATTTTAATAATTTAAACATAAATACAATCCAGGACAAAAACAAAAAAACGACACTTGCAAAAAAAAGGGGCAATAACAGAAACGTTGTCAGAAAACGATTGAGTTATCTGAAAAGGTACGATACTGATACTAGTGTGGAAAGCGACGTAACTTATGCTGAATCGGACGAGAGTTTGTGGGAAGGTGATGAAGCCATGGGATTGGATCAGACAAATACAGAAGAAAGTGAATTGGCAACAATGTCGATCAAAGACACAAAGAATATGGACGTAAGCAGTTCAAAAATAACGGTTTTATCAGACATCAGATATACGCCTCAAAATCAGGCCTATTTTGATTTACAGAAATACTTTCCAATCTCATTTAATAAAGTGGACAAAGACTTTGATTTATTTTCTACCCTAGGAGATAAGGAAAATATTGGAAATATATACGACGACCCTATAGCAAGTACATCAGGAAATTATATGAAGCAAAAAAAGAGAGAGAGAGAGAGACTATGGTGAAAATTAAAGAAGAAAAAAACATACAAAAAAGAGAAATAAACGATGGTTTAATAGAGTTACGAAATATGAACCTGGATCTGACAGACGGAATACTAGATAATAAGAATAAAAAGAATGATAAAAAAGTCATAGAAAAAGAAACGTCATACGTAGAAGCTTTAGATAACTCCGAATTTAGTCAAAAAGCAAAAAAAGAGGAACATGAGACTGAAGAGGGTGCAGAAGCAATACGCAAGGCGATTGATGGACAAACTTTTAATAGAGATGGTGTCGAATTATGGGCCGTAGAACATGAAGCAACAGAAAAAAATAAACGAGATAGCTGTGACATAAACTTAAGTAACCAGACTAGTGAACTAGAAAATAATGAGACTGAGAAACCAAATGAGATAATGAAAAAAGCTATAGACATAAGTGTTAACGACAGTGTTGTAGTAAGGTATTACGAAAAAAAGAGATGGGTTCATTATGTAGGGTTTGTAGAGAATTTGGAGATTAAAGAACAGAAAACTTATTACACTATTCGATTTTTAAGGACTGTCAAAAAACCCCACCTAAAATTCGTGTCTACAAAAAAAATAGACAGGGATACAGTTCCTGATGATTGTGTTGTAAAACAAGTTAATTTAAATTACGAGTCAAGGGAGTATATGATGCTAAGTGACAAAGATGATCACATTTATTTTGAACAATGATTCACATAATAGCCCTTTAATCAAGTCGATTTTGATATTTGATAAAAAAAATATTTTATTGTACTGTAATTTAATTTTGTTGTGTTGTATTTTTAATTTTGTTGTTATTCAAGTCAAGGGAGTATATGTTGCTAAGAGACAAAGATTATCACATCTATTTTGAGCAATGATTCACTTAGTAGCTCTATAATCAAGTCGATTTTGTTTTTTGATAAGAAAATTTTAATTTTATTGTACTGTAATTTTATTGTGTTGTGTTGTATTTTTAATTTTGTTGTTTTTCGTTTAGCTGATTTCAAAATGTATCAATCATAAAAAAGGCAGAAAGGTAAAATTATTATTTTGACAATGTAAAATGTCCAATCGTTAAATTATTTGTAAAAATGTCGCCTTCTTACCTTTTTTGCAATTTGCAAGAAACTAAAGAAAATTTGATTTTTTCGGGCTAGCTCAATTCCCACCTATATAAGATTTGATATTGATTGTGATAATATTATAATAATAATATAATAATTTTAATATTTGATATTGATTGTGATATTATATGAAACCAAGTTCCTCTATAATTTTAATAAAACTTATTTCAATTTAAGTGGGTTTTATTTCCATTTGAGTACCTATGAACAAAACAAAAACAACCAGGACAAAAAATAATACATAATAAAAAAGAGTGCAAAAAGCTTGCCTAGAGTTTAAAAACTTCCCAGTGAGTTTCGTAAATGTGGTAAGATTTTTAGTAAATGTTGGTATGTAATCCTGGCTTTATACAGTTCCAGTGTGTTACAATCTTTCCCGTGTGTTGCATACGAACTTGTGTGTTACACTTTCTAGTGCGTTATGGTACAAATTTTGTGAGCCCCACCCAAATATAGTTCATTAACTCAAGTAATTCGAGTAACGGCTCAGGTACTGCGCTTTATCGCGACGGCACGCTCCAAGATGAAATTTGAAACCAACTACCTAAGTGTGAGCGAACTCAAACTAGCAGCTGATCGAGTAATTACATATGTGCAGAGTACGGAGTTTGAAAATGAATACAAACAACTGAAAGCAAACGGAACTGTAAACAACAAAAGCATTTTATACAAATTGAATCCTCATATGGATGAAAAAGGGGTTATAAGAGTCGGTGGAAGACTGAAAAATTCCTACTTACCCCTCGAGATGAAGAATCCTACAATTCTTCCTCGAATGGGACGACTAACTCAACTCGTAATCGAACAAGCACACCTTACAATACTTCATGGAGGTGCGCGGCTGACATTGGCTCAAATCCGACAGCGATACTGGATAGTCGGAAGCCACAGATCTGTAAAAACTCAACTTAGACGTTGCGTGCGATGTCACCGCTATAAACCAACAGATAACTACCAACTTATGGCGGACTTACCTCAACAGAGAGCTACCCCATCTCGATCTTTTACACACACTGGTGTAGACTTCACTGGACACGTGCCAGTCAAACTAAACAAAGGAAGAGGAGTAAAGACTACGAAGGGGTATATCGCTATTTTCGTGTGCATGACGACTAAAGCTGTACACATTGAACTGGTGTCTGATTTAAGCACCGAAACTTTCAATGCCGCTTTCCAGCGCATGTGCGCTAGACGCGGTACACCTAAACATGTGTACTCAGACTGCGGCAGGAACTTCATTGGAGCTTCGAAGACGTTGCGCAATGAATTTGAAAAGTTCAAACAAGAACTTTCACCGGACTTCTTCAACGAGATCGGAAAAATGGAGGTGGAATGGCATTTCAACGCTCCCGCGTGGCCAAGTGCTGGTGGTCTGTGGGAAGCGGCCGTAAAATCGATGAAACATCATCTTCACCGAGTACTAGGTGATCAGAAACTAACATTCGAGGAGTTTACTACGCTACTGGCAAAAATAGAAGCCTGTATGAACTCAAGACCCCTCTGTCCACTCACTGAAGATCCCGATGAGTTCCAAAACTACCTAACACCTGGTCATTTTCTCACTGGAAGCCCAACGATGTCACTACCAATATCAACGTACTGTGACGTAAATAACGTTAATTTACGTCAACGGTGGCAGCTAACAGAGCACATGCTGCACCAATTTTGGAAGAGTTGGTCGACTGAATACCTAACACAGCTCCAGATCAGGGGGAAATGGAACAAACCAAAGAAGAACATCCAAGAAGGCGATATAGTCTTGATCAAGGATAACAACTTGCTTCCAGGAAAGTGGGCCATGGGACGCGTGCTCGAACTGCACCCCGGTTCTGACGGCTACGTTCGAGTGACCACGGTTAAAACGCAATCTGGTATCATCAAGCGTCCAGTCGTGAAACTGTCACCACTTCCTATCGAGAACAACATCCAAGATCACACAGAAAAGAAAACTCCAATCACGCCAAAGACGGGAAACAAATGTTTTTCCACACTTCTTACAATGTTATTAATTGTATTTACGTTAATAACGGGGTCATATGGCGAAATCATGACGTCTGGCGTTCAAATGACTAACTTCGAACTTGAGCGGCCGATTTACTACGACACAATAGGAAACGTACAAGTGATTCATGACGAATGGACACTACTTATGTACTATAACTTGACAACTTACTGGGACGGAGTACGTCGAATTGAAGCTTACCTCAAGGGATTGAACGAACTGTGCCAAAAAACCGACCCAAGATACTGCAAGACAACTTTAGAACAGCTTACCCACGAAATGGAAATACTGAACTACTACAACACTATACTCCTAGCTCCTCACAAGCACTTAAGTAATCGTAAGAAACGATCACTGATTGATGGAGTAGGATATGTTGCTAACAGCCTCTTTGGTATTCTAGATCAACGTTTTGCAGATAAATACCACAATGACATACAAGCTGTCCAAAATAATGAAAACTATTTACTTGATCTGGTAAAGAACCAAACTTCAATAGTCGAACTTCAAAACAATATGCTGAAGAAGAATGAACAAAATATCAAGCAACAGTTTGGTTTAATAGACGACTTCATGGCGCAGACTAACGCCAACTTAGCCAAAGTGGAGTCCGAAATGGAAGTACTGATGGCTACTAACTACTTCAACTCGGCCTCACTAACAGCATACTTGCTGATTACCAATTTGGAGAGGGTTCAAGAGATGCTGTTTGAAAGCCTAACTGATGTCTACAAAGGGCACATAGACATCCATCTACTTACACCTGTCAACTTGATCAAGCAACTGACTGAAATCGCGGGCAAACTCCCGAGGACCTCGTCGTTGCCTGTCCGAAACATCAGAGACGATATCAAAGACATCTACAAATTACTATACGTGAGAGCGCGAGTCACCACTAACTACTTCTTGTTCGAAATACACGTCCCATTGATCTCAGATGAAGACTTCACTCTATACCAAGCTACTCCGTTGCCCATGAAAACAAGCACAGGAACAGTCATCGTCCAACTAGCTTCGCAGTACATAGCAGTAAACTTCGGGAAGAGCACTTATGTCTCCATAACCGAAGATGACATGAAGCGGTGCAGTCACATTCAACCAGGCAATTTGATATGCAACAAGAATCTACCTATATTCAACTTGCATAACAGTAATGCCCCGTGTGAAGCAAAACTATTGGGTCATCGAACGACCTCACCTTGTGACGTAAAAAAGGTGCTATGTAAGCAGGAGTGGATCGCGTTACACACAACGAATACTTGGCTGGCGATTTGTTGCGGAACTTGCACTATACGAATTGTATGTGAAAATGACATCACTACACACTCAATGTCTTCCGGGATACTGACCTTGGCACCGGGTTGCTTGTTGCAATCGAAGGAATTAACAATTCACTCGCATAACGAATTCAATAGCAACATGAAGATGGATCTTTCTATGAACATACTGTGACGGAAAGGGTGTCCGTGGGGGTAAATAAAAGAAAACCACGGACCCAGGTCAACATAAAAATATATTAATAAACTAAACGGGTGTGGGTAGGTTTATGGTCACAAGTTTTCCAAGCCCGCCCGGGGGGTTTGCACGGTACTCTCCTGGCTCAGCCCGGCGTGACGAAGACCGTAGCGGTGTGCCACGCTGCAGACGCCAGGTAGGGTGACGGACGGCAGATGATCGCGCCGTCCCGTAGAATTTCGACGCGGCCACGCAGGTAAAGGGTACCCGCTGCGGAGCCCGCGGCAAATTGGATGCCGGTAAAACGGTTGTCAGCCGAAATCCTGACTGTCAGCCGGAATCTTGAACCCTGGAAAATAACGTCCAGCGTGTCACGGAATGGCTAGCAGTCATCCCCGCTGATTGTGACACCAAGGCAAAAGCAAAGCGAGAAATACCCGTGCGCCAATGAAGGTGATGTGTGGTAGTCACAATCAGTACGGAGTTTACATGATGGTGGTGGTAAGCACGACATGATTTGCACATTATGAGTGTCATGAAAAATGTCAAACACACTCGGCTGAAGGCTACAAGATTATGCATATACATATTAAGCATTTGAATGTGCATAGCAAAAACGGTGATAGAAAGTGGCTCACATGTTGAGACCACGTAGCTAGTGATACACAAAATATGAGAACGTGAATTGCTGTTCAACACTTACCCAGTATGGGGTTTACGTAGACACAAAACGAAAAGAGTTAGGTTAATAACAAAAATTAAAGCTGCCTGCTTTAAGCCCGAATACTTCTAGAAATTTAATTTCCGATAAAAAAAACGCGTCTAGTCACTGGGAGCAGAATATTTCCAAAAAGGGCCTCGTCATCGCGAGTCCGTGACATTTATACTGGCGTGTTTACGCATAGACAAGTCTTCACTCATTCGATCAGATACACGTAACGCGCGCACAGCACTGGTAAATACAGCTAATTTTAGTCGTTTAGTAACTGGACGGCCCAATGAGTATGTATACTCTGTGGCGTTTGTTTTGACATTTAACTTAATTAAAGTGTTGAATAGGTTATGTTTACAAAGTAACTGTAGAAACTATTCTGAGTTTCTACAACGTTACAATACCCCCCCGCTTGGTTAGGGTTTTTACCTCAGTAAAAATCCTTTACTCCTACTATACCTCGCATCCGATTTACGACCCCTTTTATTCGTCCACATTCATCCATCATATCACCAAATCGTATCCTAACATATTTAACAGACCACCTTAACATGAGGTGAGTCCGCTTCCTAACAAGTACGTGAGAGTATTATGTCCGTAGTTGACGTAATACTCGCGCAAAACAGACGTGCTAGCAGCTGCTAACGCTTACGGGCAAGTATACAAAAGTTAAAGAAGTCTACTGGGTTACTAAATTTGAAAATGGATTAAGGCTTATTTAAAGAGTATCCAACCGCTCCTGCATAGGCTTATTTAATGAGTTGCAACCGCTCAGATATATTTAATTGAACTGGATTAAGGCTTATTTACGGAGTATCCACCCGCTCCTGCAAAGGCTTATTTAATGAGTTGCAACCGCTCAGATGTATGAAGTTATAATTAACATATTAAAAAATATTTAAAACATAAAAGAAATGAACTACATCTATGTATGGACACCTAAACTAACCCACCAATTATTCTAAGTCTTTAAAGTGCCAGGAACCTAAGTGATTTACCCATGTCATGACAGAGACATAAATTTAATTGGATAAGTCATTTTGAAGATGTGACAAGATTTGTATGATCATTATAACTAAAAAATTAAATTTAAAAAAATAAAGTTAACCGTTAAGTGTTGATCAGCAAACAACAAGGAATGAATAGTGACAAGTACTCCGACTGTTACAAATCTAAACTAAAAATAACGTTTCGGTTGTTATCCTAATGAAATGATTAGAGATTTAAGTAAGAAACGACAAAAAAAAACTGAAAATAATTAATTATGAAAAAGCAAAAAATATAAAAAACAGGTGCAACTAATGTGTACGCGTTCAGTTGTATGCTTTGGAACAATAAACAATGATTTTTGCGACAATAAAAAAAAATACTAGTGTAGTTACTTATTTTTGTTGTTGACTGTACTCAAAATATGTGAGAACAAACAAAATCATAAAACTGTTAAATGTTGCTAAATGATTATTATGAATTAACTAATGTTGAGTTATCAATAACAAGATAATTCACAGGAACAAAAGTGATCAAAATCCAAAGTTAAAAGTTAACAGTTAATAAAATTGTGTGACAAGTTAAAAGTTAATTGTCACTCCATACAAAGTCAATGATGCAAGTGAATAAGTAAAATCCTGTGATTGTACAAACAAAAGAAAAAACTATGAAACGTTGTGAATCTAAATTGTTGTTAATAAATAGTTGTTTAATATTATATTTCTATGGAATGGTCTTCTTGATATGTGTTATTAGTTACTATTACTTGGAGAGAGGAAAAAAAAAAAAAAAAAATTGTCACCTAACGAGCAAACTTGTTGGTACCTACTTTGTACTCAACAACCCGCATTAAATTGTTGGTGAATATATGACAAAGCTGTTATTGTCTTTTAATTTTTAGCCAGTAATTAATACCCGGCACCCAAACTCTTCAGCCGGCACACAGCAACGCTGATTACCGGAAGAATTAAGTTTGGTGGTAGTACTTCCCCGGGGCGAGCCGTTACTATTGGCCCTACTACTACGAAGAATGATAAAATAATTCGTTATTTTTTTTTTCCTTCTACCTCCACTTATTTTCTCAAGAAAAAAAAAACACTTAAATAACGTAGAATACTGTACCGTTACGTACACCTTAGTTGCTGGCAACCAAACAAAACGTTTTACACAGCAAAGACAACCACACAAAAAAAAACACCAACAAAAAAAATACCCTCAAGAGAACTTGAAGAAAAGTGACCATAAAACCACGTTTTTGGGCGCCAATGTGACGGAAAGGGTGTCCGTGGGGGTAAATAAAAGAAAACCACGGACCCAGGTCAACATAAAAATATATTAATAAACTAAACGGGTGTGGGTAGGTTTATGGTCACAAGTTTTCCAAGCCCGCCCGGGGGGTTTGCACGGTACTCTCCTGGCTCAGCCCGGCGTGACGAAGACCGTAGCGGTGTGCCACGCTGCAGACGCCAGGTAGGGTGACGGACGGCAGATGATCGCGCCGTCCCGTAGAATTTCGACGCGGCCACGCAGGTAAAGGGTACCCGCTGCGGAGCCCGCGGCAAATTGGATGCCGGTAAAACGGTTGTCAGCCGAAATCCTGACTGTCAGCCGGAATCTTGAACCCTGGAAAATAACGTCCAGCGTGTCACGGAATGGCTAGCAGTCATCCCCGCTGATTGTGACACCAAGGCAAAAGCAAAGCGAGAAATACCCGTGCGCCAATGAAGGTGATGTGTGGTAGTCACAATCAGTACGGAGTTTACATGATGGTGGTGGTAAGCACGACATGATTTGCACATTATGAGTGTCATGAAAAATGTCAAACACACTCGGCTGAAGGCTACAAGATTATGCATATACATATTAAGCATTTGAATGTGCATAGCAAAAACGGTGATAGAAAGTGGCTCACATGTTGAGACCACGTAGCTAGTGATACACAAAATATGAGAACGTGAATTGCTGTTCAACACTTACCCAGTATGGGGTTTACGTAGACACAAAACGAAAAGAGTTAGGTTAATAACAAAAATTAAAGCTGCCTGCTTTAAGCCCGAATACTTCTAGAAATTTAATTTCCGATAAAAAAAACGCGTCTAGTCACTGGGAGCAGAATATTTCCAAAAAGGGCCTCGTCATCGCGAGTCTGTGACATTTATACTGGCGTGTTTACGCATAGACAAGTCTTCACTCATTCGATCAGATACACGTAACGCGCGCACAGCACTGGTAAATACAGCTAATTTTAGTCGTTTAGTAACTGGACGGCCCAATGAGTATGTATACTCTGTGGCGTTTGTTTTGACATTTAACTTAATTAAAGTGTTGAATAGGTTATGTTTACAAAGTAACTGTAGAAACTATTCTGAGTTTCTACAACGTTACAATACCGTCACTTAACTCGATGGTAAATAACATTGTGAACATAACACATAATATGTCGCACGTGATGTTACCAGAAACTGCAGAATTGGAGGAAATCGACAAGCGATTAGCTATAATGAAAACAAGAGAAAACCAGCTCCCATCAACTATTTCCACTCATGACATACACCAATACGCCGTCTCCTATACTATTGAGTATTGTGGGAGTAATCGTCATCGTCTCTGTGGGGTGGTTTGCAAAGAGATATGGACCATATTGTTGCTCAAAACAGACTAAGAGCCATTTAGCTAAGAACAATCAGCTTGAAGAGATTGAACTGCAACCAATACAACACAGGAAGCAAGAAGAAAACATTCACACGGCGAACCAAGCAGAACTGCAACCGGAACGTCCACGTTATGCAGACAACATCGCATTCAACTTTGAATAACTTAACTTATTATTTTGTTTCTTTGTAATAATGTTTCTTCTCTTGACAAGCTTTCATTACTCTTCCGTACATCTTTGTGGGGTTGCCAACATGTACGGTCTCATCAACCGTACGTACATTTACTTTGCGAACGCAGCAACCTACTTGGATGTCGTGCGTCACAAATATTACGCTATAATTGTAACTTTTCACGCAAGGCAGAGCGAGTCAGACAACAACTGTGGAACTAGCCACTTGTCAAGAGAAAGAATCACTACCTCTTCTAACTACTGTAACTTTTACTTTCCAATATAACTTTAAATACAACTTGTGGTTCTTTCTGTGTACTCCAAAACTTAACCAACATCAACTAAGTGATAGTGTACGGTGCCTACAACCATAACAGCAATAAACCGACAAAAACCAAAAAAATAAATAACGAAATTCAGGAAATTATACAGGGTGTCAAAGACCGTCAACCAAGCATTCTGTACATCAAACTAAGTAACTTTACGCAAAAATTATTGCTGGGAAACGACTTTATTTTTTGGGGTGAAAAATCATGTTTTGTGGTAGAACTCAATGTAACGCACTCAAAACATTGTGCTGATGGATGGATTGGATAGTACGGGGTCGTGCAGGTGTAAAAATAAGTAAAAATCTTACATTAAAAACTTGTATTAAAAAAAAACTTGTCAAAAAGACTTTGACAAACTTTTGACTTTGACTTTGGCTTTGAAAAACTTTGACCCTCAATATCTCCGTAACTAGAAGGCTCCCAGGTATAGTGTAGAACAAAAAAATTATCGCAATGACGAGGAGAACAAGTGCCTTTCGGCTTCGTGAAGAGGTGTTTTACACCCTTTATATTTTTTAACCGACTTCCAAAAAGGAGGAGGTTCTCAATTCGATCGGTATTTTTTTTTTTTTTTTTTATGTATGTACACCGATTACGCTGAGATTTATGATCCGATTTACGTGATTCTTTTTTAGTTTGATGCGGAATAGTTGCCATTTGGTCCCATAAAAAATTTACATAGTTTGGCCCAGTAGTTTTTATTTTATGAATATTTTTACTTCAGTCGTGTGGTATAATTTCGTGTATGTTCACCGATTTCTCCTCCATTTGTGGAGTGATTTTCAAAATTATTTTATGATTTGAAAGAGTATACTCCTGAGATGGTCGCATTTAAATTTAGTGAAGATCTGATGCTGGTGTTCGGAGATATACAATGGAACTCTTCAAAACTAGACGGTAAATCGGTCGTGATTTTTGCAATCGCTTGGATGTTTATTGTTTATACAACACCATGACGTAACATCACGCCTATATGCTCTGAGGGGTACGCAAATGTGTACAATACACGTAAATTTCGACAGTTTAAATATGTTAAGTTCCATTTATTGGGGATAAGCCTATTACCATGATATGTATTGTTAACAATGTAAAATAAATGCATAGCATATATTTGTATAGGCTATTACGACTAAAAATGGAAAAATAAAAAAACTTTTTGCAAAAAAAATAAAACCGACTTCAAAACACAAAAAAGTGAAAAATAACTAGCTTCAGAAGTCGGTGACGAAAAAAAAACTAAATGAATCAAAAAAAGTCACCGACTTCTGAAGCTAGTTATTTTTCACTATTTTGTGTTTTTGTAACGTTATTTTGTGTTCAAGATACGACACTATTGAAGTTTGTTTCTGATCTATCCTTCACGTCTTTCTGGCCCACAAACTGCAAACGGGATTCTCTGACCAACTTGATGCATCTCTCAGTAGCTTGCGTGTGACATGGCATCAATCGAATTAAAGGCAAAATTTCACTTTCAACTATGTCCAGATTTTTAATGGCTTCGTAAATGGTCTCATTTGCTATTTGTTTATTCAATGGTAGTTCCGACATCTTATAACCCAGTCAAACATTATATGTCAATGTAGTCTTTTGCGATGAAAATAAACGGCGATAGCTTTAAAAATCTTTATCGGCGTACGTTCGCGGATTTTAATTATTTGTTGAAGCTATCTAGCTATCTCTTAGGTTTTCTTTCGAACATAGCAATCAAAATATTCTCGCAATGCCCAAAAAATCCATTACGTTGGATCACTGAGATCACTCGTCTTCTACTAGGGTCTACTACACTTTCTTCAAGTACCTGTTCAAGTTCCTGGACTGCACGACATAAAATAAAAAATAAAATAAATAATTATTGCTGGACATTACACACAGCGCTAACATAAACATAAAAACACAACATAACATAATACAACAACAACATAACATAACATAATATGTCTATTTATTCATTGCCATAATTAATTAAAAACTAAGTATTAAATAAACTAAAATAAATAAACTAACAACAAACTATAAAAGGGCATCGAAAAACTCCTCCTCAACGCTGTCAGCTGGTAATGTGCCCAAGAGACTGGCGGCGTTGCCACGTTGTATGGCAACACTTAGCCTCTGACCAAGGTAAAAGCCAGCTCTTGGGTCACGGGAAGCGTCAACTAGGCGTTTTGAAAGTTCTTTGAACAGACTATGGGCACTCGGACCCCACGGCCCTAGAGTTTCAACCCCAAACGGCTCGAAAATATAGTTACCACAAAGGTTTCTATATTTACGCCGTTTGAGGTTCTCTGCAGCCGCAGCAGCAGCGCCAGCACAGCACGACGAACTTGGAAGATGAGAAGGCGCAAGAGTATCGACGCAAGTCGCGTCCCATACTAAGGGCCTACCCATCTTCCAAGGAAACAAAGACATGCCGTCCGGTCTCTTGCCATCGTCGCGTGCCAAGCCATTAGGTTCTAAAACAGCTGGAACGCCGACGGTGACAAAAGCTCGTCGGATAATGTCGTTTATGTTCGCGTGCCGTGCAAAACGCCCCGCACTTCGGCTGCACGACAGGCCGTGGTGACCGAGGCTGTTGACAGCTTCACCACAGTGACAGGGATGAGGAGAACATCAGGCGGCACCGAGGCGTAAGGCAGCAGCGAGGCGAAAGGTCGTGTCGTCAAACAATGTGCCAATTGTCGACGACGGCAGTGCGTGAAGCCAAAGACCCGACTCCCATTCACCCACAGCCAGTAGGCGCGCACGCTCAGCAGTAGTAGAAGACGAGTTCAGCAGATTGTTTTGAACGATTCTGCAGAGCGGCTCGTCCCACCGTCTCTGAGAGAATGGATGGTCGGGTTCTTCAGTGTTCGGGCAAGCGAGTTTCCAAGCATCGATAGCCTCGGAGAAGCACGGCACATCAAAATCAATCAGTGTGGAAGCCAGGATATTCCTGATTAATTTCTCAGTGCCGTGGACCGAGGATATGAAAGCCGGTAAACTAATACTGGAAATTTTGCGGACGCCGAGTCCTCCCATGCGAATGGGAAGAGTAGCTTGAGCCCAAGCTCGGTCGTCCAAAGCCACATTTAAAATAGATGATAAAGTATGTCTGATAATTTGATCCATTTTGTCCAAAAGGTGAGTGTGCTTCCATAAAGGGGAAGCACGAAGGAAATATGTTAATTTAGGTCCGAAACAACAAAAACGAATTATTGTGATGGCCGAATGTATGTTAATTTGGAGCAATCTTTCCGAAACATCACTGAAATTTTGAATTTTTTCCTCGATAAAATCGGGAAAAGACTTTTCAAAGATAGGTGACCCGAGGAGGCGAAGAGAGCTTTTTTCTATAATTTTGATGCCAGGGGCTATTGCGTTAAACTTTGAAAAAGTCAGTTGTCTGTCGGTGCTGTCCGCTACATATAATTCGCATTTTGAAACATTGAGGTCGAGGCCAATGGAGTGAAATTCATTTTTTAAGAAATTTAGATCTAGTAAAACAGAATCTACATCGCCTCCCAGAGTTCCGTCATCAAGATACCAAACGTTAAATTTGGAATTTAGCTGTCGAATAATTGGGTGGATAGCTAAACTAAAAATCACTGGCCCGAGGGGGTCACCTTGTTGACAGCCAACAGCAGATTCCAAAAGGTTGTCCCGGTATAGTAATTTAGATGGGTGTCTATAACATTGTCAAAGAAAACTATAAATTTGGGGTAATTCTTTTTTAGTTTCAGTCAACAAGACGTCCCTATTCACTGAATTGAAGGCGTTCTTTATGTCAACCTTCAGGATGACCTCACCTTTGCCGGAATTTAGATAGGCCGACATAGCGTGTACGGCAGCCTCGCAACCCCCTTTAGAACCGTATCCAAGCTGCAGGGGCTGAAATTTTTTCGAAACAACCTCTCCGTAAAATTTACAGCAAATCTTGGCTGCCATACGACGGTAGGTTGTTCCCACGGCAATGGGACGAATGCCGCCATCCTTTTTGCGCAGGGCACAAAGATTGGCCCCGTACAGGACGTCGATGACGGACTCGTTCACCTTGCCGGAGAGCATAAGGTTAATCAGAGCCGTAAGCTCCTTCAAGAGCAGCTCACCAGCTTCCCCAGCACCTGAACATATTAGGTCTTTCAGATGCTGAGGACTTAGACCGTCGAGGCCACCGGCTGAGCCACTCCGGAAGGAGCAAACGGCTGTGACCACCTCTCGACCTGTAACGATGAGGGAATGAAAGTCCGAATCAGGAGGGTCGGGAAAGGAAAGGCCATCCGCCGGGGCAGGGTGTTTGGTCTCCAGAGCTGCGAGTGTCTCTGGAGAGCACGGTGCCACCACATCGCTGCTGAAGAGAATAAATGGCAGCCATTGGGGTCGTCAGTTGACATAGGTACCACACCACACCACACCACTGAAGTGGATGTTGAAGCTTAACATAATATTATATGTGCTGAAATCTTCCCGCGCTTTTGTTATATCCGGTAAGTCACATTGATTGCAGAAAACAGTATACCAATCAGGAAGATTTTCACAATTATTAAGGTACTTTCCAATCGGGCCACTAAAACTTTTAGGTCCTATAGTGGTCCCGTCAAGATTTTCAAAGAGGTGTCTACTCATTGGCATGCAGTTATAAATAATAAATAAAAAAAAATCGGACATTACATACAGCGCCATCTAGTGCCACACTAAGCAACGAGGCTTGTGTCGTGGACACCAGATAGTTGATATACTACAACTGTACCACGGGCAAGGAATGCATATTATATACTTTTTTGATTGTAAATACATACTTATTATACATACATCCATGTCTCGTCAGAAACAAATGTCTCTATACTATACACAAACATTTGCTCTGACCGGGATTCGAACCCGGGACCCTAAGAACGTAAAGCAGCCTCACTACCGCTGCGCCATTGGGGTCGTCAGTTGACATAGGTACCACACCACACCACTGAAGTGGATGTTGAAGCTTACCTTCAAATAATCTATACCTGCTCTGTTTCCGGTATTCACTGCCGTTCCATCACATCCAATAGCCGCGATTAGCTTCAAATCAATCGATTTAGCAAACTCGCGTGGGTAGGGGTTTAGCGACAATAAATTAGGCAAAATTCTGACCAATTTTACGCGGGAAAAGTGTAAATAGAAAGTACATATTTACCTATAATTGTAATTGATTCATTGTCTGATCAAAAACGGATTCTATCTAAAAAAAATCTTTGAATTAGTTAGCGTAATTTAAATAAACCTATTTTGTATAATAGGTACCTACCTATCAATTTTTTCGGTTTTCAAAAACTTTAACGACTCTGGGGCAGTAAGTACTTCATAATATTATTTTTAAATAATATTTGGTAAGTAGTTCTATTTGATAGGCCAGAGCATCTATCCCGAATACCGCGACAAGGAAATTCCCAAAAAAAAACCCCGTACAAGAGCGAACCACCCCTAGGTGGGGACCTACCTAACCGTCGAAATCTGGTTGTACCTACTGTATACATCTGCGTTCCCCCTCAGAGCATAGGTACAGGCGTGATGTTACGTTATGATGTTGAGTAAACAATAAATGTTGTGGCAGTGAAGACAGGGGGGCAGGCAGGCCTCTTCAATAATGCTCGAAAATTCCAGATTATGGTTTAATGTTCGGTTTTTACAATAATTTTAGTATCACACGTCACGTAGTTGGTGCGCGCGGTCGGTCCAGCGGAATTGTGCTCAGTAGCGCCGCGGGCGGACGTCTTTTGAGACTCTCGCTCGCAGTGTCGCAGTCGCCCATCGATTTTCAGACAAAACACGATAGATGGCGTTGCTTGTCCCAACATACCGGCCACCTTGGAAGGTCCATCTTCCAACTGAACTTGGAGTCACGAAGTCTAAACCGGCAGCGGGCAGATTTTTGATGAAGCACGCTTGATTGTGCCTTGTGAAGTTTGGATCTCAGCTACTCTGGAGACACCGTCATTGCCTGGGAACAGTTTAATGATTCTACCCATTCTCCACTTGAGTGGTGGTAGGTTATCTTCTTTTATGACGACAAGGCTATCCTGAGCGATGTCGTCCGTCTTGTGCGCCCACTTCGTCCTGCGTTGAAGCTCAGACACGTATTCTTTTGACCATCGCTTCCAAAAATGTTGCCGCAACTGTTCCACCCGATGATAGCGACAGGCAGGCTTAGATGTCGTGAAGTCCTCACTGGCAGGTGCAGTCAACGGTCGGCCGATTAGGAAATGAGCAGGTGTGAGTGGAAGGTAATCAGTTGGATCTGTGGACATAGGTGACATAGGACGGGAGTTCAGGACGGCCTCAACCTGGGTCAATACCGTACCAAACTCCTCATAAGTTAGTTTAGCATTACCTACGACACGTCTCAAGTGATACTTACACGACTTCACTCCTGCCTCCCATAAACCACCAAAGTGAGGCGCATAAGGCGGAATGAAACTAAATATAATATTATTACTACTCGCAAAATCAATTATTTCGTTGGATTTTTCAAATATAGCTGTAAGCTCCTTTTCAGCTCCAACGAAATTTCTACCATTATCGGAAAAAACTTGACACGGCTTACCGCGTCGTGATATGAATCGTTTGAATGCCATTATATAATCCTGAGTGGACAAAGAACTAACTAATTCTAAATGCACAGCTCGGGTAGCAAAACAAACGAATAAACAAATATATCCTTTAATTAGTTGTGAACCTCTGCCTTTGCGGTTCAATATAGATACTGGCCCGGCATAATCAACACCACATCGCATGAATGGAAATCCAGCTTCTAAACGTTCAGCAGGGAGATCACCCATGAGTGGAGTTAACGTATTTCCTTTCATGCGAATGCAGGTTACACATTTATGAACTACTAGCCTAGCCAAATTACGTGCTCCCAGCACCCACCATCTATCGCGCATGGTAGCCACGAGAAGCTGAGGTCCAGCATGAAGTAAACGTTTGTGTTCATATGAACACAATAACCATGTAAACCGATGTTTATGGCACAACAACACTGGATGTTTCTTATCGTAATTAAATTTGGAATTACTAAGTCTACCACCAACACGAATTATATTATCGTTATCTAAAAATAAACTTAAACCTATTGTTTTATTACTAGATTTATTGGTTAAAGGCAACTTTTCTTTAAGGTTATGATATTCCTTACTGAATGATTGTGATTGAACTAAACGTGTCAACACAACTAATGCACTATTAATCTCGCTCACGGTCAACGAACCTGTTTTGCGACCTTGACCGACACGCGATGCACGTAGATTAAAAATGTACCGTAAGACATACGCCATTGTTCTTTGCAAACGATTAAAGCAAGAAAACCTATCGAAATCAATTACATTAATATTACACGATTCCACATTTAATAAATTTGTAGTTTTAGGACATTTTAACTCCGGTAACTTATTATTATCAATAAACTCGGTTTGATTACTGTTTGTTGTTAACCAATGTAACGTTGTTAGTTCATAATTGATAAAACGTAAACAAATAAAACAGAAGTCATTTTAATATCGTTTACCAGCCGACCAAATCACCTGATCGCGCCTGTACTTTTGTCTCACTCGCTCGCGTTCCTAAAACCAGTTTTTTTTTCCACTCCATCATTCTCCGCGCGCCGCGAGCGTCGACCACGCTCGCATGCCTGCAGAGGCCAGTCGTCATTTACGCGCGGTCAGTCTACACACATATTAGACGACATATGCGCAGCCTCGCGAATTATACTTTGATTGGACTACTGATAATTTCCAAAACTTTTTTTAATAATTTTACTTTTTAAAAAGTTCTATAAAGGAACCATAACTTCAGTGTGTAATTCCCCATATCGGGTAAGTGGCTAAGTGTTGACAAATTCACGCAGTGCTTGTTTCTAAATGTCATGTCAAGGTCAATGATGTGCAAAATTATTTCATCATCTTTTTCATAGACATCATTTTAGCTACTATTTCAACTATTGTACTCAAACCTTAATTGCTACATCAATGTTTTATGTAGGTATGTGTAAATATTAATTTAAAAGTGCTTCACACCTTTTTTTATTCACTTTTCTTTTTTTCTCTGTAAACTCCGCTTCTGAAGGTGACCTCTACACACATACGCCCTAAGCGCAATAGTACCCATCCCTACGCTTGCGCTTACGCTGCTGTGGTCACCGTCAGGAAAGGATAAGCAGAGAACCCTACGCTTACCACTGGACATAAATTCCAGGGACCAAAGTTCGGGATTTTCTTCCTCCGGGGTTAACCCGTGTGTGCCGTTGCTGCGTCTCCTGGTGCCGACACTCGCAACTGACGAGTCGGTTCCACCGGCATCCGGCATCCAACGACGGCGACGCCTCTACGGGCATCCGGCACCGCTACCACCTACCCTGCGGGTCCTGCATCCTGCTCCTCGGCTCCAGCGTCCATACAGCTACGCGCAAGCCAGGGCAGTACTTGACGCGCCTACCTCCATATGTCGGAAGGAAAAACCTATGACGGGCCTTAGAAATCCGCGACCTATTTTTAATAAATTATTTTTATGAAAGTGTTGGTGAATTTTGTTCAAACCTATTAGGGTTCCATATTCCCACGCTTCATTGGCGCCCATATCGTGGTTTTTTCATGGTCATACGTTTTTTTTCTGTTTTATGGAGGTAGTGGTGTTTTTCGGTGTTTTGTGTGTTTTGTGTTTCGTTGTTTTTTGTAATAACGCTTTGTTCTTTTTTTTATTTCGTGTGCAGCAACTGGTGTGAAGAGTTAAGTTTAGTTTTGTTTTTAATTTGCCTGATATACAGGGTGTTTTTTTATATACCGGGTGCGGACTTAGTTTTTTTTATTTTTTTTCTTGAATACCGTGTATTCAACATATTGTAGTAGTAGAGCTTATAGTAACGGCTCGCCCCGGGGAAGTACTACCCTCATTCCTTTTTTTCTTCCGGTAAGCAGTTTTTGCTGTGTGCTGGTTGAAGGGTTTGAGTGCCGGGTGTAAGTACTGGCTAACTTGTAGACATTATCATCTTTGTCTTATGTCGACACTTAAATTACTGTAAAGTGTCTACATTTTTTTTTTTTGGTTTTGTATACAGGGTGATTAAATTTAGTTTTGTATTATTTTAATATTTGTGAATTTTTTACTGTTAAACGCCTAAATTAGGATCGTTAGATCAATTTTCAATCTTTTTGTAATTTACTTGTACCCTCACACCAGTTGCAAAAACAATTTTTTTTTTGTTTTACGCTTTTCTTGTTTTTTTTTGTTGCATCGTAACTAAAGTGTACGTTACAGAAATTTATTAAGTTTTTGAGTGCTTATTAAGTACAGTCATGCTCAAAAACTTGTAACTGTTTTGTTGTACAGTCAGCGCACGATATAAGTTGCAAAAATTTTTTTTTCATTACATTAAATTTTCAACTCAATAACTTTTAACCGTTACTTATTGACGTTGCTAATTCTTAAGTACAGTCAGAAAAAAAAGTTTTTTTTTGACAAAGTTTTTTTTCTCACTTTAGCTAGTTTTATTTAGTTCTGCGTACACATTAGTTGCAAATTTTATTATTTTGCGTTTTTTTATTTTAGTTACCAAATTTCTTAGTTTTTTTTGCTAGCTTTATATAAGTGGAAAAAACAACAATACGTTACTTAAATTTAACTTAAAATTGTAACAGACGGAGTATTTAGTACTTATTTGTTTATTTCACTATACGGAATTGTTCAACACTTACCCACACTTCTAAAAAAAAAAAAAAATTTTTTTTTCTCTCTTTGCTATCAATTTAAATTATTGTTATAATGGCTTATCCCGTGAAGTTCATGTCACTTCAAAAGTCTGAGCTTGAGTATGAAGTTGCTATTAAGGGTGAATCACCAGCTGCCACAGTGCAGGAGTTGCGCAAACTAGTAACTAAGTGTGGACTATTATTTCCTACAGGGGATATTCACACTAGTCTCTTGAACTAACGCACGACCTGAATGGTGTGCTGGATGTTCTTGAGAAGGTTAACGTCATTTTAGAATCGACGTCATTACTGCAATACATTGCTGCGTACTCAAAATTTCCTTAATCATTTATATCTCCGGCTTAGCCGCATTCCATGTGATGATAAATTTAAGGAAGACTATGGGCAATGTGTTACCCTTTTCAGGAAGGCCACAATAAGGCTTACGTACACAAGTCTAGTCTAATAGTAACTTACATAAATTGCTTACTCTAAATATAACAATAACTCTTAGAATTATAAACTACCCTAAACCTAGTACCTTATTATCAAAAATAAAATCAAATAGCATTTCTTTTTCTCTCCTCTATATTTCGATATATATTATTTTGAATTTTTCACATTTAGTTTTGATTTTACGAATCAAGATTTGCATTCCCTCTCGCATATATTCCACCTTCTATTGGAACACTTATTGGTAAGGTATCTAGTTAGAGAAAAACAAGATACCTATATTTTTATGTTATAGTGCGTCAGTTATGTTGGTATCGTTAAAATACAATAACTGCTGTTAGTTTATGTTAGCGAGAAGTATGAAAGATGACTTATAAAAGGTAAACCTATAGTAACTCAAGTTCTTGATGCGGATTTTTATTCATTTTAAGAGATGACAAAAATCCTTGATTGCGCGCGGGGGTATTGTAACGTTGTTAGTTCATAATTGATAAAACGTAAACAAATAAAACAGAAGTCATTTTAATATCGTTTACCAGCCGACCAAATCACCTGATCGCGCCTGTACTTTTGTCTCACTCGCTCGCGTTCCTAAAACCAGTTTTTTTTCCCACTCCATCATTCTCCGCGCGCCGCGAGCGTCGACCACGCTCGCATGCCTGCAGAGGCCAGTCGTCATTTACGCGCGGTCAGTCTACACACATATTAGACGACATATGCGCAGCCTCGCGAATTATACTTTGATTGGACTACTGATAATTTCCAAAACTTTTTTTAATAATTTTACTTTTTAAAAAGTTCTATAAAGGAACCATAACTTCAGTGTGTAATTCCCCATATCGGGTAAGTGGCTAAGTGTTGACAAATTCACGCAGTGCTTGTTTCTAAATGTCATGTCAAGGTCAATGATGTGCAAAATTATTTCATCATCTTTTTCATAGACATCATTTTAGCTACTATTTCAACTATTGTACTCAAACCTTAATTGCTACATCAATGTTTTATGTAGGTATGTGTAAATATTAATTTAAAAGTGCTTCACACCTTTTTTTATTCACTTTTCTTTTTTCTCTGTAAACTCCGCTTCTGAAGGTGACCTCTACACACATACGCCCTAAGCGCAATAGTACCCATCCCTACGCTTGCGCTTACGCTGCTGTGGTCACCGTCAGGAAAGGATAAGCAGAGAACCCTACGCTTACCACTGGACATAAATTCCAGGGACCAAAGTTCGGGATTTTCTTCCTCCGGGGTTAACCCGTGTGTGCCGTTGCTGCGTCTCCTGGTGCCGACACTCGCAACTGACGAGTCGGTTCCACCGGCATCCGGCATCCAACGACGGCGACGCCTCTACGGGCATCCGGCACCGCTACCACCTACCCTGCGGGTCCTGCATCCTGCTCCTCGGCTCCAGCGTCCATACAGCTACGCGCAAGCCAGGGCAGTACTTGACGCGCCTACCTCCATATGTCGGAAGGAAAAACCTATGACGGGCCTTAGAAATCCGCGACCTATTTTTAATAAATTATTTTTATGAAAGTGTTGGTGAATTTTGTTCAAACCTATTAGGGTTCCATATTCCCACGCTTCACCAACTTGAAGTCGGTTCACAAAGAAAAATCGGACCACACCACCACAAACTAGTGTTGTCCATTAATGAATCAAAGAGAACACCTCTTGATAATATATCAGCAGGATTCTCCTTACTTTTAACATGCAACCAAATAGTGTTGCTTGTTAATTCGTTGATTTGCACAACCCTATTCTGCACAAATGTTTTTAACAAATGTGGTGATGTCCGAAGCCAAGCTTGAACTATAGTGGAGTCAGTCCAGAAATAGATCTTATCGAATTTCAGCCTAAGGGAAGTTATGATTTTATTATAAAGTTTAGCTCCAACTAAAGCTCCACACAGTTCAAGTCGTGGAATACTTAACGCTTTAATTGGCGCGACTTTACTCTTAGCACATAGTAATCGACATGTAACCTGTGACTCATCACTGTTAGGGTGTGAACGAATGTACGCACATGCACCGTATGCAGACTGAGAAGCATCGGTAAAAATATGTAGCTCTTTATTTACAGCATTAGTACACATGACATAACGCGGCACTAATATTTCGGACAAATATTGTAACGAATTAATAAAATTATACCAGACACATGCAATCTGACTAGGAACTTCATCATCCCAACTTATTTTAGCAAGCCATAGTTTTTGTAATAATACCTTAGCCGTTGTAATAGCTGGTGCCAATAATCCTAGTGGATCGTAAATCTGTGCAATGACAGACATAATTAAACGTTTAGTTAACTTCGTATCACTATTACATTTATTTACACAAGTTGAAAAATTAAATAAATCGTTCTTGTTAGACCAACCAACACCTAGGGTTTTAGACTGACAATATTCACCAATGCATAAATCCTTGGTACTCTCTGAAGTTACATCGAAATTAAAACTCCATTTCCTTAAAGGAAAGCAACCGCTTTGTAGAATGACGGACGTTTTATTGCAAATATCTAATAACATGTCGCGCTGATCATGCCCCGTCAAGAGATCGTCTACATAGAAATCGTCATTAATAACGCTAGCGATGACGTCATCCTTACATTCCTTTGCCAGCTGTTTCAAGCAACGGTTACTAAGGTACGGTGCTGATGCAGTGCCATACGTCACTGTGTTGAGACGATAAACTTGAATTGGCATGTTGTTATCAGTTCGCCATAATATTAATTGTAAGTTACGTTGTTCAGTATGAATTAAACATTGCCTAAAGAACTTCTCAATATCTGCGCAAGCTACATATTTATATTGGCGGAAACGGAGCAATATTGAGAAGATATCGTTTTGTAACCTAGGTCCCACGTATTGGATATCATTCAACGAATTATGATTAGAAGTTATCGCGCTTGCATCGAACACAACACGTAATTTGGTTGTCACGCTACTTTCACGATATACCCCATGGTGTGGTACAATATAGTATGGCTTATTTAAACTATTGAAGTCCGCGAAAAGAGTCATGTGACCTAATTGCTCGTACTCGTGCATAAAATCACAATACATTTTTTTGTATTGTGGTAAACGATTTAGTTTCTTCTCTAAAGATAGAAAACGCTGCAACGCTGAATTATATGAGTCACCCAAACAATCAGGAGATTGTTTAAGTGGCATTCTTACATTAAACCTACCGTGCTGATCGCGTTCAGTAGTCTGCAAGAACAACTCTTCACAAGAACGATCCTCCTCAGTAATAACGGGAGGGATATTTACTTCTTCGATTTCCCAGAATTGTCGTAGTTGAGAATCAACTAACGACAAATTGCACTGGACATCTGACATGCCAGCCGCAAAAAAACGATTATTATTATAAACTGGACCGGATATAATCCAACCTACCCACGAATCTTGTAAGTATGGACCGGTGTGAAGTTTTATTTTATTTTCTTTTAGCAAATCCCAAAAGACATCCGCGCCAATTAATAAATCTATGTCGCTCGGTACATAAAATGTGGGATCTGCAAGTAGAATATTGCTAGGTATATTTATAGCATCACTCTTAACGTGTGTCGAAGGCAACTTCGAAATGATACTAGGCAACACTAAACAATGTAAGGTTGTATTAAAATCATATACCTTAGAACGAATATTAACATCGCATTTGTGACTGGACTGTGAAACGGTTTGTCCAACGCCACAAACACGTATAGTGGACTGTATAATAGGTAAATTTAAACGTTTACATAAGCTTTGAGCTATAAAACAATTTTGACTGCCGCTGTCAAGCAACGCGCGAACTGTGTGATAACGGCTATCAATATCAGCGATCTCAACTAACGCCGTAGACAGCAAGACAGTCTGTAACGATTTAGCATTATCTACGAACGCATTACATTTACTATTATCAATATTGTCAGCTGTTTTACTAACGCAGTGTAATACAGACGACTGTGGCAACGTATTATTGATAACGGAACGTAGTGACGACGTATTTGGAATAACGCTATTATTGTCAACATGAATTAACGCATTATGTTTTTGTTGACATAATTTACAAGGACCGAATTTACAATTTTCAATTGTGTGAGTGTTTGTACGTAAACAGTTTTGACAAACGTTTTTCGACTGAACAAAATTTAATCTTTCTTGAACGAACATATTTAAAAACTTGACACATGAATACCTATAATGCATGTTTATCACTACATAACGGGCATGTCAAGTTATGTTTATTTGTTTTACTTTTACTACCTGATGAGACCTTATTATTATTATTCACGCTCGCATAACTAAGTGTAGTTTGAGAATTATTCTGTTTCTTATGATCAGCTGACTGTTTACCCTCATTTTTACTTTGTGAATGTGACTGATTATTTTTACTATTACCCGAACTTATCATGTCTAACATGTCGGACCTATTATTTAAAAACGTTAATAAGTCTTCTAGTTTTAAAGGTTTAGAGGTTTTGTGAGAATCAGAGATAAGTGAGCTTCTGTAGTTCTCCCACTCGCGTTCAGTAGCAGAGTCAAGTTTACTGACAATTATATAAATGATAAGCATATCCTCGAGTGAAGACTCAGGTTCTTTAAGAGAATTTAGGGCTCTCAGATTACGTAAAACGCAATCTACTAACGTTCTGATCTGTGTCGGACATTCCTTACCCAGTGAAGGTGCCGCAAACAATGCCTTTACATGATTATGTATCAATAGCCTATTATTTTGATACCTAGCTTCCAGCAGGTCCCACGCGTTACTATAGTTCGGTGCAGTAAACTCCAACGAACTGATGACATTTATCGCAGATCCGCTGAGAGACGACTTTAGGTACTGAAATTTCTGTATCGGATCTAAATCGTCGCGATCGTGTATCATTGTAACATACGAGTTCCTAAACTCTAGCCATTTGTCAAACGAACCGTCAAAGACAGGTAACTTTATTTGCGGTAATTTTATTGACACTGATTTCCCGGTAGTGCATTGAGAATTATTCAATCCCATCTGTTCACAGTCGCCTATCATGTTTTTTGCTATGGCTACAGTTGAATAATATTGGCACTCAAACGAATCTCTGTACTCTAAATGTGATAGTAATTCCTTTTCATCAACGATTCTTTCTAATTTATATTGCAAGTCGTTAAACTCGGCAAAGAAAATGGCTGCCGAATGAATACGCATTTGCACTTGGGTTTTAATCACAGAATCTAAGCACGATCTATCTAACTTATTAATATAATTCGCAAATAATGTTAATCTACCTTTTACTACACCACGTTGTCTTTTAAGATCAGACATCTGACTATCTAAACGAGAAATAGTTTCATCATCACTCATTTTGGTAGCTTATTGAAAGTAGGTACTCACAGTTTGCTTGTTCAGTCGTGTTTTCTCACCTGAAGACGGCCTCAGCGCTGCCAAAACGAACTCCTGAAAACGTTTAGGTACGATATTAACACAAGGCGAAGACACAGGTTTTGGAGGGAAAGGAACGACTGGATAACCTGACCGTTGCTGGCTTTCACATCAATGGCTTCTGCTCAGTAATCTGTGGCTGGTCTTCCAAGTCTCCTCAACGTATACACCTCGCTTCCTTGCTTCTTCAACCCGGCTCGTCGCGTGGCTGATATTTTCAAATCCGCTCGTCGCGTGGCTGAATATCTTCAAAATCCACTCGTTGCTTCGCTGAATATCTTCAAATTTGGCTCGAAGGTCCAATGTTGTGGCAGTGAAGACAGGGGGGCAGGCAGGCCTCTTCAATAATGCTCGAAAATTCCAGATTATGGTTTAATGTTCGGTTTTTACAATAATTTTAGTATCACACGTCACGTAGTTGGTGCGCGCGGTCGGTCCAGCGGAATTGTGCTCAGTAGCGCCGCGGGCGGACGTCTTTTGAGACTCTCGCTCGCAGTGTCGCAGTCGCCCATCGATTTTCAGACAAAACACGATAGATGGCGTTGCTTGTCCCAACAATAAACATCCAAACGATTGTCGTCTATTATTGAAGAGTAGGTACCATTGTAAGTAGGTAGGTATCTACGAAGATCAGCATCCTGATCTTGATCAAATTTCAACGGAAACACCTCAGGTGTATATGTACCTACCTACTCTTTCAAATAAAAAAAGAATCATCGAAATCGGTTTGCGTGATATTGAGTTAAGGTGGATGCTCAAGGGTAGCCCGCGAAATTCAAATTTTCTTACGTTTTTTGCAATTTGCAGGCCAGTGCTAGGTTGTATGTTGATTAAAATTTTGTTTGCGACTGTAAGACGTATTCAAAATCATCAACACAACCCTCAAAGTTCATAGAGGTGGAAAAAATACTTTTCCAAGGTCAAAATCATTCTTGCACCTTTATGAACTTGGAGGGTTGTATTGATGATTTTGATGATTATAATTGTGTTACTACATACGTCTTACAGTCGCAAACAATATTTTAATCAACATACAACCTAGCACTGGCCAGCAAATTGCAAAAAACGTAAGAAAATTTGAATTTCGCGGGCTACCCTTGAGCATCCACCTTAAGTAAGTAGCCTACCTGCTATTCGTCCATTTGTCGTGCAATAGGATATAATGCAAATTTAAGACTTAAATTTATGGTTTTCTCATAGTGTGGTGTAGTAGTGTAAGTACTTTATAATATTGTTTAACCTAATAAACAGCAGTCTTATAACAGCCACGACTGGTTTCACTTGTCTCCTAAGCAGCTACCTTTCATGGCGACCCTGCCTGTAACAGGAGTACTAGTGAATGCGCGAGTGTTACCATAAAAGGACTCTTAACATAAACATCGCTAGACTCCATTCGGATAAATCGCACAATGGAATATTTCATCTCAAATTCTGCAGCGGTCGTAACGCGTAAAAGTTGTGTTTCGAAAATCACAAAAAGTTTAACAGAAAATGGGTGCTAAAAGTACTAAAGAAGAGGTGATCATCGCCCAAACTGCTGGAGTTGGGTCAAATTCTGCTCACACGGAACAGCTGCAAGTCACCACTAACACGATTTTAATTATAATTTGCACAATTTTGGCAATAGGAATCGCTATCGTTCTATACAAACTTTACAAGAGATGCCATAAAAAGCAGATTGAGAGGCAGATAGATGTGATGAAGTTGAGAAGATACTCTAGTATCCTCAGGAGAATACAAGGACCTAGCAGCATTCACCACCAGCTGGGGAAGCCAGAGGACATCGTGTGAATGGAATTATCATCGTAAAAACGACGCGTCATTACCGACAAAACCCGCGAGTGTGTTATAATAAATAATAATCAGTGACAAAATTGTGTATACAGTGTCTACCAAACAGTGATTACGGTACGGTTCCGTGAGTGAATTACAATCAGCGTATTAAACGAACTGTAAGTAGATTAGGGGGTATATAATAAAAACCAATCCTGTAACACTGATTTGTTAAAAATATAAAAGTTTAATAGTATTACTTGCTTTTGTGTTCTCATTTTAAAGACAATTATTAATGAATTTAATACATATTTTAGTACTAATTAAGTCAAGGCTACCTAACATGTTATGGCCGAAGAATTACTTTTAATACTGAATGAACTCAAAACCATACGAAAGTATTTAATAAAGATCGGGCCCAGCCGCAGAGTAGGTGCGATATTAGAAGCTAAAAGAAAAGAAGCGAACAATGTATTAATTAAATATAATAAATATTTAGATGCGTATAAATGTGCAACAAAACAAGGAAAGCTCTCAAAAGAGGAAACAGCATTAATCAGTCGCATTAGTGAAGAATTCACTTGCTTATTTTCAGAAGTAATTTTATTATCAAGCGAGGAAACTAAAGAGGGAAAACCCTCAACTAAAAACATGGCTGGAGAGACTTTTAACTTAAAAATTGCATTAAGTCTTCTACCGACTATGACAAATACTGATGAGAACACAATGCAGTTAATAGAGAGTATCGAGTATTATGAGTCCTTACTGGACCAAGTCGAATGTAAAAATAAATTGATCCAATTTGTACTAAAAAATAGATTGTCGCAGCAAGCAAAACTGTCTTTATCACAGAAATACGACTCCGTTAATGATCTTGTCAGGGACATGCGTAATCTGCTGTTGCCAAAAAAAAGCCACACAGCTTTGCAAACTAAGTTACAGCAGTGTAAGCAGAACAATAATAGTATTTCGGAATTCGGAAAGGAAATAATAGAGCTATTTGTGGACATGACAATCTCGCAAGCCGACGGTAACACTAGTAATTATAACCTTTTAAAACCGTTGAATGAAAGAATAGCCATTAAGAGATTCGCCGACGGATTGCGAGATCGTCGTCTGAGTACTATTATTGCCGCGCGTAATTTTTCTTCCTTGACAGAAGCCATCCAAGCGGCACAAGACGAGGAGGTAACGTCATCAGGTAGCTCAGAGGAAATCGTGGGTATGTACCAACAATCTAACTACTCATCTAGGAGGCCGCAGCGAGGATACCGAGCCAATCGTAATTTTGGTTCGAGAGGTTCATCGGTAAACGGGAACGCGCATCAGCAGCATGATCAGCAGATACAGGTACAGTCACCTAATAACTATCGCGGAAATTATTTTAACGGGAATTATCGTGCTAGAAATAGACATAACTAAAATCGCCGCCGAGGAGGCAGATCAAATAACAACGTTAACATGATAGGCGCAGAACGCGAGGCAACAACAGATCGCGAAATAGCATCAGATGACGCAAACGCAAACTCGTTGAATCATTTTTTTCGAGCCTAAAGTAATATATTCTTGCAGTAATTTAAATAAAGTTATCATTAATATCAATCAGTGTAAACACAGTTGGTTAATTGACACCGGAGCATCAGTTTCAGGAATTCAGATTGAATGTTTGGAGCGTTTACACATACCATACCATAAAGAGCAAGTTACTGTTAAAGGTATAGGTGGTGATGTATGCTCCGAGGGTTATGTTTATCTTACCTTAGATTATAACGCATTTAAATTTTCACATAGGTTTTTGGTTTTCAAGAATTTACCTTGCAAAACCGACGGAATTATAGGACAAGATTTTCTAACAAAGTACCGAGCTGTGCTGAACTTCGAATTAAATACAATAAAATTAATAACAGGAAATTCGAAACACGTTACAATAAAAATTGAACGAGGCCTTCCAACTAGAAGTAACTACAATTTAATTGTGCCAGCACGCAGCGAATCGATTCACTACGTCGAAATAAAAACAAACAGTAACGAAGAGTGCGTAGTGTCAAGTCAGCAGCTATGCGACGGCGTCTTCTTAGCCATACTATAGCTAAACCAGAAAAGGGGAAAATTCCCATACGTATATTAAATACCAAGGACGCGGATGTAACAATAAACCTTTTACAGCTAAATTTCAGTAAGTTAAGTGATTACTTTATATGCCAATTTGAAAAATCAACGGTTAATTCCGACAGGGTACGGAGTCTATTTGCCTCATTAAATTTAAAAGGCTTGACAATAGAGGAACAAAAGTCAATTGAAAATATTTGCGCTAAATATTCCGACGTATTTTATATACAGGGAGACAAACTATCCACAACCTCGGTGTACGAGCAGACAATTGAGTTAAAGCAACATAGTAGTCCCATTTACAGCAAACCGTATCGGTTACCATATTCGCAAAGGTCAGAAATAGATAAGCAAGTAAAAAACATGCTAGATGATGGCATAATCGAAGAGGCTAGGAGTCCATGGTCAAGTCCCCTGCTACTAGTCCCGAAAAAGCTTGACCAATCGGGAACTAAAAAGTGGCGCGTAGTAATCGTCTACCGTAAATTAAATAATCAAATACAAGATGACAAGTTTCCATTGCCCAATATATCCGAAATTTTAGACTCTTTGTCCGGGGCTATGTACTTTACGCATTTAGATTTATACCAAGGGTTTTATCAGGTTTGTCTTAAGGAAAGCAATCGACCTTGTACGGCATTCACAACAGGCAAAAATCAATATCAAATGACTAGAATGCCAATGGGACTAAAATCAAGTCCAAATAGCTTCAGTAGAATGATGACGATTGCAATGACAGGTCTAAATTATGACAAATGCCTCATATACCAAGACGACCTTGTGGTTATGGGGCGTAATTTAGATACTCATAATCAAAATTTAATGGACGTCTTTAGTAGATTGCGTAAAGCTAATTTAAAATTGAATCCAGTTAAATGCAATTTTTTACAAAAAGAAATTCTTTACTTAGGTCACGTGGTGTCGGGGACTGGAATATTGCCGGATCCAGAGAAAACTATTGCTTTGAAAAATTGTCCAAGGCCGCAAAACGCAGATGATATTAAGCGATTTGTAGCCTTCGCGAATTACTACCGGAGGTTTATTAAAAATTTCGCAGAGTCAGCGTTACCGTTAAATAACATGTGTTGCAAGCATGCTACGTTCTCATGGACAAGCGAATGTGAACATTCATTTCAAACCCTAAAATCAGCCCTAATGACGCCGCCTGTACTTCAATACCCCGACTTCTCAGAAAGGAACGAATTTATATTGCAAACCGACGCGTCAGGAAGAGCTATAGGCTCAGTTTTATGCAACAGTGACGGTCGACCTGTAGCTTATGCCAGTCGAAGTTTAAATAAGGCCGAGATTAATTATCCCACTATTGAAAAGGAGCTATTAGCAATAGTGTGGAGCATAAAGCATTTTCGCCCGTATTTATACGGCCGACAGTTCAAGATACAGACCGATCATAGACCGTTAGTTTACCTATTCTCGATGCGAGATCCCTCTAGCAGGTTGTTAAAGTTTAGATTACTCCTAGAGGAATATAGTTTTACTATAGAATACATAAAAGGGAAACTCAATTCAGCCGCAGACGCGTTATCACGGATTGTTAGTATTTCATCAGACGACCTCAAAGTTATAAATGACCAGATGGTTAACGTACTAACTAGGGCACAAATTCGAAAAAAAAAATTGATAGAAGTAGAGAATAGTAACAATTTAACAGCGGAAAATACAGATACTAGGTCCACAGCAGACAGGCCAAGAGTGGTTGAAATAATAAAGAAACCCGGAGTTATTACCGAATTATCCTTGATCAACGACAGTAATTTAAAAAAAATAATAAAAGTAGGGCTATTAGTCGAAAAATTCGAATGTTTTGCATACGTACCTAGTAAATCTATAATATATATACCTACTCGAAGACACAGTATCTCAATCACTGATCACGCGAGACGGGTTAGTGAGAGATTTGTTGTATGTGTGTAAAAAATATGCAATCAACGAAGTATGCATACATAAGAATGAAACAAATAGAGAGTTTATCAGAAGATTAACAGATAATAATAATAATAATAATATTGCTGGACATTACACACAGCGCCATCTAGTGCCACACTAAGCAACGAGGCTTGTGTCGTGGACACCAGATAGTTGATATACTACATAGATATTATACTTTTTTTTTTTGTAAATACATACTTATTATACATAATATAAACATCCATGACTCGGAAACAAATGTCCATGCTCATCACACAAGCATATCCAGAATGGTCCGGACCACGTATATGTATAGTAAATAGTGTGCAAAGAATAAACGGGTTATTGTACATTCGTCACAAAGTTAATTCGTCACATTTTTGTAAACTCCATACATTGAAAGTATATTCGTCACATGCATAAAAACTATGTGTAAATTCGTCACAAGTCTTCATAGGTACATAATTTACTGGTAGCAAACAAAGTTATTGGTTTTTAGCGCTCGTAATGAAAATGATTTGTAAAATCTTTCTTTTCTCCTGCGCTCCTGCAATGCTATCACACGCTCGCTCGCTCGCTGTATCTATCTTTTTCTAGCCGTACTGCAGCAGCGGAGTAAGGCGGAAAGGCAGCCCCTGCCATTCTTTTCGAGGAACCTCAGCCCTTCGCAGAGGAAATACAGCCCGTACGATCGAGAGCTGTTGGCAATATACGAGGCAATCAGGTTCTTCTTCATCTTCCGTTTCATTCCGCAAAATTCGAGAAATCTGTTTTTTCGGCCGTTTATCATAGATAAACGTTAGTAGTGGATTGTATTCGTTGGAAGTAAAACAGAAAAAAAAAAGTTTTGGAGTATACTGTTTGAAAACGATTTTTATGAAGTAAATACTGTTTCAAAGCCTGTACTATTACTACTAGTGATAGACTTGACTGGGGGAGGTTCGGAGTAGTGGAATATTTTTTTATAGTATTTAAAAGAAAATATTCGAGTTGAGTCAAACTTATTTCGGAGCGATATTTACTGGATAAAGTCTGTTTGAAGATGGATACGATTACTACAAACGTTAGAATATTGACTGAGGCGGGTTCGTAGAGGTTAGTAGTGGAAAAAAAAATGATAGTTAAGTAGTAAAGATACAAGTCGATTAGAAGCTGAAGGCAAATCAACATATTGCAATAAATATATATTTAATTGTAAGTAAAACTGTGATTTTTTTTTGTAGACGTAAATTAACATTAAAAAAAACGTGATTATTGTATACCTAACTGTAATTTAATTATCTCTCTATTTTTTTTTTTTTTACCAGCAGTTTATTTTTTATTTTACAAATTACTTAAACATTTATTTGAATTCAGCCGCCAGTCTCTTGGGGACATTACCAGTTGACAGTGTTGAGGAGTTTTTTGACGCCATTTTTTAAGTTTTCAGTTTAAGTTAGTTAGTTTAGTTTATTTTAATAGATTTGTAAATTGTAAGTAATGTCCATACTTACTGAATACAAATAAATTTTTAAGTAATTTGTAAAATAAAAAATATTGTTTTTCTTATAATTGTAATGTTGTAAGCAAATCAGCCACTTGCAATACATGTTTATTTAGGATTAGGCGTGTCACTCTGTCTTTGACAACGCGGTCTTAAAATAGAACAAAACTAGACAATATTAGCGTATATTTTAGCTGTAAGTAGAACTGTGATTTATATGTGAATTTCTGTGATTATTGAAAATAATTAAATAACGTTATAATCTAATTATTGTTTGATTTTTCTGCTATCTGTACGGAAATAAACAATATGGCGGATTTTCCTTCATGAAAATAGAGTTGTGGCGAGTTTACACATACTTTTTTTCGTGGCGAATTAACTTTGTGACGAATGTACAATAACCCGAATAAACAATTTAGATAATAGACGAGTCATATTAAATGACTTTCACTTATTGCCAACGAGCGGCCATATGCTGGAATTAGACGGATGACGAATAATATAAAAAAATATTATTTCTGGCCGAGTATAGAAAAAGATGTTACAAAATACGTTTCCGACTGCGGCAAATGTAAAAAACAAAAACATTCAATCAATACAAAACAACCCATGACAATAACAACTACCGCTAATTCAGCATTTGAGAAAGTGTACTTAGATATAGTAGGACCACTTCCAAGGGACAAAAACAATTACAGTTACATTCTGACTCTTCAATGCGAGCTGACAAAAGTTACTGAAGCATACCCACTACACAGCAAAGATGCGGTAAGTGTAGCGCGCTCATTTGTTGATAATTTCATTTTAAGGTTTGGTATCCCTCAAGAAATAGGAACCGATCGAGGTTCGGAGTTCATATGCAGTACTATGAAAGAAATTTGCAAACTCTTAAAAATCGGTCACCTTAGCTCAACGGCGTATCACCATGAGAGCATTGGAGCATTGGAGAACACACATAAAACGATGGGTGCGTATTTAAGAATTAATTGCGAAAATCAGACAGCATCGTGGAGTAGTTGGTTACCATATTGGTGTTTTGCTTATAACAATACAGTACATACGGAAACCAAATACACCCCACACGAATTGGTGTTCGGTAAGCGGTGTTTATTACCTGGCAATTATAGCAACGGTGTTGTAGACCCCATATATGCGCACGACAAATTATGCATTAGAGTTAAAGTACAGATTACAAGTGGCACACAAGGATGCTCGCGACAATCTATTGCGTAGTAAGACATTTAGAAAGAGTAAATACGATGAAACTAAAAACCCAATTTATTATAAAGAGGGTGATTTATTATTGTTAAAAAATCCATCAGACAATAAAATGGAACCCGTCTATTTGGGACCGTACTTAGTTATAAAAGATATGGATTGTAATGTCAACATTTTAAAGAAAGGCAAAATAGATGTTCATAAAAATCGCACAAAATTGTATAGGTACATAATGGTGCGTCACAATTTCAATGAACCTATTGTAAACTAAAATACTAATATTACCTTAAGTACGATTAATCTGACAATGTAATCGATTCCTACTTATTAAATAAAAGTATGGATAATACTTTAACATTATGTTTAGTACACTAAGTAGATAAAAAATATATTTAGAAACATAAACAATAAGAAAACAAAAAAAAAAAAATGTATAATAACATTGTAATAATATTTTTTTTTTCTCAGCTATGGGGAGATGTGGTGTAGTAGTGTAAGTACTTTATAATATTGTTTAACCTAATAAACAGCAGTCTTATAACAGCCACGACTGGTTTCACTTGTCTCTTGCAGCTACCTTTCAATAGTTGCCATTGTCAGAAACTCAGAACTGGACCAAATTGAAATGGGACCACACGGGAAGCACCAGCCACAGTCAGATTTCAAATTAAAAAAAAAATCATTAAAATCGGTTCACCCAGTCGAAAGTTCTGAGGTAACAAACTTCGATCAATGTACATAGGTACTACTGATCGAAGGTAACAAACTTAGAAAATAAAAAATAGGTACAGTTGAATTGAGAACCTCCTGCTTTTTTGAAGTCGGTTAAAAAATTACCAAGAATCACCTAATATTCATTATTTTGAATGCGTAATTATGTAACAGTTACCTACCTACCTACGCATTCAAAATGGGTAGGCTCGCTGTAGTGAGTGGCGGAAGTGCGAGGCCGAGGGGTTCCGGGCAGGGTTGCCACCTTGGATTTTTTAAAGGCGCTAGATCAACAGTAAAATATCGCCAGATTTCAGAAATTTTGATTTAATAAAAAACCACCAAATTCCGCTAAATTTGCAGTTTTTAATCTCGGACAAAAAAAACCCTTATTTACATTAAAAAACGAACGAATATGTATGAGATGATCAAAAATAGTTGGTTGTTCTTATTAATCATACAATTTAAGTATTTTAAAAATTTTGAGTGCAAAGATATTTCTATTTACATTTTTTTTTTACATTTACATTTTTTATCAATTAACCAAACATAAACATAACAAAGCCGAAAGGCACTTGTTTTCCCCTTTTATGCAATATTTTTTTTTTGTTCTAGAGCTCTTCAAGAACCTTCTAGTTTCAGAGATAATGGGGGTCAAAATTCCAACTTTTCCACAATTTCTTTTTTTAAATGCATGTTTGTCAGATTTTTACTTTATACACCTCCACGAGCGACCCCCGTACTATTCAATCTATCCATCAGCACAATGTTTTGAGTGCGGTTTATTGACTTTAACTGTAATTCGTGATTAGACCCCAAGAAAAAAATCGTTTCGCAGCAATATTTTTTACACCTAAAGTTTGCCTTATAGGCTTTGAGAAGAGTCTGTTAAAAATATAGTTCATTTGAATCAAGAGAAACCAATGTGAACTAAAGAAATGGTAGGAGATTTCCCTCTCAAAAATATGATGCCAGATTCCTTAAGAACCGCTAGAAACCACTAAAAAAAATAAAAGCGCTAAACGAATAAAAAATACCGCTAGAAGCCTTGAAAAAGCACCAGTTCTGGTGGGAAAACCACTAAGGTGGCAACACTGGTTCCGGGCCGCCCGCCGGCCCGCTCTCCTCTTGCCCCCGTTCGGCCCGTTCTCGCCCGTCGCCGCCCGCGCCCCGCACCAACTGGGCGGCCGGCCGGCGAACTGTCAAAGCGTGCGCCAGCGCCAGTTAAACGTCAGTGTCAGTGTGTCAGTGACACGGACACATCACAATCACATCGCTCCCCGTTCGAATCAAGCGAGCGCTAAGCTAACGCCATGTTAGCTAGTTAATCGCGCATTCGCGCCAGTGTCGTGTCCGTCCAGTCTGCAGTAGGTAGCGACCTATTTACGTAAATATGAGTAAGAGTGCTAGAGCGATGTGTGTCGCGGTCGCGGTGGTGCTGGCGCTGGCGGGGGCGGTGGACGCGGCGGACGCGCGCCTGGCGGTGCTGGCGCCGGCCGCCTTCGAGCTGGAGTCCACGCTGCAGCTGAACGACGCGGCGCGCGCCGACCGCGAGGTGGGCTACAAGGTGCGCGCGCGCCTCACCGTGCAGCCGCGCTGGGCCGCACCAGACCACTCCGGGTATCTGCTCCAGTTCCACGTCAGTATCTTGACCAAAATATTTTTCACTTAAAATCTATATTCTAGTTAATTGAACTCATAATAGACTGTGTTCCCTACTGTAGGCATTACAATAAGTATAATTAAATTTTATTTTAGTTGCAATCCCCTAAACTATATCTGCGAGGAAAGCATGTGAATGCAGACTTCATGCCATATGATTCAGTGTGGGACACGCACAGTGACAGCTCATTCTACGCTCACTGGAGCGGCGGAGAGATCAAGGCGGCCTACCTGGACCCCGATGAGTTGCCTGACGTGCTCAACTACAAGAAGGCTCTGCTCAGCCTGTTTCAGGTAATTTTTGACTACATCCGGCTGACAGTTAATTTCTTCTATCTGTATTTTGTAATATTCACACAAATAAACAATCTGAATTCTATTCTTGGCAATTGGAAACAATTAAGTTATTTTTACAGTTACCTACTTAATATTTGGTAGGCTGTTTGTAAGTCTGCAATCCAATAAAATAGGTATATTTAAAAAAAACCTGTTTTCAGGTACAAATGCTGGATGGTGAATACAATGAGACTGATGCTTCTGGCCCTTGCCGGGTACTCTATGAGACCATTTCTACAGAGGTGTTCAGGAAAATCAAGGTGAGGAAATATAATAATGATTTTTCATGTATTTGAAATATAGGTTCCACTCAAATCGGTAAGGGTCCTAGATCTACACAGGAAAGATAATCTTTGCAGTTTAAAGAAAGTAATTTTTTTAATACTTATTATCAAATTTAGTAAAGATGATGGGAAATCTGTGAGTCAGCCGATTGTTTCTTGAACAATTTTGTATAACTATTATTGTATGATAAAAAAAGTAGGTAGTTGTTCTAGTTTCAAATATTTCTAATTAGCCACAGCAGTGGTTCCTAACCTATGGTCTGCAGACCACCGGTGGTCCGCAGACCATAGGTTATAATGTTATTCATACTTTTTAACTTGCACAGAAGATCCAACCTAATTGAATCTATCAGAGGTGAGGTGCTAATTTTTTTTGAGGATCTACTAATTTATTCCTATTTCCGTATGAATGATTGCAAAATTTTTCGAGCTAACTTTGATCGCTTTTGTATCTTTCAGTATCTTTATTCTAAAGGTTTTCATCCCATGTTAATCATCTAAGACACCGTATAATTTACATTCTGTCTACTATATAAAATTGACAACACTTGCGGTGCGGTGGTCGCAGCGCTCGTGCGCGGCGGACGGGTCGGGCGGCGTGAGCAGCTCGCGGCGCGTGGCGCGCTACTCGCTGGGCGCGGGCGGGCTGGCCGCGCTGCACGCCGAGGAGCTGCTGCTGGTGGGGCCCGCCGCGCTGGGCCTGAAGGCGCGCTCGTGGCACTCGCTGCGCCGCGCGGGGCCCGCGCCGCAGCCGCCCGCCGCGCTGCCCTCGCTGCAGGCCGCGCTGCAGGCGCTGCCGGCCGCGCTGCGAGAGCTGCCGCTGGCGCTGCAGGCGCCGCCCGAGGACGCCGACGACGAGGTAAGATAAGCGGGGTCGGCGGGCCGCGTTATCTGCGCCACGTCCCGCCACGTGGGAAGCTGGCGGCTGTTATCTCTGCGTCTCAGATAATGACAGATATTTTAATTACTTTTTCGTCGATTTCTCTTAACTTGCGTAAACTCGCTGCTACATTTTAATCAACACTTAATACTCTACATACCTACTAATTACCCGACTATGAAAAGAATGTTATGATAATGAGAGGAAAATCAAGAATCAAGATTATAAATAATTTATTTAAGTATTTAAAAAGTGTTACAAAAGTGTACATTTAGGTGCAGTAGTGTTATTTCTTAAACATTTGTTTATTTAGTGCTTATAAGTACCTAAACTATAACTAAAATATATATAACAGTTGCAAGTAACGATAATGTTGAATTCAAATGTTAAGTAGCGACCTGCCTGATCTAGGTTTATTTAAACCTGTATTTTCAGGCCATCACTTTACATTGCATAATTTATTTAGGACAGTAAAAATTTTAAAATAAAATAAATCTATTACTTAACAACTAAATCAAATTGGTACAAAAACATTAAACATTAAAACTAAGTTAAGTAACAATAATCAAACTAGGACTTCTAGAAGTTTTTCTGTGTCCATTAAGTGTTGCTAAATAATCCGATATTACAAAACTACATTTCCTATAACTTAGACTATAGAAGTTTAGTTTCTTGTTGAGTTTATTATACAGAAAAGGTCCTAAAAACACATAAGTTGGTTCTTGATTAACTAGAGTTAGCCCACAACTCGGCCAATCAATATTCACTTCCAACCAATTTGCATACAGTCTTCTGAAACTATCAAAGAATCGGTTGTATTTCTGCAACCTATGTAAAGCGGTTCGCGTAAATCTCCGACAAAATTTAGGAAAAGCTAAAGTTAAGTAAATAAAAGTAAGTAAGTTAAGTAGTAGTGTGTAAGTTTATGCATGACAGTTACAAAAAAGAAAAAAATAAGTATTATTCCTACTAATTAATAAATTACATAACATTAATTAATCTAAGAGCTTAAGTGTCTCATACAAAAGGCTTCGACTCTTTTGCATGGAGCATGTAAATATATCTATGTGCTCGAGTTCTTTATTGTATGATGCTGCCATACGCTGGATTGGTGAAAGTTCGCCAGTATTAGATCGGCAGGTACCTATTGCAAATAGTGTACCTGCACGCACCTGGCGTCTATGAACAGTTCTGGGGACAGCAAAACACAGTACATTATTCAGATCAATACAGTCAAATTTGCCATTAACAATATTATACAAAGTCATTGCTTCTAATTGTTTGCGTCTGGAGCTGAGCGACAAAAGTTTGTATTTATCGAGCAATTGGTTATAAGGCAAATGCGCTCTGTGACATAATAATACATTGCACGAAGGAATTCGCGTTGTACATTTTCTATCATATGTATGTATTTTTTATAATACGGGTTCCAGATGGGCACCGCGTATTCAAGCTGTGAGCTGACTAGAGTTTTATATAGCCAAGAGGTACGAAGAGGTCCGTTTGAAGTCATGAGTTGATCTCATTATAAACCCATACATCTTGTATGCTTTATTAATGATTTATTCGCTATGTAAATCCAAGCACAGTTTAGCATCAAGCTAAATTTTATATAGTTGCACTTGGGAATGCTTAGATGAAGCTTACTTGTGTAACAATAGTCCGTCAGTCTGTTCAAGTCCTCTTGGAGAAGATAGCAATCCCGTATATTTTTAATAGGTCGTATACCTTAAGGTCATCTGCATAACAAAAATTTTGAGTTGCGAAAGCGGTTACGAATATTATTTATAACTAGCTGACCCGCGCAACTTCGTCTGCGTCACATAATAAGAGAAAGAGAGAGAGGGTTAGGTTAGAGATTCTGAGAACACCTTAAAAGATAGACATCATTATGTTATCGCGGACTGTTTTTTAACTTTTTAAAAAGAACAATTCCGTCATTTATGATTATTGCGTAAACGGTTAAAGATTCCCAAAAGGAATCTCCAGTTTTTTTGCAATATTTTTCTTTGATGCTCCGCTCCTATTGGTTGTGGCGTAATGTTTTATAACGTATAACCTTCCTCGATAAATGGGCTATCCAACACTAATAGATACTTTTAAGTCGAACCAGTAGCCATAGCCAAGTTACAAACGTTTCATATCGATTCTCTTTCTACAATCGTAAACCCCTCGGTTTCAGCGATTGTAGATAGCGCTAAAATGGTAGCCAAGTTGACACGACTGAGTCGATCGCTCGTTCTCTAATGTCTGTAGAAAAAACCTACACTTAAGTCTATGGTGAGCGTTCCTACCAAAGAGTATTGCGATCAACATTATAGAAACGATATCTATTCTATCATTTTGAACGATGTAAACTTGTCTACGAATTCAGTAGTTCCTGAAATTAGCGCGTTCAACCATCCAAACAAACTCTTCAGCTTTATAATATTAGTATAGACTCAAGTAGGTAACAATTTAATTTCTCAGAAATATTTGCGTTAATCGCTAAAATATTCTAAGTACTTATATTTTTCCAAATAAGGGCTTCCCTCAACAGCCTTACGTTTTCATCCTTAGACACTCGATGACGTCTAAAGTTCTCATCAAGGAACACAAAATGAGCCGAAACACGATAAAACTCCATTAAACTATTGCGGATCTCTCGCAAATGCCTTCCCTCTCCAACGTCAGACCTTCATTGATAGTCATACTCCACCCAGGTCTAAAGTTCTCATCAAGGTTCATCAAAATGAGCACAAACACGATAAAGATGCTGTAAACTCTGAGAACCTCTTGCAACTGCCTTCCGTCTCCATCGTTAGAATATCGATGACAGTCATACTCCAGCCAGAGTTAAAGTTCTCATCAAGAGCATGAAATGAGCCTAAAAACGATCTTCTTCTTGTTTATCGTGTGGTTAGTGCCTAACCTGGTGTCAGAGTTTTTATGCCGTCCAATGGACTCTGACTTGGAGGCGCTACGCCGTGGCAGCGGAGTTTCCCCCCGGCGCGCCGGGGGGAAACTCCGCTGCCGCGGAAAATTGTCGCTCAGCGGACAGACTTCCGGCGGGATCTCATGGCGACATGGAGAGAGCGACTGTCGCAACCCCGTGCAGGGCACGCCACAATAGTGGCGATAAGTCCCCTCTTTGAGGAGTGGCTTGAGCGACGCCACGGCGTCCTCACCTTCCGCCTGACGCAGGTCCTCACCGGACACGGTTGTTTCGGGAGGTTCCTGCACCGAATCGGGCGGGAGGAAACGCCCGGATGTTTCCATTGCGAGGATCGACCGGAGGACACGGTGAAGCACACGGTAGAGGTATGCCCCGCGTGGGCGGAGCACCGCCGTGTCCTCGAAGCGGCGATTGGCGGCGGCGACCTCTCGCGTCCGGCCCTGGTTCAAGCCATGGTCCGGAGCGAGACGGAATGGGACGCCGTCACCTCCTTCTGCAAAGCAGTAATGCTAGAGAAGGAGGTGGCGGAACGTGAGAAGGAGAGAACCTCACAGCGTCCCGGCCGCCGCGGAAGTCGCCCCGGACATCCCGTCGCCCGGCCACCGTAGGCGCGGGCCCGTGGACGTCGGGCTATGGCTTAGCTCGCCGTCCGTCCGTCTCATGACGACAGGCCGTGTCGACGGCGCGTTCGCGTTCCACGTGCGCCTCAAAGAGAGTCGGCAAAAAGGAAGGGGTCCGCAAGGACCGAGGCCTGCCGGGGTTGCGGGACTGTTCGAAAGAGATACCGTGGCCCCAGAACACAAAGGGCGATGAAGGAACATGGATGGGTTTTAGTCAGTAAAAGTCTGACACTCCCTCCTGCTCCGCCCAGAGCGGGAGGAGTCATTTGATGATTTCCCATCCAAAAAAAAAGGGCCTCTGACTTGGTTTTACTTGCCGTCGACAAATATCTCTCAGGCATGCTGGTTTCCTCACGATGGTTTCCTTCACCGAAGCAAGTGATAATTATACAAAACGCACATGAATCCGAAAAATCAGAAGTGCATGACTTGGGTTCGAACACGATTTTTTTCAATTTTATATTGGACCAACTTTGAGATATATTCTTTTCACTAAAAAGAATCATGCAAATCGGACCTCTCTGGAAAAAGTTATGCGTCATCATCATGATCATCATCCACAGCCTGAATTCACCCACTGCTGGGTATAGGCCTCTTCTGTTTGTGCTAAGTTCCACGCTCTTTCCGTTCCTAGGACGCCACCCGGTCACAGCTTTACTCCACCTACGATCACCGCGCCTGTCCTGCCCAACTCCATTACAGAGCTGACACGGGCGAATGACAGTATTTATCATTCTTTCATAATAATCTTAACACTGCGATTCAGAAAATGGAGTCAATTTAAACTGCTAAAATATATGCTTGGAAAGCGATCGACTTGCTTTCCATGCATACAAAAGCTCCACGTCTACAGATTTACTAAATGATAGATTTATAATATAGATAAATTTTGATTGAAATAAATTATTCCCTAACCGTCGTTTATATGGTTAAAAAAAACTAAAAGTATGTATAAACTATGTAGTAATGATTTCGAAACCTTAAAGCTTTAAAAAAAAACAAAATACTTAGTTACAAAAAACTGCGAAAACTGGATGGGGATCGAACATGCGAACCTAAGTTATTATCTTACAGCATTAAACAAATCAAAATTAATACAAAAAGTGAGTCTTGACTGAGGTTTGAACTTGCGAAACACTGTTCACAGGGCGGTCGCTGTCGCCGGCGGGCGATTTGTTCTAGTGACAAAAGGTTCAAAATAGCTGTTCTATTGCAACGTATGTTATGGCAGTTGTCAGTTGTCAAATAGTTAATATTGACGAAATGCAATATTGTTCACCCCGTAAGTTATTAGCGTAATAATATATAGCCTATGTCCTTCCCTAGGTTGAAATATACCTCCTTGCCAAATTTTATTACGATCCGATCTGCCGTTTAGTCGTGAAAAGGTAGCAAACAAACAGAGTTACTTTCGCATTTATAATATTAGTATGGATATAAGTAAGTTTAATACCCCGCTCCTTTATAAAAATAGCGTGATTATTATGTTCCTAGAGTAAAATTTTTATTAACATGTTATTTTGTGCATTCAATTATTTTGTCCATTCAATTACGAACAAAAACCTTTTAAAATCAATATTGCTTACCTCCCATAACATAAGGCGTGATAATATGTAGCCTAAAGCCTTCCTTGGTCTACAAAGAACATTTTTGCCGAATTTCAATTCAATCTATGCAGTAGTTTTGGCGTGAAGCCGTACCATACACACAGACAAACAGACAAACAGACAAAAATTCTAAAAAGTCACTTTTTGTCATCAGTCAGTTACGTTTTTCTAACAAAAGCCACTTATATTTTCTCGAAAGTTCTCAATGTACAGTTTTTCTTTCGTTACTGTTTTATTATATGTATAGAAGATAATAAATAATAACTTTCGCAACTCAAATTTTTTTTTTAACCTGGATAGCATCACAGTGATAACCGTTGATTACAACCCGTTGACAGCGACTAGTGATGTAGGAAATGAACCATCGCAACAAGTTACCCCGAATGCCATTAAAGGCTCAGCAGTAATTCATGATCCACCTTGTCGAAAGCTTTCTGAAAGTCCGTGTACACCGCATCAACCTGTATTCGATTATCCATCTCGTCAAATAGATCTTTGGAAAAAGCCAATAAATTCGTTGTCGTTGATCGCTTTAACAAACTCATGGTGTTGTTCTATGATAGCGTGATGTAGAACAGGGTACACTTCGTTATGTACTAGTCTTTCGAAAAGCTTCGACAAGGTAGACCGAATAGAAATTGGTCGATATTGTTCAACACTACGTTTAGATCCGGCCTTGTGTACAGGTGTGATATTAGCTTGTTCCCATACCGTAGGCATGACACCTTCAGTGATGCATTTATTATAAATTATGGCTAAGGGTCTACATATAACAGTGGCAGTATTTATGAGAAAAAACGCAGACAGACCATCTGGACCTGAGCCTTTAGTTGGATCCAGTGATTTCAGTTCTGTCATTATTGTTTCCTCTTTAAAGAAATAATTATGTCATTAGACAATGGTGTCGATTCTGTTGTGCACAAACTAAACTTAATTTAGGCTATTGCTATCTTTTTCTCTATAGTAAAACGAGAAAGAGTCGGGCGTAATTTAGAGCTGTCAAATTTAGTTGGAACTAATATTCCCATACAAATGAAGGGTGCACGTAAAAACATGTCGACTAAAAACACGGTGAAGCGCAAGGCATAAACTAGTTTGACATTTCTAACTTAGTTCGTAGCTATAGCCGTCCTTTTCTCGCACTGCCTTTTAGTAAAAGATAGCAATAGCCTAAATTAAGTTTAGTTTGTGCGCAACAGAATCGACACCATTGTTTCAGAAGGTGGCTCCCATCGAGAAAGGGTAGGTGAAGCAGGCTCATATACGGAAGCAAAGAAATCGGAAAACATGTTACAAATCTATTGAGGATCGCTGGATACAACGTTGTTATATTGTACTTTTGCCGGTATACCGGGTTTGTCTTTGCGATTTGTAACATAGACCCAAAAATCTTTAATATTTTTATGAATGCCATCCTCGATCGACTGAATGTATTTCGAGAAACATTTATCACTATTTTCCTTAAATAAGGCTCTGTGCTGAGAAAAAGTTTCGTAGTCTGCAAGATTGCCGTACTTTTTCCATTTGACCCACGATTTTTGTTTTTTTCTAAATGTGTTAATTAAAGATTTTGAGAACCAGACTGGAAAGCCAGCCGTTCTGGATGCAGATAGTGGTGTGTGCTGCTTAATAATTTCATCGATCTTATTGTAAAATGTGCTAAGTGCCTCTTCGGATCCTAAAGGGGTAAGAAGTTCTGTCCAGGCGGTATTCTGAATGTTACTCATAGTCAGATTTATAAAAGTTGTATTTTTGTAATAGTCGCTTTTTCATGGGAAGAGTGTGCAATGTACTTAAACTGCTGGTTTGGTGAGGAGTAAAACCACTGATGAGCTTCTTGCTTCTTTATTTGGAGGAGAGTTTTCTTCTAGCTATCTTGCAGACTACTGTGTCGATTGAACAAAATGGCCCTATTTTTATACAGAATTTTCTAAGTAATTGACCAATCAGAATCGTTAACAAATTTCCAAAAAACGCGGGAAAAACTAAAATTCAATGAAAACAAGGCAAAATGCGGGAAAACATTGTGCAAGTTACCTTAACTTGTACTAGGAAACTTGACTGTAACGAGAACCGCGTGACAATATTCGCGTTTTTCACTAACTTTGCTATGTAAACCTATATAAAACTATTTATGTTATCAAGATCTAAATATCAAGAACTATCATACAAAAAATCAAAATCAACAAAACACATAATAAACTTATCTAATCCTCACGCTTAAGGCCTCATTCACGAAGTCAGCGGCGTACGAGCGGCGAGCGGCAAGCGAGCGGTGCCCTCGAGACTGCATTGACGTAGTGTTGTGCAGAATAAATTATCGACCAAAATTTAAAATGCCCGCCGGGAACGTGTTGGAGCAGTTAATATGCATGATTTTGGATTTGTAAAAAAATTGTAATGAAAGATTCTAAATCACACTTTGACAGCTTCAAAAAAATAAGCAAATGTTTTTGTACTCATTCGTATAGTCAAAGAATTTATCGGGATTTTGTCTCTGTTCTTCGTAACTCCGATGAAACTCGCCTTTTTGCTTGGTTGTGGGAATTTATATATATCTTCTTTTGCCCACAATAAATCCAACTTTAGGAAGGAATTAGAATCAAAAAGATGTCGGCGCTCTGTTCAGACATTTCGTTCGCAAATAAAGATATTAATTTCACGTAACACAACACTACGCCGCCGCCGCTCTAGCGCCGCCGCGCGATCTGCCCGCTGACTTCGTGAACACTACAGCTCCGCCGCGCCGCCGCCGCTGACTTCGTGAATGAGGCCTAATATGTACACGAACAAAAATGCAAGAAAACTATTAAAATATAAACTTAAGCTATTTGAAACGTTTATATACTATACTATTAGTGCCTATTTAAGTACTATCCTATCGGTGTCTATGTACCCTATTCACCTATATCCTATCTATTTCTATAGCTGTACACTGTCATCATTGTCCTGCACACAAAACACTAAAACTACCAGTTTATTTATCACTATATCACTTTATATACTGTCTGTGCAGTGTCTATGTATCACTTTCACTTTACACTACACTATATATTTTCACTGTCCCGCACAAAGAGTATCTACATTTAGACTTATATCGCAGATAAAAGGTGGATGATACGTGTCAATGTATTGCAAAGCATCAAATAATGACATTAAATTATTTAACTGTGTACAAGTCGTGTCGAGCGCAGCTACACGATCTTCGGCAGAAAGACTTAAATGAAGTACTCTCACTTCGTAGAAAAACAAACAAGTCTAAATTGGTGATTAAACTTTCCATTCTAAGATTTTATAGTCGCAGATCAAAGATTTAGTGTTAGCAGTTACACAGTTGTGAACAATATAAATACAATAAATATAAATATAAAACAATATAAGTCACAATGTTAGCCCTTTATTGCAAAACGCCGATAATTAGTTAACTATCCTCATTAGTTTTACAAGATGTGCTAATGATAATTTATAATCGTCAAAAACATAGCACAACTAATCAATAAATTAGCTTACTTATCAGAAAAAGGTGAATTTGTATTCATTAGTTGGCATTGTTGTGAGATAGACTTGTTAGAAGATCAAATCAGTGTTATTACTTAATAACTTCTTTTCAGACTCATTAGAAGACTAAACAATTTGTAAATTGATATTTTGGTTGTATCCAAAGTTTTAAAACTCATTTTATGTTGATAAATATCTAGCTCAAACATAGTTGTCTTCGTGTGGCTGTGGGTGTACTATAAACCTCTGCCTACTCCTTCGGAGATATAGGGGTGATGCTATTTTGTGTTACTTGTTGTTAAAAGTCTGTGTTCTTCAACATAAACACTAAAAGGAATCGTTTCATGTGTAAAAATAAATAAAAATATTTTGATAATTAAAAAAAAAAAGGCATAAAATATTTTGGATATTCGGCGACAAAAAAAAACATAAATAATTAGCACTATTATCACCTGTAAGGATATTCGTGTTTAACTCTCCGTTTAAGAGATAATTTGATCTTCATACTAATTTTTCGTAAAAAAATGTAATTAATAATAATATAATATCGTCGCACATTACACACAGCGCCATCTAGTGCCACACTAAGAAACGAGGCTTGTGTCGTGGACACCAGATAGTCGATATACTACATATCCATACTACATACTACATATACTTTTTGTTTGTAAATACATATTTATTAAACATATAAACATCCATGACTCGGAAACAAATGTCCATGCTCATCACACAAACATTTGCTCCGACCGGGATTCGAACCCGGGACCCTAAGAACGTAAGGCAGCCTCACTACCGCTGCGCCATTTGGGTCGTCAATTCCTTCGTTTTTGAGCAGAATTAACTCGGGTGTCATTTTTGTATATAATAATAATAAGTAATAACTAATAGAATCGATATCCGGCAAAAAATCAGCCACTTGCAAATTGAAATCCCTAAGTCTATGAAAGTCGATTTTCAGCCCACCGTGCGTCGCGTTTGTCTGTCCCTATGTGTGCTTAGATCTTTAAAACTACTATAGTCAATGATATTCTATTAAACAGATATGTTGTGAGCGCGCAATCGTGAAGACTCGAAAACGGGCTATTTGGCTTGTTTTGCCTTTATTCTGCGTCACTGCGTGTATGTGAGCTGGCTCTGCCCCGCGGCCATTGAGTTAAATAACATATATGTATATCTATGCCCGCGGCACACTTTTTTCGGTGGTTTTGTAGGTGTATAACATTTGTCTGTTTATTAGAATATCATTGACTATAGTATTTTATGCTATACTTACACTTTATATTCATCATTCATAATACTATTTGTCATCCTTTTTATTTGTTTCTATATTTACACTCAACAAATTGATCTAAATACGATTCATTAACTTAAAAAATAGCTGAAATAAAATATTAGTACGGTACTCATAATTTTAATGTTGTGACAGTTACGTCAAATTGTCAAACTGTCAGTTACTTTTTATTTCTCTTTTTGGCTCTATGATATTTACTTTTATCACGCATTATATTAGCTTCACTTGTATGTTTGTTTGTTTGTATGTTTGTAACCGACTTCTAAGGGCGCGATTTTGACCCACCAGATTTCATTCAAATTTTGCACACCCGTCAAAGACCGATGACAATTCAGGTTTTTTTTCAGAATTCAATCCCTTAAGGGGGGAAATGGGGTGACAAAGTCTGAAAATCAACATGGTTATTGTTTGTATGGTGTATCGGGTCGGGCGAGTGTATTACAAAAACAACGATTTTAAGATTTAATGTGTAACTGAAATACCATCATCCCCTGTTGGGGTGCGATGGGGTTGAAATGTCTAAAAATCAATATGGGTGTCAATTCCGAGATTATCAGGGGTGCTGATTACGAATATGGCATTTATTTTGAGATCCAGAAGATTTAGATGATTTAGATAAGATGGCGGATCTATCTGTATAGATCCGGTTATTGTTGATTTATTGTGATGATTGTGATAACGATGATGATGATTGTGATAATGATGATTGTGGTTACGATGATAATTATTGTGATTACGTTGATGGTGATTATGATTGTGATTGCGATTGTGATAGTGATTGTGATAGTAATTGTGGTGGTTATAGTGATAGTGATTGCGATTGTGATAGTGATAATGATGGTAATGGTGATTGTGATAACGACGATGATGATTATGATAATGATGATGATTGTGATGATGATAATCGTGATTACGATTATGGTGATTGTGATGGTGATCGTGATTGTTACGGTGATAGTGATTGTTATGGTGATGGTGATAGTGATGGTAATTGTGGTAGTGATGGTGATTGTGATAGTGATTTGTGATTGTGATAGTGATAGTGACAGTGATAATGATGGTGATTGTGATAGTGGTGGTGATTGTGATAACGATGATGATGATTGTGATAATGATGATGATGACTGTGATGATGATGATGATGATGATTGTGATTGTGATTGTGATTGTGATAGTGATGGTGATTGTGACAGTGATTGTGATTATGATAGTGATGACGATTGAGATAAAGATGATGATTGTGATGATTATGAAATTTGGCTCATAGATAGTTTTTTACCTGGATTAACATGTAGGATACTATTTATCTCTCTAATATGAATAAATATGATCCCGTGGGACAGTTACCAAACTTCACGCGGGCGAAGCCGCGGGCAACAGCTAGTATTCTTGATATAACGGTAACCGTGATTTACAAAAAAGCTTCTTATATACATCAAAACAAAATATTCAGGAAAGAAAACTCATTTTTTTTATTTTGCGGAATAACATTTAGTAATTAGCGTAGCCTAGGATCTACAGTCGATAAAGTCATCAACTTTAAATAAGATAAACCTTTCGGAGAGGGAACCTGAGAAACAGCTACCTCATCTAAAGAAGGCAGCAGGCGCCCGATTTCCCCACTTCCCAGATAAGTTACTGACTTAATAAATCATAGTTTAAACAACAGTTTAAAAAAATAAAAATCACGCTTTCATAAATAAACCAAACTAAAAAGTAGAAAATAAATAATAGTTACAAAAAACACTAAAAAACACGCTTTATATAGAAAACCAAACTAAAAAATAGAAAATAAATTTAAATAAATTTGAATTTTTAATAGTGTAAAAAATTCTAACAAATAAATGAATAATAGTGTTAATAAGAAAAAAATGTTTTATTTAAGGAAAAGCGTGGGGTGCATGGTGTCAATAGTTATAAACATTTCATTGACATATATGAGAAGAAGGATTATCATTTCGATAATAACATAAAAAGCAACCCACGCTTTTTTTTAAATAAAATATTTTTTTTCTTAAGTATTAACACTATTATTCATTTATATTTGTTAGAATTTTTTACACTATTCTTAATTCAAATATATTAAAATTTATTTTCTATTTTTTAGTTTGGTTTTCTATATAAAGCGTGTTTTTTAGTTTATTTTTAACTATTATTTTTGGTTTATAAAATTCAAATTATTTTTATCAATATTGTTACGAGCTGGGTATGGGATAAATTAATTACTACCGATTAAACAACAAATAACTTTAATAACCACAATACACTTAAAACTTAATCACAAAAAAAAAAACATATTTATTTCTTCTCAAACATAGTGTCATTCATAAATTGAGGCAGCCCCAGTAAGTTACAATAGTACTTGTGTCGGGGCTGTCTCGCTCTTCCCATAAGTGGTATCCTAATAATGAAAATGAAGTCTACAAATAGGTACTGATCACTATTCACTTAGATTTATTTATTTAACACTTCAAGCCCAAAGTACAGAGGTGGACTTAATGCCATAGGCATTTTCTACCAGTCAACCTTTTGGTGATGCAGAGACAAGCAGTGGTAGGTGTACATCTGAAAATAATTAATTAATACTAAGGTAAAATAGAAGGATATATAAAATACTATGAATATATAAATACTATAAATATTTATCAAACTTTATTTTAAACTCTACAACTTCTACAAATTTAAAAATATATTACTGTAAATAGATATTTACACGGATAACGGAATAAAAAGACAAACAATAAAGAAAACATTACCGCTGTGATGAAACTGCCAGCTTCTTGCGAATGTACTCACGAACTTTAATTTTGAAAGCCAAAGGATTGGTTGCCATCCTGATTTCCTGGGGAAGCGCATTCCACAGAGAAATAGATTGCACAAAGAATGAACGGTGAATGAAGTCAGTGCGGTGAGAGGGACAGTGAAGAAGTGAAGTGACACGGTTTTCCGATGATCGCAGACTCCTATTATGGTTGGCACAAATGTCCTGAAAGTGGGAGCAAGGTAACTAGGGGAAGTGGGAGAAACGAGAAAACAAAACAAGGTGGTTAGCGCCCTTTGCTCCCTACGCTGACGTATGGGCAACCATTTAAGAAGAGACTGGTACTCGGACACATGTTCATATTTACGCAGATTGAAAACGAATCGAATGCAGTTATTTAGAAGACGGTCAAGTTTGTCGAGGAGATCTGCATTCAGGTCAAAGTAGCACACATCACCATAATCGATGATAGGAAAAATTAAGGACTGTACAAGCATTGTTTTCGTATTTGAGGGTAAAAAGTTTTTCAAACGGTACAGAGCCCGCAACGAACCAGTAACCTTCTGGCTGACACGAGCGACTTGAGTATGCCATTTCATAGTGTTGTCGATGTGCAAGCCAAGATCCTTTACATCAGTGCTAAATGGAACAACCGTACCGTTGAAAAGAACTGGTGGCAAGGTTGTACCATCTAACTTGCTCAGACTGCGAGAATTCCCAACGATGATAGCCTGACATTTATTCGGATTTACTGCCACACTAAATTTACCGGACCAGGTTTTTATTTATTTATTTATACAAAGCACACCAACAGCACAATCACTTACAACTCAAATCAAACAACATCTAATATTAACATTTCAGTAACCGTGCAAATAACAGGAATGCATAACATTTAAATATGAATATCAGAGACAAAGGAGAACAATAATAAAAAGTGTGTCTAGTAGGACACTAAATTTATCAAGAACACTACAAAACAAACCAATTTGAGCTACTTAGACATGCATTCATCGCATTGTTTAAATACGGCACGTCTGTATGAAGCGAAACTCATGGAGAAAATATCAACAGGGTAATCTGTCTGTTTGTATGGCCATCAGGTCCCTATTTAGCTTGTCGATTAGATTTTGCATTTCATCAACCCTCCCCTGACAGTACAACTGCAAGTCATCGGCATACAGATGATACGCACACTGAAGCTCAGAAGTAAGGAGATTAATAAAAATAGAAAACAGAAGAGGAGAAAGAATACCGCCTTGAGGAACACCAGTTTCCAAATCACACCAACATGACGAGGAATCCCCAACATGAACTGGCTGCTGGCGTTCCTGAAGGTAAGAGGAGAACCATACCAGTGCTCCGGGAGAGACCATAACATGGGATAAAATTGCCAAAAGGATGTCGTGACTGACGGTATTAAAGGAATTCGAGAAATCGACCAGCACCAGTACCGTTACATTGGCTTATATCGCCAGTCACTTTAAGTAGGGCGGAAACAGTGCTGTGCCCGGGCCTGTATCCAGATTGAAGTGGGCTGATAAGTGTGTTCCGATGAACAAAATTGGAGAATTGTTTGTGGACACAGGCCTCAAGCACTTTGGATAGAAAGGGAAGGATCGAAATTGGGTAGCGGACAAACATAGGCTTTGCGCCACAGGGAAGGAAATACTCCGGAAAATAGGGAAAAATTGACAATATGGGTAATAGCTGGTAGAAGATCATCCAGAAGAATTATGATCATACCACGAGTGATATTATCACAACCCACTGCTTTCGATTTAATGAACAGAATGATGTATATCGCACTTCTAGTTCACTTCGATCCGCTTCGTTGTATAGCCAAAATCAGACTGCCTGCCCCGCAAACATGTCTATTTATATGGCGACCGATCCTTCGAGAAAGATCCACGACTTACTCGTATTGTTCTAGACAATGCCATAGTGGGTCATTGTCCTTCCACAACTTATACACAATAAAGAAGTATGTACTTTATTCCTCGGCGTACGGTCGAAATTACAATGACAACTTCCTGATGTCTTTTATAAGTACTTTGCGAATTTGTACCTACATCATTCGAGACTCGTCCTACGAACCTACCTACTACTACCTACCTACCTACTTGTAATTGTAGGTACGAGTACGACGTAACAATATGTTTAGCTATTGTATTTTAAAGATTATTACGATTATTTACTAAATAACTTAAAATTTAATTATATTTATAAAATTCTTTACGCACTCATGGATATGCTCTGGTCGACTACACTTGTCAGATGAGATGATGGCCACAAGAAGAAAACTAATAATTAAAAAACCGGCCATGTGCGAGTCAGACTCGCGCACTAAGGGTTCCGTACCATTATTATCAAAAAAGGGCAAAAAATAGTTTGTTGTATGGGAGCCCCCATTAAATATTAATTTTATTCTGTTTTTAGTATTTGTTGTTATAGCGGCAACAGAAATACATCATCTGTGAAAATTTCAACTGTCTAGCTGTCACGGTTCATGAGATACAGCCTGGTGACAGACAGACGGACAGACAGCGATGTCTTAGTAATAGGGTTCCGTTTTTACCCTTTGGGTACGGAACCCTAAAAAGGAAGACTACTTTGAAAACGAGCTTACGAATCGCTGGTGACAGTCTACTATGGGATCTCATATGAGAAGCATCAGAAAACAGCTTGGTTTTTGCTGTCACGTACCTATATTACCCAGGGAATCCAATTGAAAATTCACCTGGGACCTCTACTCCCGATCTTCGGAAGCTGTCTTCGTGACCCAGGACCTCTACTCCCGATCTTCGGAAGCTGTCTTCGTGACCCAGGACCTCTACTCTCGATCTTCGGAAGCTGTCTTCGTGCCTATCCTACCGTTTGTCTCGCAGAGCTATCCTGACGTCTGACCCTAAAAACTACGCTGGTGCCTTCCTACAGAGCTGGACTGGTGCATGACTCGAGAACTGCACGACACCCATCCAGCAGAGTTTCCCTGAAGCTCGATCCTTGAAGTTGTCCTGCTAACTGACCTGCAATGCTACCGTAACGCCTGTTCCTGTCTCTCCTACAGTGCTGAACTGATTTGTCGCCAACTAAGTGCGTGAACTATAAAACTACCTTCTTCAAACTATCCTAGAGTGCGTGCTAGGTAGGCTTTTTAGGGTTCCGTACCCAAAGGGTAAAAACGGAACCCTATTACTAAGACTTCGCTGTCTGTCCGTCTGTCTGTCCGTCTGTCCGTCTGTCTGTCACCAGGCTGGATCTCATGAACCGTGACAGCTAGACAGTTGAAATTCTCACAGATAATGTATTTCTGTTGCCGCTATAACAACAAATACTAAAAACAGAATAATATTAATATTTAAGGGGGGCTCCCATACAACAAACGTGATTTTTTTGCCGTTTTGTCTAATGTATAGATAATGGTACGGAACCCTTCGTGCGCGAGTCCGACTCGCACTTGGCCGGTTTTTATAAGTAGCATGTATTGTTTATCTCACCTGTAAATATCTTTCCCTTATTAAATTTTAATTGAACAAGTCTGCTTATATCCATTTATTTTCATAGCATCAAGTAGATTTGTTACACTACGCAACGGATTTTGATGCGCATTTTTTAATAGATAGAGTGATTCAAGAGGAAGGTTTTAGTTTATAATTAGCCAAGCGGGCGAAGCTGCGGGCATCAGCTAGTTTCCTATAACTTAAACTCTTTGATTGTTATATGGATGTTTATATGTATAATAAGTATGTATTTACAAACAAAAAAGTATCTATGTAGTATATCAACTATCTAGTGTCCACGACACAAGCCTCGTTGCTTAGTGTGGCACTAGATGGCGCTGTGTGTAATGTCCAGCAATATTTTTTTATTTTTTATTTTTTTTTATTATGGAACGGAACGCAACGGTCGACAAGTTAACGTCAGCTCCGTAATTTTTAATTTTGTTTGTATGTAAACAATGAGTATTTCGTGAAGAAAATAAGTGTATTAGTGACAGGACACACCAATAATTATGTGACAATGTTATCTCAGAAAAATATTAACCACAAGTGAAGTTTTTAGACAATATAAAAACGGTGTTAAAAATGTGAACCGAAACAAATAATACCTACTCAAATCACATAAACTATTGAACGGTGGACATATAACAGTGTTGTGACAAATTGCATGACCTCCTGACCAAATTCAGGTAAAACAGTGATCAAAATACGATGGAAAAAACCCAAAATTTCAAATCACAACCGCACTAGTTCCTACGCTCCTCAAACAAAGAACTGGACTTTGGACTTCCCCGACATCGAACAGCTAATGACATCTAAATAAATATAGGAAGAAGTAACCGGCCACTATTTTCATCCGTAACAATCGAAGCACGTTTGGCGCAGTGGTTAACGTATGAGCCGTCGCTGAGTGGTCTACGCTAGAAATGTCGAGTTCGAATCCCACAATATACAACTTGACTTTTTAATTATTTTCTTAACTAATATTTCTACTAAAAACTTAAACAAATTTTAATAATAAAATGAGTTACTTTGAGAACGTTACTGCGCACTCGGCGAACTTCCGAACCCGCAATAGAAACATTCGAGGAATGTAGTAATTCGACAATAGAGGGCGACACAAATAATAGTGTACCTAATATTATTACGGATGACGAGAATGAAGAAATGGAAGAACTCAAACGTCAAATCTGTGAACTTAATATCAAGTTGCAGGCGGCACATGAGGAGATAAATAATCTTTCCATTGAAAATAAAGATCTAAGGAAGACGATGGAAGTAATGAATAATAAACATAAAATTTTGGAAAAAGCGACCAAAAAGTTGGCTAGCGAGACAGTAACTCCAAATAGGAAAATGAAATTTCACACACCTCTCAAACAGACCATACAAAAACCACACAAATCAGACAACTCAAGATGCGGGACTCGCAGAGTTATTTACCTCCACTCAAGTCACCACTGAAGTTACTCCTCAGAATAAACCGGGACAAACAACGACACAAAGGAGAACAAGATCGACCATTCAGGAAAAGAGCAAGCTCTGCATTATAAGTAGCAACCGATCGAATAAAATATTACCAATTGCAGAAAATACTTTTCCATGCCACCAAATATGTCACTTTCTTTCACCAAATTGTGGCATAAAAGGCTTATTAAGTAATATTAGCACTAAACTAACCGGCTTTACAATGAAGGACAGTTGCATAATATTTATTGGTGAGGATGACTTCCTAAAAACGAACAATTACTTTGAACTAATATCGATCATACGTGAAAGTTTATCAGTTATAAAGCATACAAATGTAATATTATGTTTACCTACTTATAAATATGGTTATTATTGCGGAATGTATAATTTTAGAATGGAAATGTTTAATAATCTATTATATCAGGACATACAAATTGACAATTATGTTACATTATTTGATTCCAATTTTGACTTACTATACGAATATTCAATGTTTCAAAGAAAGACTGGTCGAATTAACAATTATGCCGTTTCAAATATTTTTTCAAATCTTAAAGATTATATTTCAACTGATTGTAATTTATATATTCAGAAACCTGCGAATGAGCCAGCGTCGGAAAAAGATCTTTTGTATTGTGACTCACCTCTTTCCTTTAATTCATGTACTACTGATGTCTTCGACCAAATTTTTTTTCGTGTATAATGCATTATTTTTATTATAAGACAGTATTAAAAACTATAGACCCATTGCTATTCTTTCAACCTTGGCCAAAATTTTTGAATCCCTCATTTATCCTGTTTTATATCGACATGTTAGTAATCTTATCTCAACACATCAACACGGTTTTAGAAGTGGTCGTTCTATTCAGACTAATTTGACTTGTTTTATCTCTGATCTAACAATTGACATTGATGGAGGACACCAGGTTGATGCGATATACACGGACTTTTCTAGTGCCTTTGATAAAGTAAACCATAAACTTTTATTACAGAAACTCGAATCTTATGGTATACATGGTTCCCTTCTTGCCTGGTTTAAATCATATTTGAGCGGAAGGAAACAAGTAGTTTCAGTGGGAGGTCACGAGTCTAGGTTGTATTATGCCAAGTCTGGTGTACCACAAGGTTCGCACGTGGGTCCTCTTCTTTTCATTATATTTATCAACGATCTTGCTTCTCGAATAAGCTGCGACTTTTCCTTTTATGCTGATGATCTCAAAATTTATAAAAGAATTGAGTCACCGGCAGATGCCAGTCTACTCCAACTCGATCTTGATCAAATCAGTCTCTGGTGTGAATCTAACGGGATGACCTTGAATGCAGAGAAATGTTTTTGTATACGTTACAGTCGAAAATTAGAGCCAATAATTTCCCCCTACAAAATAAACAACATTATCTTGCAAGAGGTTTCAGAAATCCGTGACCTGGGAGTAACTCTGGACCAAAAACTAAAGTTCACTTCTCATATCTCCAATACTGTGAAGAAAGCAGCTCAAATGTTGGGTTTTATCAAAAGAAACGCAAAAACATTTGGGGTAAAAACTAAAATCATCCTTTTCAAAGCGTTGGTACGTTGTCAACTAGAGTATGCGAGTATAGCATGGAATCCTATGTATGCTGTACATTCGCAACGTCTCGAGAACATCCAGAGAGCATTTACAAGACATATTGCTTACATGTCCACAGGAATATCACACAGGTGTCCATACGAACAACGTTTGGCTTTCTTTCAAATTGAGTCACTTCGAAACCGTCGCACTGTCCATGACTTAGTTTTTCTACATAAGGTTGTGAATAGTCAAATTGAATGCGAACAGTTGCTAGAACGTGTCATGTTGTCAGTCCCATATAACCGTCCTAGACAGCCAATTTCTAGACTGTTTCAACCGCCAGCCAGTCGAAGTAACATCGGGAGACACTCACCAGTATCAAGAATGTGCATACAATACAACGAACTAAATTCAAAATTGCCTGACTTGGATGTGTTCTTTGGTTCCCTACCCAAGTTCAAAACCCTGTTGCGCTCCCATTTGAACCGACATTTCAACAGTCCTAAGTAATATTTTTTTGTTTAGTTTTTATATTTATATTTTATTATGTTATTTTGAGTGAGGGCGCTACTGTGCCACGGTAAACATCGGCTCCGTAATTTAAAAAGTGTTAAAAATAAATTGAGTGCTTTTTGGAAAGTGAGAACGTTTTGAAGTGATAATAGACTAAGTGCATAATAACATTTATTGAAGACAGGCAAAACAAGTGTCAAAATTACAACAAAACGCAAGAAAAACACCTACGAACATAAACTCGTCAGTGTTTACTATTTGAGATCTTCTATCAAATTGGGACTAAAAACAATCAGTGCAGAAGTGGAAAAGTAATAAATCCACAGTGGAACGTTAACCTTTACTATTTAGGGTAAAGATTCGAACGGTAAACATAACCTCAATTCAATTTATGCCATGTATACAGATCAGCAGTGCACATAAACTTTCATTTAACGCCATCTGTCGCAATCCGAGTGAACATCATAGATCCATACTAAACCGATACTCAAGGTACTGTCATTGATTAAACTGGTGCAGGCTTAACAGTACCAGGACCGACTAAAAGAGGGCGCTACGTACACTAAACCAATAGTACATAGAACGACCACAAGAGGGCTCTACTGGTACCAAAACATTGGAATTAATAATCATGGAAGAAGTTATGCTCGCACTTAAGAACATCCGAAAAGATATCAAAATGTTATCAAACTAACACAGATAGCTCAGAATACTTATTATATTGGAACAAGCACCAACAAGTCGAAGGCAACTTGGAAAGTTATTAAATCTATAAAACCTAACATTCCTAAAAATAACATAAATGCGATTAATGTAAATGGCAATTACATAACAAAACCCAAAGAGATAGCGCAACAATTTAATGACTATTTCGTATCCTCAGTCCAACCGAATACTAACTATTCAAAGTCAAATGTTTTTAGCACAGCAGGATCGCTTAAATCCATGTTTATGTCACCGACCGTACCAAGAGACATAATTACAATAATAAATAGTCTTAAAAATACAAATAGTACAGGCTATGATGATATTAGCACCGGTGTAGTCAAAAAAGTCGCTCTTATTATAGCGCCCATATTGAGTGACATTATAAATAAAAGTATACAGAAAGGCACTTTTCCCGATAAGCTAAAGATTTCAATAATAAAGCCATTACACAAAAAAGACGATAAAACAAAACTTACCAATTATAGGCCAGTTGCACTGATACCAATTTTTTCTAAAATTTTTGAGAAAGTTTTTTATAACAGCATTAACAGTTATTTAGAAGCGAATAATATATTTTGCAATGAACAAATGGGCTTTAGAAAAAATAGAACCATTAATATGGCTATTTATAACTTTTTAGAAAAAATACATCATAACATGGATAACAGAAAACCAGTGATGGCGATGTTTATGGACATGACCAGGGCATTTGACTACGTGGACCATAAAATGCTATTAACAAAGCTCGAAAGATATGGTATCCGAGGTAACGTGCTTAATCTGATAAAATCTTATTTGGAGAATAGAAGTCAAATTACACAAATTAGTAAAGTAAATGTAAAGACCAAGACTGAGATGGTATACTCCTCTAGATTACTGTCATGTGGTGTACCACAGGGTTCTGTGCTAGGACCGTTACTTTTTATTTGCTATATTAATGACTTTCCCCAAGTAATCAAACATCATATGTCACTATTTGCCGACGACAGCACTGTTATTTATAATTCTGGTACTACAAAAGAAATAGAAGAGCATGTAAACAATAGCCTTATTCCTATTATCGACTGGTTAAATTCTAATACTATTTCACACCTTAAATGTTAAAAAGACCGCCGATCTATGGGGTCATTCTGTGGAAGTTGCTAAATCCATTATAAACATTGTAGCTCCTTCATTAGCTGTAATATTTAACGATTGTATTGACCGTGGTGAGTTTCCTGATCTAATGAAATATAGTAAAATAATACCATTGTTTAAATCGGGTAGTACATCAGACCCCACTAATTATAGACCCATTTCAAGTACTACCCACCTTTAGTAAAATTTTTGAAAAATTAATTTTGGCACAAATGCAAAGTTTTTTCAATAAATATAAGTTATTACATAAAAAAACAGTTTGGCTTTACAAGGGGTCGTTCAACTACTGATGCCGGTGTTGAACTTTTAGGACACATTTATAATGCCTGGGAGGACAAATGCGATGCTTTGGGCAATTTTTGCGATTTATCAGTTTCAGATTTATAAGTTTTCGATTGTGTTCTTCATGAAATATTAATCAGGAAACTACACCACTACGGAATCCGTAACGCCTCCCTGGATCTTCTTATTTCATATTTGAGTGACAGGATTCAGAGAGTTGATGTTAAAGGGAAAAGATCTCCCGGATCCGTAGTAAGAATGGGGGTACCCCAGGGCTCAATTCTTGGTACATTTTTGTTTCTTATTTATATAAATGACTTGCCTTACCTCATAAAGGATAATCATGACATAGTATTGTTTGCAGACGACACTTCTCTTTTATTTAAACTCAAACGTCAGCAGTTAGTTACGGATGATGTTAATAGCGCCCTGGCGAAAGTCGTTAATTGGTTTAATGTTAATAATCTACTCCTAAATGAGAAAAAAACTAAGTGTATTAAGTTTACGATACCCCATGTAAGACAAGTGGAAACTACTGTACTAATTAAGGCCGTCTGCGCCAAGCAAATTAGGTATTTAACGCTACCACCCTTTACGCGAAACGAGTCGTGCACACGCGTCGCCGACTTGAACCCAAAGCTGAGCGAAGTGTCACAGTATAGGTAAGCGTGTCGTGTAGGCAGTAGGTCAACTTATTTTATTAAATTGTCAGCTTGATTTATCATAATAGGTAGTAATTGCGAAAACCTAACATTTGAATGTAATAAATTAATTTGAATAGATATTGTAAATGCAAATTGCTGCAAGTCGTAATTTATTCAATTATTTGTGTACCAGACGGGTGGACTCGTGTTTGGAAATTCAAAAACTATAACGGAACCAAATCTGAGCCACTAACCGCCCTGTACCGAAAGTTCCGGGTGTAAACGTTAGCTTCGTAGAACGGAGAGGTGGGTTTGGAAAATACTGCACTATTATTGTAGATGGAGAAGAAATGAAACACTATTTGACTATGGTAAGACACTACAAGCAGACAATACTGGAAAAACTGAGCTGAAACTATAATCGGAAAGAACTGTTAACTATTCGGATATCGAAACGAAACTGACTGCTTGAATATCGAAAACAAAACCGACTGTTCCAATGTCGAAAACAAAACTAACTACTTATGCGGCGCCTGCGCTGTGCTTTCATACTATTAGCAGACACACAAAAAATATTCGCGAATCCTCTAGCGGTGTCTAGTATTGTTCGCTAGACAATCTTTTAATTCATACAAAAAGCATGAACAAAAAAACATTAACAAAAAATACAAAGGAAACTATAAGCAAAAGGATGATAAACAACTCGAACTGAAGAAGGAAGTAGGTACTTTACGCCCTCGGCGTACGGTCGAAATTAAATTAACATTTCTCGATGTTTTTTATAAGTAGTTTGCATACGCGCACCTGTGACGAGACTATTCTCGAGGGAATTTGTACCTACTTACTTTTTGACTAGGTTTCTTACATTGTTTTTATCTCACGAAGTGACACATGCTTTATTTGTTGTATGTGTCACCGTAAAATTGTAAATACTGTTAGATTATAATCTATCTCGTGAGATTGTAAACTCGTTCGTTGAGGAATTCCCTCGACTGGTCGTATGGTCTCCATCATCAGACCAATGGCACTTATGGGTGCAAAGTTCTCAGCAATAGAAATTAATTAAATCCAAACACAAGGTAGCTACTGTAAAACGTTGAGGAGTTCCTTTGACTGTCCTTCGTCTTTATCATCAGACCCCTAAAGATGACCACAACCCATTTAGGTGTAAAGTTCTCATCAATACAAATTAATCAAGCCCAAACACCAGCTAATTATTGTGAATCGTTGAGGAGTGCCTTCGACTGTCTTCGGGTTCCATCATCAGATCGAGTCCAGACTTTCTTTAAATAGTAGTGCTCTAAAATACTCAATGAACAAAAAAACAAACGCACTAGTCGCACTACGATGTTCAAAGGTTTCCCTCGATTTCTCTGAGATGCCATCATCAGATCCTAGTTTCATGGTCATGATACTACTCTTGGAATATCTTCTTTCCAACAAAAAAAGAATCATCTAAATCGGTTCATAAACGACGAAGTTATCCTACGGTCAAATTGTGAAACCTCCTCCTTTTTTTAAGTCGGTTAAAAAAGACTGTACTGTTATAATTACACTACGTTCTTTAAATAAATCGTTTGATAAATTGGCGGGACAGCCGTGCGCCAGCAAAAGGGACATAGGTCCTACCTCGTCAAGGCCTGGCGGGCGACTGAATCCACGTGCGCAAGCCGTTTTCTTATATAATAATTTATTATTAAAAGGATTAAATTGTTTTGCAAAATTTAACCACAAATAATTGTTCTATATGTTATTAACTTTGCTTAGATATTTTTTTTGGAAGTAAAACTTTCATATTCTTCAAGTAAAATAAGAAAAACATAAAAAAATATTCGAATTAGGCTCCTGTTCGGATTTTTTTTTCATCGAGTGAAGTTTTTGATATCATGTTTTGAACCACAAATTATCTTAGTAAATATAGTCAACTATAATATCTATTTTTTTTGGCTTTAAAAAATCACTATTTCTTTGTTTACTATTGAATCAAAGTTAAGTAAAATTGGGAAAATTGGGTATACCTGCCCTTAAGGATGAAGAGTTAAAACCGGAAGATAGCACAGTCTTCTTAGGCATAACTTTGGATGCCAAGCTTCAGTGGGGCCCGCATATAGACAAATTGTCGAAGAAACTTAGCTCTGCAGCATTCGCCGTTAGAATAATTCGTGATTTAACTGATTTAGAGACAGCCCGTTTAGTTTACTTTAGTTATTTCCATAGCGTGATGTCGTACGGTATTCTCTTGTGGGGCAATGCCGCCGATATTCAGACAATATTTGTTTTGCAAAAAAGGGCAATACGTTCAATTTATAAATTAAGTCCCAGATACTCCCTCAGAGAAAAATTTAAAGAGACTAGTATTCTTACTGTGCCCTCTCAGTTTATACATGAAAACCTTTTGTATGCACACAAAAATATAAATTTATTTAAAAAATACAGTGATATTCACAACATAAACACGAGGAACAAACACTAATTTGTTGTTCCTGCAACGAGGCTTAAAAAAATAGGGGGTACGTTCAGATGCCAATGTATACGCTTTTACAATAAACTTCCGAGCCAAATTCAAGCACTAAGCCTAAATAAATTCAAATCGTTTATAAAACGGAAGCTGTGCTTGAAGGCCTACTATCATGTTAATCACTATCTTGAAGATAAAAAAGCTTGGGATTAAGCTGCTCCAATGAAATTTGCTCTGTGAATGTTGAAATTTCGGACTTCGCTTGTTTATTATTGATTCCTTTCTTTTATACACTCTGACATTGAATTTTTTTGACATGTATTTTATTATTTTACTTTTATTTTTTATTATTTTATGTGACATTTACTGATTTGACATGAATACTTATTTTATTAAGTACTTTTTTACCTTTTTTTTATTATTGTTTGATCGTATCATGTACTTTAGTTGCCTCAATACAGAGCTACGAAACAGTCGTGTCATTTTATTCAAAAATTGCAAAAATACCCCAAAACCTCACAATCAACCTTACGTCGTCACCATATGGTCGCAAATCGAGCCGGATAATTAGTACCCGGCACACCTGTGGGTCATTAGTGAATCGGTAGCCGAGAGAGCTGAGAACAAAAGGCCGCATTCCAGAGATAAGAAGACGACTTGTTTACAAAAAGTGTGAAGTTTTTATATGAACTTAGATTATTATATACAAGTGTGGTTGACTATTCATAACGCAAGTTTAGTGAGATTACAATACGTACACAATAGAACGTTATAATGGCTACTTTAACTTCGGAGCAACAAAAATATTTGAATACACTAGAAGACGTGGCAAATTTGATACAAAAAACACAAGTGAACTTAAAGAAGTGTTCTAAAGTGAGACTTACGGACGGTTACATAAGGGCTAGATTGAAGTGCATTGAAGAGTATTGGTGTTCATTTAAGCAAGCTCATGAGATGTTGACACAATGTACTCAGAGAGACAAGCGTGGAGAAATCCCGTACTTTCTCAATGAAGACTTTTTCGTCGTTGAAGACCTGTACCTTTGCTTACAAGCAGACATGACAGACATGTTGAGCAAAATGCAGCAAACATCAATGGAAACATCAAACTCATCGTCGTTTGGTGGTCAAGGGCAATGTTTGATCGTAAAACTGCCTCGGATTCAATTACCAACCTTTTCGGGAAAATACGAGGAGTGGCCTACATACCAGGACATGTTCATATCGCTTGTGCACAATAATACTTCAATCAGTGACGTTCAAAAACTACATTACCTAAAATCTAGTGTTACGGGTGAGGCAGAAATAATATTACGGCACATTCAAGTTACGGACAGTAATTACAATCAAGCATGGCAATTGTTAAAAGACCGATACGGAAATAAACGTGTTATTGTGTTTTCTGTTTTGCAACGACTTTTTTATCAAAAGAAAATCACAACGCAATCAGCTAACAGTGTGAAGACTTTATTAGATACTACAACAGAGTGCATAAATAACCTAAAAAACTTGAAAATTAACACCGATTCCTGGGATCCATTAATAATATTTCTGGTGATTCAGAAGCTGGACCAGGAATCACATAAAGAGTGGGAAACTTATGCCTATAAGGACGGGTCAGAGGAGATACCACCTTGGGCAGATTTAAAAAGATTTTTAGAATCAAAATTTAGAACTCTGGAAATGATACAACCCGTAAGTAACAAAGACCGTACAGTCAAGGAGCGATCCTATCATGCCGTGAGTGCTGTTAAAGAAAAAAGCTGTGTACTTTGTAGTGAAAAGCATACCTTATGTCATTGCAAACAATTTATTAAAATGGACCTTACTCAACGTAACAACTATGTAAAAGAAAAACAGCTGTGTTTCAACTGCTTGCTTCCGGGTCACTCAGTTTATAAATGCAAGGTACCAGTAACTTGCCGCCTATGTAGAAGACGTCACCATTCCTTGCTCCACAAATCAGAGGCTTCGAAGGGTCCTACAGAGTCCACACCTAACCAACCTATACAACCATCGACGTCTCAACAAGAAGACAACAAGGAGGCTATTACAAGTCTTCATGTTGGTGTTGGAGTATCTGGAAGAGCATTATTAGCAACTGCATTAGTCAAAGTAAAAGGAGAAAATGGACATGCGACACTGTTAAGGGTTCTTGTAGATCAAGGCTCACAAGCGAGCTTCATAAGTGAAAAGGCAACTCAATTATTGAAGCTTCAAAGAAAATCAATTGAAGGCACTGTGACAGGTGTGGGTTCTATGAAGACACCTATTAAACACGTGGTTCAGCTAAACATATTATCGAGAGGGAAACCAGAATTCAACATGCACGTCGAAGCTTACGTCATGACCAAGCAACTGACCACGAGAATACCACATCATACAATGACTGTTCACAACTGGCAGCACCTGGAGGGTCTTGATCTTGCTGATCCAGAGTACAATATACCAGGCCCGATAGATATGCTGCTTGGTGTAAAGGAATATGCACGAATAGTCGAACACAAATTAGTTAAGGGTCCGCCAGGGTCTCCGTGTGCACAGAAAACAACCCTAGGATGGATATTGTTTGGAGAAATAGATACAACACAACAGGAACATTCATTTCTTGTCATGCATCACCAAGTAGACGTTGAGAACATGTTAAAGGCTCTTTGGGAGATAGACACAACTACAAGGCGAAAAAATACAAAAGAGGAACAATTATGTGAAGATATTTATCACAAAACATATACAAGAAATGAACAAGGAAGATTTATAGTGAAACTACCGTTTAAAACAAATTGTATTCAATCAACCGAAGGAAATTCAAGAGATATAGCTAAAACAAGATTGATACATTTAGAAAGAAGGTTTAATAATCAGCCTAAGTTAAAGGAAGAATACAAAAAGGTTATAGAAGACTACAAAAACTTAGGTCATATAGAAGAAGTACCTGAAAAGGAAATATATACAAGAAAATCAGTATACTTACCCCATCATCCAGTCCTGCGTGAAGATAAAGAAACCACGAAAACCCGCATAGTTTTCGACGCATCCTGTAAGGGAACAAATGGTATATCATTAAATGATGAACTCTTACCTGGTCCAGTGCTCCAAGAAGACCTACGAAGCATAATCATGCGCTGGAGAATGCACGCCGTTTGTTTCGCTGCCGACATACAAAAAATGTACAGAATGGTCATGTTATATAAAGAAGATGCTGATTTTCAGAGAATACTGTGGAGAAACAATAGCAATGAAGAAATTAAAGATTTTAGATTACTTACCGTGACCTTTGGGACTACTTCCGCTCCTTATCTAGCAGTGAAGACCTTGATCCAACTTGCACACGAAGAACGAGATAGATATCCAATAGCTGCTGACATTACATTGTCAGATTTCTATGTCGATGACGTCATGTCGGGTTGTGACACTGTAAAAGAAGCCATCGAAGCTAGCAATCAACTCAGAGCTATGTTAAGCAAGGGAGGTTTTGAGTTGAAAAAATGGTCATCAAACAACATCGAATTGATGAAGTCGATGGATCCAAGCAACATTTCTTCAAACATTCAACTTGATATAAACCTAGATGGTACTGTGAAGGCGTTAGGTATCACATGGAATCTTGGTACTGATCAATTTCTCTACAAAATCAGTCTCTCTTCACCCCCATCTACCATAACAAAGAGAAATGTTTTGTCCGATATACAGAAACTCTACGATCCATTAGGATGGATATCGCCAAGCATTGTGCTCGCTAAGATGCTTATTCAAAAACTATGGTTAGTTGGCACACAATGGGATCAACCATTATCAGATGAATTAACCGCAGATTGGTTGAAGATAAGAAACGATTTCAAGAATGTCAACAAAATTTGTCTAAACCGATGGTTACACTCTTATAGCAGCAATATAAAAGCAATACAATTGCATGGTTTCAGCGATGCTTCAACTCGAGCCTATGCAGCAGTTGTATACTGCAGAGTAAAACAACAGGATGGTACTGTTTACACAAGTTTAATTGCATCAAGAACCAAAGTTGCTCCATTGAAAACAGTATCACTACCTCGGCTTGAGCTGTGTGGAGCTCTTTTGTTGTCAAGGCTTCTAAAACAAGTCACATTAGCCATGAAAATTCCATATAACCAAACCTACTGCTGGACAGACTCAACGATAGTACTGGCGTGGCTTCATGGTGAACCTCAAAAATGGAAGACCTTTGTTGCAAATCGTGTGGTGGAAATCAAAGACAATACAAACAACATACAGTGGCATCATGTTGTGTCACAAGAAAACCCTGCTGACATAGCATCCAGAGGAATGTTTCTATCAGATCTGAAAGAGGAGAAGATGTGGTGGAAGGGGCCAGAATGGCTATCAGAAAAAGAAGTTCATTTGAGAAGGTCAGAAAATACTGAGACAGATTTAGAGTTAAAAATTATCTGTTGTACTATTACAAGTAAAATCCAAGAAAAGGAAGAAAAACCAATTTGGGAAAGATTTTCAAATTTGACTAGAATGAAGAGAGTACTTGCTTATTGCAGAAGATTAAACAATAAAAACAAAGAGAAGTATTTAACTACGAATGAAATGAGCATAATTTTGCAAAGGTGCATAATATACTATCAGCAATTAATCTACGAAAGAGATATAGAATACTTGATGTATTCTATATCTAATGGTAGGGTGAGAAAATCAAGTTCACTAATTAGCTTGACACCATTTTTAGATAAAAACAACTTGCTGAGAGTTGGAGGTCGTTTACAAAACGCTAATTTGCCAGCCACAACCAAACATCCAATAATAATACCGAGTAATCAACATATCACTACATTGTTGATTAACGAAGCACACAAACAAACTTTACATGGTGGTATACAAGTTATGATGACATACATAAGAAGTAATTATTGGATAATTCACTTAAAATCAGCTGTAAGAAAATGCATAAGAAGTTGCAAAGTTTGCCTTGTGAACAAAGGCAAGATAAACCACCAGTTAATGGGTGAATTGCCAGCTGTTAGGGTGAGTCCACAGCGGGCATTTCTAAACAGTGGAGTTGACTATGCAGGTCCAGTATTAATGAAAACGTCGAAAGGGCGAGGCCATCATGCTACTAAAGGGTACATCTGTTTATTTGTGTGTATGGCTACACGTGCCATACACTTGGAAGCCGTAACAGACTTAACTTCTCAAGCATTCCTGGCTGCATTTCGGAGATTCGTCGCACGTCGAGGTCGATGTCTTCATCTGTTCAGCGATAACGGCACTAATTTCGTTGGCGCCGCAAGGGAGCTCAAAGACCTTTTCAAAGCAGGTGCAAACAGCATTTCCAAAGAAATTTCCGAACACTTAGCAACCGATGGAACTACGTGGCATTTTATCCCGCCTCGAATGCCAAATTGTGGAGGCCTCTGGGAAGCTGGAGTGCAAGCTGCAAAAAGACATCTAGCAAGAGTTAGCAAAGACACAAAACTTACCTATGAAGAGATGGCAACATTGCTAACACAAATAGAAGCTTGTCTCAACTCCCGCCCATTATGCCAGCTGGACAATACTGTTGAGACGATGTCACCACTCACACCTGGGCACTTTTTAATAGGTGAGCCCTTACTCAGTGTTCCTGATTATGAATATGAAAACTCAAAAATCAGTATATTAACTAGATGGCAGTTAGTACAGCGAATGACACAAGACTTCTGGCGAAGGTGGCATTCAGAATACTTAAACACTCTGCAACAACGGACCAAGTGGCAATCGGCTATCCAGTCACCTACCGTGGGAGACATTGTGGTCATCAAGGAGGAGGGTATGCCTCCTACCAAATGGCTCCTGGGGAAAATTATAACGCTGCATCCTGGAAAAGACAATTTAGTGAGAGTGGTTACAGTGCAGTGTAAAGGACAAAGTGAATTAAAAAGACCTTTATCTAAGTTAATATTCCTACCTAAAGACACTTAAGTAATTGTTAGTTAACTGAAACAAGTTTTGTTTATATACTTGCTTATCTTTATGTTTACTACTTACCTTATGAATTTAAGTCTGCATGATATTACATATCATTGTTCATTATTAAAGATGATATATTATGTACTTAGGTCTAAATAAACCTAAATGTATCTACATAAACTACTAAACTTAATTACTACTGAGATAATTATGTACCTACCTAATTACACATACTTACCATTCGATGATTGAAGTTGCTAAACTGGATTATAATAACAATGATGTACTCACCTTCCCACCTGCATGCTATTACTTAAAACTATGTATACTTACAGCTAATAACTAATTCTATTGTGAAACAGATAGGTTCCTACTTACCTTAATGAGTCATACATAATACTTGGTAATGTACTATTAAAATGTGTAGTAAGCAGACATGTAGGCACTTATTTACTATGTGAAAACCTATTTTTTTTTTTACATTACAGTCCACTTTATGAATTTGTTAGATTTACTTTGAAAAATTGTTAAGTTTAGAAACAATAAGTTAGTTATTAAGCCCAATTAATTGTATTTGTAAAAGGACATATGGTCCTTTTGGTGGGCGGTATGTTTGATCGTATCATGTACTTTAGTTGCCTCAATACAGAGCTACGAAACAGTCGTGTCATTTTATTCAAAAATTGCAAAAATACCCCAAAACCTCACAATCAACCTTACGTCGTCACCAATTATCATTGCGACACTTAATGATTTTTGTGATTTTTTTTACTTACATTCATTTGGAAAGAACTTGTTATTAATTTTATTTGATTATTGTGAATGTTTGTTTGTTTTTTTCCCACAACTGTCTGGCAGTTTGAGTACTATAAGCGACCTACCCAAATGTCCTTTCTTTGGTATTGTTCGTCGTTCGTTGAGCTCCTTGAGTTATAAGTCGAGCTACACGTTAACTGACAAATGCTTGCACTGACTGGACAGGTCCACTCAAATCTTTATGGTTCTTTCTTCAAAAGACCATCTCAGGCACTAATCTGCATAGTCCTCATGTGAATTGAGCAAGATTATGTCTGGACTTTAAAAGAGACTATGACCTCTGAGTTTGTTTCGGCTGTTTCTTCTCAGAGTAGTCAGGTACGAAACACCGGCCCCATCTAGTTTTAAAAAATGACGTGTAAAAGTGTTTGTAAAAACCTACTTGCAAAATAAACATCATTTATCATTTATCAATAACCTTAAAATAAATCTAACTAAAACTAAAGTAATAAATTTCAAAATTAGACATAAAGAACAACCACAGTTTCAAATAAACTATAAAGGGAATGAAATACTTGAATCTAGTGTTACGAAATTTCTTGGACTACATATTGACAATGACATGACATGGAGGACTCAAATTGAAAGTGTTTGTGGAAAGCTGAGTAGATTTTCATATGCTCTTTATATGCTGGGTAAAATTGCCAATAAGACTGCCCTACTAGCAGCTTATCATGGTTACGTCGCCTCAGCTCTGCGGTATGGCCTCATATTCTGGGGTAATGCGCCTAAGGTTCAAGAAGTACTTGTAGCACAGAAAAAATGTATCCGAGCTATTTGTAAAATAAAGCAAAAAGAATCTTGCAAGCCACATTTTCATGAGCTAAAAATATTAACTTTACCGTCACTCTATATTTATGAAGCCTGTATTTTTATAAAACACAACATACATTTATATAGATTTGTAGAAAGTAAACGGCGCTCAAAAAAGCTGCAGGTGTTAGCAACAAAAACACAATTTTATAGCAAAAGCTTTTATGCAATGGCTCAAAAACTATATAATAAGTTACCAGGACAAGTTATCTCAAGTGTGAACATTAACGAATTTAAAAGAAATCTATTCAAATTGTTAAATAACAAGGTGTATTATTCTGTTGACGAATATTTAAATGACAAATTTTAATTTTAATTCCTTGCCAAATCCAATCTGATAAAATGTTATGTGACATACGAAATGATTTTGTTAATCTTGAATTGTTGTATTGTCTTGTCTTGTTGTATTATTGAATTAGTGACATTGTTATTTTTATTTTTTCGTTTTTTTACTTTATTTAATTTGACATTTTATCTAATTTTAACATGATTTATAATTATTGTGATTTTACTAATTTGACATTTACATTTTATCTAATTTTTACATGATTTATAATTATTGTGATTTTACTTTTTATGGCTGAAATGTGTCTGTTTAAAAAAAAGGACCTTTGATATTTTGTATGCCTTTTGGCGGGACACAGCTCGGATCTAATCTATTTTATTATAACATCTTTTGTATGTATGTACCCTGTGTTTACGAAATAAATTAATTTGAATTTGAATTTGAATTTTATCTCAAACTATAGAAGTTTAGGATCTTGCTTCCCCCACTTAATTACCCCACGTCCGACAGCTGAGAAAAATATCTAAAAAAATAGATAAAAACCGGCCAAGAGCGAGTCGGACTCGCGCAGGTTTCCGTACAAACTTTTTAAAGGACAAACTTAACTTAAGGCTGATGCTCCAGAGTAGCCCGCGAAATTCAAATTTTCTTACGTTTTTGGCAAATTGCAGGCCAGTGCTAGGTTGTATGTTGATTAAAATATTGGACGCGATTGTAAGACGTATGTAGTTACAGAATTATAATCATCAAAACCATCAATACAACCCTCCAAGTTCATAAAGGTCTAGCAATGACTTTGACCTTGAAAAAATCGTTTCTCGACCTTTATGAACTTGGAGGGTTGTATTGATGGTTTTGATGATTATAATTCTGTAACTACATACGTCTTACAATCGCGTCCAATATTTTAATCAACATACAACCTTGCACTGGCTTGCAATTTGCCAAAAACGTAAGAAAATTTGAATTTCGCGGGCTGGTCGAAGCATTCACCTTAACGGGAACTACCATATAGGTTTTTGACCCAAAACCTATAGGGTACTTCCAGTTCCGGTCTTACAGCACAAAAGGGAAAATACCGAAAAAATTAAAAAAGTTTAAAATTAAGGTAAATTTTGGTACTTACAAGTTTTCGCGAAAATCTAAATTTGCCCATATCTTTTTATCATGTTGACTCATAGGAGTGCAATTAGACAATAAGGTGGAACAAAGTTTATAGTGGTCGGATTTTCATGGGACTTTTTTATTGAGTTCCTAGAGGGGTGGAGAAGAAAGTTAAAAAAAAAAATTTCGCCGCTCACAAGTATTTTTTTTTTTTAAATTTACATTGAAATAATTCGACGAATTCATATTGTAGCGCAATAGTGTGACCTACGTGCATCCATTAAACGCTCATTTGGTCTGTTTCTTTGTTCATTGTTGTCGATTTAATGTATATTTTAGGTATTTTTGAAAATTTCCTATTTTTTGCAATTATTTATAAAATATCGAATTTTAAGACTAAGACTTCTTTTGAACTTGGTAACTGATGCTTTTTCACAGATAACTGGACCAGAAAGTATTAATGAAGACCACTATCATGAGTGTAGTGACTTAAAATTCATTCGCAAATGTTAGGAAATCGTCTATGTTAATGAAAGCATTTTTTTTTTCAAATACTGCTATGAAACTCAATGTGCAAATTATTGTCTTAATCCTCATTTTATCAGGTATCTAACGAGGTATAATCATCTGCCTAGCCTTTTCCCAAGTTTTATTGGGGTCGGCTTCCAGTCTAACCGGATGCAGCTGAATACCAGTATTTTACATGGAGCGACTGCCTATCTGACCTCCACAACCCAGTTAGTACTGGGTAATACGATACCCCTTGGTAAGATTGGTTGTCAGACTTTTCGGGGCCACTGACTACCTGTAACGACTGTCAAAGATCACAAATGACAGCCGGGACCAACGGCTTAACGTGCTTTCCGAGGCACGGAGGAAACTCGGTATGTAATGAATGGGTGGTCACCCATCCACAGACCAACCTAGGCAAGCATGGCTTAACCTAAAGATCGCCCCGAGCGGCTGCTATTATTTAGCCACGAGCTCCTCACGAGGTATAATAACTAGAAAAATATTTAAGGATACTTGTTAAATATTGGTCACTGCTGAAAATGTAAATCATGACAAAGGGGCCTCTATCGCTAAGAAGTGGGAGTGGTATCGGTATTGATATTAAATTGCGCGCAGAGTACGAGTACGGTTTCTATCTGAGATAAGTTGCAAGCTTGGGTAGCTTGCAACTTATCTCAGATAGAAACCGTGAGAAATGGTTACGTTATAATTACGATAATTTTTGTAAATTTAGCAGCGGCCCCATTCCACCTTTGTCAGCAATAATCAACCTTTATCGAGTACCACCATTTTTTTTTTAGTTTTTGTTATCTATAGATAGCAGATATGATAAGGATATTTTCAGGATAATATTTACGTTGAACGTCATAGAAATATTTTGAGAAAAATGGCCTTCTTTACTTTTACATAGACGATTTCCTGATTAATTGTGAAAACATTTTTAGTCACTTCACTCGTAAACATGGTTTTCTTGAATATTTTTACATCCAATTATCTGTGAAAAAGTATCAGTTACCAATTTCAAAAGAAGTCTTGGTCTTAAAATTCAAAATTTTAAAAATAATTACAGAAAATAGGACATTTTCAAAAAATACTTGAAATATTGCATTAATCGACTACAATGAACAAAGAAACAGACTAAATTAGCATTTAATGCATGCCCACAGGTCACACTATTACGCTACAATATGATTTCGTCGAATTTGAAGTTGATTAAACGAAAAAAAAAACATATTCCAAAGAAAATTAAAAAAAGAGGCGCGAGCGGCGAAATTTTTTTTTTAACTTTCTTCTCCACTCTTCTAGGAACCCAATAAAAAAAGTTTCATGAAAATCCGACCACTATAAACTTCGTTCCACCTTTTGAGTATTTTTTGGCTAATTGCACTCGACTATCAGGACCTTGATTTTTATACACCCAATAGGCACCATATATTGATACCAGATACTGAGGATCTGGTATCAATTTCAACTTGCTAAGTCCACCCGTTCCTGAGAAAATCGGTGGTGACAGACGGACAAGAAAGTGATCTTATAAGGGTTCTTTTTTAAGGTTTCGTACCCAATAAGTAAAAACGGAACCCTATTTTTAAGACTCCGTTCGTCTGTCTGTCACCAGGCTGTATCTCATGAACCGTGATAGCTAGACGGTTGAAATTTTCACAGATGAAATGACGGGGTTTGGCGCCCTCGCTACCATCGGGCGAAAAACCCTGTCTCGAGACTAAATACGTTACTTTCACCCCTAGGGTAACAATGTACTATTTGGTTTCGGTGGACCCCTGCCGCTGCTGCATTTTGTTCAAACCCGTGAACCGAAAAACGAAAGCAAGGCGATATTATTTTTTCGCGCGATCTGTTACGATTACATAAGGATGAGGACTCGTAGCTCCTAAGATTTTTAGAAACAAATAGTTTATTTGCATTGAATGTAGGTGGTACATACATGAGTTGTTACATGCGCAGTAGTAGTAATTAGTTATGGTATTTTGCGCGCGGCTATTTGGCATGCAAAAATTTATACTTATAAACAATTATACACACAATAACTTAACAAATTATCTTGTAAAATAATCCGATCTTAAATACATTTTTTTTTATCTTGATTTTTATCAACTTGGTTGTGGCAGGAGCTGAACTCGACACTCGAGCAGGCGCGATCCGCACTGTCGGGCGACGCCGCGGGGCAGGGCGGCACGGCCGCCGAGGCCGCCGCCGCGCTGCAGCTGCTGCCCGCGCTGCGCCGCGCCAACCACTCCGCAGCGCTACAGCTGCTGCAGCGCGCCGACATGCACGACCATCTGTGAGTAGCTAACCGTGCGGCGGTACCCGGCGGCGCGGGGCCAGCCTGCGCTCACACGTACCTCGCAGGTCGGGGCTGTGCCGCCTGCTGGGGCTGGCGGGCACCGGCGCCACGCACCGCGCCGCCGACGAGTTCCTGCAGCTGCACGCGCCCGAGCCGCTCGCCGAGCTGGCGCGCTCCTACCTGGCCGGCCTGGCGCAGGCGCCGCGGCCCGCGCAGGCCGCCGTGCTGGACGCGCTGCGCCTGGCGGCCCGGCCCGGCCCGCTGCGGCCCGCCGCGCTGCTGGCCGCCGCCAGCGCCGCGCGCGCCTGTCCCGGCGCCGCGCCCGCCGTGCGCGCCGCGCTGCGCGACGGGCTGGCGCGCTGCGAGGACGCGGCCTGCCGCGCGCTCAGCCTGCGCGCGCTGGCCTGCCTGCCCGGCGCCGAGCCCGAGCTGCTGCTGCAGCACGCGGCGCGCGCCGAGCCCGGGCCCGCGCTGCAGGCGCTGCAGGCGCTGGGTGCCGCGCCGCCCGCCGCGCTCACGTTCGCGCGCCTGGACCGGCTGCAGGCGCTGGCGCTGAACGCGTCGGGCGCGCTGGAGGTGCGCGCGGCGGCGCTGGAGCTGCTGGTGCGGCGGCGCGCGGGGCTGCCGGCCCCGCTGGCGCGCGCGGCGCACGCGCTGCACGTGCGCGGCGAGCACGAGCTGCGGCGCGTGCTGTGGCAGCGCGTGGCGTCGCTGGCGCCTTCGCACGCGGCGCTGGCGGCGCTGCCGGCGCAGCTGGAGCCGCTGCTGCGCGGCTGGGACGCGCGGGCGCACGGCGGCAGCTCGTCGGTGCTGGCGCGCGCGCCGGGCTGGGCGCTGGGCGGCTGGAGCGCGGAGCTGCTGTCGCTGCAGGTGGCGCGCGCGGGCCTGCTGCGGCGCGGGGAGGTGCGTCTGCTGGCGCGGGACGAGCACGACAACACGTTCGACGTGCTCGATGTGAGTATCTCTCGCTCCTGCGTATGAATACCGGGTTACACTATATTTATTTTAATAAATTCTTAAAAAAAAATATATGTAATACATATTTGAAGTTCTCATGTTTGCACTTGCAGCATACAGACGAGTTCGACGTAAATTAGAAATATTACAGGATTTCACCAAAATTCACCGGTTGGGTTTATTAAGGCAAAGGTTACAGTATAGTGATAAATATAACACCGTAACTACTACTACTAAGTACTGTAATGACTATTTCTTGAAAAATACGGTCAATGGGGTGAAATGATCTTAGAGAGTTGGATTGATGATTTTAATGATTATAATTCTGTAACTACATTCGTGTTTGTACGGTTTACGTACATAACGTCAGGCTGCAAACGCAGCAACCTACTTTTCTCTTTAGTATTTAAAACCTTGTGTAATATAATTTTAAGTTAGTTGACAAATTACATACTTACGCGAACACCGCGGATTAGCATCCAACCCACTTTTACTTTGTTGTGATCGGTACTCTAATAAACTTTTAGTGTTACCAAATCTGTGCGTGTTTACGTCAACTCACCTAACTCCAAGTACATACTTACTTGCCACTTCCTACTTAAACTGCAAGTGTAAGGTGCCGACTACTACGGGATCTTACATCTAATGGTCCTTCGAGCATTTCACTGTTTGGGGTATCTCTTGAAACGACAGCGAATCGGCTTGGCTGGCCTTCCACAAGCGGATCTCACCAGTCAAGTTGAGAAAGCGCGCATATTCGTAGAAAGAGAGCTCTGAGCAATCAACGAGGAGGGGATACTTTGGAACTTCTTCGTGAACCAAGCGGATAAACAAGAATCAACTGCGTTATCAAGCCAACTACTACTACGGCTACTACTACTACGGCTACTACTACTACGGCTACTACTACAACACTACTACTACAGCTTCTGGACTACATCGTGAACTGCGAGTAATCCGAGGCCTACAGAAGACACCAAGCTAAGTGTTCTTCACTACTACTACTCTACAAACTAGAAGACATCAAACTACGTGTGCTTCACTACTACTACTACTCCACAACCATAGCTTCTGGACTACAACGTGAACTGCGGGTAATCCGAGGCCTACAAACTAGAAGACACCAAACTACGTGTTCTTCAATACCTACGTTACTAATACATCTTACTACTACTACTTTCGATTAACTAATCGCTTACATCAGGATGAGTGAAATCACTATCCAAAACGAAGTCTTCGAGTCAATCAAACGAATCTGTACTAACTACCAAAAGGATAGCGCGTCTCGAAAAGGAAAGGAATACTTGACTCAAAGGTTAGTGTCTTTGGAAAATCTCTGGCAAGACTTTAACACAAGACACAATGTATTACTTGAACGAGAGGACAAAGGAACCCAATACTTTACTGCGAACATTTATGAAAAGACGAAACATATGTACGAAACCACCAGGACTGACATACTGCAGCGGTTGTTGGCCTGTGAAGGAAAACAGGCTGAAGTTGTAATCCCTCATCCTACGGGGATAGATACCAAGACCAAAGAACTGCTTGATCGACAAGAGTGTCACATTAAAGCATTTGAACGGGCTATGTCCAAAATAGAAATAGACTCCATCACTGAAAAATGGGAATTGGAGGATCACCTGAGCGTCCTGAAAACCAAGTGGGACACGGTAGAGAAATGTCACTGGGAGCTTGAAGCCATTCTGAAAGGGTCAAACGAAGTATACAACGACTTGTTCGGCAACAAAGAACGTCAATACGATGTTATGAAAAGATCTCTCAACTCGAAACTATGGACAAGCGCAAATCACCAAAACTTTGCACCTAGGATTCAACTACCGGAATTCACTGGAAACTACAGTCAGTGGATCACATTCAAGGATATGTTTTTGGAGACAATTCACAACAATGCAAATTCTTCGAAAGCGCAAAAAATGCAACACTTAAAATCTAAGCTTAAAGGAGAGCCGGAACGATTAGTTCAACATTTGGTCGGCGCTGAAAACTACGAAACTTGCTGGGAGATTCTCATTCAGCGATACGACAACAAAAGACTTCAATTCACGAACTTGATGAATACTTTGATGCAGTTACCATCTATCCAGCAGGCTAATGCTGCTGTCTTGAAGAAAATGCATGACGTAATTAACGAATGCATAAATGGCCTACATAACATTGGCCTAGATACATCAAGCTGGGATCCAGTAATCGTGTACTTGATGGCACAGAAGTTGGACTCAACATATTATACTGAATACACAAAAGAATTAGACCATCCAAAGGAAGTCCCGGAGCTGGGTGAATTTTTGGGGTTCTTGGAGACTAAGTTCATGGCGTTAGAAGCAGCAAAGGGTTACCAAAAAGATGTGTCAAATCAACATAGACAAACATTCAGCAACAAAACGAAATTCAACTCCAATAAACCACCATATGAACAGTATAGAAAAGAAACATCAAGAACATACCATACGTCATTCGGTAAATGCCTTCTGTGCGACGGTTTTCACGTAATCATGCAGTGTCCAAAGTTCATTGAAATGGACACACGGCAGAGAAATTACACAGTAAGGAACCTGCAAATATGCAAAAACTGTTTGTATAGGCATGACGACACAGAATGCACGTCAAACAAAACTTGCAAAGAGTGCAATAGACCACATCATACGATGTTACACTACTCAGCGAAAAAACCGTCACCAAGTTCTAATATGAACAATATGGGTCAACATTCTCGACAACGGGAGTATCAACGTTCAACATCAACTAATCAGCATAGTTCGAACCACTTATCAAACAACTACATTATGGAAATTTTACTTACCACAGTGGAACTTCAAGTAAAGAATTCAACAGGAGACTTTATAACATTGCGAGCTTTACTTGACCAAGGCTCACAAGTAAACATCATCACGGAGAACGCGGCGCAACGACTAAAACTACCTAGAAAGAGGATAAACGCTACAATTTCCGGCGTGGGCACTATTTCGGGAGATTGTAAAGGACGACTAGAATTAGAGTGTAAATCACGATGCACTGACTTTGCATTTTCAGTAAGCACTCTAATAATGAAAAGGATCACGAACAACTTACCTAACAAAACATTTAAGAAAGAAAACTGGCCTCAGCTACAAGGTCTGAAACTAGCGGATCCTGATTTTAATTTATCAAGGAGCGTGGACTTGCTGCTGGGAGCGGAGGTCTATTCGCAAGTTATATTAGAGGGGGTCCTAAAGGGAGATGCTCAAACACCGACAGCTCAGCAAACCCGTTTAGGATGGATTTTATGCGGCAAGCTAGAAACTTTTAACTGCCATGTTGCTCTTGTCGACCTGAACGACTTAAAGAGATTTTGGGAGACTGAGGATATCATACAAAATACTGAAGACACATCTAAAGATGACTGGTGCGAAAATTACTACAAAATGACTACTGAAAGAGATCGCGATGGAAAATACATTGTGAAAATGCCACTGATTCCTGGTTATGCAGAAAAATTGGGAAACTCAAAGCCGATTGCAATCTCTCAATTTTTACAACTGGAAAGAAAATTCGACAGAAACCCTAAACTTGCATCAATGTACAAAGATTTCATTCGCGAGTACATCGACTTAAGTCACATGAAGCTTTCGAACACGACATCCGTCAAAGATCCAAATTTCTTACCACATCATGGAGTACTGAGAGAACAATCAACGACAACAAAATTAAGAGCAGTTTTTAATGCTTCACAGAAGACCATGGGTGGATGTAGCCTCAATGACGTAATGGAAAAGGGTCCAAACCTACAAAAGGACATCCAAGCATTAATATTACAATGGCGTGGCTACAAATATGTCTACACAGCAGACATTGAAAAAATGTACCGTTCCATATGGTGTCATCCCGATCAACAACATTTACAGAAGATCATATGGAGAAATCAACCAAAAGACAATTTACAAGAATACCAACTGCAAACATTAACATATGGGACAAAAAGTGCTCCATGGCTAGCAATGCGAACACTCAAACAGCTTGCTTTCGATGACGGCCACAAATACCCAGCAGCCGCTGAAATACTGCTGAATCAGTTTTACGTCGATGACCTAATAAGCGGCCACAATTCGACAAAACAAGCGAAAGAAATTCAAACTTCGATCATAAAACTACTGCAAGGAGGCGGAATGAATCTGCGAAAATGGTCAAGCAATGATCCTGAGCTTTTACGACACTTAGACGAAGATCAAATATCGAAAAGTACATTCGATTTCAAAGGCGACGAATCAATGAAAACGTTAGGGTTAAGTTGGAATCCAAAGGAAGACGTTTTCATATTCAACTGGACTACAGACGACCACAACAACGAACCACTAACTAAAAGGAAACTGCTGTCACAAATATAGAAAGAAAGAAAGAAAGAAAAAATATTTATTTGCCACAGGCACATGACGTGCAAAACATAGGTATTATGTACAAAACTTTTAAGACGTTTAAAATATAACATACGTATGGAACAGAAACAAGAAAAAAACGAAAAAGTTGACATCTAGCACGTCGTGAGTGCGACAAACAGGTTAAACCACTCAGCATGATGCTGTGCTATGGGGAGCCCACAGCACAGCGCTGGTTATATCAAGATCAAATATCAAGACTATACGACCCTTTGGGTTGGCTGGCGCCTATAACTGTGTCAGCTAAACTACTATTCCAAAGGGTGTGGCTAACTAAAATAAACTGGGATGCCGAACTACCTACTGAGTTACAAGACGAATGGTGGCATCAAAACAAAGAACTACATCAAATTAAAAACATTAAAATACAGAGATGGATTGGAAGTACACAGAAAACTATCCAACTACATTGATTCTGTGACGCAAGCGAAAAGGCATACGGTTGCGTCATATACAGCCGAGTAATCGACGACAAGGGCGACCCAAGGATCACATTACTAGTGTCAAAGACTAGGGTGGTGCCGATTACTCAAAAAACTACATTGCCCAGGCTGGAGCTATGCGGAGCACTACTACTCTCCCAACTCATGGAAAAAGTGAAGAAATCACTAACAGAGCATGAGATATCAGCCTACGGTTGGTGTGACTCAAAAGTGGTCCTAGCTTGGATTCAGGGAGACCTCTCAAGATGGGAAAGATACGTCTCTAACAGAGTGGGGAAAATAAAAGACGTAATTCCACCTCAACAATGGTGCTACGTACGATCAGACCTTAATCCAGCTGATTGCGCTTCGAGAGGCTTGCTACCAAGCAAGGTAGTCAAGTTCAACTTATGGTGGAATGGACCAATGTTCCTGAAAAACTTCAGAATCAGAAACACCTCATAATGTGAATTGTCACTTTACTACAAGCGAAGCCAGACGGGTCGAACCCAATGACGTGAGTTCGAAAAACTACGACACTGAAAATATTGTTTACAAGTTATTGAAGAACCACAGTTCGCTGACCTCAGTAACAAGAATTACTGCTCGAATTGTACGATATTTTGCATCGCTGAAGCAAAAATTACGACCAAGCGCTACTTACCTAACAACAGCTGACCTACAATACTCAGCAGAATATATAATAAAATATGTTCAGCAAAGCGAGTTCGCGCAAGAATACAAACAGCTGAACCAAAATAAAACTGTGTCACCTAAAAGCAGCATTTATAAACTTAAACCTTATCTGGATGACAAGGGAATCATTCGCGTAGGCGGAAGACTACAGCACTCTGAGCTTCCTGCTAATATGAAGAATCCTGCAGTTGTACCCTACTCCAGCCGCTTCACTGAACTACTGATCGATCAAGCACACTTGACGACGCTTCATGGAGGAGCCCGTCTGACCCTTATCTACATACGGCAACGATACTGGATAGTGTCTGGAAATCGAGCGGTAAAGGGAAGAATACGACGCTGTGTAAAATGTCATCGTTACAACTCTACGGACAATGCTCAACTAATGGCCGATCTTCCGAAACAAAGAGTAACACCAAGTCGTCCATTCACACACACGGGTGTTGACTTTACAGGTCACGTAGACGTGAAACTGAACAAAGGAAGAGGAGTGAAGACCTCAAAAGCTTACATCGCAGTTTTCGTGTGTATGGCAACGAAAGCTGTACATATCGAATTAGTCTCAGAACTAAGCACGGAAGCATTTATTGCAGCCCTTCAAAGAATGTGCGCGAGGCGTGGAACGCCCGCACATATGTACTCAGACAACGGCACGAACTTCGTTGGAGCATCCAAAGTGCTGAGAGAGGATTTTAGTAACTTCAAAAAGCTGCTTTCTCCTGAGTTTTATGACGAGATTGGAAAATTAGAAATTCAATGGCACTTCAACGCTCCTGCTTGGCCTAGTGCGGGGGGGATATTCGAAGCAGCTGTTAAATCATTAAAACATCACTTGCGGAGAGTTCTTGGGGATCAAAAACTAACCTGGGAAGAATTTACTACATTATTAGCGAAAATAGAAGCCTGCCTAAACTCGAGGCCTCTGTGTCCGTTAACAGAAGATCCGGAGGAATTTTACAGCACTCTTACTCCTGGTCACTTTCTAACTGGCAGTGCTACGTTGTCATTACCTCAACCGGAGCCAGACGACAGAAAGATGGATCTGAGAAAACGTTGGCAACTAACGGAGCACATGCTGGATCAATTGTGGAAGGCATGGTCCAATGATTATCTGAATACTTTACAGTCAAGAAGTAAGTGGAACAAAACTGCACAAAATCTCAAACCAAACGACGTCGTACTAATCAAAGAAACAAACTTACCCCCTGGTAAATGGGCCATGGGACGAGTGGTGGAAACTCATCCCGGTAAGGATGGTTTAGTACGAGTGACTACCCTTAAAACAAAAAATGGAATGATAAAACGAAAACCTTCCAGCTACTGAAGAAACAACAAACAATAAAAGAGAAGAAGAGACAGAGATAACTGAAAACCAAAGAAGAAAAAGGAGTACTAGAACCAACAAATACAGTTTCCTGACTTTCACTCTTATAACTTTGATAGGAATGATAGGAACTGCACAATCGTCACCAGTAACAAATAACTACAAGGTGACCTCTATAACCAACAATCAACCTATTTACTTCGATGAAGCCGGAAAACTGCAACTAATACATGATGAATGGACACTACTGATCTACTACAACCTAACTTCCTACTGGCAAGCAGCAAATAATATGAACAACTACATCAACCAAATTGATAAACTCTGTCAAAGAATCGCGCACGAGTTTACACCATGCGAAGCAGTTGTTAACCACCTACGCCATGAAATGCATCACCTTGAGAATTATAACACTATGTTACTTTCTCAGCATTCACGGCAAAAACGAGGCTACTTCGATGGGATTGGAAAGTTAGCCAGAACACTTTTCGGAGTTTTGGATGAAGACTTTGCGCAAAAGTACGAAAAGGATATCCAAACCTTGCAAACCAATGATAATTATCTGTTACAGTTGATGAAGAATCAAACTTTAATTATAGAGGCTGAAAACAACGTAATTAAAAACAATACGGAATTTATGGACAAACAATTTCACGTAATACAAACCTACATAAATCAGACTTGCAACGTAATCACAAAAATTGAAAACAGAGCGCAAATATTATACACAGCAAATGACGTGAATTCTGCCGCTGTATCATCAACTTTAATTTTGAGCGATTTACATAGAATTCAAGAAATGCTAATGAATGCTCTCGCCAACATTTACCGAGGTCATTTGGATACACACTTGTTCCCTGCATCTCAAATAATAGAACAGCTGAACATCATCTCTGGAAAACTACCACAGGGATTAGCTTTGCCGATAAAGGACATACAAAAGGATTTCCGTGACATCTACGAACTAATCCATGTCAAGGCTCGGATTACAAATAACTTTCTCCTATTCGAACTGCATATTCCACTTTTGAGCGATGAGGACTACAAAATATACCGGGTAATACCTATACCATTCCAGAAACAAGGACAGTCAAAAATCGTGCAGCCTTTCTCCAATTATATCGCTATAAACTTCGTGAAAAATTCGTACATAACTATGGAAGAGCAAGACATGCGCCAATGTACGTCTTACGGAGAAGACGAGTACACATGCATTTCACGTCAGCCGGTATTTAGCTTACAAGACAAGGACGCACCTTGCGAGGCCAAGGTATTCAGCCAACAAACGTCATTATCCTGCGTCATCAAAGACGTAACTTGCAAAGAGACATGGATCCAATTACATAAACCAAACTGGTGGTTGTTTACATTGTGCGACACACAGCTGATGCGTGTCATATGTAGCGATCAAGTTACGCCAGCGCTCATTAACGGAACTGGGGTGATTGCCTTGAAACCAAAATGCATACTACAAAAGAAAGATGCGACAATATTCACCTACAACCACTTAGGAAGCAAATTTTACATGGATACGGATATTGAAGTACCTATACTTAACACCACTATCAACAATTTATTTGATCTAAGTTGGAAAAACGCACAGCTGAATATGACGGAACTGGATACATCTGCAATAAGTATCAGAAACATAGAAAAGCAAATAACTCAGCAAAAAGAGCAGGAAAGACTACCACAAGGGACAGAGATATCGAGTCACGACATATATCTCTACTCTGTGACGTCTTTGCTGTTGGGAGGAGCAGCTTCGTTTGCTGTCTACATTTGGATTAGGAGACTATGGCATAAGACTAAAAGACCACCTACAAGACAACCTACAGGAATCGACAACAAAGTCGAGCTGGAGATGCAAGAAATACGTCATTCGACACCGCCGGAGCCACTATACAGCGACGCGCGGCCGAAACAACTATTTCACTTTGAGGAGCAGTAAAACATTTATTATCACTCGTGTGTGAACACTCATACGCACAGTACGCGCTACTCAATATAAATAGATCGTCAACCTTTTCACATTTTAGTTGAATTCATATTTTGATATTTTATCTACTTTCGATATACTTTGAAAATGCAAACGTGCGCAGCTTGCAATATGCAGTTCAACGATGGTGTCCAGTGTGGTAGTTGCAAGAAACACCTGGATTTTGGATGTGCAAACATCTCCGAAACCGGATGGAGAAAGCTGGGTGCTAATAGGATGGCACAATGGAAATGCCCCACTTGCAGAACCTCATCACCAGTTGTGTCTACCCCTGAACCTGCGTCGCTGGATACCATACTGAGCGAGATCCGTGACATGAAACGGCAGCTACTTAACTTGCCGACCTTGGTAGATGACATTCGCGTGATCAAGCATGAGTTGGCCGAGCTTAAGTTGACATGTGAGGGCACTGGTGGGAGACTCGACGAGTTCGACACAAGACTGGTGGAAGTTGAAGCAAAGGTGTCTGAATTTGTAAAGCTTCAGGAATCGGTGAATTGTTTGCAGACTGACTTGGCGAGCGTGAAGCATCTACTCTCATCTTATGAACAGAGGTCCAGGTTAAACAATGTTGAAATAAAGGGAGTTCCTGTTAAGAAGGATGAGAATCTTTACGCAATCATCGACGCTATCGGCCGTAAAATTAACTACAGCTGTCCCAAAGCCCAGGTGAACTACATTTCAAGGGTCCCTATTTTTGGTTCTAATGAAAAGCTAATCATAGTGAGTTTTTTAAACCGATATGTAAAGGAAGATTTCATTGCGGCGGCACGTGCCAAGAAGGACTTATCTACTTGTGACATCGGGTTTCAAGGCTCATCTCAGCGTGTGTATGTAAACGATCACCTGAGCGTCGAGTACAAAAAGCTTTTATCCAAAGTTAAAATCACTGCCAAGGATAAACATTACGAGTACGTATGGGTTAAACATGGTAAAATTCATGTACTTAAAAATAACCATTCTAAAGTTTTTATTATAAGGAAGGAGTCAGATTTAAACAAGATTGTCTAATATGCTTCTTAATTCTTATCCGTACTTTCATAATTTACTATTTTATATTGCATCAATGGCTCCAAGTATTTAATACCGTTTGTGTCACAATAACTTTTTGCAAAATGTTTAACACCTCTGCCGCGCTAATGACCTCGACACCTCTCTTTTGTTTAGCTGCTTGTATCCTTTGTATTCGTTATCGCGCAGCTATGCCGCACTACCATTTGTTTTACTCTCTCGCACTTGCACGCACCACGCACTATTGCTTGCTTTTTCGCACAGTCGTTTACTACTTAGCATCGTATGATTCTTGCGCTCGCGCAAATCTTATTGACTTTTACCTTCATATTATTTACTTAACTAGCTGTTGCCCGCGGCTTCGCCCGCGTAAAGTTCGGTAACTGTCCCACTGAATCATACTAAAGGGATAAATAGTGTCCTACATGTGAATCCAGGTTATAAACTATCGATGTGCCAAATTTCATAATCATCACAACCACCATCACTGTCACAACCACCATCACTGTCACAACCACCATTATTATCACAATCACCATCACTATCAAAACCAACATCAATATCACAATCATTATCACAATCACCATCACTATTTCAGTCACCATCACCATCACAAACACCAACACAATCACCATCACAATCACAGTCACCATCAATATCACCATCATTATCACAATCACCATCACAATCACCATCACAATCACCATCACAATCACCATCATAATCACCATCACAATCACCATCACCATCACAATCACTATCAAAATCACCATCACAATCACAATCACCATAACAATCACCATCATCGTTATCTCAATCATTATCACAATCGCCATCACAATCGCCATCACAATCACCATCACAATCACCATCATCACAATCATTCACTATCACAATCACACTATCACAATCACCATCACCATCACAATCACCATCACAATCACCATCACAATCACCATCACAATCACAATCACCATAACAATCACCATCATCGTTATCTCAATCATTATCACAATCGCCATCACAATCGCCATCACAATCACCATCATCACAATCATTCACTATCACAATCACACTATCACAATCACCATCACCATCACAATCACCATCACAATCACCATCACGATCACCATCACGATCACCATCACGATCACCATCACAATCACCATCAATGTTGAATGATCACAACCGTTTCAAGGTTCCATCTATCTCTATACCAAAATTCATTTAGTAGGGATATACGATACACAACTGCACTCTGCGTTTCCACCCGTATAATTCCGGGATCGGGATCGGGATCTGGATAAAAAGTACCCTATGTCCTTTCCCAAGGTTCCATCTATCTCTATACCAAAATTCATCAAAATCGGTTCAGCGGTTTAGGCGTGAAAAGGTAACAGACAGACAGACAGACAGACAGAGTTACTTTCGCATTTATAATATTATATATATATATATAATATATATAATAATATTATATATATAATATATAATATATATATATATATATTATAATATTATATTATTATTATTTGTTTTTATATTTTTACATATCTCGGCTTAATTGCCGGATTTATAGAATAGAACGGGCCGAAGCCAAGTACTACCCCGGGAAAGTGGTATTATGATGAGATGATGATATGACGGAATTTTGCGATGATGAGTGTCGGTGCCTGGTGAACTGTGTGTGTGCGGTGACTCGAGGTTCTGTGTTTGTGGTGGTGACTACAGATTTATTTTCATTTTGCAAAAACTTTCTGACAATCCTGCATGTATTCAGGATTGCGGCTTTTTGAAGACTTGGGTATGTGTATGGTGGTAAGTCAAGAGTTCTTAAAGACTGATGGAGTTGTTTTGGAATAACTCCTGTTGTTGATACCACAATAGGGACTATTGCGACATTGCTTAGACACCACATTCGGCTGATTTCTATTTTAAGATCTATATATTTTGAAAGTTTTTCGGCTATTGTATTTTGTAGATTGTGGGTGTTTGGTACGGCGATGTCTATAATTTGAGCGGTTTTGTTACGTTTGTCTAATAATGTGATGTCTGGTCTATTGTAGTGAATGGTTTTATCTGTGAAGATTCCTCGGTCGAAGTACAATTTGTGAGTGGCGTTTTCAAGAACAGTTTCAGGCTGGTATTTATAATAAGGTACTGGTGGTGTGGAGATGAAGTTATATTTGATTGCTAATTTTTGATGAATTATGTTCGCTATTTGATCATGCCTGTGCTTATAATCAGTCTGGACTATTGCTTTACACGCACCTGTGATGTGCTGAATGGTTTCCGAAGAACTATTGCATCGCCTACATATGTCTACTGTTTGAGGAACTCTCATTATGTGTTTCTGGTAATTTCGGGTTTCTACGACCTGGTCCTGAATCGCTATCATAAACCCTTCGGTCTCAGGGAACAGTTCTCCACGCTTTAACCATTCGTTCGACGCTAACTTGTCGACGTTAGGTAGATTAAGGTCGTGTCGGTGTCTCCCATGCAGTGACTTTTGAGTCCATTCAGCGATTTTTGTCTGTCGGTCAGTCTGTTGTTCATTACTTTGTGTTGTCCTGTCATACATGTTCAAAGGGGTAAGTTTCTTGTCATTATACGCTATTGCTTTATGTAGGGTTGAAGTGGAGCTTTTATTGTCAAAGTATGTTCTCAATGTTGTTATTTGTTTGTTATGTAGGTTAGTGATATCTATTATTCCCCTTCCACCGTCGTTCCTTGGTAGCGTGAGTCTCTGTACACATGACCTAGGATGGTGTCTCCTGTGTTTAGTGAGAGTGGTGTTTATAATCCTTTGTAAGTTTTTGAGGTCGGTCTTGTTCCATTTTATGATGCTAAAGGAGTAGGTGAGTATGGGGATGGCATAGGTGTTAATAGCTTTAATGGTGTTTTTAGCGTTTATCTGAGTGTTAAATATTGTTTTTAACCTATGTTTAAATTGCTTAGTAAGTGTGTTTTTGATTTCCTTGTGCTGAATCTGTTTAGCCTGTATATACCCTAGATATTTGTACGTCCCGGTTTCGTCTAAAGAATCTATTGTCGCGCCTGTCTGCATTTGGTATGAATGTGTATATGTTTTACCTGCGCTTATTGAATTAATTTTACATTTGTCAATCCCAAACTCCATAGCTATATCTTTTGAGAATTGTTCAGTTACATCCGCTAGTTCATATAAGTCATCAGGGGATGACGCGTACAATTTGATGTCATCCATATAAAGGAGATGGTTTACTTTACAATATTGTTGGTCAGTCAGTATGTCAGTCATTGTATCACTAAATTGGAGTTGGTAACCAGGTATTAATGCATTAAGTTTGTTTGAAAGAGGGTTTAATGCTAGACAGAACCATAGTGGGCTGAGTGAGTCTCCTTGGAATATTCCTCGCTGGATCTTAATGAGTTCTGTTTCGACTGTTCCTGTTGATGTGTTCAGTTGTAACCGTGTCTTCCATTGTTCTACAATAGTACCTAAAAATTTTATAAGTTGTGGATGTATTTTATATATTTTTAAAACTTCGAGTAACCACGAGTGGGGTACTGAATCGTATGCTTTCCTATAGTCAATATACATAGTATGTAAATCTTTTTTAGTACGTTGAACATGTCTATGTATTACTGCGTCTATTGTCAACTGTTCTTTACATCCTTGGCTTAACTTCTTACACCCCTTCTGTTCTTCTGATAATATTTTCTGTGTTTCAAGATGTTTATAGATTATGTGACTAATGCATGATGTCATTATTTTATATATTGTTTGCAGGCAAGTAATTGGCCTATATTTTGCTGGATTTGCTGAGTCGCTATGGTCTTTTGGTAGCATATAGGTCTTACCCTCTGTGATATATGTAGGGATCGTTGGGGGGTCTTTTATGAAATTGTTAATATGGTTAAATATGTGAGGGTGTGTGTGTGTAAATTTTTTGTACCAATAGTTGTGTATATAATCTGAACCAGGCGCTTTCCAATTATGTATTTTTGTTAGGACGTCCTGAAAAGTTACTACCTCAACTTGATCAAAGATCATCGCTTCTGTGTTAGTATGAATGACCTGCTCTGCTTTAATCCATTCTGCTTCAGTGTTATGGCAGACAGGGTTTTCCCAAATCCCAGCCCAAAATTGTTGTAACTCTTCTGTAGTTGGAATTGCTGTATGTGTACTGTTATTAGATGTTGTTTCATTTGTTGTTGAATTCCTTAGGGATCGATAAAATTGTTTTTCGTTATTCCTAAACTGGTTATTTTGTGTTTTACGAAGAGTGCATTTAGTGTATCGATTTAGTCTACTTTTTACTACTGTTAATTTCTGTTTTAGAGTATCTAGGAAATGTTCCAGTTGTGTGTTAGGTTGTTCGTGTAATGTATGTATTCTGTAGTCTTTTAATATTATCTCAACTGCTTTGATTAGTTTTCTGCTTCTAACGCCTTGAATATACTGAGTTAATCTTCCAATTTTGGCCCTAATAGATTCTATTTTGTTTTCTAGTCTTTTTTATTATTATTATATATTATTATATTATTATTATTATTATTATATTATTATTATTATATTATTATTCCGTTTATTTATTTACATCCTTATCTATTTACATTTTTAAGTATTTCTCAAAATAAAACGATACAAAAAAAAAAACACTTAAAAATATAAAAAAATAGTAGTCCGCCGGTGTCGGGAGCAGGGTCCAAGCCACCGGTGGTTAGGGCTGCAGAGACAGGAACCTCCTCACAATGCGAGCCGTATCGAGGAGTACTGCCTTCTGAATCAGGCCCTTGATCCAACCGCCTAAAGAGAGCTTCGATAGATGGTCATCGAAGCTCTTGGCTATAAGGCCATTGGCCGTCACGACAATCGGCACAATGATAACCGAGTTCATATTCCACATGCCGCGAACCTCGTGTGCCAAGTCGAGATATTTTATTTGTTTCTCTTTCTCAGCTTTCACGAGGTTCTCGTCATGCGGAATGGTAACATCGATTATCATTACGCGGCGCGCTGATCGGTCCATCATCACTATATCAGGCTTATTGGCGACAATAGTCCTGTCAGTAATGATGGACCGATCCCTGTACAGCGTGACGTGGTCATTTTCGAGAACTGGGTCGGGCACATACTTGTAGTACGGTACCTCAGATTCCACAAGTTTATATTTCAAGGCAAGTTGCTGGTGTATAATCCTGGCTACTTGGTTATGCCTGTGCAAGTACTCGCCGTTAGCCAGACGAGAACAACCAGAAATAATATGTCTGATGGACTCACCCGGAAGGTGGCATGCCCGACACACGTCAACCGTCCCGTCCTTCATAATATATTTCCGGTAGTTGTTCGTCAACATAACTTCGTCCATAATCGCACAAACAAAACCTTCAGTTTCCCCAAAGAGGTCGCCGAAACGTAACCAGGACACGGACGCTAGAAAATCTACATCGGGCCCATGAAGAGCCCGGTAGAAGCGCCCGTGAAGCTCTTTGCCTTGCCATACTTCCTTGCGGTCATCGGTGGTAAGTACCTCAGGTCTGTGCCAGTTCTCTTTAGCCATGGACAGCGGGGTGAGTCCCTTGTCCACTGCGACCACATCTCGGTGCATACCCACCTCGGCTTTTAAAAAATATTCTCTGAGACTGCACACCTCGCGGTTGTGGAGGGTCTTCGCGTTTAAAAAGCCTCGACCTCCGCACTTCCGCGGGATGTACAGTCTCATAACCGATGATCGTGGGTGATGCATCCGGCTTTCGGTCAGCAGTGTACGAACTCTTCTATCCAGGGCGTCGAGTTCGGTCTGAGTCCATTTGAGTATGCCGAAAGAGTACATTAAAACCGGCATGACCCAACCATTGAAGGCGCGCACCTTGTTCCCACCTGAAAGAAGGCTATTTAATACCTTTCTCAGGCGACCAAAGAAGCGCTCCCTCAATGATTGCTTCATGTCAGTTACATTAATGCCTAACGCTTCCGACATACCCAAATACTTATAGGTTTCGGATGAGGAAAGAGATTTCAGGTTTATGGAGTCCGAGAGTTGAAGTCCCTCGGACTCCATAATCTCCCCTCGCTTTACATACATGACTGCACATTTGTCCACACCAAATTCCATCCTGATGGCGCTACTAAAAGTTTCAGTTACTTTCAGTAGCTCCATCAATCGCAATTTGTTGGGGGCAAAGAGTTTCAGATCATCCATGTAAAGCAGGTGAGATATAACCTGACCATCCTTCCTCAACCGGCAGCCTAGGCCTGAATTCTCCAGCAATGTGCTTAGAGGATTCAGGGCTAAACAGAACCAAAGTGGACTCAGACTGTCACCCTGGAATATTCCCCGCTTAATCCATACAGGCTCATCGCTCCCCTGGATCTGTCGACATCCTGGATATCGAAGGACCGTCTTCCATTGCCCCATACATGACTCAAGAAAGGTGCGTAGAGTTGTATCTACTTTGTACAACTCCAGCACCCTCATGAGCCACGTATGTGGCACCGAGTCAAAGGCCTTCTTATAATCTATCCAACATGTCGACAGATCTTTGCGAGATCGACGAACCTGTTGGCTAATGGCCATGTCGATGAGGAGTAGCTCCTTAGTACCGCGGGACCCATTCCTACATCCATTCTGAGAGGCTGACATGATGGAGTTTTTGTCAATGTGTGTATTAATTTTCATTCTCAGAATGGATGTAAGAAGCTTGTAGATCGTCGACAAACACGTGATCGGTCTATAATTTTTGGGTTCCGCGGGACTACCTGACTTATGGAGCAGGTGGGTAACGCCTGTTGTTAAAAACTGTGGGAGGGACCCGGACTCTAAGGATGACTGGAATTGCGATGCCAGGCAAGTGTGTGAACTACTAAACCATTTGAGCCAGAAGTTGTGCAGTCCATCCGGTCCCGGGGATTTCCAATTTGGTAACGGACGAACTGCTCTAGCTACATCCAAAGGTGTTATAAAAATTGGCTCCATTTCTGGGATAGGTTCACACACTCGCTCGACATCACGCATCCAGTCAGCCTCAGTATGACAAACGGGTACCGACCAGATGCTGCGCCAGAAAGAACTCGTGGTGGCATCATCCGGGCGGCACACGTCTGTCATATTTTGCTCAGGTCGCTCCCAAGCTCTGTATACCCACCTCTCATCGCTCTGGAACATGCGATTCTGTGAATACCGATCAACCCGCTGCTTATACCTCCGAATACGGTTCGCCCATGCATAAACTTTCTGCTTCAGGAAGTCGATGCGCTCTGTGGCACGGGACATGTATTCTTGAGGACTGATTTCAGTCCCCGAGAATGCCCGCCTCACAAAGCGCATCACCCGTGGTCGTGTATTGCCCTCCCTGAAGCAGTATAGTTTGCCGATGAGTACCCTGGCCTCGTCGATACGGCGCTCGATCCTGCGCTGCCAGGCTGGTACGGCTGGTTTCGGTCGAGTAGCTACGTCACAATTTGGAAACTTGACATTAGCTAAACGACATGCCGCAACAGCCCCACAGAACAGGATCGTGTGTGTATCAACGAGGTTCTCGCTACTCTCGAATATATGCTTGAGTTGCGAGTCCAAGGCACACACCAACGCCCTATTTTTCTTATGCATGGGTAACCGTGGTAATCGGGGCCTAAGTTCGGTAGGAGTGGACCGATATTCACGAAGCGCATCCTCCAGAGCGCTCCTCAATCGGTCGTTGCACTGGCTACTTACCGTGGCAACCCTATCATCCTCCTCTACAACAGCAGGGATCGACCGCGGTAGGGTTACGTTAATATCTGACACTTGCACCGCGGTTTGTGTCGGAGTTAGGATGAAAAGGTTGCTCAGTACTTCTGAGCGCAGCCTATCAAGCGCGGCGTCGTCCAACCTGTGATTGCGTTGGATAACCCGCACCTGATCCGACAGTCGTTGGGCCGAGACGTTGACGGTTGGTTCAAGATCCTGGAACAGAGACAGCATCCTAACACGGTACGCAGTGAATATAATAATAATATTATTATTATATTCACTAATTAATATAATAATAATATTATTATTATTATTATATTATTATTATTATTATTTGTTTTTATATTTTTACATATCTCGGCTTTATTGCCGGATTTATAGAATAGTACGGGCCGAAGCCAAGAACTACCCCGGGAAAGTGATATTATGATGAAATGATGATATGACGGAATTTTGCGATGATGAGTGTCGTTGCCTGGTGAACTGTGTGTGTGCGGTGACTCGAGGTTCTGTGTTTGTGGTGGTGACTACAGATTTATTTTCATTTTGCAAAAACTTTCTGACAATCCTGCATGTATTCAGGATTGCGGCTTTTTGAAGACTTTGGTATGTGTATGGTGGTAAGTCAAGAGTTCTTAAAGACTGATGGAGTTGTTTTGGAATAACTCCTGTTGTTGATACCACAATAGGGACTATTGCGACATTGCTTATACACCACATTCGGCTGATTTCTATTTTAAGATCTATATATTTTGAAAGTTTTTCGGCTATTGTATTTTGTAGATTGTGGGTGTTTGGTACGGCGATGTCTATAATTTGAGCGGTTTTGTTACGTTTGTCTAATAATGTGATGTCTGGTCTATTGTAGTGAATTGTTTTATCTGTGAAGATTCCTCGGTCGAAGTACAATTTGTGAGTGGCGTTTTCAAGAACAGTTTCAGGCTGGTATTTATAATAAGGTACTGGTGGTGTGGAGATGAAGTTATATTTGATTGCTAATTTTTGATGAATTATGTTCGCTATTTGATCATGCCTGTGCTTATAATCAGTCTGGACTATTGCTTTACACGCACCTGTGATGTGCTGAATGGTTTCCGAAGAACTATTGCATCGCCTACATATGTCTACTGTTTGAGGAACTCTCATTATGTGTTTCTGGTAATTTCGGGTTTCTATGACCTGGTCTTGAATCGCTATCATAAACCCTTCGGTCTCAGGGAACAGTTCTCCACGCTTTAACCATTCGTTCGACGCTAACTTGTCGACGTTAGGTAGATTAAGGTCGTGTCGGTGTCTCCCATGCAGTGACTTTTGAGTCCATTCAGCGATTTTTGTCTGTCGGTCAGTCTGTTGTTCATTACTTTGTGTTGTCCTGTCATACATGTTCAAAGGGGTAAGTTTCTTGTCATTATACGCTATTGCTTTGTGTAGGGTTGAAGTGGAGCTTTTATTGTCAAAGTATGTTCTCAATGTTGTTATTTGTTTGTTATGTAGGTTAGTGATATCTATTATTCCCCTTCCACCGTCGTTCCTTGGTAGCGTGAGTCTCTGTACACATGACCTAGGATGGTGTCTCCTGTGTTTAGTGAGAGTGGTGTTTATAATCCTTTGTAAGTTTTTGAGGTCGGTTTTGTTCCATTTTATGATGCCAAAGGAGTAGGTGAGTATGGGGATGGCATAGGTGTTAATAGCTTTAATGGTGTTTTTAGCGTTTATCTGAGTGTTAAATATTGTTTTTAACCTATGTTTAAATTGTTTAGTAAGTGTGGTTTTGATTTCCTTGTGCTGAATCTGTTTAGCCTGTATATACCCTAGATATTTGTACGTCCCGGTTTCGTCTAAAGAATCTATTGTCGCGCCTGTCTGCATTTGGTATGAATGTGTATATGTTTTACCTGCGCTTATTGAATTAATTTTACATTTATCAATCCCAAACTCCATAGCTATATCTTTTGAGAATTGTTCAGTTACATCCGCTAGTTCATATAAGTCATCAGGGGATGACGCGTACAATTTGATGTCATCCATATAAAGGAGATGGTTTACTTTACAATATTGTTGGTCAGTCAGTATGTCAGTCATTGTATCACTAAATTGGAGTTGGTAACCAGGTATTAATGCATTAAGTTTGTTTGAAAGAGGGTTTAATGCTAGACAGAACCATAGTGGGCTGAGTGAGTCTCCTTGGAATATTCCTCGCTGGATCTTAATGAGTTCTGTTTCGACAGTTCCTGTTGATGTGTTCAGTTGTAACCGTGTCTTCCATTGTTCTAAAATAGTACCTAGAAATTTTATAAGTTGTGGATGTATTTTATATATTTTTAAAACTTCGAGTAACCACGAGTGGGGTACTGAATCGTATGCTTTCCTATAGTCAATATACATAGTATGTAAATCTTTTTTAGTACGTTGAACATGTCTATGTATTACTGCGTCTATTGTCAACTGTTCTTTACATCCTTGGCTTAACTTCTTACACCCCTTCTGTTCTTCTGATAATATTTTCTGTGTTTCAAGATGTTTATAGATTATGTGACTAATGCATGATGTCATTATTTTATATATTGTTTGCAGGCAAGTAATTGGCCTATATTTTGCTGGATTTGCTGAGTCGCTATGGTCTTTTGGTAGCATATAGGTCTTACCCTCTGTGATATATGTAGGGATCGTTGCGGGGTCTTTTATGAAATTGTTGATATGGTTAAATATGTGAGGGTGTGTGTGTGTAAATTTTTTGTACCAGTAGTTGTGTATATAATCTGAACCAGGCGCTTTCCAATTATGTATTTTTGTTAGGACGTCATGAAAAGTTGCTACCTCAACTTGATCAAAGATCATCGCTTCTGTGTTAGTGTGAATGACCTGCTCTGCTTTAATCCATTCTGCTTCAGTGTTATGGCAGACAGGGTTTTCCCAAATCCCAGCCCAAAATTGTTGTAACTCTTCTGTAGTTGGAAATGCTGTATGTGTATTGTTATTAGATGTTGTTTCATTTGTTGTTGATTTCCTTAGGGATCGATAAAATTGTTTTTCGTTATTCCTAAACTGGTTATTTTGTGTTTTACGAAGAGTGCATTTAGTGTATCGATTTAGTCTACTTTTTACTACTGTTAATTTCTGTTTTAGGGTATCTAGGAAATGTTCCAGTTGTGTGTTAGGTTGTTCGTGTAATGTATGTATTCTGTAGTCTTTTAATATTATCTCAACTGCTTTGATTAGTTTTCTGCTTCTAACGCCTTGAATATACTGAGTTAATCTTCCAATTTTGGCCCTAATAGATTCTATTTTGTTTTCTAGTCTTTTTTGCCATTTAGGTTTGTGGGCTTGTTGAGGTCTACTACTACTATCTACAGGAGGCGCGAGAGTATTTTTACTACCGTTGGCCTTTGCAGCTGTCCATGCTGCGCAGTATATTACTGTCTGAAGATGATTGAAATCTGTGTCACTGGTAACTTGTTCTGGCAAAATTACTTTGTTTATGTAACTAACTATATTCGCTAACTTTTTTGATGACTTTTGCTTCGGTATGTAACTCCTTTCTGTAGGGTGGGTGTCTTTGTAGTACTGTAGTGTTTGTGAGAATATTTCATCTATTTCAGGATTTCTAATTGGGCTTGTGTGTTGTGTATTAAGATGTATAGGGTGTTCTTGTCCTAAGTTATTTGTGTTACCGTCATCTATTCCTACTCCGATATTCTCTGTTTCTGATGGCCCTATATTTTCTATATCTATATTAAGTGTTTCTGTATTTGTGTCTATATGTATATTTCCTACGTCTATATTTGATATTATATTATCAACTTGCCTTTGGAAAGACTCTGTTTCACATAATTCATTTTCTACAAATGATTTTAATATCTGTAGCCTTGATTCTGGTATCATGCTATTATTAACTATAACCCTTTTTTGGTCCGAAATGCGTTGTTCTGATAAGTGTGATAAATGGGGGCAACATTCTATGAATTTTTCTTTCAAATTTTTTCGCCAAACTGTCATATCCGTCTCCATTTTTGTTACCCTAAAATAACATTTCATGAGTGTTTCATTGAGTTCGTTGGACCATTTCATCCTACGTTTAGGTTCTGATTGTGAGTGCGGTTGTGAGTCTGTTTGAGATGAAGGAATCTCCGGTGGAAAATGTAATTCTAAGTCATTGTTGTGAGTTCTTAAATGGTTGCTTACTTCGAGCTTAATTGTATCGAGTGTGGTGGAAGGTAGTAACTTCTTGGAAACTATTGCTCTTCTTTGATCTCCAATTCTTTGCTTGGATACTTTCATATTTGGGAATTTTGCTATGAATTGATGATGTAGTGATGTTAGATATGCTTTCGTGTCAGATTCTAAGTTTGTGATGATGAGATAGTTACGCCAAATGAATTCATTCATTTCTTTACTCCATTTTTTTCGCGTAGTAGTGACAGCAGTGGGTGAAGGATTATTGGCTAAATTAGCCTCCGACTCAACTTCTACTGTCATTGGTGATAATATTGATGATGATCTTGATGAACGTGATAAGTATGAAGGTGGTGATGATGCAATTGATGAGAAGATGGATTTTGGTTTTGACGATGAAGAAACCGGCGATGTTTCATCATCTGCAGCAGGCATATTTGCCTGAATATTTTTTTTTGTTTTCGACCTTGTTAACATATTGTTCCCACGAATAGCTAGGGACTAACAAAGTCAGCCACAGCAGAGCCCTGCGTTCACTGTGGTAAGGGTAAATAAAACTGGAGGTCCCCTATTATCCAGAGTTGGCACACTAGCGACTAACCTCTCCCCTAGTCATGCAGCCCTCGGCATGTGCGACCTTGGCTTGGATTGTATCTCTCTTAGTCTGGCCCCTCACCCTAGACCTATCTCGGCAAAGTAAACCCTACCGGCACAGACCTAGGGCTCATCGGAGCACGCAAGCCCCACCACGTCGTCAACGTAGAGATACAGCGGTGGGGTTATTATTATTATTATTATTATTATTATTGTTATTCTTTATGTTTCTTCTCATTTAAGAGAGCCTAAGAAACCTTACACGCGGGTCGGAACCAAGGATGTAAGGTGAAATTTAAATAGAGAACGTGGATGATAGTGTTGATGAAGTCAGAAACTTTCGGGTGATTCGACAGGTGTTGAGAATGGTGGCTTTTTGCAGCATGTAAAGTGTGTGATTTGGCATCTGTAGAGTGTTGAGGCTTTGTGTAAGAGATTTTGGTATAATACCAGTAGATGAGAGAACTATGGGGACTATGTGAACAGTTTGTACTTTCCATTGAGTTTTAATTTCAATGGCAAGATCTTGGTATTTACTGAGTTTTTCGGATATTGTAGCTTGAATATTATGTGAGTTAGGTATTGCTATGTCTATCAGATAAACTGTTTTATTGGTTTTGTCGTGAACGGTAATGTCGGGTCTATTGTAATGAATGGTTTTATCGGTTATTATAGTTCGGTCCCAGTAAATTTTTTGATCGTTATTCTCTAATGCTACTTCTGGTTTATATTTATAATACGGTATCATTTCAGAAACTAATTTATATTTAAATGCTAACTGTTGGTGTATGATTGCAGCGACTTGGTCATGGCGGTGTTTGTAATCGGTTTGTGCAAGTGATTTGCATGCTCCTGTTATATGTTGTATAGTTTCGGAGGCATTGTTACAATGTCTACACAAATCAGACGGCTGGTTTGGGTCTTTTATGATGTATTTTCTGTAATTACGGGTAGCTATTATTTGATCTTGTATGGCCAGCATAAAACCCTCGGTCTCGGGAAACAACTCACCCCGTTTGAGCCATTCGTTCGACTTTATTTTATCGACGTGTGGCTGGCTCAAACAGGCTCGATGTCTTCCGTGTAGGGCTTTTTCAGACCATTCTGTAATTTTTTGTTGTGTACTTACGATGTGTTCATTTATTTGTGTGTTTCGGTTTTGTAGGTTTAGTGGTGTTAGTTTGTTATCTGTTTCCGTTACTTGCTTGTGTAGTAATGAGGTTTCTGATTTGTTATGGAAGTATGCTCTGAGTGAAAGTATCTGTTTATTGTGTAAATTGTGTATGTCTATTAATCCTCTCCCTCCTTCTTGGCGTGGTAGTGTTAGTCGTTGTATGCATGATTTTGGATGGTGTTTTCTATGTTTGGTTAGGAGTGTGTGGATAGTGCGCTGTAGTTTTTTAATATCAGTCTTTGACCATCGTATAATTCCGAAAGAGTATGTGAGAATGGGTATTGCAAAGGTGTTGATGGCTTTAATTGTATTCCTTGAATTAAGGTTGCTTTTTAAAATAAGGTTGAGACGGTGTGTGAATTTTTTGAGCAGTTCTTGTTTTGACATCTTTTGTTGTATTTGTCTGGACTGTTTGAAACCTAGGTATTTGTATGTACTTTGTTCATCCATTGGCTCGATCGATGCTCCTGATAGAAGTGTGTAACTATTATTTTGAAATTTTCCTTTTACAATGGACAAAATTTTACATTTATCTACTCCGAATGACATGCAAATATCCTCAGAAAATTGTTGTGTGGCATCAGCTAGTTGATAAAGTGCTTCTTTGTCAGCTGCATATAACTTTATGTCATCCATGTACATAAGGTGTGTTAACGTGTATTGTGTGTTATTGCTGTCCAGCGTGAATCCCGTGCCTGTTTGGTCTAACAAGTGTGAGAGTGGATTGAGTGCCATGCAAAACCACAGAGGACTTAGAGCATCTCCTTGAAAAATTCCACGTCTTATACAGATTGGTTCAGTAGCTACAGTTGAGGAGGAGAAATTGATTTTAAGAACAGTTTGCCAATTCTGCATGGAAGTTCCTAAAAATTGTTTAAGTGTAGGGTGAATTTTATAAAGATTTAATACGTGTAGCAACCAGCTGTGCGGAACTGAATCAAAGGCTTTTTGATAGTCTATAAACATTGTGTGAATATCCTTTTTGCTTTTCACAGCGCTGCTCATAGTAATGGCATCAATGGTTAGTTGCTCCTTACACCCTTGGCTATTCTTACGACAACCCTTTTGCTGTTCTGCTAGAATGTTATTTTTAGTTAAATGCTCATATACTATTTCGCTTACGCAGGCTGTTAGGATTTTGTATAAAGTTTGTAGGCAAGTGATTGGCCGGTATTTCGCAGGGTTTTTGGTGTCATTCGTGTCTTTAGGTATCATGTAAGTAACTCCGTGTGTTATGTATTGAGGAAGTAAATGTGGTGATTGGATGAATGTATTTAAATGGTTGTATAGGAAAGGGTGTATACTCGAAAATTTCTTATACCAGTAGTTGTGGATGTTGTCAGTGCCAGGCGATTTCCAGTTGTGTGTGCGTTTGATGACGTCTATAAATGTTTCTATCGGTATAAACTCAAATTCCATTTCTGGAATTTCTGGTGTAGCTTCTTTAACCCAGTCTGCGTGGTTATTATGGTGTGTGTGGATTTTCCCAAAGTTTAGCCCAAAATTCGCGTAGTGTTTCGGATGTACGAGTAGGTGTCTCTAGACTTTGGTTAGTGTTGTCTTTGTTATTAGATGTAAGATTCCTATAAAAAAATTTTTCGTTATTGATAAATTTTGTGTTTTCGACTTTGCGATTCGTGCATGTTATGTACCTCTTAAGTCTACTCGATGCAGCGCTTAATTTTTGTTTTAGAGTGTCCAAAAAGTGTGCTAATTCTGTGTTTGGGTTTTCGTATTGTGCGTGTAGTTGGTATTTTATCTTTATTTCTTCTACTGCAGCTATTAATTTTTGACTTCTACAACCATTAATGAAATGTGTCAGTCTACCTATGTTTGCTCTTAGATTTTCAATTTTCTTTTCTAATCTGATATGCCATTTCGGTTTTTTCTGTGTATATGGGCGGCGCTCATTTTGGATAGGGTCTGATATTTTAGCTCCGTTGCATGTAGCTGCCGTCCATGCTGCACAGTAGATTATGGTCTGCAATTTGGCGAATTCGGTGTCGGCATTTACATGCTTAGGAAGAATGACAGTATTTATGTAGGAAACAATGGCAGAAAACTTTCGAGAAGTCTTCTGCTTGGGAATGTATGGTCTATTAGTGGGATGTGTGCAATTAAAATTTATTTGAGCTTGATGAAATCTGGATTCAATTTCTGGGTTGGTTTCTGGAGTAGTATCAAAATTTGTTTGCGCAGGTCCATATTGACCAACATCTATATTATTCAAAAATAATTCGTCATCAATATTTACAACCGTCTGAGATACGATGTTAGTGTCTGTGCTATTGTTTAAGATTATATTTGTCGTAAGAGTATTATTAGGTGTATCAAAGAAGTTAGTATTTGTAGCAGGTTGTTCTGAGTCGTTTTGAGTTTGTGTGTTCCAGTGATCATGATTTATGTCTTCAATATTTTGTGTGTAACTGTTACTATTGCTTAGTTCTGAAGCTACCTGGTTTTTAATTTCTTCTAATCTATTGTCATGTATATATTTGTTTTTTATAATCGCTCTCACTTGATCAGAAAGTCTTTGCTCTGTTATATGCGCTAATTCTGGATATTTATTTATGAATTCTTCATGTAATTTTTTCCTATAGGCTGTTTTATTTGTTTCTAACTGTGTGGCAGTGAAGTATATTCTAATTATTGTTTCATTGTATTCGTTCGTCCATCTCATGCGTTGGCCGGATTGTGTACTAGGTTGTGTGGAGTGTTGCTGTATTTGAGTATGTATCATTTGTAGTTCGGCTCTGACTTCCTCATAAATTTGATCTATTGTGTCTTGTGGTAATAATTTCTTTTGTACTATGGCTCTACGCTGGTCACCTATTCTTTGTCGGCTAACTTGCATAGCCGGATATTTTTCTATGAACTTAGTGTGAAGCGGTGGTAAGTATGCATTTTTGTCTGTTTCCATACTAGTAAGGTGAAGATAGGTGCGTAGGATGAATTTATTCATTTCAATGCTCCATTTCCTACGACTTGTTGCAGCTTTAGCGGAGGGTAGAGTATCGTCGACAAAACCTGTCTCCTGTACAACATCCGCTGACTGTATACTTATTGATGAGGAAGAAGGCGTCGGTGTGACGCGAAAAGATTGCGATGATGAAGGAATTGATGGAAAAAGAGATGAAGGCGATGACGAAGATGGTTGTGAAGTTTCGTCATCTATGTGAGGCAGCTTTGCCTGAAGTTGTTTTTTTGTTTTTGATCTAGTATTCATGTTATTCCCACGAGTAGCTAGGGACTTAAAAAGTCGACCACAGCAGAGCCCTGCGTTCACTGTGGCAAGGGTAATAAAACTGGAGGTCCCCTATTATCCAGAGTTGGCACACTAGCGACTAACCTCTCCCCTAGCCATGCAGCCCTCGGCATGTGCGACCTTGGCTTGGATTGTATCTCTCTTAGTCTGGCCCCTCACCCTAGACCTATCTCGGCAAAGTAAACCCTGCCGGCACAGACCTAGGGCTCATCAGAGCACGCAAGCCCCACCACGTCGTCAACGTAGAGATACAGCGGTGGGGTTATTATTATTATTTCCTTTATTCATCTCATCTACTTACTTTACATATTTTTAAATGTATCTTAAAAACATTATATTAAAAAATACATTAAAAAATATAAAAAATAGTGGTCCGCCGGTGTCGGGAGCAGGGTCCAAGCCACCGGTGGTTAGGGCTGCAGAGACAGGAACCTCCTCACAATGCGAGCCGTATCGAGGAGTACTGCCTTCTGAATCAGGCCCTTGATCCAACCGCCTAGAGAGAGCTTCGATAGATGGTTATCGAAGCTCTTGGCTATAAGGCCATTGGCCGTCACGACAATCGGCACAATGATAACCGAGTTCATATTCCACATGTCGCGAACCTCGTGTGCCAAGTCGAGATATTTTATTTGTTTCTCTTTCTCAGCTTTCACGAGGTTCTCGTCATGCGGAATAGTAACATCGATTATCATTACGCGGCGCGCTGATCGGTCTATCATCACTATGTCAGGTTTATTGGCGACAATAGTCCTGTCAGTAATGATAGACCGATCCCAGTACAGCGTGACATGGTCACTTTCGAGAACTGGGTCGGGCACATACTTGTAGTACGGTACCTCAGATTCCACAAGTTTATATTTCAAGGCAAGTTGCTGGTGTATAATCCTGGCTACTTGGTTGTGCCTGTGCAAGTACTCGCCGTTAGCCAGACGAGAACAACCAGAAATAATATGTCTGATGGACTCACCCGGAAGGTGGCATGCCCGACACATGTCAACCGTCCCGTCCTTCATAATATATTTCCGGTAGTTGTTCGTCAACATAACTTCGTCCATAATCGCACAGACAAAACCTTCAGTTTCTCCAAAGAGGTCGCCGAAACGTAACCAGGACACGGACGCTAGAAAATCTACGTCGGGCCCATGAAGAGCCCGATAGAAGCGCCCGTGAAGCTCTTTGCCTTGCCATACTTCCTTGCGGTCATCGGTGGTAAGTACCTCAGGTTTGTGCCAGTTCTCTTTAGCCATGGACAGCGGGGTGAGTCCCTTGTCCACTGCGACCACATCTCGGTGCATACCCACCTCGGCTTTTAAAAAATATTCTCTGAGACTGCACACCTCGCGGTTGTGGAGGGTCTTCGCGTTTAAAAAGCCTCGACCCCCGCACTTCCGCGGGATGTACAGTCTCATCACCGATGATCGTGGGTGATGCATCCGGCTTTCGGTCAGCAGTGTACGAACTCTTCTATCCAGGGCGTCGAGTTCGGTCTGAGTCCATTTGAGTATGCCGAAAGAGTACATTAAAACCGGCATGACCCAACCATTGAAGGCGCGTACCTTGTTCCCGCCTGAAAGAAGGCTGTTTAATACCTTCCTCAGGCGACTGAAGAAGCGCTCCCTCAACGATTGCTTCATGTCAGTTATGTTAATGCCTAACGCTTCCGACATACCCAAATACTTATAGGTTTCGGATGAGGAAAGAGATCTAAGTTGTATGGAGTCCGAGAGCTGAAGTCCCTCGGATTCCATAATCTCCCCTCGCTTTACATACATAACTGCACATTTGTCCACACCAAATTCCATCCTGATGGCGTTACTAAAAGTTTCAGTTACCTTCAGTAGCTCCATCAGTCGCAATTTGTTGGAGGCAAAGAGTTTCAGATCATCCATGTAAAGCAGGTGAGATATAACCTGACCATCCTTCCTCAACCGGCAGCCTAGGCCTGAATTCTCAAGCAATGTGCTTAGAGGATTCAGGGCTAAACAGAACCAAAGTGGACTCAGACTGTCGCCCTGGAATATTCCCCGCTTAATCCATACAGGATCATCGCTCCCCTGGATCTGTCGACATCCTGGATATCGAAGGACCGTCCTCCATTGCCCCATACATGACTCAAGGAAGGTGCGTAGAGTTGTATCTATTTTGTACAACTCCAGCACCCTCATGAGCCACGTATGTGGCACCGAGTCGTAGGCCTTCTTATAATCTATCCAACATGTCGACAGATCTTTGCGGGATCGACGAACCTGTTGGCTAATGGCCATGTCGATGAGGAGTAGCTCCTTAGTACCGCGGGACCCATTCCTACATCCATTCTGAGAGGCTGACATGATGGAGTTTTTGTCAATGTGTGTATTAATTTTCACTCTCAGAATGGATGTAAGAAGCTTGTAGATCGTCGACAAACACGTGATCGGTCTATAATTTTTGGGTTCCGCGGGACTACCTGACTTATGGAGCAGGTGGGTAACGCCTGTTGTTAAGAACTGCGGTAGGGACCCGGATTCTAAGGATGACTGGAATTGCGATGCCAGGCAAGTGTGTGAACTACTAAACCATTTGAGCCAGAAGTTGTGCAGTCCGTCCGGTCCCGGTGATTTCCAATTCGGTAACGGACGAACTGCTCTGGCTACATCTAAAGGTGTTATAAAAATTGGCTCCATTTCTGGGATAGGTTCACACACTCGCTCGACATCACGCATCCAGTCAGCCTCAGTATGGCAAACGGGTACCGACCAGATGCTGCGCCAGAAAGAACTCGTGGCGGCATCATCCGGGCGGCACACGTCTGTCATATTTTGCTCGGGTCGCTCCCAAGCTCTGTATACCCACCTCTCATCGCTCTGGAACATGCGATTCTGTGAATACCGATCAACCCGCCGCTTATACCTCCGAATACGGTTCGCCCATGCATAAACTTTCTGCTTCAGGAAGTCGATGCGCTCTGTGACACGGGACATGTATTCTTGAGGACTGATTTCAGTCCCCGAGAATGCCCGCCTCACAAAGCGCATCACTCGTGGTCGTGTATTGCCCTCCCTGAAGCAGTATAGTTTGCCGATGAGTACCCTGGCCCCGTCGATACGGCGCTCGATCCTGCGCTGCCAGGCTGGTACGGCTGGTTTTGGTCGATTAGCTACGTCACAATTTGGAAACTTGACATTAGCTAAACGACATGCCGCAACAGCCCCACAGAACAGGATCGAGTGTGTATCCACGAGGTTCTCGCTACTCTCGAATATATTCTTGAGTTGCGAGTCCAAGGCACACACCAGCGCCCTATTTTTCTTATGCATGGGTAACCGTGGTAATCGGGGCCTAAGTTCGGTTGGGGTGGACCGATATTCATGAAGCGCATTCTCCAGAGCGCTCCTCAATCGGTCGTTGCACTGGCTACTTACCGTGGCAACCCCATCATCCTCCTCTACAACAACAGGGTTCAACCGCGGTGGTGTTGCGTCAATAGCTGACACTTGCACCGCGGTTTGTGTCGGAGTTAAGACGATAAGGTTGCTCAGTACTTCTGAGCGCAGCCTATCAAGCGCGGCGTCGTCCAACCTGTGACTGCGTTGGATGACCCGCACCTGATCCGACAGTCGTTGGGCCGAGACGTTGACGGTTGGTTCAAGACCCTGGAACAGAGACAGCATCCTAACACGGTACGCAGTGAGGTTAGTTCCCCCCTCTGTAGACCCGTAGTATGCGCGCATGACGTTCTCGTTCATGGATTGAGTCCATTTCATGCGCTGCACACAACCACCGGTAGCGGGGACCCGGCTCGGGGTCTGTTGACCCCTAAGTCCCAAGGTCTTCGGTGGCCGGCCTCTTCCCGCACGACGTACAGGTGGTGGCGACGTCGGCGGGGAGAAATATTCGTCGCTCGAGCTCGACGCAACTGCCGCAACCGGTGACACTGGTGATCCGGGGTCCGGCGGCGGCGAGGCGGAGCTGAGCGACGAGTCCGGGGTTGGTAGGTGTGCACGTCGTGCTGCTGCTCTCGTAATCATTTGTTAAAAAATCATCTCATTCTCATGTTTTTTCAAAGGTTTTTCATTTTCGCTTTTTTCCGTTTTGACATCTGTCATTGGTGATGATCGTGAAATATTCTCGTTTTCCGTTTTGGATTTCGTGCTGTTTTTTTTTATTAACTTATATTTGTCTGGGTTAAAAAGACTATGAAAATAACTATTGTATATTATGTTTGTATCAAATCCAATATAAATAAATTAAATTATGAAGAATGATTTTCAACCGATGTTTGACGTTACGGTGTTGCCAGCTTTTTTTTTTATTATTATTATTATTATTATATTATTATATAGTAGGGATTATATTATACCTCATTCTACAATATTATTTAATGAAATGGTTTATTTTAATGAATTTTACAGATTTATACACTATTATTAGTTTTAGTTCTTAATGGCTCATAAGTTAAATATATTTTATCAAAACGTTCGCGGGCTTAGAACTAAAAGTGATACTTTCTATCGTCAAATGTTACTGAACTCGTATGATATTATTGTTCTTACAGAGACGTGGTTATTAGATGGAGTTTTAGATTCCGAATTCTTTGACGAAAGGTACATTGTGTGGCGTCGTGATCGAGATTATGTTTTGACCGGGCAATCGCGTGGTGGGGGTGTGCTTATAGCTACACGTAGGGAACTTTCAGTTATATGTCAACCTACATTCCATTCTACAGCAGAGGATTTATGGCTCAGCATACGACAGATGTCCTGTTTATTTATGTCAGCAAAACTTAGGCCTTTCTTTTTCTTTACAACTTCGCAATTACCTCACAAAATTAAACCAAATAGTTATGAGTAGCTCTTCTGATACGTTTCTCATCATTGGTGATTTTAACATGAGCGGTATTAACTGGGTTCTATCTGATAATCTATCGCTCGTTCCAATGAACCCGAACGGTTCTGATGAAGTTTTACTTAGTGACGAGTTATGTACCCTAGATTTTGGTCAATACAATTGTGTTCTTAATAGGTACGGTAAAATTTTAGATTTGGTACTTTCAAACAAATTAGTTCATGTGGTTGAATGTTCAAGTCCGTTGGTTCCCATCGACGCCTACCATCCAGCACTATTAATTAATATGGATTTCGTTGATGCTCCTCTATTAGAGTGCGCGCCACGGAAACAATATCTGTTCGACAAAGGCGACTATGAGTCTATCAACAAAGACATTTCCACGACTGACTGGGAATCCGAGTTTGCGGCACGATCAATTGATGAATCAGTTAACTTTTTCAATCAAGTTATTCTCAATTTACACACTAAATACATTCCACAAAAATTACATTGGTACAATTCGGCATTAATTAAAACAATTAAAGAAAAATTCAATATTTCAAAAAATTTAAAACGTACGGCAATATAGCTGATGAGTCAACATTTAGGCTTCTCCGTGAAAGGGTAAAGGTATTAGAATCACAATGTTATGAAAACTACTTGAAGTTAACCGAAAAATCTATTAAAGAAAACCCAAAATATTTTTGGACTTTTGTTAAAAAACGTCACAACTCAAATGCAGTTCCGAGCACCTTAAACTATAATAACGAAGCGTTGCGTACCGGAGAAACAATATGCGAAGCCTTTTCTACGTACTTTCATTCTACATTTCTCGATACCAACCCTAGTCGTGGAATTTCTTCACCCCCTCTTTTTACTGAATCTACCAGCCTACCTGATATATGTAGCATTGAAGTGAACGTTGATGAAGTTTCTAACTTGCTTCGCAAGTTGGATACGTCTAAAGCGGCTGGCCCGGATAATATTTCGTCTAAATTTCTTGTTCGGTGTTTGACTTCGATTGCCCAACCTATCTCGCTTCTGTTCAGAAAATCCTTGGACACCTGTGTTGTACCTAAACTTTGGAAATCGGCTTTCATAACGCCTATTCACAAAAAAGGGGCCAAAACCGAAATTGTTAACTACAGGCCGATATCCAAGCTCTGTATTGTGGCAAAAATCTTTGAAAGGATCATCTATAACCAGGTGTACAGTGCTCTTAAAAATTCGTTCAGTTCCTTCCAGCATGGTTTTCTGAAGGGAAGGTCTACCGTCACTAACTTAATTCTGCTCAATGATTTTATTACTGACGCCATGGATAACGGTAAGCAGGTTGATGTCGTTTATACGGATTACAGTAAGGCTTTTGATCGGATTGACCATGAGATCTTACTATCAAAGTTATTTAGTATGGGAATACGAGGTGATCTACTGAGATGGTTTTCTTCTTATCTGGAGAACAGGTCCCAAGCAGTAGTATTAAGCAATTACATGTCTAGTTGGGTGCCTGTCCCCAGTGGAGTCCCCCAGGGTTCATTACTAGGCCCATTACTTTTCATTTTATATATAAACGACATCAACTCTTGCTTGGTCTCATCCAAACTGTTGTGTTTTGCTGACGATATGAAAATCTATGCCAAAATATCATCGCATGCGGACGTGATTGCACTTCAGGATGATTTACGTCGTCTGGAGGCTTATTGTCGTGGAAGTAAGCTTGATCTCAACCCTGCTAAATGTTCGGTTCTAACATATTCTCGAAAGCGCTCAATCATACCTTCATCGTATAGCTTGGGTGATCAATTATTACCTAAAACGAACTGCATCCGAGATCTGGGGGTATATCACGACTCCAAGCTTACGTTTGAACATCATGTCAATGCCATAGTCGCTAAAGCATCTAAAGCACTAGGTTTCATAATGCGGCTCTCCAAGTGCTTCAGTCAAGCCAAAACTTTAAAAATCCTTTACTGTACTTTTGTTAGAAGTCACTTGGAATACGCGTCTGAAATTTGGAATCCATGTTATCACAAGTACATTGATCGTATAGAAAGAATCCAGAAAAGGTTCATCAAGTATTTGTGTTATCATCAGAAAGTGCCCTACCGGTCTGAAGATTATATCAGCCTCTGTAAGAAGTATCATATATTACCCTTAACTAATCGGCGAGCAATTTCTGATTGTGTTTCATTAATTAAAATATTCAATAATTCTATTAATAACTCCGATATCCTTTCCAAATTTTATTTTAACGTTCCCGGAAGGTCAAAGCGATGGAACGTGCCGTTGCGTGTTCCATTTACCTCTACGAATTACAGGCAAAATTCATTTATAGTGCGTGCAAGTAGAAACTTTAATAACATGTGTAAACAGTATGATTTTGATACTTTCATAACGAGTGTGTCCTCAGCCAGAAAGTGCCTGAGCCTTAGCTTTTTTAATTAAGATTTTGTTGTTCAGGTTTTTATTATATGTATTGAATTAAATGTGACTTAATATAAGATGTGAATTTAGTTTAGTTTAAGCTTTAATGTTATCCTGTATTTTTTGTAGGTGTAAGTATTGTGTTGTTCACACTTTATCTTTAAAATCTGTTTTTAGAAGTGAGGACTTTTAATTGGCTGTCAGTCTCACATACTATTTTTTAATCTGTTTATCTTAGCTGTAAGTCTTCCATAGTTAATAAATAAATAAATAAATAAATAAATTTACGAATTTATTTACTTACTTAATGTTTACTTTTATACTGTCTGTACTTTTTAATTACCTAGGTTTTGGGATTTTTACTTTTAAACGTTTTATGTACTGGATGCTCATCCCGCCTTTTGCCCTCGGGAGCATGTACGGTTTACGTCCATAACGTCAGGCTGCAAACGCAGCAACCTACTTTTCTCTTTAGTATTTAAAACCTTGTGTAATATAATTTTAAGTTAGTTGACAAATTACATACTTACGCGAACACCGCGGATTAGCATCCAACCCACTTTTACTTTGTTGTGATCGGTACTCTAATAAACTTTTAGTGTTACCAAATCTGTGCGTGTTTACGTCAACTCACCTAACTCCAAGTACATACTTACTTGCCACTTCCTACTTAAACTGCAAGTGTAAGGTGCCGACTACTACGGGATCTTACAGTGTTACTTGCGCGAATCATATTTTATCAACATGCAACTTGACACTGACCTGCAAAATGTAAAACACGTAAGAAAATTAGAATTTCAAGGGCTACATTGGTGTCGATTCTGTTTTGCACAAACCAAAATTAATTTAAGCTATTGCTATTTTTTTCTCTATAATAAAACGAGAAAGAGACGGACGTAATTTAGAGCTGTCAAATTTAGTTGGAACTTATATTTCTATACAAATGCACGGCACGAAAAACATGTCGACTAAAAACACGGTAAAGCGCAAGACATAAACTAGTTTGACAACTCTAACTTAGTAGCCGTCCTTTTCTCGCACTGCCTTTTAGTAAAAGATAGCAATAGCCTAAGTTTAGTTTGTGCACAACAGAATCGACACCATTGGCAAAAAGGGAACATCTTTAAGTATCGTTACTGATATAGGTAGACGTGTGGACTCGCGGCCTCGAGGCTTTCAGCGGAGCAAGCGACGACGCTAGCGCCTCGTCCGCCGCGGAGTCGTCGCAGCCCGCCGGCGCGCTGGGCCTGGCCGTGGCCGGCGCGCGCCTGCCCACCATCGCGCTGTTCGACGGCCAGGCCGAGCTGCTGGCCCACGTGTGGGCCGGCACGGCCAGCGCGCCCACGCCCGTGCTGCGCGCGCTGCGGCCGCTGCTCGAGCACTACGCGCACGTGCCGCTGCTGGCGGGCGCCTGCGCGCGCCTGCACGCGCGCGCCGCGCTGGCGCTGGCGCTGGACGCGCAGGCGCAGGTGTCGCTGTGGTGGCGCAGCGCGCGCGCCGAGCTGCGCCTGCGCGCCGGCCTGGCGGCGCAGGCGGCGCTGCGAGTGCGCACAAAGTGGGCGCAGCTGAGCGCGAGCGCCGACGTGCGCGTCGAGCCGCGCCTGCGCATCGCGGCCGACCTGGACTTCTACTCGGACGTGGCGCTGTGCGTGCGCGTGAGCACGGAGCCGCACGAACGCGTGCGCCACGTGGCGCTGCGCAGCGCGGGCGGAGCGCGGCGCCTGCGCGTGCGGCGGACGCGGGTGTCGCGCGAGGCGCTGCCGGGCCGCACGCTGGCGCTGGGGCGGCCCAACGACGTCACGTGTCGCACGCTGCGCGCGGCGGACGCTGACGCTGACGTTGACGCGGACGCAGAGTCGCACTGAACGGTTCCTCCGCTCCACTCTCATACCAAAGACTAGCTCGGTTTTGCGACGATTGTCGTCTTTAAGATAGTTATTAGGGAAAATGAATTGTTGTAATAAATGTAGATACATTTCAATATTATGGTCTACGATAACAATTTAAGACTGCATGTAACTGTAGATCTGATAGATTTGTAAACGAAAAACTTTTATATTTTTAATAAATAATTATTAATTTCACTGGTAATTTTTTCACTCTCAACAATACCCATAATTATCTACCACTGCTGCACTGGAGAAAAACATAGACACCGTACTCGAAGTGGTCTAAAAAACATACCGACCTTCCCAGGCATTTTTAAAACCCGGATGGTTTAAAAGCGAGCTGTTCGTACCAGACCCTTCAAACAAGTTTAACAAAAGCAAAAGAAGTTAAAATCAAATAAATGTTTTTTTCCCAAAACAACTCAGATAGTTTATTTGAGCTGGATGCTAGAGGTGGGCAAAGTGTGTATCATTTTTGAGATTGTATCTCGATCACTGAAATAATCAGAATCACTGATATTATGTTTCATTTGGCTCATTTGAATGCATCGTCTCAAAGGATATAAAATTTATGATTAAACGAACTTACGTGTAGTACGTGAAGTTTGTATCATAATTATACGAAGTGCTTCGAAGAGATGAGTAACCTGCAATAGAATTTTATTAGTAATATTCCACTTGTAGTAGTAGGTCCAGTTATCGTCACTCCACTGTTATTTTGAGGGTAGCTATGACTTTTTTTTAAGCTGCTTACGGCCGTCGCCCGCTCTGTTCGTCATTTAGAGTGGAGTCAACAATCACTCCTAGAACAATATTTCTGAAAAGGCTGGGTTGCGCGTGTTAGATTAAATATATAGATAATGGTGCCTATTCCCTTGTTCACAAACTAAACTAAATTTAAGTTGAATGCATCTGTTTCATTCCCGGTGCCGCGCATTGCCATCTGTGTATGCTATGGATTAGCTTTCGGTCCCGGTCGGCAAGGATCAATGCTTCCCGAATCTGCATATGGATGGACCCACAATTGCACAGTCCTTCTCTGTGAACAATAAAAAAATATTGTTACAAAAAACAACAATCAGTAACATGTGGATTATAATTATAAACATTGGTGCCGATTCCCTTGTTTACAAACTAAACCAAATTTAAGTTCAGTGCATCTTTTTCTTTCTATTTCATTAAGAAAAGGACAGAAGATAAATTTTAGTTATGTTCTGTCAAATTAATCAGCGCCATACAAGTTTTAGACGCGATTAAAAAGTTGACTACTAAAATTACATCAAATTACGTCAGGTGCTCACTAATTTGACAGGATTAAACTAATATTTATCTTCTGTCCTTTTCATAATGAAATAGAAAGAAAAAGATGCATTCAACTTAAATTTAGTTTAGTTTGTGAACAAGGGAATCGGCACCATTATTATTAATCTTCTAATAGTTATTTATGCAACTGTTGTATAATGAGGGGTATTAAAACACGAATGTGGGTTTATCACACGAGGCGAAGCCGAGTGTGATAATAGTATCACATGAGTGTTTTAATACCTAATTATGTACAGTTGCATACAAGACTTTATCTACATCCATGATATGAATCCTCCATAAAAGGTTCTGAAACCATAGGGTGTTGCAGTGTTCTAAGAAGTCTATGTAAATTCATGGAAAGTTTAATTGCTTGTATTTCATACAAACAAACCGTGTATAGGTAGTAATATAATTATTTACATTTTGGATTGTTCAATTATCAAAATTCACAAAGCTTGTATCACTCATTTTTGTAAACAACAAAGTACATAATGCAATACTAATATCCAAATGTCGAACAAAAATGGCGGGATACGACGTGAATTCGAATTAACCTATAAGTTTTTTTTTTTAATTACGGCGCTGTGGTAGTGAATCGCACGTGCTAGACGTTCGATTCACTACCACATTCGATGTTCTTTTTTTAAAACGAGTTGCATAATGAAATTCAGTACAACATTATAACACCCGTTTGGGTGTTATAATGGTTATTAAGACACTGGCTGTTTTAATGTTGGCCATAAGCTAACTGTTTCAGATACCTTTATAGAGGATTTATAGCATGGGTGTAGATAAACATATTAATAACATTTTGTTACTTACCGATATCTTTAAACGCCTCGCAATTTCAATAATTGAAACGTTTTGCTCACGCAAAATAATAATCTCAGCTCTTAAAAGTGTAGTTAAGTGATTCATAATGATTAACAAATAAAAGCACTGCTCAAAACACGCAGGGTGTGGTATTTCCCTCTATATTATCGGCTCTCAGACGCGCGCACATCCGTTCACTTTCGCAGTTCAAAGGTAACTACTCTTATATTATATAGTGTATTATCTATGGTAACTACTGTACGCGCCGAGAGACGACACAATGCTTCCCTCTCTTTCACTCACAGACACTACATCCCTTCCTTATTTTATTATTTTTGTTTGATGAGATAATTTTCACTTCATCCATCTAATAGTCACCCAAAGCCGGGATCTCATTCGTGGCCTACGGCCAACATTTAGGCCGTCCAATAAACCCCTGTTTGTTTTACTACGTTCCTTAAGAACGCCGAGTCGCACCTGACTCCATAGTCTCTACCAGACCCGATCTCCGCCAGAGTCACCAACGCACCGCGCTTCCTTAGACTGCTACAAGCAGACACCGACTTCTAGCAGACTATGGCTATGAAATAGTTACTGGTATGGTCCTACCAACTAAACTAAGTTTCCCCACTATCTCCGACTCTAAATTTCTCTACTGCAAACGGTATTTGGCCCTCGGGCATTCTCTTTTACCTAGGATTCGCGTAGGTACTTGTAATTACGCTTAGAGGTTAATGCTCTCAACGTGTAGCGATCCCCTCTAACACTTTTACAACTATGAAAGGTCCTTTATATTTGGGGTCCAATTTAGTCTTTTACAGTCGTGCCTTAGTGCTCTCCACCCTTTTTTTATATAACGCCGACTTTCCGATTAACCAAGCTGAGAGAACTAACTTGTTTGAGATCTGTGTCAGTATCATCGTCGTAAGCTATAAGACTAAGAAGGCGCGCGACTACGGACTAGTAATTCGAGCAGACTTACTTTTGCCACCCTATTGACCGTACCGTTTAGTGCTCTCTGCACATCTTCTACATATTTACTGCGTGGGAAGAGGCACAAGATGCCATAGGAATCTTCTGTGACCTTTCGAAGGCATTTGATTGCGTAAATCACGAAACCCTGATCTTGAAACTTCAGCATTACGGTTTAGGTAAACTTGCGCTCAGTTTAATAAAATCGTATTTGCATGATAGACAGCAGCAGGTACAAATAAATGGAGTCAACTCAATTGGTTTAAAAGTAAAAATGGGTGTACCACAAGGTTCGATATTGGGTTCCTTCCTCTTTTTAGTATATATTAATGACCTACCCCATCTATTTAACAACCATCCGCATATGGTGTTGTTTGCTGACGATACTTCTTTAATATTTAAAATAAACAGACGTGCCACTAATCTTGATGACGTAAATAACGCCCTACTGCAGGTCCACAATTGGTTTACCGCTAATAATTTAGTACTAAATGGGAAAAAAACTAAATGCATTAGATTTGCTCTACCAAATGTCAAAAGTAGTGATTGTGACATAATATTGAATCAAGAGAAACTAGAATTTGTCAATAAAACGGTTTTCTTGGGAATCACGCTCGACTCAAGGTTACAATGGGGTCCTCATCTAACATCTCTTGCAGGACGGCTAAGCTCAGCAGCATATGCTGTTAGAAAAATCCGTCAATTTACTGATGTTGATACCGCGAGGCTGGTCTATTTTAGTTATTTTCATAGTATTATGTCATACGGTATTTTACTATGGGGACAGGCTGCAGACATCGAGTCTATTTATTCTGCAGAAAAGAGCCATCAGAGCCATTTATGAATTACGTAGACGCGATTCTCTAAGAGAACTGTTTAAGGAAATTAATATCATGACAGTACCTTGTCAATACATCTATGAAAACATCATGTACGTTAGAAAAAATCGGCATTTATTCAGTAAGAGAGGGGACAGACACCACTATAACACTAGAAATAGGGACCAACTAGTTCAGCCAGGTTTCAGGCTTGCTAAAGTGGATTCATCTTTCATGGGGTACTGTTTGAAATGTTACAATAAAATACCTCCCCACATTCTTCAACTGAATGAGACGAAATTTAAATCTTGTATAAAACGCACACTATGGGGGGGGGGGGGGGAACTAATTGTTTGTACTGGTCGGGCATTATTTGAGTCCATCGTCACGTAAAGAAGAAGATGAAGAATTGATTCCCATGTTAATGTATTGTGGAAGCTGCAGAAGATTGTAAAATTATACTTGCATTGTATAGATTCCAGTTCTTAGTATTATATAATTGCATAGCACATGTGTGAGTACTTTGTACTGTTCAGCCACCATTTACATTTATTTATCTTTCATTGACTTGATTATGCCTTGGTAGCTGAGAGAATGTCATGCTCACTTAGATGTCTCGCTGATGGTAGCGGGTGTGTCGGGTCATTTAGTTCCCTTCAATATGGTTGAGTTGAATGGCGCCGGTACATGCGTCATGTCTGTGAACGGGCGCTGTCAGTTGGGACTGGTCATCTCTTAGCTGCCAAGGTTCATTTTAATTACTTTATTCATAAATTTTTGATCTAATCTTTTACTCTGGATGCTTTTAGTGTGCACGTCTTTTTACATCGTTCTCACATATATGTATAATCTCAAAATTAATGATGTAACCAAGATTTTGTAACAATATTTTGATTTTAAAAGAGTGTCCATGGAGTTTCTTGCCCGTTCTTCTCCATAGAGATCTACGCTAGGGAATGGGCAACTACAGTACTTTCTCAAGTTATTATGCCTTGTAACTGGGACTGTAGCTTTGATTTTCTTTTTTGTATTTTTGACTTTCAAAAGTGCCGTAATGGTCTAATTGAAATAAATGCTTTGAGTTTGAGTTTTGAGTTCTAACGCACCCTGACACGACCTATCTTCGTTTGCTTCAACTGCGGTAAGCATATATTTTAACGTACTCATTGTGCGCTCAACTTGACCGTTAACTCGCGATGATTCCGTAGCTATTAAATGAAACCTAATGCTTTACTCTCACAAAATTCTCTAAACTCGTGACTTGTGAAACAACGACCTTGACCGGCAATAATCCGTACCGGTGCTCCAAACAATGATACGCTCCTTGTCACAGCTTTTATACTATGGGCGGGGTGGCAATACGCATCCTATGATGTAGAAGGACAAACTGTAAACGTATCAATGAGTACGAACACATACTCCTTGTTACCTCGTTTTCCACTGAGCTCACTTGTCGCATCGATGTGTACCTACCGTGTGCCAAGGTACCGCAACCTTTGTAGTAGGGTGCAACTCTGCCTGTACCTTGCATGAATGACACTTTGCTTCTTTACATGTAATGCAATCTTGTTACGAGGAGACTCAAAAGAATCGCTTACCACAACAAACTTCCTTCCATGTATATATAAACGAAAACATGTAACGCGATCTTGTTACTAGAATTTTTAAAGAGTTGCAGTCGCTTACCACAACAAACTTCCTTCCATGTAAATACAAACGAAAACATGTAACGCAATCTTGTTACGAGAAAACTAAAAAGAGTTGCAGTCGCTTACCACAACAAACTTCCTTCCATGTAATTATAACGAAATTTTTTACACCATTTACTACGTCCAACCTTTCAAGCTCCTATGAGTGATGCCTCGATTCGACCCGAATTGAAGGATGGCGAACGGATGCGGGCTAGCATGTTATCCTCCAACATAAACAAATCACTTTCCACAAACACACCCCAACCTTTTCCCTGAAAACAATGGACACGATGTTCGCCTTCACCAAAATTCGACGGGCCTTGATCAGCATCTGGGACAACACATGTCATCAGACTACCGTTGGTCCACCCAAAAGACATCGACACAAATCACAACTAAAACCAGCGTAACTTTTGCAACCTGTAACATCGTTAATGCATGGTTACGTTGAAACTTTAAAATTCAAATTTAAATTTCCGAAAGCTGGACGTCCCATTCCCTCTCTGACCTCAGAATCAAATCAAGCATCAAATCTTCTATCCAAACACATGGCCTCCATCTCTAAAACAAAACGCTGTAAACTAGTGTGATTAGCTCAACTAAGTCGCGAAATCTGAACCGAAATCAACTGTAACGGGTATCTATCCGGTTTTGTTTAACTCACGATAATTTATACACATACCTACGTTTCCAACAGTCAGATTTTTCAACAACAAAAATGTGAATTGCTAGGTCTTGTTATTTTGGCATCTTAATAATTCATTCACTCGTTCGCGCATTACTTTTCTTTGTACTGGCGAACAACGATAAGACCGTCTTCGTACCGTCTCGTTTGGATCTATTAAACGGAATTCTATTATATAAGTGATAACGCGGGTATTTGGAAAACCGAAGCTAACAATTCAATATTCTGTTTTTATTTTTTATAAACTGACAAATCATTGCTTAGGTTCTCATGAAATATCAATGTGTACATCATGCAAGTTCTATATAACTTGCTGAGAACTTATTGTGGCACAGGAAGAATAGCATTGCTCTTTGTTACTGTAAACAATATCAATATCTTCTTTTCCAACGTTCCCATCTAGCTCCAATAGATCCTGCTTCACCATCGTACTCAATTTTTAAAAAGTAAAACTTGTGGACATTGAAACAAATAAAGAAAGTCTAATTTAGGTCACCAAATGGTCATCATCCTTTTATCAAACTTTAATTATTTATTTCATGCAGTATTTATTCACACCATTGTCCAAATTAAACTAACAATGTTGTAGGAACTGTCTGCAAAATTCAATAAACGGGCGTTATCTCTACACAAAACTTCATATTACGGGCATCACCCGTTTGTATTATAAATGTACTATGCCACTATTGTTTGACTTTGTTTTAACTGTAAACCATAATTTTATTTTATTTTTAATATTCGTTACTTAACAATTCCATTAATGTTTGCATGTCTAACATAAGGTATATTATACAAGACTCACCCATCTTATTCCAACATCTTATTTTATGTACCTGCAATCTATGCAAATAAATTTTACTGCACTTCACTGTACTTCGTTTTACTTCACTTTACTTTATTCCGCTTTACTTACTTTACTTCACTTTCCTTTACTTCACTTTACTTTACCTTACTTCACTTTATTTTACTTTTCTTCACTTCACTTTCCTTAACTTCACTTTACTTTACTGTTCACGCCTACCGCTAGCGCCACCTATCCACAAGATGCCGCACTCGGTGCGTGAGCGCAGCGGAACAGACCTCTGCAGCTGGGTGGACATCAGCTCCGCCTAGTTCGTCCACTGGCCACCGCGCTCGCCTGGCGCTGCTACGTTCATTCTTCAGCATCATACAGTCATTCTGTTCATTCACAGCGGCTATAAAAAGGCTTGCATTGTATCGAATCATTCCTTTTCACCTCGCATCCATCATCCAGTACAGACCCCCCGCCAATGCCATGGCGGTGTAACCCAAAAACTCTGTACAATCGTAATTATTCAATATAGATGTGAAACCATAACGATAGATTCATTTCATCACCCGGGAACAGACCTCATCCTCAACATTTTGGTCCTACGAAACGGATTCATCATTCATTATCAATCACACCATCCGGAAGAAGACTCCACATACACGGTGCCGTTTCATCGATGATGTCGAAGTAGTTCGTTGTTTACATTGCCAGCAGTTCGGTCACGTTAAGAAACACTGCGTTAATAAATCACCTACCTGTGCTAACTGCTCGGAAGCACATGAAACAAATAACTGCCCGCACAAGGATAATTTAAATTACATACCGACTTGCGTGGCGTGTAAACGTTTTAAAAAACCGTTTGACCATCGTTGCGGGTCCCCAGAGTGTACCACTTACAAACTTAAGCTCGAACAGTTAATCCTCAATACCAACTACTAAAATAATGGATAGTTTATAGATAGTTAGTAAATTAATTATCGATTATAACTTAGACATAGTACTTGTTCAAGAACAATACCAGAACGCTCACTTACGTCACAAAGTAGTTCAGCTGGACAGCAAAGCACGAGCCGGAATTTACGTGGCGCGTTCTTCTAACTTTACTGTAACGTCTTTGCGTAACCTCATGACGCCCCACTGTGCCGTTGCGGAAGTCTCATCAGGTTCTTTTAAAGTTTACGTTGTGAGCTGTTACTTTCAATACTCAGACCCTGTTGCACCTCATATACATAACCTCCGTCACGTCTTACAGTCACTCGCTGGCAGTAAAGTTATCGTTGGCGCTGATGTTAACGCGTCATCGTCTCTGTGGTATGGCAAGGTTAGGTCAACGGATTTCGACCGACGTTGTGCTGTTGAAGATTTTATAGCAGAAATGAACCTATCAATTCATAATACCCCTGATGCACCACCTACTTTTTGCAGCCCAATGGGCGAATCTTGTATTGACGTCACACTTTCTAGTGCAGACGTACGATTGGATAGGTGGCGTGTCCTACCAGATGCGTCTTGTAGTGATCATCGCCTGATCGTGTACGAATTTGTTCCGAGGTCTACTCAAGGTCCATCTCATATCACTGGTAATTTTAGATATAAAAGTAAAGGCGCGAATTGGGAATTCTTTGGCTTGCTTTTTGCGTGTCACGCCAAAGACTTCACTCGTGATGGGCTGTCAGCTGAAGAAAGTGCTGAAATTATGTCAGACACCTTCACTTACTGTGCTGACATCGCCATTGGTCGCGCATCTATGACCAACATCCATAGATGTGATTGGTGGTGTGACTACTTAATTGAGCAGCGTAAAAGCTATCGCCGAGCGCGCAGACATTTAAACAAGCTTAGAAAACAAAAGGTCACCGGAGACCCACTTAACTTTGCTTTAAATGCATTTAGAGTTGCCAAGTCCCGCTACAGAGCATCAGTGGAAAAGTCTAAGGGTAATTTACTGCGAAAAATAGTAGAAAAACTAGATAAAGAAGGTCCGTGGTCTCCTTTGTATCACGAGTTCAAAGCTAATCGATCAGTCGACCTGGCGTTTGTCCAGAACATTAAAGTAAATAATAGACACACGACCGGTATTGAGGAAACAACCGAAGTTCTATTAAATAGTCTGATACCTGATGATTCGCCAGTAAATGACAATGACTACCATCAGCAGATCAGAGCGTGGGCATCTGTGCCACCTGAATCACCAACGTCAGACCTTCCATCCATTGACGAATTCATTAATCTTGTCAGGAAACTGCCTCTTAACAAATCATCAGGTGAAGATAAAATATCTAATAGGATGATAATAGAAGCTTGTAAAACAGCGGGTGACGCCCTTTTATCTGTTTTCAACCGATGTATTGCGGACGGCGTTTTTCCTCGTGTATGGCGACGTGGCTTTATACGAATAATTCCAAAAAGTGGTGATAAGCCACCAGACGACCCTAAGTCGTACAGGCCCTTAACCCTACTGCCATCTTTGGGAAAACTCCTGGAGCGCCTTATCGTTCCACGTTTGCTGCCAGACGGGCCAAAGTTTCATAACAACCAATTCGGTTTCACCGTGGGAAAATCTACCGTAGACGCGGCACTTTCTGTTAGAAAAATTGTTAATAACTCGGAACACAAGTACGTGGTTGGAATCTTTTTAGATATTTCCGGGGCTTTTGATAACGCATGGTGGCCGATGCTACTACTTAAAATGAAGAATCGCGGCTGCTATAAAAACATATATAATCTTGTTTATTCATATTTTTTAAATGGTTCCGTGAAACTAAAACTCGGACATCATTCTATGTCAAAGTCCCTTACCATGGGATGTCCTCAGGGCTCGGTAATCGCTCCGTATCTGTGGAATTTAGGTTTCGATGATTTTCTCGCGATTCCTCTCCCACCCGGCTGTTCATTAACCGGTTATGCGGACGACGGCCTGCTGCTCATTCAGTCGAGTACTCGGGCTGGACTCGAGAATTTAGCTGACACTTGCCTACGATTAATATCTCAGTGGGGCGATCGAAACCGTCTGACCTTTGCACCGCAAAAAACTTATCAACTAATTTTAAAAGGTAATCTTAAATCGTGGCCTAGTATTAAATTTAATAACGTTCCCGTGAAAAGAAAGCAGTCCGTGTGTTACCTTGGTTTGGTCTTAGTGAAGAATTTTTCATTCATAGATCATATAAAAACTGTCGGTGAAAAAGCTAAAAAGAACTTTTATGCCTTAACTAGAATATCCAAATCTACGTGGGGTCTGTCATTTCTAACTTTAAAGACCATTTATGGGGCTACCTATTTGGGGTGTATGTGCTACGGGGCACCTGTTTGGGCCGATAGAGTCACCATAGGAGCGGTACGACGTAAATTGCTTCAAAGCCAGCGTTTGGCTTTGATATTCTTATGCAAAGCGTATAGGACGGTTAGTACTGAAGCCTTACCGGTACTTGCAGGTGTACTTCCAGTCGATCTTGAAGTGCAGCGACGGGCTGCAATGTACTATAATGCGCGTGAGACCACGGACGCAGACTTTTTAACCCTACGTGACCGTGATAAGATTTCTAGATTATTCAAACCACAGACCGACGTCTGGGAGGAACTTTTGTCTGAATGGCAATGTAGGTGGGATAATTCCATCAAGGGCCGACACCTCCACCAGTTCTTTCCATCCGTTCGTGAACGGCTGGCCAGGACATGGCTGGAGGTTGATCACTGTGTTGCTCAATTTCTCACCGGTCATGGTAACTTTAAGAGTAAATTATTTTCCTTCAAGCTTGTTGACTCGCCTCTTTGTCAATGTTCCACATCTGACTGCGAATATGAACAATCAGCACATCATATTTTATGGGAGTGCAGTCTTTGGCAGAATGAACGCAATATTATGTTGGATAGTGTACAGGTTACATCCGGAGTTATTTACTACACAGACCTTGTAGAAAGTAGAACAAATTTCCGTGCGTTCAAGCGTTTTTGCCATACCTATTATTGGAATCAAATATAACTGCTCACAACTTAGGACCCATTAATGTTAATATTTTATCCGTGGTGCTAGGCAACTGGGCCTATCCCAGTTGTGAACGTCCCTTTGCGCCTATTGGCCTTGTTTCTTTGTGTCTCCTGCTGATATGGAGGGAAGTGGAAATTACAGATTTTCCTACTCCTCCGCTATACTTTTCTGATTAATTTCGTTGCGGGATCCAAGACAGTTAAATTCATTCTCTGGGACTTCGTCGAGCTTCATTGTCTCGGCGCTTTTCTGGTGGTCGCCACTGTTGATTCTGGCTTTCAGGAGTTACAGTGGTTGGTAACAGTGTGGCGGGCTTGTCCCTTATAAAAAAAAAATACACGGTGCCGACCACGTTGCTGGCACGTTGCGGAACTTCGACTCGGACTGGAGCCGGGCGCTGAAGACGATAGCTGGCTGTGAAGACGATCGACCGAGTGCAGCGATCATCACAGCCGGTCCAGTGACCCAGCAATCATTTCATGAGAAGAGGAAAAGGCAAAGGCGTAAGAAACGGTCAGGTCTCTGTTCCCGTCCCGTCCGTCCCCCGTCACACCCATTCATTAGTTTCAATTTGTGTTAAAGCTGTGTTTCGTTTCAGTTCACGCGAGTGTGTGGCAGCCACGTGGTCCAGGTGATATTTGCATGTGAGTACAACTACATCACACCACACCACACCACATAACGCTCATCCATATTCCGTCAGAATGTCGGTTAAGGCAGTAGACGAAGTTCTTTCCGAGTTAAAGAAACGTAGGGGTAACATTAAGGGTCGGTTAACCCAGTTTAAAAATTATGTAGAATCGTTCGCGGGAGCTCACTTAACAGCCTTACAAGCAGCGGAGCTAACTTTACGTGTTCAAGCCGCGAGTGAATTATACGATAAATTAAATCGAACTACTCCTGCCGGAATCAGAAACAAACGCGAATCTACAATACATAGAAGCATTAGAGGCAATATATTTTACAGCAATAGCAAGTGCGAATTGTTTAATTAAAAACGCGGAAATTAAAAGTCGACTTCCAATTGCATCAGAACCACGTGTCAATATTAAATTACCAGACATAAAATTACCTGCCTTCGATGGAGCCTATGATCACTGGCTAGAAGTTAAACATTTATACGTAACCATGATCCACAATCGTTCCGACTTAGACGAGATTCAAAAAATCCATTATTTGCGGTCAGCCCTTAGTGGAAGCGCGTTACAGGTGATAGCAGCTTTAGAGTTCAGCCCTGCAAACTACGTTCACGCATGGGATTTATTAGGAAACCGTTATCACAACGAGAGGTTATTAATTAATAATCACGTTAAAGCGTTGCATAATATTCCGTCATTAAAACAAGAATCGCCATCGCAAATAAGGAAATTAATTGATACTATTTTACGTAATCTGCGCGCTTTAAGTTCACTAAATGAACCCACTGTCAATTGGGACACGTTAATAATTTATTTAGTGGTCAGCAAGCTGGATTCGTCTACGGAACGCGAATGGGAAAATCACATCGGAGCCACGTGTTTAGGTTCACGCGAAAAAATAAAACTTAGCGATTTAATAACGTTCCTCCGAAGCCGAGCGGACACGTTGGAGATGATCGGCGCGAACCACACTAAAGATAAAACGCCTCATAGCGATTATAAGCATCAAATGATGGTGGTGGTGATTTCAATATCAATATTTTAGAAGAAAGTTCAAATAGCAGTCGGTTATTAAATCTTTTTAAGTCATTTGATTTGACCAACACTTTTATAGAACCTACTAGAGTCACTTTATCTTCTGCTACTTGTATAGATAATGTTTTCTGCGATTGTGATAACTTAGATAAAGCTATATTAAATTGTCTGCCGTCTGACCATAGCGGACAAACTGTAACTTTTAGGTGTAATACACTATTGCAAAAAGTCCAGATTAAATTTAGACCTATAACTTCTAGCAAATTAAATAGATATAATATTTCCCTACAGAACAAGTTAGATGTTATGAGCCATGACGATATTAATGTAAATCAATTGTATGATCGTTTCTTTTCAATAGTTCACACGGAATTCAACAAAACTTTTGAACAGAAGACAAAAAGTATTTGCCCCAAATTTATAATTAGTGATTGGGCAACTAGAGGTATCAGAAAAAGTAGGGAAAGACTATTTGAGCTATATGGCCTTAAGCCTTTTATAAACACTGAAACTTTTAACAAGTATGTTGCTAAGTATTCAAAAATCTTTAGAAATACATGCAAGGTTGCTAAAGCCCTGTACATTAGCAACAAGATAAAAACAGCAGAAAACAAAATAAAGACAGTTTGGAAAGTCATAAATAATGAAACTAACAGGAAGAAAATACGTAACACTAGATACACGTTAGATTCAGCATGTGGTCCTAAAAGCTCTAATCTGGAAGTAGCTCAAGAATTTGTAAATTTCTTTACCGATATACCATTAAAAACTACGGAGGCTCTTAATTCCTCACCTGAAGTTTCAATTGGATTATTAAAGGCGAATGTATCTGGCTGCACGGCTGAATTTAAATTTAAACACATAAACCCAATGATAGTTATTAAAGCTTTCCGGCAAATAATAATCAAACTAACCGAAGATCTATGGGGAATGTCTATCAAAGTTTGTACATCCATACTTGAGACTAAAGCCCCATACTTAGCTTTAATTTTTAATTTGTGTGTAGACCAAGGAGTTTTCCCTGATCTAATGAAATACAGTAAAGTGATACCTCTTTTCAAATCCGGGGACAGTAAAGATACTAATAATTATAGACCTGTATCCGTGTTGCCAGTTTTTAGCAAGGTGTTTGAAAAAGTAATGCTTAATCAAATGCTCAATCATTTTAACACCAACAAAATTTTACACGATCAACAGTATGGTTTCACCAAGGGACGTTGTACGACTGACGCCGGTGTTACCTTATTAAAGCACATATTTACTGCGTGGGAATAGTCTCAAGACGCCATAGGAATATTTTGTGACCTTTCCAAAGCATTTGATTGCGTAAATCACGACACATTACTTTTGAAACTTTAGCATTACGGACTAGGTCAACTTGCACTTAGTTTGGTGAAATCATATTTGAGTGATAGACAACAACTTGTTCAAATAAATGGTGTTAATTCAAAGGGTTTAAAAGTAAAAACGGGGGTTCCGCAAGGCTCAATATTGGGTCCTTTCCTCTTTCTCGTGTATATAAATGATCTACCCTATTTATTGAAAAACCAACCTCAAAATATGGTTGTGCGCAACGCACCTGTTTTCAAGTTTCGCCTATTTATACTTTTTATATTTTTTTATTATGTTTTGTTTTTTATGATGTTTGAAGGTGGTCTTGTCATTGCAGTAAAAATATTATATGCACTCATATCTTGAACCAGCAGTTTTAATTATTAGTCGATAACATATTGGTCCTTCAAGACAAGATCTCCGACTGCAACATCTGGTATTTCTCCTCGCCCGCGCCGTGGAATGAGGGTCGGTAGATATTCGAGCACCCACCGTCGCCAAAAATGGTCGGCTAAACGAACTGCTCTGCGCCAGCCACTTCTCGAAGACAGGTCCGAGTCTGACAGAGTCGCTGGTATTGGGCGGCCTGAAGACGAGTTTAATATGAAATGCATCGGCGTCAATGCTTCCTCGCTGTCGGGGTCTACTGGAACATGCGTCAACGGGCGCGTGTTCACTAACGCCTCCACTTCTGCGAGGAGTGTGCGCAGTACCTCATCCGTAGGAGCTCGTTCTGTAAGGGTGACTCTCAGTGCCGCTTTCACCGATTTGATCAGCCTTTCCCACGCCCCACCCATGAAGGGAGCTGCGGGGGGTATAAAGCGCCAGTTAATCTTCTTTGTCGCTGCATAACGGGGCACAGCAGCATCATAGAAGGCCCGAAGTTCTCTATTGGCGCCTACAAAGGCGGTTCCATTATCTGACCAAATTTCTGTTGGCACTCCCCGTAAGCCTACGAAGCGGCGGAGGCTCATAACGGCAGAGTCTGCAGATAACGAGTGTACAACGTCTAAGTGGATGGCGCGGGACACGAGGCACGTGTAAAGAGCGACGTACCTCTTCTCTCTTCTTCGGCCGACAGCAACTTGAATTGGCCCGAAATAATCCAGTCCAGAAAACGTAAACGCTCGTCTATGGTGCGCTAGACGTGCCTCTGGTAAATCTCCTTTAGGGGGCTGAAAGTTCACAGCTCTTCGAATTCGGCAGAACTGACAATTAAAGGCGACTCTGCGGACTGTATTTCTTAGATTAAGTAGGTAGTAGTCTTGGCGCAACTCGTTAACAACGGTTTCTGTATTTGCATGTGCAGCCTTTCGATGCTGATGGGCCACAAGGAGATGCACGGCCGGATGTCTTCCGTCAAGAACGATGGGGCTTTTCGTTTCTGCTCTTACTTGTAATACGGCTGATATGCGGCCAGACAAGCGCATCAATCTATCGACGCTCATAAAAACAGATAATTTTGACAATCGGCTGGTGCGTGGCAAGGGTTGGTCTAGATGGCTGGCCAGATGTCTAATCTCGTCAGGGAATAAATCTAGCTGTGCTTGTCGTAAAATGTGTGTCTCTGCTAGACGTATGACAGCAGCAGTCAACTCTCTGGCAGACTCACGCGAAGGACGTGAGATACTTAATGTAGACAACTGGTCTGTAGGCTGGAACATAAAGGTACACATCCCCCTTCAAAACGAACGAGATTGTCTACGCACAAACCTCTTTTATTAAGACTACGCATTCGCAGCAATGTCAAGTACTTATGCGCATTTGCAGTCGCACGTACCAGTCTCAGCCAGGAACTAAAACGCCTTGGATCCGCTGAAACTGGCTCGTGCTTTTCAACATCACTAATGAGGTGAACTAAGTCGGATCGCACTGCACGTTTACTCTCTTTTTCTATGCCGTGGTATTCGGAAGCACTGGGCTCTTTGGGCCACTCGGAGGAGAGTAAAAATTCAGGGCCGGAAATCCAGCGTGACTCTGGGGATAACGTTGTACCTTTGATGCGGGTTGCATCGTCCGCGACATTTAAATGACTTGGCAACCAGTGCCATTCTTGGACATCCGTTATCTCCAAAATCTCGCCTATTCTATGTGAGACAAATGGTTTGAAAGAACGGGCCTCGCTGCGCAGCCATCCTATGACCGTCATAGAATCGCACCAAAATATGCGTTTGACAGGCTGACGTCTATGCGCTTGACATATTGTTGCAGCGAGGCGAGCTGCGATCAAAGCTCCTTGGAGCTCTAAACGATTGATGGAAACTGGTTTTAGAGGAGCTACTCGAACTTTGCTACAAATCAGTGCCAACTTCACATCACAATTCTCTAAAATAAAACGCCAATACGCAACCGCGGCAAAGGCGGCTTCACTTGCATCACAAAAAATGTGAAGTTCGCACTTATCTACTTTGAACTCGCCTGGACAGTAGCAACGTGGGATCTGCAAATGGGAGACCGCGAATAAATCTTCAAACCAAAATCTCCACGCCGCACTTTCACTCTGCGAAAGTTCCTCGTCCCAGTCGAGACCTTTGCGCCACGCGTTCTGGAACATAATACGGCCTCTTACAACAATTGGCGCTAAAATTCCCAGTGGGTCGAAGACACGCATGACGTGCGCCAACACTTCCCGTTTAGTGAGCTTATTTGACAACGCGTCTTGAATTTTTAAGCCAGTATTAAAACCGATCGTATCAGCGATAGGTTGCCAAATTAACCCAAGCGTACGTACGGGGGCAGTCATGTGACCTAAGTTTACGTCTACATTTTTGCTAGCTACAGGCACTTCAAGCAAACTCTCTTGCGGCAACAGAGAGAGTGCTGAGAGATTGTTTGAAGCCCATGCGCGCATGTCGAAGCCAGCATGTCGATGAATAGCGTGAATTTCGGCTGCAAGCTTAGCAGTTTCATCGACAGAGTCTAAGCTTACGATACAATCGTCCATATAATGGTCGACAATGATGGCTCGAGCTGCGTCTGGATATCGTTCTTGCCATTCCATTGCATTTTTGTTTTTGATGTATATGGCAGTGAAAGGACTAGAAACGGCACCGAAGATCATAGACGACATGCGATAGGTGTTTATTGGTTCGCTAAGGCTATCGCGCCATAAAAATCTTTGTGCGTCACGATCTTCGATACGTATTTTGATTTGGGGAAACATTTCGCGTATATCTCCTGTTAGAGCGATTTGACCTTCCCGAAAGCGCAACAGGATACCTAAAAGTGGCTGAAGTAAATCGGGGCCAGTCAACAAAAGCGAATTCAATGATACACTATTACTTTTCGCGGCAGCGTCATGTACGACTCTTAATTTATTCGGCTTATTCGGATTGATTACGCCAAAATGCGGTAGATACCAGACAGGTGACTTGGCGCTGTGCGCTTCCGAGCACAATTCAGCGTAACCCTTCCGAATCATATCGTGGATATTTTGACGGTACCGCTCTGCGTAATTAGGGTCCCTAGACATCTTCCTTTCAAGACTGAGAAACCTCGATAAGGCAAGTTTATAACTGTCGGGTACAAGCAAGTTGTCAGACTCCCAAATCAAACCAACTTCAAAACGATTGCTAGGTAAACGGTGCGCTGTGCGCTCAAGAATTTGGATAGCACGTTCATCGTCAACATTGCGCGCTTCGCGCTTCGAAATGCCAATAGAATCTAAACTGTATTGCTCTCTAACTAATTGCTCTAACACAGCGCGATCGCTAATGTCAGCATCTGATAACTCGTTCACCGTTGCATGGTTTACAGTGTCAACCGGCACAGTTCTACTGCAACCAAAACCAAATAGCGCCCAACCTAAGGCAGTACAAATCGCAACCGGCTGATTTTTGTTGCCCTTACGTGTGATTCTCGACATGCTAAGGTGCCAATTGTCGATGCCAATAATTATCGTAGGCCTCACTTCGTCATAACAAAACTCATCGATTATGTCCGAAAGATAAGAATATTTCGATACGCTTGCCTTGTCGATCGTTTGTCGTGTGGTGCCTAATCCTGGGATTGCCCGAGCTTTACGAATTACGTAGGGTTCTTTAGTGCGACGGCCTTTGATTTGGAAATCAACGTTTTGAACCGTCGTATCTTTGCTCAAACCGCCTACACAATCTAGACGTATTTGTTTCTCGGGCCCCCAAACGCCCAAATTCTTCGAGATTTCCATATCAATGAACGTGGCTGTGGAGCCGTCATCCAGTAGGGCATAGGTATCTACGCTGCCAGCTGGGCCGGACACGGTCACAGCGACGATCTTCAACAACGGACGCGGAGGACAAACGTGCCCTGAATTTTCTGGCGTGATAGAAATCGAGGTATGTGTAAGGAATTCCTTAAGTTTGACGTCGCAGGACGCAGAAGCAAGCGTGAGAGGCAACGAAGCAGACACTGGCACGGTAGCGGTCGCGGCGGCCTGCGGCAGGGCGTTGGACGGGCCCAGCGCGGGCTCATCGTCATCCACATCTACGTGCGCGGTTGCGGCGTGCTCATAGTTCGGGTTGTGCAGTAATGCGTGGTGACGGAACTTACAACCGTCAATGTCACACGACTTTTTAGCCTTACACGAATTTAATCTATGCCAACCTACTTTTAGACATCTATGGCAAACTCGTTTCTTTTTAATTAATTTCCATCGGTCATCAACTGACATTGACACAAATTTGTCACATTGATTTAATGCATGCGATTGTTGACAAACGATGCAAATATTGTTATTACGCGTAGTTTTCGATGAATTTGATGAAAAATCCGACGCTGAATTTGCAACAGCGTGCTGGTTCTCAGCGACAGAGTGCACGTGATCCCTGGCCCGTCTACTGTCTGATACGTATGACACAGTAGCCGGTTCAGTTATGATACCAAAGCGAGCCTGGAGATCAATCACGTGTGTTAGAAAGTCTGCTAAAATTTCTAGCTTCGACTGATCACCGGCCTCGTGACGAGCGGCAAAATCCAGCCACTTAGCTCGCAATAATGGTGAAATTTTCGTAATAACCGCCTGAAAAAGTTCCGGCGACGCGAGATACTCCGTATGTTCTAACAAACGAATTACCTCAACACAGTTGCGAACTCGGCTAGCAAAAATAGCTAGATCTTTACCTTCTCCACCAACACGCGGCAGCGCGCGCACTGCGGTGACCTCGTATGCCACCACGAGCTCAGGGCGGCCGAAGCGGGTGTCGAGCGCACGCAGCACGGCGCCGGGTTCGCGCGCTGTAACTAGCAGCGCCGCCACCGCTTCGCGCGCTGCACCTGTGAGCGCCGCGTTCAGGCGTGCTAGGTTGTTGGCAGCACTATATGAAATTTGCGTATCTTGGAAGACCTTTTTAAGGCTAAGCCAATCTAAATGAGACTTTCCATCAAACCTAGGTAAAGGAACGTTATGCATTCCGGGGCTATTATTACGTTGATTTCCAAATCAAAGGCAGTCGCGCTAAAGAAACATACGTAATTCGTAAAGCTCGGGCAATCCCAGGATTAGGCACCGCACGACAAACGATCGACAAGGCGAGCGTATCGAAATATTCTTATCTTTCGGACATAATCGATGAGTTTTGTTATGACGAAGTGAGGCCTACAATAATTATTGGCATCGACAATTGGCACCTTAGCATGTCGAGAATCACACGTAAGGGCAACAAAAGTCAGCCGGTTGCGATTTGTACTGCCTTAGGTTGGGCGCTATTTGGTTTTGGTTGCAGTAGAACTGTGCCGGTTGACACTGTAAACCATGCAACGGTGAACGAGTCATCAGATGCTGACATTAGCGATCGCGCTGTGTTAGAGCAATTAGTTAGAGAGCAATACAGTTTAGATTCTATTGGCATTTCGAAGCGCGAAGCGCGCAATGTTGACGATGAACGTGCTATCCAAATTCTTGAGCGCACAGCGCACCGTTTACCTAGCGGTCGTTTTGAAGTTGGTTTGATTTGGGAGTCTGACAACTTGCTTGTACCCGACAGTTATAAACTTGCCTTATCGAGGTTTCTCAGTCTTGAAAGGAAGATGTCTAGGGACCCTAATTACGCAGAGCGGTACCGTCAAAATATCCACGATATGATTCGGAAGGGTTACGCTGAATTGTGCTCGGAAGCGCACAGCGCCAAGTCACCTGTCTGGTATCTACCGCATTTTGGCGTAATCAATCCGAATAAGCCGAATAAATTAAGAGTCGTACATGACGCTGCCGCGAAAAGTAATAGTGTATCATTGAATTCGCTTTTGTTGACTGGCCCCGATTTACTTCAGCCACTTTTAGGTATCCTGTTGCGCTTTCGGGAAGGTCAAATCGCTCTAACAGGAGATATACGCGAAATGTTTCCCCAAATCAAAATACGTATCGAAGATCGTGACGCACAAAGATTTTTATGGCGCGATAGCCTTAGCGAACCAATAAACACCTATCGCATGTCGTCTATGATCTTCGGTGCCGTTTCTAGTCCTTTCACTGCCATATACATCAAAAACAAAAATGCAATGGAATGGCAAGAACGATATCCAGACGCAGCTCGAGCCATCATTGTCGACCATTATATGGACGATTGTATCGTAAGCTTAGACTCTGTCGATGAAACTGCTAAGCTTGCAGCCGAAATTCACGCTATTCATCGACATGCTGGCTTCGACATGCGCGCATGGGCTTCAAACAATCTCTCAGCACTCTCTCTGTTGCCGCAAGAGAGTTTGCTTGAAGTGCCTGTAGCTAGCAAAAATGTAGACGTAAACTTAGGTCACATGACTGCCCCCGTACGTACGCTTGGGTTAATTTGGCAACCTATCGCTGATACGATCGGTTTTAATACTGGCTTAAAAATTCAAGACGCGTTGTCAAATAAGCTCACTAAACGGGAGGTGTTGACGCACGTCATGCGTGTCTTCGACCCACTGGGAATTTTAGCGCCAATTGTTGTAAGAGGCCGTATTATGTTCCAGAACGCGTGGCGCAAAGGTCTCGACTGGGACGAGGAACTTTCGCAGAGTGACAGTGCGGCGTGGAGATTTTGGTTTGAAGATTTATTCGCGGTCTCCCATTTGCAGATCCCACGTTGCTACTGTCCAGGCGAGTTCAAAGTAGATAAGTGCGAACTTCACATTTTTTGTGATGCAAGTGAAGCCGCCTTTGCCGCGGTTGCGTATTGGCGTTTTATTTTAGAGAATTGTGATGTGAAGTTGGCACTGATTTGTAGCAAAGTTCGAGTAGCTCCTCTGAAACCAAATCAAATCAAATCAAATCAAAATCAAAAATGTTTATTTGTGTTTGTGTTTGTTTGTTTTATTTGTGTTTACCAGTTTCCATCAATCGTTTAGAGCTCCAAGGAGCTTTGATCGCAGCTCGCCTCGCTGCAACAATCTGTCAAGCGCATAGACGTCAGCCTGTCAAACGCATATTTTGGTGCGATTCTATGACGGTCATAGGATGGCTGCGCAGCGAGGCCCGTTCTTTCAAACCATTTGTCTCACATAGAATAGGTGAGATTTTGGAGATAACGGATGTCAAAGAATGGCGCTGGTTGCCAAGTCATTTAAATGTCGCGGACGATGCAACCCGCATCAAAGGTACAACGTTATCCCCAGAGTCACGCTGGATTTCCGGCCCTGAATTTTTACTCTCCTCCGAGTGGCCCAAAGAGCCCAGTGCTTCCGAATACCACGGCATAGAAAAAGAGAGTAAACGTGCAGTGCGATACGACTTAGTTCACCTCATTAGTGATGTTGAAAAGCACGAGCCAGTTTCAGCGGATCCAAGGCGTTTTAGTTCCTGGCTGATACTGGTACGTGCGACTGCAAATGCGCATAAGTACTTGACATTGCTGCGAATGCGTAGTCTTAATAAAAGAGGTTTGTGCGTAGACAATCTCGTTCGTTTTGAAGGGGGGATGTGTACCTTTATGTTCCAGCCTACAGACCAGTTGTCTACATTAAGTATCTCACGTCCTTCGCGTGAGTCTGCCAGAGAGTTGACTGCTGCTGTCATACGTCTAGCAGAGACACACATTTTACGACAAGCACAGCTAGATTTATTCCCTGACGAGATTAGACATCTGGCCAGCCACTAGATGGCTGGCCAGATGTCTCGGCTGGTGCGTGGCAAGGGTTGGTCTAGACCAACCCTTGCCACGCACCAGCCGATTGTCAAAATTATCTGTTCTTATGAGCGACGATGGATTGATGCGCTTGTCTGGCCGCATATCGCCACTAGAGGGCGCAAGTATAAGTTTTCTTCTTACGACGCTCCGTATTCGAATAATTATTAAAAATAGATTAAGTTATCATAGATATAATTTCTTGTGCTTAACTCAAAGTTTACAAGTGCAAAAACATTTTAAAAGTTGCAAGTGGACGATCTACATTTATTGTGAACTGTGTTGTGAAGTGGCAAATAGTGGGAACTAAACTAGATGAAACAATCCCGTCTCGTAGACTAAAGGTATTATTACTGGACCGAAACAACGATTTCCTTGTTGTTTCCCGTGTTTGTGAGTGAATCGTCTAATTGTGATTGCTGGCCGTGCTTTTTGCTATATCAAAAACTCAATCGCTTGATCAAATCAAGATAGAGGTCAATCAAGGTCATTTTAATGAAGCTTAAGCCTAAACTTGGTACCAGAGCCATCTGTTATCCAATAGCGGAATTGCTTAAAAAGCCATAGTAGCTATCGATCACAACTGTGGTTTGTCTCGATCCTATCTGAGCAGATTGCATCTAAAAAGCATAGAGGGCGCTAGTAATAGCTAACACTCCAAGATACCATTTTAATAAAGCTTAAGCCTAAACTTAGTACCAGAGCCATTTGTTATCCAATAGCGGAATTGCTTAAAAAAACCATAGTCGCCATCGATCACAACTTTGGTTTGTCTCGATCTTAATCTGAGCAGATTGCATCTAAAAAGCATAGAGGGCGCTAGTAGTAGCTAACACTCCCAGACACCTTCGTAGTGCGACAAGAGAGTTATAGAGGGCGTCTATAGTACCCGTGTTTACAATAATTATATATTTTGATCGTAACACATCTGATCACTCAATCATTATGCAGTGTTGTACTGATACATCATCAGCGGTCAACAGCATCCTCCACTGCTCTGTATGTGGTGGTAAATATCACTATGAATGCTTGAATGTGACATCGCAGCAGTATACGGCCCTGAACAACGAGTTCAAAGCAACTTGGAAATGCCCGGCTTGTTGTAACGTTACTAGACGTGCTAAGTCTAACGTGAATACGCCTGTGCGCAGCTACACTGAGCTACCAGCTGATGACCTCTCTATGGACATGTCTTGTGATAATTTGGACCAAAGTTATCTTAGTTCATCCACCAGATTGGGCAATAAAACCATGACCGCGGAGAATTCGTCGAAGCCACCACTGAACACCAATGCAGACTTAGCATCGTTCACTGCTAATCTGCAATCAACACTAAGTCAATGGCGTAGTGACATGAATGCAGACATGCGTCAGTTGCGCGACGATATTAAATCAACCCTAACAGATATCCAGAAGGAAATGCAAACACTACGCACAGGGCAAATCCTCTTAAAACAGCAAGTCTCTGATCTCCGCAATGACGTCATAACGCTTCAAACTAGTGCCCAGAGCCAATCAGTGGAACATGACATCCTACAGAAGCGTGTAGACGAACTGAGCAGTTCACACGCACCAGCTGTGTCGGAACTGCTGATCAGTAATTTGGAGGCTAAGATCGACGTGTTGGAACAGCAGGCTCGGCAGTGTAATGTGGAAATATGCAACGTGCCCGAGAGGCGCAATGAAAACTTACCAGTAATTATCCAAGCCGTAGGTAATGCACTTAAGTCCCCGGTCTTACTAAATGACATTGTTTCGGTGCACAGGGTGCCCCACGCGCACCAACAAAGCACACGACCAAAAAACATAATTCTTAAATTCGCTACGCGCCTGCAGAGAGACAACATGCTTAGCGCATTCCGTAAAGCTAACTCATTGAAGTCTGACCAAATCGGTATAACTGGCACATCTGCATCTATCTACGTTAATGAGCACTTAACCCTACGGAAGAAACAGTTATTTCGTAAAACCCGTGAACTCGCTAACAATCATAACCACAAATTTGTATGGATCAGAAATGGTACCATACTGGTGCGCGAGCGTGAGGGTGAAAATGCATTCGCAATACGTGGAGACAGTGATCTCAATAAAATTAAAACCAAGACTAAACCAGCTGAATAACTGTTTCTTCTTTTCAAGAATCCTCTGCACAACCACTGTTCATTTTCTATGTTTTTCACTTAGGTTAAGTAATATTATTTTTTCTATGTTGCATGTGTTGTTAATTTTAATTATCTTATTATCACCAATTTTATTTATTGTAATTCAAGAAATTTTGACCTTTTTTATTTTTTTTTCATTTTCAAATTATTTATACGTAATTTTAATTTCTGACATTAATTGGGATTATATGTTTATTTTTATGTTACATCTTATTTCAACACAATATCTATCTGAACCAAAAACATTGAATGTCTTTTGTGAGTATGACTTAGCCGATTATTATTTTTATCTAACTGCGATGTTGGCCATTCTCGATCCTATCTCATGTGGGCTTTTATTGCCATGTTTTTCTGCTGTAATTTGGCTACTACTTGCGTGCACAACATTTATTGTCTTATATGAATTCATAGTAAAGTACTATGATTATGGATAACAGCGACCAAATATCAATATACTACCAAAACTGTAGAGGTGTACGAACCAAACTGCACACCTTGTTTGAAAACATTTTATCATTTTCATATGATATTATAATTTTAACTGAAACATGGCTTGTGCCCGATATTGCTAGCGTTGAGTTCGTGGATCCTCGATATGTTGTTTACAGATGCGACCGAGATCGTTACACAACAAATAAACGGGATGGCGGCGGGGTCCTCATCGCAGTGTTGCGAGAACTTCGTTCGTGTTTGCTTAACGTTTCTGATAGTTTGCATAATGACGTCACCACCTGCATTGAGCATCTCATGATTGGACTTCCAAGTAAAAATGACAGTTCAAAGAAGCACGTTATTAGCGCAGTATACATACCACCTTGGGCCACCGCTGATATTTATAGCTCTCACTTCGACACACTGCAGGACTTATTAAATGAACCTGACGTGATGAGTGTATTTATTTCTGGAGATTACAATCTTCCGGATATTACGTGGCAGGTTGCCCTGACCGGTAGTCAGCAACATATCACTGGCATGACTTGCACAGGATCTTCCCCTATATGCTCAAAACTCCTTCAGCTAATGTCAACCCTGGATGCCTACCAATATAATAGTATATATAATGGAAATGGTAAAATTCTCGATTTGTTCATTTCTAATTTAATTTGCACTTTGAGCCCTCCACTAGATCCCTTGCTACCTGTAGACCCACACCACCCTCCGTTCGTTGCGATAGCCCCCATAGGTATATCAATGCAAACCATAAAAAGAAAACCCATGAAAAAATACGATTTCCGTAAGGCCAATTATGATGTTATCAATGAACAAATCGATGAAGTCGAATGGTCGGTCCTTTTGGATCATCTTTCTTCCGAAGAAGCGGTGGAAAAATTTTATGATGTGTTAAGCAACATTGTCTCACAGAACGTTCCTCTAGTAAAGCCTCGAGCACTTGACTTTCCTGTTTGGTTTTCTCCTCACTTGATTAAAACTTTCAAAAAAAAACAGCGCCTTTGGATTAAGTGGAAGAAGTTTAAAAACATTAAAGACTACAATATGTTTGCCGAATACCGAACAACTTTTAAAGAAGCCTGTAACTCTTGCTATTCCACCTACATTAAATCCGTTGAGGATAATCTCACCTCCAATATTAAATGCTTTTGGACATAAATATAGCTAATCGCAAAGATAAATCTGGTATCCCATCTACGATGCAATACCAAAACCTCAAGTCAAGTGCTCCAGATGTGGTTTGCAATATGTTCTCCGATTACTTCCTGTCGGTTTTCGAACCCGCATCGCCCACGTTGTCGACGTGGACCCCGCCAACTCACTGTGACGCTAACATCTTAATCGACAACATACGTATCGAGGAATCTAAATTACTTCAGGAGTTAAAAAACCTCGACCCTTCAAAAGGGGCTGGCCCTGATGGATACCCAGCTCTATTCTTTAAGGCTACCGCTAATAGTATCTGCAGACCACTTCATATAATTTACAATAAATGCCTGTGTGAAGGGGTGTTTCCTGAAATATGGAAACGGGCCAATATAACGCCCGTACACAAGGGAGGCGCAAAACATGATATTGAGCAATATCGACCCATATCAATTCTATCGACCTTGTCAAAGCTATTTGAAAGACTCGTACATAACGAAATCTATCCAATCCTGCACAACGTATTAATTCCTGAGCAACATGGTTTTGTTAAACACCGATCTACTGTTTCAAATTTATTAATATTCACCAACTATCTTTTTGAAAACCTGGATAGACGTTTGCAAGTGGACGCTGTTTACACAGATTTCAAAAAAGCCTTTGACAAGGTCGATCATGAAATTTTACTTAATAAAATTGCATTCAATGGCATACGGGGAAACTTGCTCCGGTGGTTTTCATCCTACATTCAAAAAAGAACACAGAAGGTTGTTGTGAGTGGCCATCAGTCTGATACAGTGTCTATAACCTCTGGTGTTCCACAGGGCTCGATCCTGGGACCTCTTCTATTTAATTTATATATAAATGATATTTGGAAATGCTTTTTAAGTACTAAATTTCTTATGTATGCCGATGATTTGAAAGCTTTTAAAATTATTAATACAATAGAAGACTGTCTAACGTTTCAAGAAGACTTGGATAGACTCTCAGCATACTGCTTTGACAACAAATTACACTTAAGTATCTCCAAATGTCATTATATAAATTTCACAAAAAAAAAAAAATCACAAAATTTAAGTACAGGCTAAATAATGCCTTTCTATGTAACACCTCCATTGTAAGAGATCTTGGTGTTCTACTGGACAATAAGCTATCGCTTAATCAACACGTAGAAAGAATTGTTAATAATTCATTTAAGATGTATGGTTTTGTCCTGAGATCATCTACAGAGTTTAAACGGCCCTCCACCTATCTTTACTTATACAAGACGCTTGTACGCTCGCAGCTCGAATATGCTGTCCCAATTTGGAACCCGTTTTATAAGAAATATATAGATATGATCGAGAAAGTCCAGCGTAAATTTCTTCGCGCCGTGTACTTCAGGTGTTATAGAAGGTGTTTGTCATATTCACAATTACTAAATAAATATAATATGTTAACATTAGAATCTAGACGAAAGTTTTTAGAAGCCAACGTACTACATGGTATTGTTCATAATCACCTCGATTCTATTGATCTCACGAGTAAGTTATGCTATGTGGTCCCCCGCACTGTAAATAAGCGTAGTGTCCGTGCAGGTACATTGTTCGCTGTAAATACCTGTCGGACTAATTCAGGATTGCGTTGCCCTATTCGTCGTATGGTGGAATCTTATAATAGCAACTTCATTGATATTGATATTTTTGTATGTTCCAAATCGAAATTTAAGTCCAATGTGTTTAAAATGTTATCCAATTATAATAAGAAATAGTGTGAATCCCTTATTAATATCCAATATTGTTAATCCTACCAACGTATCTTCTTGCACTCAATTAGTTAGTAAAAAAGGGCCTCAGCAGAACACTTTGAAATTATTCTACCAAAATATCCAAGGCATTTCTTCCAAATTATTAGAAATTGAATTGTTTTTAGAAAATAGTAAGTTTGACATTATATGTTTTACTGAACATTGGCTTAAGGATTACCAAATGCTTATCAATTATGAGAACTATATGGTGGGTAGCTGCTTTAACCGTAAAACTATGCTTCGTGGAGGTTCCCTAATATTAATAAGAAATTGTTTTAAATATAAGCAACGTAATGACATAGTAGGTCTCTCGGTTGAACATTGCGTTGAACTGTCCTGTGTTGAGCTAGATAAGCATGTAATTGTGTGTGTGTACAGACCCCCAAACTGTCAAAACTTTTCTTTGTTTGAATGGAAGATGTGATGGCAAAACTTGCAGTCAGTAATAAATCTACAATTATTTGTGGTGATTTTAATATCAATATTTTAGAAGAATGTGCAAATAGCAGTCGCTTATTAAATCTTTTTAAGTCATTTGACTTGACCAACACTTTTACAGAACCTACTAGAGTCACTCCATCTTCTGCTACTTGTATAGATAATATTTTCTGCGATTGTGATTACTTAGATAAAGCAATAGTAAATTGTCTACCCTCTGACCATAGTGGACAAACTGTAACCTTCAGGTGTAATACACCCCCATCGCAAAAAGTTCAAATTAAATTTAGACCTATAACTTCTAGCAGATTAAATAGGTATAATATTTTGCTACAGAACAAGTTAAGCGTTATGGGCCTTGATGATATTAATATAGATCAATTGTATGATCGTTTCTTTTCAATAGTTCACACGGAATTCAATAAAACTTTTGAAAAGAAGACAAAAAGTATTTGCCCTAAATTCATATTTAGTGATTGGGCAACTAGAGGTATCAGAAAAAGTAGGGAAAGACTATTTGAGCTTTATGGCCTTAAGCCTTTTATAAACACTGAAACTTTTAACAAGTATGTTGCTAAGTATTCAAACATTTTTAGAAATACATGCAAGGTTGCTAAAGCACTGCACATTAGCAACAAGATCAAAACAGCAGAAAATAAAATAAAGACAGTTTGGAAAGTTATAAATAATGAGACTAACAGGAAGAAAATACGTAACACTAGCTACACATTAGATACAGCATGTGGTCCTAAAAGCTCTAATCAGGAAGTAGCTCAAGAATTTGTAAAATTCTTTACCGATATACCACAAAAAACAACGGAGGCTCTTATTTCCTCACCTGAACTCTCAATTGGTTTATTAAAGGCGAATGTGTCTGGCTGCCTGGTTGAATTTAAATTTAAACACAGTAACCCTATGATTGTTATTAAAACTTTCCGCCAAATAAAGATCAAACTAACCGAAGATCTATGGGGAATGTCTGTCAAAGTTTGTACATCCATACTTGAGACTATAGCCCCTTACTTAGCTTTAATTTTTAATTTATGTGTAGACCAAGGAGTTTTCCCTGATTTAATGAAATACAGTAAAGTCATACCTCTTTTCAAATCCGGGGACAGTAAAGATACTAATAATTATAGACCTGTATCCGTGTTACCAGTTTTTAGCAAGGTTTTTGAAAAAGTAATGCTTAATCAAATGCTCTATCATTTTAACACCAACAGAATCTTACATGATCAACAGTATGGCTTCACCAAGGGACGTTGTACAACTGACGCCGGTGTAACCTTATTAAAGCACATATTTACTGCGTGGGAAGAGTCTCAAGACGCCATAGGAATTTTTTGTGACCTCTCCAAAGCGTTTGATTGCGTAAATCACGACACATTACTTTTGAAACTTGAGCATTACGGACTGGGTAAACTTGCACTTAGTTTGGTAAAATCTTATTTGAATGATAGACAACAACATGTTCAAATAAATGGTGTTAATTCACAGGGGTTAAAAGTAAAAATGGGGGTTCCACAAGGCTCAATATTGGGTCCTTTCCTCTTTCTAGTATATATAAATGATCTACCCTATTTACTGAAAAACCAACCTCAAAATATGGTGTTATTTGCTGATGACACTTCCCTAATTTTTAAGATAAATAGGCGGGCCCAAAATCTAGATGACGTGAATAATGCCCTACTTCAGGTCCAAAATTGGTTCACAGCAAACAATTTGGTATTAAATGAAAAAAAAACCAAATGCATAAGATTTGCTTTACCGAATGTTAAAAGTAGTGATTGTGATATAATATTGAATAAAGAGAAACTTGAATTCGTAGATAAAACGGTTTTCCTGGGGATTACGCTTGATTCAAGGCTACAATGGGGTTCTCATTTGACATCTCTTGCGGGGCGGCTAAGTTCAGCAGCCTTTGCCATTAGAAAAATCCGTCAGTATACTGATGTAGATACCGCTAGACTGGTTTATTTTAGTTACTTTCATAGTATAATGTCTTATGGCATTTTGCTGTGGGGACGGGCTGCAGATATTGAGTCTATATTTATTCTGCAGAAAAGAGCCATCAGAGCCATATATAATCTTCGTAGGCGCGATTCTCTAAGGGAACTGTTTAAGGATATTGGCATCATGACGGTACATTGTCAATACATCTACGAAAACATAATGTACGTCAGAAAAAATCTGCACCTTTTTGGTAAAAGGGGTGACAGACATAATTACAGTACTAGAAATAGGGACCAACTAGTTCAGCCAGGTTTCAGACTCGCTAAAGTAGACTCATCTTTCATGGGGTACTGTTTGAGATGCTATAATAAAATTCCACAAAGTATTCTTGAACTGAATGAGACGAAATTTAAAACATGCATTAAACGCACACTATGTAAGCAAGCATATTACAAGTTGGGCGATTATATCGCTGATAAAAATGCGTGGCTCAATGCTGGTCCTGCTCCACATGGACAGGGGCGCATATATTAGATAGCATTACATATAATTGTTGGAGCTGCTGAAGATTGTACAACTATCTTTGCATTGTATAGATTCAATCTCTAGTATTATATAATCGCATAGCCCATATTGTGTGAGTACTATGTAAAGCTATTTTAGACACTGGTCTTGGGAATCAGAAGGATATAATAATAATAACTCCGTAGAATGTGTAAACTGACTAATTTATTTGGCAAAAGGCGCGTCTTTTATACAATTCTAAACTTACTTGCTAACTTAAAACTAACCAATAAAATTGCGTACATTATCAAAAATCACAAATTACAAAATACAAAAAACCAATAAGAAATGAGATAATTCAACCAATCTAAATTTAACGTAAGCTACCCAATGAAAACATGTACATTATAAAAAATAAACATTAGCAGAAAGAATAAACCAATAAAATGATGAGAATTTTAACCAATCGCGTCACAGCATTGTTGTAGCAATAATTCCGCGGAGGGCGCTAGTGTGCTGCGGCACCGCTAGCGGCTTTGCGGCGCCCGGGCCGCGCCAGCAGAGTCCGAGTTCGCGAGTTTATAAATATGAGCAACCTCGACGCGCGCGCTCACTGTCGGGAGGGCCGCCGCCGCGTGAAGACGTCTTGTAGTATGAGTTGCCGGGAAACTGAAGACACTTAAATGAAGATTGAAGACACGCGAAGAGAAGATTGAAGTCACACGAAGTGAAGACTTGAAGAGTGGCCTCATCAGCTCCCGACACTCTTATTTCTTTATTTCGGATTCGTCAAACGTATGAACAACAGCTCTTGTCAGAGCTATTGAAAACAGGAGCGTCAAAACGTGCGTCCTTATCAGGGCGGTCTGCTTCACTGTTTCCTTATCAGAGTGTGTCAAAACGTGGTAACTTGCTGTGATCGGCGGTGGCTACAGTACTCCCCCTCAAGCGAAGCGTACCGGCAGCTTGACGACACGACCAGAGCGCGTTGACTTGATGACGGCGGGCTGTGACGTCGAGTTATTCTGCGAAACATCCACTCCTTATGTACGACCGTACATACCAGAAGTACATAGACAAGAAGTTTTCAACAGCGTGCACAACATCAGTCATCCTGGTACGCGGCCGAAGCGGGTGTCGAGCGCACGCAGCACGGCGCCGGGTTCGCGCGCTGTAACTAGCAGCGCCGCCACCGCTTCGCGCGCTGCACCTGTGAGCGCCGCGTTCAGGCGTGCTAGGTTGTTGGCAGCACTATATGAAATTTGCGTATCTTGGAAGACCTTTTTAAGGCTAAGCCAATCTAAATGAGACTTTCCATCAAACCTAGGTAAAGGAACGTTATGCATTCCGGGGCTATTATTACGTTGATTTCCAAATCAAAGGCCGTCGCACTAAAGAACCCTACGTAATTCGTAAAGCTCGGGCAATCCCAGGATTAGGCACCACACGACAAACGATCGACAAGGCAAGCGTATCGAAATATTCTTATCTTTCGGACATAATCGATGAGTTTTGTTATGACGAAGTGAGGCCTACGATAATTATTGGCATCGACAATTGGCACCTTAGCATGTCGAGAATCACACGTAAGGGCAACAAAAATCAGCCGGTTGCGATTTGTACTGCCTTAGGTTGGGCGCTATTTGGTTTTGGTTGCAGTAGAACTGTGCCGGTTGACACTGTAAACCATGCAACGGTGAACGAGTTATCAGATGCTGACATTAGCGATCGCGCTGTGTTAGAGCAATTAGTTAGAGAGCAATACAGTTTAGATTCTATTGGCATTTCGAAGCGCGAAGCGCGCAATGTTGACGATGAACGTGCTATCCAAATTCTTGAGCGCACAGCGCACCGTTTACCTAGCAATCGTTTTGAAGTTGGTTTGATTTGGGAGTCTGACAACTTGCTTGTACCCGACAGTTATAAACTTGCCTTATCGAGGTTTCTCAGTCTTGAAAGGAAGATGTCTAGGGACCCTAATTACGCAGAGCGGTACCGTCAAAATATCCACGATATGATTCGGAAGGGTTACGCTGAATTGTGCTCGGAAGCGCACAGCGCCAAGTCACCTGTCTGGTATCTACCGCATTTTGGCGTAATCAATCCGAATAAGCCGAATAAATTAAGAGTCGTACATGACGCTGCCGCGAAAAGTAATAGTGTATCATTGAATTCGCTTTTGTTGACTGGCCCCGATTTACTTCAGCCACTTTTAGGTATCCTGTTGCGCTTTCGGGAAGGTCAAATCGCTCTAACAGGAGATATACGCGAAATGTTTCCCCAAATCAAAATACGTATCGAAGATCGTGACGCACAAAGATTTTTATGGCGCGATAGCCTTAGCGAACCAATAAACACCTATCGCATGTCGTCTATGATCTTCGGTGCCGTTTCTAGTCCTTTCACTGCCATATACATCAAAAACAAAAATGCAATGGAATGGCAAGAACGATATCCAGACGCAGCTCGAGCCATCATTGTCGACCATTATATGGACGATTGTATCGTAAGCTTAGACTCTGTCGATGAAACTGCTAAGCTTGCAGCCGAAATTCACGCTATTCATCGACATGCTGGCTTCGACATGCGCGCATGGGCTTCAAACAATCTCTCAGCACTCTCTCTGTTGCCGCAAGAGAGTTTGCTTGAAGTGCCTGTAGCTAGCAAAAATGTAGACGTAAACTTAGGTCACATGACTGCCCCCGTACGTACGCTTGGGTTAATTTGGCAACCTATCGCTGATACGATCGGTTTTAATACTGGCTTAAAAATTCAAGACGCGTTGTCAAATAAGCTCACTAAACGGGAAGTGTTGGCGCACGTCATGCGTGTCTTCGACCCACTGGGAATTTTAGCGCCAATTGTTGTAAGAGGCCGTATTATGTTCCAGAACGCGTGGCGCAAAGGTCTCGACTGGGACGAGGAACTTTCGCAGAGTGAAAGTGCGGCGTGGAGATTTTGGTTTGAAGATTTATTCGCGGTCTCCCATTTGCAGATCCCACGTTGCTACTGTCCAGGCGAGTTCAAAGTAGATAAGTGCGAACTTCACATTTTTTGTGATGCAAGTGAAGCCGCCTTTGCCGCGGTTGCGTATTGGCGTTTTATTTTAGAGAATTGTGATGTGAAGTTGGCACTGATTTGTAGCAAAGTTCGAGTAGCTCCTCTAAAACCAGTTTCCATCAATCGTTTAGAGCTCCAAGGAGCTTTGATCGCAGCTCGCCTCGCTGCAACAATATGTCAAGCGCATAGACGTCAGCCTGTCAAACGCATATTTTGGTGCGATTCTATGACGGTCATAGGATGGCTGCGCAGCGAGGCCCGTTCTTTCAAACCATTTGTCTCACATAGAATAGGCGAGATTTTGGAGATAACGGATGTCCAAGAATGGCACTGGTTGCCAAGTCATTTAAATGTCGCGGACGATGCAACCCGCATCAAAGGTACAACGTTATCCCCAGAGTCACGCTGGATTTCCGGCCCTGAATTTTTACTCTCCTCCGAGTGGCCCAAAGAGCCCAGTGCTTCCGAATACCACGGCATAGAAAAAGAGAGTAAACGTGCAGTGCGATCCGACTTAGTTCACCTCATTAGTGATGTTGAAAAGCACGAGCCAGTTTCAGCGGATCCAAGGCGTTTTAGTTCCTGGCTGAGACTGGTACGTGCGACTGCAAATGCGCATAAGTACTTGACATTGCTGCGAATGCGTAGTCTTAATAAAAGAGGTTTGTGCGTAGACAATCTCGTTCGTTTTGAAGGGGGATGTGTACCTTTATGTTCCAGCCTACAGACCAGTTGTCTACATTAAGTATCTCACGTCCTTCGCGTGAGTCTGCCAGAGAGTTGACTGCTGCTGTCATACGTCTAGCAGAGACACACATTTTACGACAAGCACAGCTAGATTTATTCCCTGACGAGATTAGACATCTGGCCAGCCATCTAGACCAACCCTTGCCACGCACCAGCCGATTGTCAAAATTATCTGTTTTTATGAGCGTCGATAGATTGATGCGCTTGTCTGGCCGCATATCAGCCGTATTACAAGTAAGAGCAGAAACGAAAAGCCCCATCGTTCTTGACGGAAGACATCCGGCCGTGCATCTCCTTGTGGCCCATCAGCATCGAAAGGCTGCACATGCAAATACAGAAACCGTTGTTAACGAGTTGCGCCAAGACTACTACCTACTTAATCTAAGAAATACAGTCCGCAGAGTCGCCTTTAATTGTCAGTTCTGCCGAATTCGAAGAGCTGTGAACTTTCAGCCCCCTAAAGGAGATTTACCAGAGGCACGTCTAGCGCACCATAGACGAGCGTTTACGTTTTCTGGACTGGATTATTTCGGGCCAATTCAAGTTGCTGTCGGCCGAAGAAGAGAGAAGAGGTACGTCGCTCTTTACACGTGCCTCGTGTCCCGCGCCATCCACTTAGACGTTGTACACTCGTTATCTGCAGACTCTGCCGTTATGAGCCTCCGCCGCTTCGTAGGCTTACGGGGAGTGCCAACAGAAATTTGGTCAGATAATGGAACCGCCTTTGTAGGCGCCAATAGAGAACTTCGGGCCTTCTATGATGCTGCTGTGCCCCGTTATGCAGCGACAAAGAAGATTAACTGGCGCTTTATACCCCCCGCAGCTCCCTTCATGGGTGGGGCGTGGGAAAGGCTGATCAAATCGGTGAAAGCGGCACTGAGAGTCACCCTTACAGAACGAGCTCCTACGGATGAGGTACTGCGCACACTCCTCGCAGAAGTGGAGGCGTTAGTGAACACGCGCCCGTTGACGCATGTTCCAGTAGACCCCGACAGCGAGGAAGCATTGACGCCGATGCATTTCATATTAAACTCGTCTTCAGGCCGCCCAATACCAGCGACTCTGTCAGACTCGGACCTGTCTTCGAGAAGTGGCTGGCGCAGAGCAGTTCGTTTAGCCGACCATTTTTGGCGACGGTGGGTGCTCGAATATCTACCGACCCTCATTCCACGGCGCGGGCGAGGAGAAATACCAGATGTTGCAGTCGGAGATCTTGTCTTGAAGGACCAATATGTTATCGACTAATAATTAAAACTGCTGGTTCAAGATATGAGTGCATATAATATTTTTACTGCAATGACAAGACCACCTTCAAACATCATAAAAAACAAAACATAATAAAAAAATATAAAAAGTATAAATAGGCGAAACTTGAAAACAGGTGCGTTGCGCACAACCATATTTTGAGGTTGGTTTTTCAATAAATAGGGTAGATCATTTATATACACGAGAAAGAGGAAAGGACCCAATATTGAGCCTTGCGGAACCCCCGTTTTTACTTTTAAACCCTTTGAATTAACACCATTTATTTGAACAAGTTGTTGTCTATCACTCAAATATGATTTCACCAAACTAAGTGCAAGTTGACCTAGTCCGTAATGCTAAAGTTTCAAAAGTAATGTGTCGTGATTTACGCAATCAAATGCTTTGGAAAGGTCACAAAATATTCCTATGGCGTCTTGAGACTATTCCCACGCAGTAAATATGTGCTTTAATAAGGTAACACCGGCGTCAGTCGTACAACGTCCCTTGGTGAAACCATACTGTTGATCGTGTAAAATTTTGTTGGTGTTAAAATGATTGAGCATTTGATTAAGCATTACTTTTTCAAACACCTTGCTAAAAACTGGCAACACGGATACAGGTCTATAATTATTAGTATCTTTACTGTCCCCGGATTTGAAAAGAGGTATCACTTTACTGTATTTCATTAGATCAGGGAAAACTCCTTGGTCTACACACAAATTAAAAATTAAAGCTAAGTATGGGGCTTTAGTCTCAAGTATGGATGTACAAACTTTGATAGACATTCCCCATAGATCTTCGGTTAGTTTGATTATTATTTGCCGGAAAGCTTTAATAACTATCATTGGGTTTATGTGTTTAAATTTAAATTCAGCTGTGCAGCCAGATACATTCGCCTTTAATAATCCAATTGAAACTTCAGGTGAGGAATTAAGAGCCTCCGTAGTTTTTAATGGTATATCGGTAAAGAAATTTACAAATTCTTGAGCTACTTCCAGATTAGAGCTTTTAGGACCACATGCTGAATCTAACGTGTATCTAGTGTTACGTATTTTCTTCCTGTTAGTTTCATTATTTATGACTTTCCAAACTGTCTTTATTTTGTTTTCTGCTGTTTTTATCTTGTTGCTAATGTACAGGGCTTTAGCAACCTTGCATGTATTTCTAAAGATTTTTGAATACTTAGCAACATACTTGTTAAAAGTTTCAGTGTTTATAAAAGGCTTAAGGCCATATAGCTCAAATAGTCTTTCCCTACTTTTTCTGATACCTCTAGTTGCCCAATCACTAATTATAAATTTGGGGCAAATACTTTTTGTCTTCTGTTCAAAAGTTTTGTTGAATTCCGTGTGAACTATTGAAAAGAAACGATCATACAATTGATTTACATTAATATCGTCATGGCTCATAACATCTAACTTGTTCTGTAGGGAAATATTATATCTATTTAATTTGCTAGAAGTTATAGGTCTAAATTTAATCTGGACTTTTTGCAATAGTGTATTACACCTAAAAGTTACAGTTTGTCCGCTATGGTCAGACGGCAGACAATTTAATATAGCTTTATCTAAGTTATCACAATCGCAGAAAACATTATCTATACAAGTAGCAGAAGATAAAGTGACTCTAGTAGGTTCTATAAAAGTGTTGGTCAAATCAAATGACTTAAAAAGATTTAATAACCGACTGCTATTTGAACTTTCTTCTAAAATATTGATATTGAAATCACCACCACCATCATTTGATGCTTATAATCGCTATGAGGCGTTTTATCTTTAGTGTGGTTCGCGCCGATCATCTCCAACGTGTCCGCTCGGCTTCGGAGGAACGTTATTAAATCGCTAAGTTTTATTTTTTCGCGTGAACCTAAACACGTGGCTCCGATGTGATTTTCCCATTCGCGTTCCGTAGACGAATCCAGCTTGCTGACCACTAAATAAATTATTAACGTGTCCCAATTGACAGTGGGTTCATTTAGTGAACTTAAAGCGCGCAGATTACGTAAAATAGTATCAATTAATTTCCTTATTTGCGATGGCGATTCTTGTTTTAATGACGGAATATTATGCAACGCTTTAACGTGATTATTAATTAATAACCTCTCGTTGTGATAACGGTTTCCTAATAAATCCCATGCGTGAACGTAGTTTGCAGGGCTGAACTCTAAAGCTGCTATCACCTGTAACGCGCTTCCACTAAGGGCTGACCGCAAATAATGGATTTTTTGAATCTCGTCTAAGTCGGAACGATTGTGGATCATGGTTACGTATAAATGTTTAACTTCTAGCCAGTGATCATAGGCTCCATCGAAGGCAGGTAATTTTATGTCTGGTAATTTAATATTGACACGTGGTTCTGATGCAATTGGAAGTCGACTTTTAATTTCCGCGTTTTTAATTAAACAATTCGCACTTGCTATTGCTGTAAAATATATTGCCTCTAATGCTTCTATGTATTGTAGATTCGCGTTTGTTTCTGATTCCGGCAGGAGTAGTTCGATTTAATTTATCGTATAATTCACTCGCGGCTTGAACACGTAAAGTTAGCTCCGCTGCTTGTAAGGCTGTTAAGTGAGCTCCCGCGAACGATTCTACATAATTTTTAAACTGGGTTAACCGACCCTTAATGTTACCCCTACGTTTCTTTAACTCGGAAAGAACTTCGTCTACTGCCTTAACCGACATTCTGACGGAATATGGATGAGCGTTATGTGGTGTGGTGTGGTGTGATGTAGTTGTACTCACATGCAAATATCACCTGGACCACGTGGCTGCCACACACTCGCGTGAACTGAAACGAAACACAGCTTTAACACAAATTGAAACTAATGAATGGGTGTGACGGGGGACGGACGGGACGGGAACAGAGACCTGACCGTTTCTTACGCCTTTGCCTTTTCCTCTTCTCATGAAATGATTGCTGGGTCACTGGACCGGCTGTGATGATCGCTGCACTCGGTCGATCGTCTTCACAGCCAGCTATCGTCTTCAGCGCCCGGCTCCAGTCCGAGTCGAAGTTCCGCAACGTGCCAGCAACGTGGTCGGCACCGTGTATTTTTTTTTTATAAGGGACAAGCCCGCCACACTGTTACCAACCACTGTAACTCCTGAAAGCCAGAATCAACAGTGGCGACCACCAGAAAAGCGCCGAGACAATGAAGCTCGACGAAGTCCCAGAGAATGAATTTAACTGTCTTGGATCCCGCAACGAAATTAATCAGAAAAGTATAGCGGAGGAGTAGGAAAATCTGTAATTTCCACTTCCCTCCATATCAGCAGGAGACACAAAGAAACAAGGCCAATAGGCGCAAAGGGACGTTCACAACTGGGATAGGCCCAGTTGCCTAGCACCACGGATAAAATATTAACATTAATGGGTCCTAAGTTGTGAGCAGTTATATTTGATTCCAATAATAGGTATGGCAAAAACGCTTGAACGCACGGAAATTTGTTCTACTTTCTACAAGGTCTGTGTAGTAAATAACTCCGGATGTAACCTGTACACTATCCAACATAATATTGCGTTCATTCTGCCAAAGACTGCACTCCCATAAAATATGATGTGCTGATTGTTCATATTCGCAGTCAGATGTGGAACATTGACAAAGAGGCGAGTCAACAAGCTTGAAGGAAAATAATTTACTCTTAAAGTTACCATGACCGGTGAGAAATTTTATTTTATTTTATTTTATTTTATTTCTTAAGAAAACTTACAGCTAGGATACAGATAGTTGACAGTTAGTGAAAGAAGGCCTATTAAAAGTTTTCACTGACATTATATGGGTTGCACAAGAAACAGTAGACAGGCAAGATAAAGTAAGAAGTAAGCATTCAGAGAGAATTAAGAAAAAGTTGAATAGATTTTAGTGAACTTCAAAGAAGTTTTTACATAGCATTTTTTTAAGTTTAGGAACACTGGTGGAGAATAAATCAAGACCATCAACACTCTGACACATCGAGTTGTATACCCTGCTAGCTCTTATCATATAATAGTTTTGTCGATAAATGCACCGCACAGAGGGGACATACAGAGGTCGATGATTCCTTAAAGTGAAGGATGGAACACGCAGCCCAATTTTACCCAACAGTTCGGAACAGTCAGTTGAACCATTAGCCAAATTCAACAAGAATACCATGTCGGCAATTTTTCTCCGCTCAACTAGTGGAAGAATGTGGAACTTTCTGCAGCGACTGTAATAATTAGGTAAATAGGTTTTGGATCTATACTGAATGTACCTTAAGAATTTCTTTTGAATGCTTTCGATGCGATTGATGTAGCAATTAATTGAGCAACACAGTGATCAACCTCCAGCCATGTCCTGGCCAGCCGTTCACGAACGGATGGTAAGAACTGGTGGAGGTGTCGGCCCTTGATGGAATTATCCCACCTACATTGCCATTCAGACAAAAGTTCCTCCCAGACGTCGGTCTGTGGTTTGAATAATCTAGAAATCTTATCACGGTCACGTAGGGTTAAAAAGTCTGCGTCCGTGGTCTCACGCGCGTTATAGTACATTGCAGCCCGTCGCTGCACTTCAAGATCGACTGGAAGTACACCTGCAAGTACCGGTAAGGCTTCAGTACTAACCGTCCTATACGCTTTGCATAAGAATATCAAAGCCAAACGCTGGCTTTGAAGCAATTTACGTCGTACCGCTCCTATGGTGGCCCTATCGGCCCAAACAGGTGCCCCGTAGCACATACACCCCAAATAGGTAGCCCCATAAATGGTCTTTAAAGTTAGAAATGACAGACCCCACGTAGATTTGGATATTCTAGTTAAGGCATAAAAGTTCTTTTTAGCTTTTTCACCGACAGTTTTTATATGATCTATGAATGAAAAATTCTTCTCTAAGACCAAACCAAGGTAGCTCACGGACTGCTTTCCTTTTACGGGAACGTTATTAAATTTAATACTAGGCCACGATTTAAGATTACCTTTTAAAATTAGTTGATAAGTTTTTTGCGGTGCAAAGGTCAGACGGTTTCGATCGCCTGAGATATTAATCGCTGAGATATTAATCGTAGGCAAGTGTCAGCTAAATTCTCGAGTCCAGCTCGAGTACTCGACTGAATGAGCAGCAGGCCGTCGTCCGCGTAACCGGTTAATGAACAGCCGGGTGGGAGAGGAATCGCGAGAAAATCATCGAAACCTAAATTCCACAGATACGGAGCGATTACCGAGCCCTGAGGACATCCCATGGTAAGGGACTTTGACATAGAATGATGTCCGAGTTTGAGTTTCGCGGAACCATTTAAAAAATATGAATAAACAAGATTATATATGTTTTTATAGCAGCCGCGATTCTTCATTTTAAGTAGTAGCATCGGCCACCATGCGTTATCAAAAGCCCCGGAAATATCTAAAAAGATTCCAACCACGTACTTGTGTTCCGAGTTATTAACAATTTTTCTAACAGAAAGTGCCGCGTCTACGGTAGATTTTCCCACGGTGAAACCGAATTGGTTGTTATGAAACTTTGGCCCGTCTGGCAGCAAACGTGGAACGATAAGGCGCTCCAGGAGTTTTCCCAAAGATGGCAGTAGGGTTAAGGGCCTGTACGACTTAGGGTCGTCTGGTGGCTTATCACCACTTTTTGGAATTATTCGTATAAAGCCACGTCGCCATACACGAGGAAAAACGCCGTCCGCAATACATCGGTTGAAAACAGATAAAAGGGCGTCACCCGCTGTTTTACAAGCTTCTATTATCATCCGATTAGATATTTTATCTTCACCTGATGATTTGTTAAGAGGCAGTTTCCTGACAAGATTAATGAATTCGTCAATGGATGGAAGGTCTGACGTTGGTGATTCAGGTGGCACAGATGCCCACGCTCTGATCTGCTGATGGTAGTCATTGTCATTTACTGGCGAATCATCAGGTATCAGACTATTTAATAGAACTTCGGTTGTTTCCTCAATACCGGTCGTGTGTCTATTATTTACTTTAATGTTCTGGACAAACGCCAGGTCGACTGATCGATTAGCTTTGAACTCGTGATACAAAGGAGACCACGGACCTTCTTTATCTAGTTTTTCTACTATTTTTCGCAGTAAATTACCCTTAGACTTTTCAACTGATGCTCTGTAGCGGGACTTGGCAACTCTAAATGCATTTAAAGCAAAGTTAAGTGGGTCTCCGGTGACCTTTTGTTTTCTAAGCTTGTTTAAATGTCTGCGCGCTCGGCGATAGCTTTTACGCTGCTCAATTAAGTAGTCACACCACCAATCACATCTATGGATGTTGGTCATAGATGCGCGACCAATGGCGATGTCAGCACAGTAAGTGAAGGTGTCTGACATAATTTCAGCACTTTCTTCAGCTGACAGCCCATCACGAGTGAAGTCTTTGGCGTGACACGCAAAAAGCAAGCCAAAGAATTCCCAATTCGCGCCTTTACTTTTATATCTAAAATTACCAGTGATATGAGATGGACCTTGAGTAGACCTCGGAACAAATTCGTACACGATCAGGCGATGATCACTACAAGACGCATCTGGTAGGACACGCCACCTATCCAATCGTACGTCTGCACTAGAAAGTGTGACGTCAATACAAGATTCGCCCATTGGGCTGCAAAAAGTAGGTGGTGCATCAGGGGTATTATGAATTGATAGGTTCATTTCTGCTATAAAATCTTCAACAGCACAACGTCGGTCGAAATCCGTTGACCTAACCTTGCCATACCACAGAGACGATGACGCGTTAACATCAGCGCCAACGATAACTTTACTGCCCGCAAGTGACTGTAAGACGTGACGGAGGTTATGTATATGAGGTGCAACAGGGTCTGAGTATTGAAAGTAACAGCTCACAACGTAAACTTTAAAAGAAGCTGATGAGACTTCCGCAACGGCACAGTGGGGCGTCATGAGGTTACGCAAAGACGTTACTGTAAAGTAACTGTAAGGTGGGGTGTAAGTGTAACTGTGCTTGTGTGGTGTATGTGAAGTTATGTAAGATTCGACGGTTCCAAAGGACGCCCACAGCGCGTAACGTCGACTCCCGGATCAAACCTTCAGATCCCACACGTGGCACTTTTCACCAATGTCCAACTGAATTTTATCCCGGTTTGCTAACCCAATCGGGGATGTACAATAGTCCAACACTGAATTTAGGAAATTACCGGCGTCCAAATGACAAAGCCGGCTAGGTACTTAACCAACAAATCACTCGCGGTCATGACCCAAAGTGGCGAGATCTCTCAATTTTCTCTCAATTATCAACAAAATATCAAACACCGATCACGATGGCATCGGATTAACGTTAACTCAAAGTTTCAATCAATAATTACACGACAGCCGCGTGCATCAAAAAAACAAGGCACGGAGCGACCATTTTTCCAACCAATATTGCACTGACAAGCAAAACGTCATCGCACAGACAACCAAACATAATCTGTCAAACGTCAAAAAAGTGCGTTCCGAAACTTGGTGGATGAAACATCTACCCCCCCCGGACGGGCCGTCCCGTCCGCTAATCAATTGGCAGTCTTGACAAGGTTGCGACCGCTCTCTTCATAACCGATCCATCCACTAAAACCTCAGCAAAACGAGGTACCCCGTCGGTGCCAGCCACCAAATTGAGAATGCGCCCCCGGCGCCAATACAGAGGCTTAAGGTTGGCATCCTTAATAAGGACGAGGTCTCCTATCTTGGGCGGATGAGTTTTATCAGTCCACTTGACGCGCTGCTGGAGGATGTGCAGATACTCTAAGCTCCAACGCTTCCAAAAGCTCTGAGTGAGCTGTTGCACCAACTGAAACCGCGATAGCCGATTTTGGCTCACATCAACAAAAGGGTACTCAGGCAGAGCGACAAGTGGCTGTCCAATCAAGAAATGGCCCGGGGTTAGAGCCTCCAAATCGTTCGGGTCCGAAGAGAGCGGGCACAATGGACGCGAATTTAGTACCGCTTCAATGCGACAAAATACCGTAGCTAATTCCTCAAAGGTGAGAACGGTGTCTCCCAACAATCTCCGCCGGAGTCCCTTTGCCGCTTTCACCGCGGCCTCAAAAATACCCCCCCAATGGGGGCAGGCTGGCGGGTCAAACAACCAAGTGACCCCTCGACGGGCCAATTTGTTACCAATGTCAACCTGGCTCTCATTAAGAAAGTCATACACTTCCTTCAAATAGTTACTTGTACCCTTGTAGTTGGTACCGCAATCAGACCTGATCAGAGAAGGTAACCCACGGCGAGACGTAAATCTATCCAAAGTTGCCACAAAGGCCTCCGTCGAGAGGGAGGATACCAGCTCCAAGTGCACTGCCTTAGTTGACAGGCAGACAAATACGCACAAATAAGCTTTGACAATTTTACTATTGCGAAGGGTAGACGTCTTTATCGAAAAGGGACCAGCAAAGTCCGTTCCTACGCCTGCAAAGGGCCTCGCCTCATTGACACGATCAGCAGGCAAGTCTCCCATCTGGGGCTGCATCGTTGGGGCCTTAGTCCGATAGCACAGTATGCAACGGAAGACGATGCTACGAATGGTACGACGAGCCGACAAAATCCAAAACTCTCGCTGCAGAATGGCCAACAGCGCATTGCAACCGGCGTGCGAGTTCTTAATGTGACGATCAGTCACCAACAATTTAATCAAATGGCCCGCCTTGGGCAACAAAAGGGGGTGACGGACCCCATAAGGAAGGCTAGAGTGCCTCAACCGTCCTCCAACACGCAAAAGACCCGTTTCATCCAAAAAGGGGTTCAACTTACTAACGGCTCCCGACAACTTAACTCTACCGGACTTCAAGGTCTCGATCTCCTTCTCAAAGTGTACGGCCTGCACAGAGCGAACCCACAGGAGGAGTGACTCCTGTCGCTCTTGAGGAGAGAGAACCGGTGAAAGGCGCTTGTCCCCTGGATTCCTAGCATTGTGACCAAAACGCCTGATACACGAGGTAACGTTCAACAATTTGTCGAGGGAGCTGTATCGATTCAACAAAATATCAGGATCAAACGGAGGGTCCTTCGTACCAACAGCGAGCACCTTAAGCCCGGGCAAAGGATCCGACATCAAAACTGGCGTTCGAGGCCAATCATCCTCGGGGCGAGTCAGCCAATCCGGTCCCCACCAAAGGGGGTGCACAATCAGGCGGGGGGCCATGCACCCACGTGAGGCTACGTCGCCCGGGTTCAAGTCTCCAGGCACGTGCCTCCAAATCAAAGGCGTTTCGGAATTTTGTATCTGTGACACTCGGTTCGCCACAAAGACCTCCAAGGAGTGGACGGACGTCTTCAACCAGCACAAAACAATTTGACTGTCCGTCCAGGCGTAAGAATTCCGAATGTTCACAGATCCACCTAAAGTTTGAGCAACGTGATTCAAGAGACGCACAAGAAGCGCCGCCCCTGACAACTCTAGCTTAGGGATGGTCAATGCCGTCCGGAGGGGGGCCACCTTGCTCTTGGCCATGATCAGTGACAACTTCACCTGGCCTGTCGCGCTGACGGTGCGCAGATAAACAACAGCTGCATAACCGTGCGAAAATGCGTCACAAAACCCATGAAGGGTAGCAGTATAGTTCCCAGGGGGGAGGATAGCGCGTGGTAACGCGACCTCGTTGACCGCAGGAAGTGCGGATACAAATTGGAGCCAATCTTCCAAAAGGGTTTCCCGAAGTGGCTCATCCCAACCAAGTTCCGCGGTCCAAAGACGCTGGAGAAAACATTTCGCCCAAAACAATACCGGGCATATCCAACCATTCGGGTCAAAGGTTCTCGCGACAGTAGACAATACCAGTCGTTTAGTCCAAGTGTGTGGTGACTCCAAATCGACATCATACGTAAAGGTGTCTTGGACTGGTCGGTACTGAACGCCGTGAACGGCCAACATAGCAGGGTTGTCAGCATTTTCAAACAAATGAGGATCCTGCTTATGATCCTCTTCCACATCTTCCAACAGTGCTGGCGAGTTGGACACCCACTTACGCAACTCATAGCCAGCGGAATCCAAAATTTGAACCAACTCGTCACGCAACAGGATAGCTTCCTCAACCGTGGAAGCCCCAGTGCAGACGTCATCAACATACAAGTCCGTTTTCAAGATGGCGGACGCCCGAGGGAACTTCAAGCGTTCTCGGTCCGCGAGCTCCCAAAGCGAACGAATAGCAACAAAGGGGCTCGATCGAAGGCCGTACGTATTCGTGTTGAGCTCATAAACAACCATGGGGTCCCGGGGATTCTCTCGCGACAGGATCAACTGATAACGTCTGTCATCCCGGTGAATAACCGTTTGCCGGAACATCATTTTGATGTCAGCCACAAAGACTACTTGATGACGACGAAAAGACGTGATGACATCACAAAGGTCCCTCAACAATTTGGGGCCGGAGTGCAAGCAATCATTCAAAGAGACACCAGAGGAAAACCGCGCAGACCCATCAAACACTGTGCGCAGCTTACCGGTGGATGCCTTGAGGACCGCGTGATGCGGCAGAAAGTAATGCTCAACTGAGCGCCAATCCAAATTTGACACAGACATGTGTCCCAAGTCTGCGTACTCACGCATGAAATCTAAATATTTCTGCCGTAGCACCGGATCCCTGGCCGTACGGCGCTCCATCGCCAACAATCTCTTCTTGGCCATAGGTCTGGACTCGCCGAGAGGTGGTCGAACTGCAACAAAAGGCAACCGTGTTACGAGCCGACCGGAACGGAGTCGACCTGTGTTGTTCTGATAGAACAACTCACACTCCTCATGTTCCGGGTTCAAGCGGGCCACTTGCGGTGGCTCCTCAACCTCCCAAAACCTCTGAACAGCGTCAGAGAGAGCGGAGCCACACGCCAACGCAAAATCAGGCTCAGGTGGAGGGGCAGCCTTCAACACTGGGCCCATCACCGCAAAGCCAAAGATGGTCGAGACAGCCACCAAACCGTTCGGCTGCAAGACTTTCATATTACCCAACAATATTCTCCCTAGTACATCGGAACCCAATATCAAATGAGTTGTATTAGGGGAATCAAACCGGCGGTCAGCCAAATCCAGGCCTGACGTCAACCGGACAATATCAGGCGACAGCTGACGTTGGGGATGACAGCCCAAAATTCTCGTCAGAACAATGGCCGAAGGAAAGAACTTAGGGTCCAAACAACTCACAGGAGTGAGCCCAAATAAGGTTTGTCCCTCAACAGTCGGGATAGGTGTTTCGCCTATTCCATTAATCGTGCCTGAAAAGGCACGGACATCCAGGCTCACCCGACCCGCTAACCAAGACGACAAAAGGCAACCCTGGGCTCCCGTGTCCAAAATGGCACGGACCACAACAGAGTCCCCCGTGGGTCCCCAGACCCTGACCGATGCCGTTGGCAACAAAACCGTGTCGATCTGGGGAGGTACGTTAGCGGGACAGGCGCCAATTTCCTAGCAATGCCTGGGCGGCGACCGATCGCCGCATCCAGGCTGGGGTCTATCCCGGTGAGGATAGTAATCAAACTCCTCGTCCGCGCGATGTCCCGAGCCGCGCGCCATCGCTGGAGGGGCATATCCCACTTGACGTCTGAGTGGCGGGGGGCGCGTCGCCAAACGGGGACGTTCCGCCAACGGAGGGGAGGGAAGGCGGTGCTGGTCTGGCCAATGTCGCCTACCAGCAGCTGCATAGTTGCCTTCCCGAGGGGAGGTCAATCGGCGGTCGCGCGGCTCCCGATCAGCTGGCGCGGGGGGTGGAGTACGGCGGTCAAAAATGCGGGCCCCTCCTCGATTCTGAACCGGCGAGCGAGGAGCCCGGTGCTCATCTCCATTTCCCCTGCGCGAACCCTCATCAGAGGCTGGTCTGTCAGAGCGGTTCGCGTTGGCGCACAAAACTTCCAGATGTGAGCCCCTACAAATTGAACAAGGGCGGGGGTTGGGGCAATCCCGATGAAAATGATTCCCCAAACAAGAAAAGCACAGACGGCGTGCATTGGCAACTCGGCGGCGGGCACTCACGTGCAACTCCAAGAAGGCCGCGCAAGTGACTACGGCATGTCCCGTGGCCTTACAATAGCCGCAAGCAAGATTACTCTGGGTGCCACCAAAACGGGGGGCAGGGCGGCTATCACCAGGCCCGTCAGTCCTAGTCCGTCCCTGGGCCCTCGGCCGAGAGGGCGGTTGGCTTAACCCCGTGGCACCATGAGCGTTGTCGAGGAAACGACACTCATCCTCCAAAAATTTGACGAGGTCTTCAAAGGGGGGAAGATGGGTGGCACTATCCCCACCATACTTCTGCTCAAAACGGGACCTCAAGTCTGACGGAAGCCGCTGCAACACCAAGTGCACCAAAAGATAGGACCAATAGTCCACCGGCAACTCCAATCGTTTTAAGGCGTTGGTTGCTGCCAGCAATGGATTCAACAGGTCAGCACGCAACGCTGACATTCTGGTGATGGCCGGCAACCCCAAGATCTGGTCAATATGGACATCAGCCAGGCAACGTTTGTTCTGGTATCGTCGGGATAGAAGTTTCAGAGCGGTGGGATAGGCCGAGTCGGTCACCGGCAAGTGATGCACCAAGGCTCGAGCCTCACCTCCTAGGGCTGTCAACAAATAAGCCAACTTCTGGGCCGGTCGGAGGTCAGAGCGCGAATCAACCAAACTGTCAAACAGGTTCCTGAAGCTTAACCAATGGTCCAAGTGACCGTCAAAATGTGGCAGCTCCAGGGTAGGCAGTCTACCCAAAAGTCCAGGGCCTGCAACAACAGAGGTCTCTGTTTTGACCTGGGCAGGGTCCCGACTCTTCAAAATTTGACGGGCGCGCATACTTATTATGTCACCCAGGTTCAACATCTGGTCATAATCCGCAACAACCTTATCACGGGCTGCTTGACCCAATGTTTCCAGGTCCAAGTCCAAACTCAATTCATTGAAGCGAGCAAACAAAGTGTCAACCGCACTCAATCTCGCGTTCAACTGCTCATACCGGGCAAGCGTGGCCTCTTCCAGGTCTCGACGCTCAGCGGTTGCAGCAGCAGAGGCAAACCATCTTAGCTGTGAGGTCAATCCACCAATGGCTTGGTTTACAGCTTTCAATGAAGCCATTGGGACAAATATCAAATAAACAAATTAAATTCAATTAAATAATCAACAGGAACAATTTTCCCGGACCCAACTACAATTTAAACCAAATAATAAAACTTAGTTTGAATTATTACAAGTTCAAATCCGACCCTGTACAAGCAATACCTTGTTTATACAATAACAAATTAAAGTACAAGCCACAAGGGACACTACATATCATAATTATTATATTATGTCAAACAATCTATGTTTAATTTGAGTCAGGCTGACGGGCAACAAATCAGACTTCTCAATACTTTTACTCGACAATAAGTGGTGAATTTAACAATTAAACCACGCTCTGCTACCAGTTGTGTGAGACTGCGCAAACAGACTCACGATGTCCGCGATTACGCGGAGCCCTAATCAAAATAATATTTGTCCAATCGACAAATGGAAAACACCTATTAGATACACTTACCATCACGTTGGTACTGGTGATGTGACGTAGTCCTGGTCACGTCGTATCTGGGTGGGGTGTAAGTGTAACTGTGCTTGTGTGGTGTATGTGAAGTTATGTAAGATTCGACGGTTCCAAAGGACGCCCACAGCGCGTAACGTCGACTCCCGGATCAAACCTTCAGATCCCACACGTGGCACTTTTCACCAATGTCCAACTGAATTTTATCCCGGTTTGCTAACCCAATCGGGGATGTACAATAGTCCAACACTGAATTTAGGAAATTACCGGCGTCCAAATGACAAAGCCGGCTAGGTACTTAACCAACAAATCACTCGCGGTCATGACCCAAAGTGGCGAGATCTCTCAATTTTCTCTCAATTATCAACAAAATATCAAACACCGATCACGATGGCATCGGATTAACGTTAACTCAAAGTTTCAATCAATAATTACACGACAGCCGCGTGCATCAAAAAAACAAGGCACGGAGCGACCATTTTTCCAACCAATATTGCACTGACAAGCAAAACGTCATCGCACAGACAACCAAACATAATCTGTCAAACGTCAAAAAAGTGCGTTCCGAAACTTGGTGGATGAAACAAGTGCTATTTGGTAGAAATCGTCACGTAAGAAAATGCCGTATGTTGTTGTGTGTGTGTGTTGTGTGTGTGTGTGGGTATACAAGAAGGGTATGGCGAAGTCGAGTGAGCGAGCGATATTTTTCTTCATAGGTGTCGTTTTCGTGGGTTTTGGGGTTGGTGATAACGAAAATGAGGTCAAAATGAAAATCCAAGATGGCGTTCAAAAAATTTTTCGGTTTTTCCGTCATGGGTGTCGTTTTCATGGTTTTTGGGGTTGCTGGTTACGAAACTGAGGTCAAAATGAAAATCCAAGATGGCGCCGAGGAAATTTTTTTATTTTCCGTCATGGGTGTCGTTTTCATGGTTTTTGGGGTTGCTGGTTACGAAACTGAGGTCTAAATGAAAATCCAAGATGGCGCCGAGGAAAATTTTTGGTTTTCCGTCATGGGTGTCGTTTTCATGGTTTTTGGGGTTGCTGGTTACGAAACTGAGGTCAAAATGAAAATCCAAGATGGCGCCGAGGAAAATTTTTGATTTTCCGTCATGGGTGTCGTTTTCATGGTTTTTGGGGTTGCTGGTTACGAAAATGAGGTCTAAATGAAAATCCAAGATGTCACCGAGAAAAATTATTGTTTTTCCGTCATGGGTGACGTTTTCATGGTTTTTGGGGTTGCTGATTATGAAAATGGGGTCAAAATGAAAATCCAAGATGTCGCCGAGAAAAAAAATTGTTTTTCCGTCATGGATGTCGTTTTCATAGTTTTTATTGTTCCTGGTTACGAAAATGAGATCAAAATGAAAATCCAAGATGGCGCCGAGGAAAATTGTTGACTTTCCGTCATGGGTGTACTTTTCATAGTTTTTAGGGTTGCTGGTTACGAAAATGAGGTCAAACTAAAAATCCAAGGCGCCCAAAAAAATTTATCGGTTTTCTGTCATGGGTGTCGTTTTCATGGTTTCATGTTGACGGAAAATCAAAAATTTTTCTCGGCGCCATCTTAGATTTTCATTTTGACCTCATTTTCATAACCAGCAACCCCAAAAACCATAAAAACGACACCCATGACGGAAAATCAAAAATTTTCCTCGGCGCCATCTTGGATTTGCATTTCGACTTCAGTTTCGTAACCATCAACCCCAAAAACCATGAAAACGACACCCATGACGGAAAATCAAAAAATTTCCTCGGCGCCATCTTTGATTTTCATTTTGACCTTATTTTCGTAACCAGCAACCCCAAAAACCATAAAAACGACACCCATGACGGGAAATCAAAAATTTTCCTCGGCGCCCCTTGGATTTTTATTTCGACCTGTAGGAAGTGTTTGTAGGAGGTGTTTTTTAGGGGTTTCGAACACGAAGGAAACACGGAGTGAAGTCTCAGCAGGCGGTGTATTTCAGCAACAGTTACAGGTGATAATACAGAAGAAGAAGTATTTACAGAAAGAAGATGATCTTGGATTAAACAATAGGGATAGTTCCACCCGACCAAGACCTTAGGGACGAAGGTCGGGGTATGAGTCCCTCTATCCAAAAAATGTTCCTGATGGAACCGATTTAGCAACGACTAGCAGAGGTGTCTCTAGTGACTTTTCCAAGTAGGACGAAGTCCCAGAATGCACACTCTACGTAGCTGTGTTCTAGGAGGTTCACTGATCCAACGAGGGTCATTAAGTCACGGAGAATCTTAACACCGCGATTCAGGAATGCGCGTCATATGCACAGCGCCATCTAGTGGTGAGCGGTGGAACTAATTAGCTACGGTACTTATTAAGTGGCGGAGAATCTTAGTGGGATTATTGTTTCCTCGGGCGCCCACGTTCTCGTTTGGGTCCTGGTGAAGGCTTGTTGGCAACCTTCTCCTTTCTCGGTCGTCCTCTTCTTCGAATTTGCTGCACGGGTTCGGGAACTGTTTCACGGCTTCCACCTTTATATGGAGTCAAAGCGGAAACATGATAGAGGCCGATTGGGGTAGTAGGATCGTTTGGAGAAGCTACTTTAAAAGAGGTGGGTCCATGTTTAGTAATGATGACGTATGGTCCATCTCTACGTGGCGCAAATTTGGCGGTTACACCTTGAGCTCCTTTGCTCACGGGGTGTAAGTTAACAAGTACCAAATCACCGGGTTGATACCGTGGTCCCGCCTATGCTCATCAACATATGCCTTGCGTGACTCCTTCATTTCTTGTACTTCCCTCGCCTTGATTAAGGTCTCCGCTAGTTGTACAAGTTTTGGAGTTATCTCTGGTATTATATTTTCAGAAGTGACAATATTTCTGAAGTCAACTTCGTTGTCACGTGGGGATCTTAGTTCCCTTCCGAACGTCATATACGCCGGGGTTTTATTTGTAGAACCTGTAGTACTATTCATAGCGAAACGAATCGCCGGCAAGAGCTCTGACCATACATTATGTTTCCCTCTTTGTACCATTATAGCTAGTTGAGTCTTTAAGTCGCGATTCTTGCGTTCTACAGGGTTCGCTTCAGGGTGGTACAACGGGGTATACTGGTGCTTTATGTTCAGGCTGTACATAACTTGTTGCATCACAGCACTCACAAACTGAGTTCCATTGTCACTTATTACTCGGCGCGGCATCCCATATCTTAGAAAAACTTCGTTGATCAGAGTTATTGCACAGGTTTCAGCGGTAGTGGTAACTAAAGCGAAAAGCTCCACCCAACGGGTAGCGACATCCTCAACGATTAATATCCAAGTTTTTCCATCTTCCGTTTGTGGTAAACGGCCAAACAAATCAAAAGAAACTACTTCAAATCGTTGGCACATGCTTGTAGTCTGTAGTAATCCAGCCGGTTTCTGATTACAGGGTTTATACCGTTGGCACTCCAAGCAATTCTTCACGTAACTTGCAACATAGCTACGCATCCCACTCCAATAGTATCTGCTGGCTATCTTCTTGTAAGTTTTCTCAGCCCCATAGTGTCCTGCTAATGGATCATCATGGTAGGCACTGAGAACGTTTGCCCACTCGTGACCGGGTACCACGAGTTGAGCGTCATCAGCTTCCGTATCAAGATGTAACCTGTATAGCATCCCATTATTCATAAGGTATCCTTTGTTACTCCAGTATACAGCATCATCTGTTCCCTTTGTTTCCTCTAAGGCTTCTATTATCTTCTGAATTTTGGCATCCTTCATTTGTTCTTCTCGGATTGCTTTAGTACTCCTCGTGGGCATATCCACGATTACAGAACATATCTCACAGGTAGGGTTATCTTCACAACACGGTGGTCTGGACAATGCATCAGCCACGGTATTCAGTTTACCTGGTTGGTAGTTAATATTATTAATGTTGAATGTTTGGAGTTGTAATGCCCATCTAGCCAAACGTCCGGTTGGCGATTTTAAGTTCATTAACCATTTTAAGGCTTGATGGTCAGTTACCACAGTCACAGGTTGACCTTCAACATAGGCTCTAAATTTATTTAATGACCAGATTACGGCTAGCGCTTCTCGTTCGGTAGTGGAGTAATTTTTCTCAGCGGATGTGAGCAATCTACTCGCATATTCAACAGGATGTTCATCTTCCTTCTCCCCCTAGACCAGAACTGCTCCAAGCGCATAGCTACTAGCATCAGTCTTGAGAATGTAGGGCTTTGTTTCGTCGGCCTGCCGCAACACAGGGCCGTTGTTAACCGGGTTTTTAGCGTGTTGTAGACCTCTTCCTGTTCAGTATTCCATACCCAACGGGCTTCCTTCTTGGTTAATTTCGTAAGGGGCTGGGCTATAGCGGAAAAATTCTCAATAAAACGTCGGTACCAAGAACACATTTTGTAGAAAAGATATGAGCTGTTGAAGATTCTTGGGTGTTGGTCTCTCTAAGATTACCTTGGTTTTATCTGAATCTGGCTTTAGGCCTTCAGGCGTTATGATGTGACCTAAGTATTTTATCGACGAGCAGAAAAATCTACATTTGTCTTTGTTTACAGTAAGGTTATATTCTCTCATCCTATGTAGTACGTCCTTCAGGTCGGAAAGGTGGCTTTCAAAGGTGCTGGAGAATATGAGCAAGTCATCCAGATAAGCCAGCATGTTAACATGTTCTAGCGTAACACGGAATCTATCGACAAGTCGCTGGAAGGTAGCCGGTGCATTGCGTAGGCCAAATGGCATTTTCTTGAATTTATATAGACCAAAAGGGGTAATGAATGCTGTTTTCTCTTCGTCTTCTTTTCGGATCCTTATTTGCCAGTAACCAGATTTCAGATCGAGTGACGTCATGTAAGGCATTGGCTTTGCAGCGTGCAACAAGTCGTCTATTCGTGGAATAGGGTAAGTGTCGGGCACAGTGATAGCGTTTAGGCGTCGGTAATCGATACATACTCTAACCTTTCCATTAGGTTTCGGTACCATAACGACTGGTGAAGCCCAGGGCGAAGAGCAGGGATCAATAATAGACTTCTCCATCATTTCATGTAATTCAGCTTTCAGGATATCTTTCTTTGTCGGAGATAATCTGTAGGGAGGTACTGATATTGGGACATCGTTCTTTGTCACGATGCAGTGCTCCCCAAGCAAAGACGGTTCATTGTTATCAATAAAAACATCTTGATAGGTGGCAAGAATTTTATTTAACATTTCCCTTTGATTATCATCTATCTCAACACTACAGAAATAATAATCACCCTCGGAGTCCGTAGGTTCGTTTGCGTTAGGAAAGAGTTGGCTTGAATGTGGGGATAATGTGACTTCCGCTTCTGTGACACTCATTTCCGCATCACGCATCATAAACTCTGCAAAAGCAGGTAGGTAACCGTCGAAGACTCGTTTTGCTTTCTTTGCCGGTGACAGTTCGAGTGGTATCAATTTATATCCTGAGGAACTCTCGGGAAGAGCGGCAGCACTTGAGGATGCAATGGCCGCTGTAGGCATCCCCGTGGTGGTATCTGGAGCAATACTGGCCGAGTTGCTATTTGTTTTCTCAAAGGTCACAAAGTCCTCCTCATATAGCTCATAGGTCGAGTTTGCGTCAAGGAATTCCCAAGTAAACTGAGGAAGGTTGAGTAATATTTTTGCGTCTTGTAAAAACCCGACGCCTAGTAGGGTTCGGTTGTCCTTTGAACTCGGTAACACAATGAAGCTGGTCGGAATGATGCGGTCCTCCAACTTCACTGACACTGTTATTTTCTTAACTCTTTGGTTTTTCCCGATGCCATCTGCCAGAGTGATCTTTACTAATTCTTCGTGGAACTTGTGTCCCTTGTCCACCAGCTGTTGGTATAGCTGGTACGATGCGATGCTGGCCTTCGCACAACTATCAACGTATGCTGTCCCTTTGATGCCCTCGACCTCAATGAACACTATTGGCCTATTTCTTACATCTGTTTTCACGTCAACCGGACAAAAGGCTAGGTCTGTTGATGGCAGTGACCCATGTTTATTGGCGCAGCATGTTGGGCAGTTACTGCGAACTACCCCGGGCGTACCACAGCCGTAACAGGTCACTTTGGGTGCGGATGGAGATGGAGCCTGGGTCGTTTTGGCAGTAGCTGTTGTCGCTTGACTTTCAGGGACAGGCTCAGCTGCTTCTCCTTCTCGCTGTTTCTTCTTCAGTTTTCTACACTTCTCGGTAGCGTGGCCGGAGAAGTGACAGAACCCGCACTTCACCTTGGGTTTCATGGTTGGGTTTGGCTTGACTTCCTTGTGTTCGTCACCATTATTCGATTTGTCAATCCACATCTGCTCGACACTGCGAGCTGCTTCCAGTAACTCGTCGTAAGTTGTAACCGAGTTGCGCGGGATTTTGTCGCGTATACGGTGTTTCAGTTGACCGTATACCATGTGGAGTTGATGGGATTCCGGTATTTCTGGTTCTGGAAGTTGTGCGAAAAGCATTCGCTTATGTGCGATGAAGCTTTCCGTGGTTGCTCGTGTGTCTTGCTTTTCTGTAACGATTTCCTGGAATATCACATAAGCAGGTTTCCTTGGGGCAAAAGCATGACGGAGACGTTCTTCGAAATCCGCCCATGTAGACACATGCTTTCTAACGCCTTGCCACCACACTGCAGCTTCACCTTTGAGGAGCAGTGGTAATCCTGTGAGTGCTTCTGCATCACTTACGTTTTCGATTTCTTTGAAGACTTTTTCTGCCGCCAAAAAAGCTTCCGTTACTTCGGAGTCCTTGGTCCCGTCGAATTCAGCTTTGCAGGTTGTAAACGAGCCGTGTCTTCTTGGTGAAAGCTTAGACAGCAGCGCCTCGAACTGAGTATCGGACATGGTCAGCGACATCTCTGCTTTCCTCCTTTCTGTAGCTGGTGTCGTTGTTGTTCGTCCGTAGCGTGTGACGTACTTCGGTTTCTCTTCGGGCCCACAGTTGGTCGCTAGATTGTAGGAAGTGTTTGTAGAAGGTGTTTTTTAGGGGTTTCGAACACGAAGGAAACACGGAGTGAAGTCTCAGCAGGCGGTGTATTTCAGCAACAGTTACAGGTGATAATACAGAAGAAGAAGTATTTACTTTACAGAAAGAAGATGATCTTGGATTAAACAATAGGGATAGTTCCACCCGACCAAGACCTTAGGGACGAAGGTCGGGGTATGAGTCCCTCTATCCAAAAAATGTTCCTGATGGAACCGATTTAGCAATGACTAGCAGAGGTGTCTCTAGTGACTTTTCCAAGTAGGACGAAGTTCCAGAATGCACACTCTACGTAGCTGTGTTTTAGGAGGTTCACTGATCCAACGAGGGTCATTAAGTCACGGAGAATCTTAACACCGCGATTCAGGAATGCGCGTCATATGCACAGCGCCATCTAGTGGTGAGCGGTGGAACTAATTAGCTACGGTACTTATTAAGTGGCGGAAAATCTTAACACCGCGATTCAGGATTGTGCGTCATATGTACAACGCCATCTAGTGGTGAGTAGTGGATCTTTTTTACGAACAATTGGATCAATGAAATTTTATTACTTATCTATCTAATACACGATAGGTATACATAATAAATATTAAACTAAACGTGTGTTACAGACCTTATTTTCGTAACCAGCAACCTGAAAAACCATAAAAACGACATCCATGACGGGAAAACCAAAAATTTTCCTCGGCACCATCTTGGATTTACATTTTGACCTCATTTTCGTAACCAGCAACCCCAAAAACCATAAAAACGACACCCATGACGGAAAATCAATAATTTTCCTCGGCGCATTTTGGATTTTTATTTTGACCTGATTTTTGTAATCAGCAACCCCAAAAACCATGAAAACGACACCCATGACTTAATAACCAAAAATTTTCCCTGGCGCCATCTTGGATTTTCATTTTGACCTCATTTTCGTTATCAGTGACCACTTAAACCATGACCATCCAGTCACGCTAAAGTCCAGTCGCGCAAGTGTCCTTTCGCACAAGAGTCCATTTGCGCAAGTGTCTTGGCGCGCAAATGTCCGTTCGCGCATAAGTCTAATCGAGCAAAAGTACATTCGCGCAAGTGTCCAGGCGCACAAAAGTTCGTTCGCGCATAAGTCCAATCGCGCAAAAGTCCATGCGCGCATTTTGTCTTCGAACTTTGTATATTCGCATCCCTCGTCACGTGAAAGGTGATCATACTCAATACACAGAACTTCATATATTCACCGACGCTTCTCAAGACGCATATGGCGCGTGTGCTTATCTACGTACATATAGCGATAACGATGACGCAACCGTTCGGTTGTTGTGTGCAAAAAGTAAGGTCGCACCTTTGAAAACAATCAGTATTCCTCGTTTGGAACTGAGTGGCGCGTTGATAGGAGCTAAATTATATAAGAAAATAATTGAATCTCTTAGGTTGCAGTTTAGTAAAGTATATTTTTTGGACGGATTCCACAATAGTCATGGGTTGGATTAAAATGTCACCACATTTACTAAAAACTTTCGTACAAAACCGAGTAACTGAAATAAATAAACTCACAGGCGATTCAGTGTGGTTACATGTAAGCAGTAAGGACAACCCAGCTGATCTATTATCTAGAGGTTGTAGCCTAGATTTGTTAAAAGATAACGAACTTTGGTGGTACGGTCCGTCTTATTTACATAATCGTTTACATTACTTCGAGCAAACTAAACGCGATAATTCCGAAGTATGTAACCTACCAGATTTAAAACACAAACAAACCTGCTTACCCAATATTCAAAACGAAGACATAATCAACTTCGATAAATACGCGTCATTTACTAAACTCCTACGAATAGGTAGCTACGTACTTAGATTCATAAATAATTCACGCCTCAAGTCAGCTGACCGAGCCAGTCGGCAAACCGGTTTGTTATCAGTAAGCGAGTTAAGCTCCTCGCAAAGAATGCTAATTAGACTCGTACAAAGGCATTCCTTTCCAGATGTTTTAAATAACTTAGTCGCTCAGATTCCTATTAAGCGAAGTTGTAAACAATATAATAGGATTTCAAGTCTAAATGTTTTTATTGATGAACAAAAAATAATTCGGGTTGGCGGTAGATTGTGTAATTCGTCCGATTTTACCTTCGATAAGAAACATCCGATTTTGTTATGTAGTAAGCATCCTTTTACAATTTGTTTATTTAAATACGATTTAGCTACCATGCGTGAATGTTGGTGGCCGTTGAACGCTAGAAATCTCGCTAGAAAAATAGTACACGAATGTGTAACGTGCACACGTATTCGGGGTAAGACATTAGCACCTATCATGGGCAACTTACCTCCCGAGCGCTTAGAACCTGGCTACCCGTTTATGCGAACCGGTGTAGATTATGCGGGGCCAGTTTTCATAGTATCCAGAAAGGGCAGAGGTTCTAGACTCACTAAGGCATACATTTGTCTTTTCATTTGTTTTACGACTAGAGCCATGCATTTGGAACTCGTCACTAGTTTATCCACAAACGACTATATTTTAGCATTAAAACGTTTTATTAGTAGGCGAGGTACGCCTCGCACTATCTTTTCTGATAACGGTAGAAATTTCGTGGGCGCGGAAAAGGAGTTTCCTTTATTCTTAGAGAAGGAATCAGAAGCCATCATTAATTACGCTTCCAATAATAGTGTAGGGAACTCGTAATATTGAAACAACCGTTACCGATCAATCAGCCTTTAATACTACTCTCTTAATACTAATGCAATACATCTTATAACATAGATCTTACCTACTAAGTACATACATAGGTACTACACCTCACCTCGGGGGCGAGAGAAAAAAAAAATTGATTATAGATGAATCATTTTTTTTTTCTAAGGTCATTATGTTTTAAATAGTTTAGTCCTATTTTTATGGACAACATAAGGTTTGTTGCTTTTTAAAATCTTAACATTAACACCTACATCTTCTAAAATAACAAATGGCCCATCCCACTGGGAATCTAATTTAGCAGCTGTTTCATTTTTAATAAGAATTAATTGTCCGTTATTGTACGTTACATTATTTACTTTTTTATCGTAAGTACACTTACGATTTTGCTTACTTAAAATTATTTTTTTACGAGCATCTTGGTGTGCTACTTGTAACCTATACTTAAGTTCTAAAGGATAACTTTCTGGATTATATAAAGGTTCTATAGACTGACTTACTCTACATGGTAATACACTAGCTCTACCAAATACAAGTTCGAAAGGTGTGTACTTTGTTTCCGTATGAACAGTATTATTGAAACTGTAACACCAAAATGGTAACCACTGACTCCATGTTTCTTTTTTACCATCACAATATATTCGCAAAAAAGCACCGAGATTTCTATGTGTATTTTCAAGGGCACCGATAGATTGGTGGTGATAAGCAGTGGATGTCAATTTGTTTATTTCTAGCAATTTACATACCTGTTCCATTACTGAAGACACGAATTCTGTTCCACGATCAGTTGCAATGGTATTTGGTATTCCGAATCTTAGTATAAAATTATCAACTAATGTTTTAGCTACACTTACCGTTTCCTTGGTTTTTAATGGATATGCCTCTACGAACTTAGTTAGCTCGCACTGCAGGCTTAAAATATAACAATTTCCTTCAATATCCCTTTCTAATGGACCTACAATGTCAAGAAATACCTTTTCAAAAGCATGTGAAGCAGTTGTAGTTAGATAACTACAACTACAACAAAAGGCGCCCATGGAGATCCATGGGCGCCTTGACATATCTACAATGCTTCATTTTCTGACACTTTATGCATTTGCTCACGAATTCTTGTACGTCTTTATCTAAGCCTGGCCAGTAAAATTTTCTCTTAATATTATTGGTCATCCTACGTACACCTGCATGACCTGCAGTTGGTGATAGATGAAAATCATGTAAAATATAGTTTTTTTCCTCCTCATCATTAATTTTTTTTAACTCCTTTTAATACATATATTCGTGGGCCGGTCCAATCCGTATTATCTTTTATTTCTTTCAATAAGTCTTTTATAAAACTTTCATATTCTCTACTTTTTACTATGCATAGTTCTGTTATATTCATATCTTTACAAAATTCTCCTAACTGAAGCACAAATTCGTCTCGCGTAAATTGTGCTTTAAAGTTAAGATTAATGTACAACGTTTTTTTACGATTACTGTAAATAAAACACTTCTTTTCTGCGTCTATGTTTTTTTGTCTTCTTAATTTCATTAGTTCTTCATTTTTTATAAAAGTCATTTCTATAGACTCACTTGGCACTCTTAGCACCTCAACTACGTGTGGTTGATCAGGCCACGACTCGTCGGGTCTACTAAGAACAGGTGTGTCATCTACTTGATTGCCTAAATCTAAACGCCGTTTCTGCGCCCTAGTCATCACTAACATAATGTCTTCATTCATTTGTTTTAAGTTATCTGACGTTATTATTATTCTAGACAACGCGTCTGCTACACTGTTATCTTTACCTTTCACATATATTATTTTAAAATAGTATTCTTCTAGCGCTAACCTTAGTTTAATTAGCCTACTTGATGGATCTTTCATTGAGAATAAATATATTAATGGTCTGTGGTTACTGTGGTTAATTACCTGTCATTGAATTCCGATTTATTCCTCCTTATTCCCCACATTTTGGCGGTCTATGGGAGGGCGGGGTGAGATCATGCAAGTATCACCTGAGACGCATAGTAGGTAACGTGCGACTAACTTACGAGGAATTTTCCACGGCTTTGACACAAATCGAAGCTGTCTTAAATTCCCGTCCAATTTCACCTCTATCCTCAGACCCTTCTGACCTTACCCCCCTCACCCCCTCACACTTCCTCATTGGCCGACCGTTAACGTCGCCACCTTCAAGGAATGTTCCAGACCAGCCAAGTTCGAGTCTGACACGCTACGAACGTATCGAGCACCTGCGGCAGCACTTCTGGCGGCGCTGGTCCACAGAATACGTTTCGGAGCTGCAACTGCGAACTAAGTGGAAGATCAGGCAGGAGGACATCACCTTGGGCAGCATCGTCCTCATCAAGGACGACCAGTTGCCACCATTAAAGTCGCGGCTTGGTCGCGTTCTGCGTATATTTCCAGGAGGAGACGGCGTAGCTCGAGTCGCTGACATCCACACAGCTGCTGGGACGATCAGACGTGCCTTCTCCAAGATCTGCCCGCTGCCTCCGCAACCTGTGAGCGACGACGCCTGACTCCGTGCCGGGAACCATTTTGGAAGCAGTGCTTCCAAGGCTGGGGGCATGTTCACGCCTACCGCCAGCGCCACCTATCCACAAGATGTGCGGCACCGACCTCTGCAGCTGGGTGGACATCAGCTCCGCCTAGTTCGTCCACTGGCCACCGCGCTCGCCTGGCGCTGCTACGTTCATTCTTCAGCATCATACAGTCATTCAGTCATTCTGTTCATTCACAGCGGCTATAAAAAGGCTTGCATTGTATCGAATCATTCCTTTTCACCTCGCATCCATCATCCAGTACAGACCCCCCGCCATGGCCATGGCGGTGTAACCCAAAAACTCTGTACAATCGTAATTATTCAATATAGATGTAAAACCATAACGATAGATTCATTTCATCACCCGGGAACAGACCTCATCCTCAACATTTACCTTACTTCACTTTATTTTACTTTTCTTCACTTCACTTTACTTCACTTCCTTCTTTTCGCTTCCTTTCTTTTTTTCTTTTTTTCTTCTCGCAAAAATTGTATATAATTAAGTTGATTATTGTAATTAAATTGGTCATCAAGCTGGAGTCGAGTGTGATTTATCTCCTATACCTCCTCTTACTGTGGCCAAGACACCTTTAGCCATCATCGGTCCTATGAGTCTGTGGGATCGGCAGTAAGAAAACCATTTCCTGTGTACATTGCACGAAATATAAAACGTTCGTCTTTTTGTCCAACACCAATATTGGCTGAGTAACGTTTAGACGTACTTCGACTAGCGTACTCAGCAGGCGCTAGTAAAGGGACTGACATACTAATACGTCATTTGAACGATAGCGAATCGGAATTCGGTACCAACAAACGGGTTCATCGATATTTTGAGAAAAAACGCTTATAGTATCAACTGGCAGTAAAGATGGACGGACAAGAGAAAGAACCAACATCAAGAAAGACTCAGCATCAAGGAAGACTCTAAGATATATCACGGAGAGGAAAACTCGACTCACAGAAGTATTTACTAGAACGTCCAAAAACCATTTACGACTACAAGACCAAGATGTGTTGTGTGATCACAAATACATCACTACCAACTACTATGGGTCTATCAACACACTGTATACGCAGGCTATTGAATACCTGTTAAAGTGTGAGAAAAGACTACACGTAGTAAACCAACTATATGAGCCAGAAGATTTACAACCCGAAGAGGAAGAAGGCGTTAGCTCACCCAAACTATTTATTCAACTATCTCGGATTAATCAGATGCAGAAAAAGTTACAGTCGGCAACTCAATTAATTACCGAAGAGAAAGCAAGTTGGTACTTAGAATCTGTATTGACTACTTTGCAGAAACAATGGCAAGAAATTGAAGAAACACATGTACTCATTCTAATGGAAGATAGTACGCTAGAACACAGCTATTTTTAAGAGAATATGTTTGAGAGAACGCTAACGGAATTCGACCTTGTGATGGAAAGATTATTCGGAATAATAGGTCAAAAATCGACAAACAACAATCATAAAACCTCGGTTAAGTCACCACAAATAATAATTCCAACATTCAGTGGAAGTTATGAGTCATGGAATTCCTTTTATGATTTATTCTTGAAAATAGTAAGTACACGAAGATAAATCGTTGAGTGACACAGAAAAAATGCAGTATTTAAAAACGCATGTACGAGGTGACGCCGCTAAGCTGATCAAGCATTTAACCGTTTGTGACGCAAATTACATATAACTGCATGGAATTTGTTGACAAGACGATACAAAAATGACAGACTAATCATTACTAAGCATATTGATAATATTCTAAGTATGTCGAAAATAAAGAAAAGTAATGCCGCGAACTTAAAAAAATCTCCATGATACATTCAACGAAAACCTAGAAGCACTAAAAAGTCAAAACATCGACATTTCAACTTGGGACCCTATTTTGACAAGAATACTTAGTAGAATATGGGACTCAGAAACTGATGAAAAATACGAACATCAACTAATAGAGCCTAATAAAGTAGGTACAAGAAATTTCGGCAATGATGCAATTCTTAGAAAAAAGGTTTAAGTGTCTGGAAACTTCAAGCACTCTGAGGGAAGAAGCGTTTGTTTACAGATCGCGCCATGAGTCATCAAATTCAACTAACAAACAAGTAGATCAACGTATATGCTGGTTTTACCAAAGTCGCGAACACAGCATTTACCAATGTACTGGTTTTAAAACGCTATCAGTGCAAGAACGCAATAACAACGTAAACGAAAAACAGAAGTGCAAAAACTGTTTGACTCATGAAACGTCGGTAAAATGTCACAGTGATAAAAGTTGTGGATACTGTGGGAAAAGAGGGCATCATTCCTATTTACACCATCATAACAATAATGTTACAAGACACGCAAAAGCTGAGCCAATCAAGGAAAATTTGTCGACCCCATCTACAAGTAAATCCAAGAAAAAAACAAAAAAAAAGTGGCAGGACTGCCCGAGTGACATGTCAAAATTTTGTTCCGTATTTTAAAATTAAAATTAAATAGTAATTAAGTTAAATTAAGGTGTAATCATCTGTAATATCGTATTTTAAATGTGTAAATACCCAGGAAACAAAGACTGTTTGTGATCCTAGTACCACCATTACTATATGTGTTTTTTTTAATTTCTAAGATTAAAAAGGAAGACATCACTCATTGTGTTTCAGAGTTGTTGAAGTTAAATTGTAACAAAATAATATTGTGTGGTTTTCCATTTTTTGAAAATTTGGGTAGTAGAAAAAACAATTATATACATATGTTAAATAACCATATACATTTTTTAGTAGGTCACTATAGTGACAGACTTATATATCTGGATATCAACACTATTGTTGGTAAACTGAAGTCGACACGGGGTAAGGTGTATCTACCTATTCGATGTAGACACAAAATAGCTCGGCTATTAGCTTATAATTTTCACACAGACATAAATAGTATGTCTAAGTTTAGTTCTAATATTAACACTGCGACTATTAGTAGTAATACTAATATATAGGTGGCTTTAGCACTAGTGCTATAAATGTTTACAAACATTGTACTGAGGGGGATCCATGTGTCACCGTGGAGAATTCTCAATTAGGGTATATTAGTATTAGTGATAGGGTCTTGTTGTCTGAGGATGGTACGGGTGTCTCCAGCCTCACTCCAAAAATGAATTTAAACTAGGAAATGAGACAACAGGAGGTACGATTAACAATATTGTTAATCCTACCAACGTATCTTCTTGCACTCAATTAGTTAGTAAATAGGGCCTCAGCAGAACACTTTGAAATTATTCCACCAAAATATCCAAGGCATTTCTTCCAAATTATTAGAAATTGAATTGTTTTTAGAAAATAGTAAGTTTGACATTATTTGTTTTACTGAACATTTGCTTAAGGATTACCAAATGCTTAGCAATTATGAGAACTATATGGTGGGTAGCTGCTTTAACCGTAAAACTACGCTTCGTGGAGGTTCCCTAATATTAATAAGAAATTGTTTTAAATATAAGCAACGTAATGACATAGTAGGTCTCTCGGTTGAACATTGCGTTGAACTGTCCTGTGTTGAGCTAGATAAGCATGTAATTGTGTGTGTGTACAGACCCCCAAACTATCAAAACTTTTCTTTATTTGAATCAATAATGGAAGATGTGATGGCAAAACTTGCAGTCAGTAATAAATCTACAATTATTTGTGGTGATTTTAATGTCAATATTTTAGAAGAATGTGCAAATAGCAGTCGCTTATTAAATCTTTTTAAGTCATTTGACTTGACCAACACTTTTACAGAACCTACTAGAGTCACTCCATCTTCTGCTACTTGTATAGATCATATTTTCTGCGATTGTGATTACTTAGATAAAGCAATAGTAAATTGACTACCCTCTGACCATAGCGGACAAACTGTAACCTTCAAGTGTAATACAACCCCATCGCAAAAAGTTCAAATAAATTTAGACCTATAACTTCTAGCAGATTAAATAGGTATAATATTTTGCTACAGAACAAGTTAAGTGTTATGGGCCTTGATGATATTAATATAGATCAATTGTATGATCGTTTCTTTTCAATAGTTCACACGGAATTCAATAAAACTTTTGAAAAGAAGACAAAAAGTATTTGCCCTAAATTCATATTTAGTGATTGGGCAACTAGAGGTATCAGAAAAAGTAGGGAAAGACTATTTGAGCTTTATGGCCTTAAGCCTTTTATAAACACTGAAACTTTTAACAAGTATGTTGCAAAGTATTCAAACATTTTTAGAAATACATGCAAGGTTGCTAAAGCACTGCACATTAGCAACAAGATCAAAACAGCAGAAAATAAAATAAAGACAGTTTGGAAAGTTATCAATAACGAGACTAACAGGAAGAAAATACGTAACACTAGCTACACATTAGATACAGCATGTGGTCCTAAAAGCTCTAATCAGGAAGTAGCTCAAGAATTTGTAAAGTTCTTTACCGATATACCACAAAAAACAACGGAGGCTCTTATTTCCTCACCTGAACTCTCAATTGGTTTATTAAAGGCGAATGTGTCTGGCTGCCTGGTTGAATTTAAATTTAAACACATTAACCCTATGATTGTTATTAAAACTTTCCGGCAAATAAAAATCAAACTAACCGAAGATCTATGGGGAATGTCTGTCAAAGTTTGTACATCCATACTTGAGACTGTAGCCCCTTACTTAGCTTTAATTTTTAATTTCTGTGTAGACCAAGGAGTTTTCCCTGATTTAATGAAATACAGTAAAGTCATACCTCTTTTCAAATCCGGGGACAGTAAAGATACTAATAATTATAGACCTGTATTCGTGTTACCAGTTTTTAGCAAGGTTTTTGAAAAGGTAATGCTTAATCAAATGCTCTATCGTTTTAACACCAACAGAATCTTACATGATCAACAGTATGGCTTCACCAAGGGACGTTATACAACTGACGCCGGTGTAACCTTATTAAAGCACATATTTACTGCGTGGGAATAGTCTCAAGACGCCATAGGATTTTTTTGTGACCTCTCCAAAGCGTTTGATTGCGTAAATCACGACAAATTACTTTTGAAACTTGAGCATTACGGACTGGGTAAACTTGCACTTAGTTTGGTAAAATCTTATTTGAATGATAGACAACAACATGTTCAAATAAATGGTGTTAATTCACAGGGGTTAAAAGTAAAAATGGGGGTTCCACAAGGCTCAATATTGGGTCCTTTCCTCTTTTTAGTATATATAAATGATCTACCCTATTTACTGAAAAACCAACCTCAAAATATGGTGTTATTTGCTGATGACACTTCCCTAATTTTTAAGATAAATAGGCGGGCCCAAAATCTAGATGACGTGAATAATGCCCTACTTCAGGTCCAAAATTGGTTCACAGCAAACAAACCAAATGCATAAGATTTGCTTTACCGAATGTTAAAAGTAGTGATTGTGATATAATATTAAATAAAGAGAAACTTGAATTCGTAGATAAAACGGTTTTCCTGGGGATTACGCTTGATTCAAGGCTACAATGGGGTTCTCATTTGACATCTCTTGCGGAGCGGCTAAGTTCAGCAGCCTATGCCATTAGAAAAATCCGTCAGTATACTGATGTAGATACCGCTAGACTGGTTTATTTTAGTTACTTTCATAGTATAATGTCTTATGGCATTTTGCTGTGGGGACGGGCTGCAGATATTGAGTCTATATTTATTCTGCAGAAAAGAGCCATCAGAGCCGTATATAATCTTCGTAGGCGCGATTCTCTAAGGGAACTGTTTAAGGGTATTAGCATCATGACGGTACATTGTCAATACATCTACGAAAACATAATGTACGTCAGAAAAAATCTGCACCTTTTTAGTAAAAGGGGTGACAGACATAATTACAGTACTAGAAATAGGGACCAACTAGTTCAGCCAGGTTTCAGACTCGCTAAAGTAGACTCATCTTTCATGGGGTACTGTTTGAGGATGCTATAATAAAATTCCACAAAGTATTCTTGAACTGAATGAGACAAAATTTAAAACATGCATTAAACGCACACTATGTAAGCAAGCATATTACAAGTTGAGCGATTATATCGCTGATAAAAATGCTTGGCTCAATGCTGGCCCTGCTCCGCATGGACAGGGGCGCATAAATTGATAGCATTAAATTGTATTGTTGGAGCTGCTGAAGATTGTACAACTATCTTTGCATTGTATTGAATCAATCTCTTTAGTATTATATAAATGCATAGCCCATATTGTGTGAGTACTATGTACTAGAAAGCTATCATTCACTGGAAACCTACGTCTTTTCTTGACTTGAATGTGCCCTGGCGGTTTGGAGTATGTCATGCTCACTCAATTGTCTCGCTGATGGTGGCGCATGTGTCGGATCATTTTGTTCCCTTCAAAATGGTTGAGTTGAATGGTGCTGATCCATGCGTCATGTCCGTGAACGGGTGCTGTCAGTTGTGACTGGTCATCTCTTGGTTGCCATGGCTTATTTGAATGAATTATTTTGAATTGTATTTTTTTTTGTTTGTGTGTTTTTGCTGTGGACACTTTTACCGTGCACATCTTGCTTTCTCACATAATATACCATCTCAACGTGAATGATGTAACCAAGATTTTGTAACCATATTCTGATTTAAAAGAGTGTCCATGGAGTTTCTTGCCCGTTCTTCTCCATAGAGATCTACGCTAGGGAATGGGCAACTACAGTACTTTCACAGTTTTTATGTCTTGTGACTGGGACTGTAGCTACATTTAATTTTCATCTTTGTTTCGACAATTCAAAAGTGCCTGTAACTGGCTTACTTGAAATAAATGCTTTGATTTTGATTGATTTTGAAACTGTGTCCAATATGTCAACTATTAACAAAACAAATATACCAAAAACCACACTACTAGCGACGGCCTTAATAAAAGCTCACGAAAAACGTAAAACATCGAAGAACTCTGTCAATGTCATGCTACAGCCAAGATTTCCGAGCGAATATAGGTTACCAGTCACACTTATAATACTACCAAAACTAACTGGCTGTTTACCAGAGAAAAATTTACCAGAACTAAAATCGGATTGTTTACAAAATAAACTATTTGCCGATCCTACATACTACAAAAGAGGCCCAATAGATATAATATTGGGGGCTCAAGAATATAGCAACTTACTACTAAACGGATTACACAAGGTGCAAGACGGAATCATCGCTCAAAACACAGAATTTGGGTGGATTTTATCCGGCATTTGCGGCGATACCACAAATACTAACATAGTTATCAGTATGATGACACGGACTACAGAAGTTCAACAACTAAATAAGTTTTGGGAATTAGAAGAAATTCCTGAAAAATACCAAGTAACTAACGAGGATCAGGCGTGTGAAAACTATTACCAACAAACAACTATAAGAAATCCAGATGGGACATACACAGTGAAACTTCCATTCAAAAATCATAGCTTAGATTATGGGAATTCGCGCAAAAAAGCTATTGCAAGACTACCTATTACAATTAGAACGGAAGTTCGACAAGGATGAAAACTTACGGAAAAAATACCAAGAGTTTCTCAATGAGTACTTAGAAATGGGCCACATGCGGAAAGTATCTAGTACTGACTATTACCACGGTAAATACTATATACCACATCAACCAGTCATTAGAGAAGATTCACTAACTACTAAGCTACGAGTAGTATTTGATGCGTCGAGCAAGTCAAATACCAACATAAGTCTAAACGATAATATTGTTACGTCGTACCCATACCTACAATATAAGTAGCTTCCAATAGTAGGTACCTACAACTAAGTAAGTAGGTAGGTAGTAGTAGGTATGTATCGAATGATGTAGGTACAAATTCGCAAACTACCTATAAAATACATCAGGAAGTTGTCATTGTAATTTCGACCGTACGCCCAGGGCATAAAGTACCTATTTATTTCCTTTGTACAAAAGTTGTGGGAGTTTCTCGTAGGACAATGACCTAGTATGAATTGTCAAGAAGATTCTGGATCTTTCTCAAACGTTCGGTCGTCATATAAATAGTCGACGTGTTTGCGGGAGGAGGCAGTATTATTTTGGCTACAGTACGGAGCGAATCGAGGTGATCTAGTAAGTGCGATATCTAAGTGAATAGTGATTAGTAGTGTACTTGTGATTGCGTTTGAAGTGTTTTGTAATTATTAAAGTTATTCAGTTGTTTCATCAGTAGTAATTAATTTATCCCATACCCAGCTCGTAACAATATGTTTACGGGACCAAGACTACAGCAAGAATTAGCAGTGATACTGTTACGTTGGCGTAAACACAAGATAGCATTTATGGCGGTCATCGAAAAAATGTACCGATACATAAATATAAACCAAGAAGACTACACCTACCAACGAATAGTATGGAGGAATTCACCGAAACATATGATCGACGAATACGAATTAACTACTGTGACGTATGGAACTGCAGCTGCCCCATACTTAGCGATTAAGACGCTACAACAACTCGCTGCTGATGAAGAACCGAACTACCCAATAGCCAGCCAAAGAGCTCTCCGGGACTTCTACGTAGACGATATTTTGTGAGGAGATACGAATGTTGAGGCAGCAAAAATTTTACAAGAAAACTTAATAAATATGCTACGAAAAGGCGGATTCAAGCTACGCAAATGGTCGTCTAACAGTGCTGAATTGTTAAAAAATATACCTAACGAGATCAAAGACGACCAAGTGATGAAAATACCGCTAGATGAAACTAGAAAATCCTTAGGGGTATTGTGGTCACCATTAGAGGATAGTTTCTGGTTTCAGATTACTATCAATCAAAATGAAAAACCAACAAAACGATTTATTTTATCGGAAATCGCTAAGATATTTGATCCTCAGGGATGGTTAGCACCTGAGTCAATTTCAACAACTCGATTTTTTACCTAATTTCCATGGACATTTTCATTTTCAGGTTTTTTGAAAAACTTTAATAACAAAGCGCAACATATCCACATTATATATACATTTTCTGAAAGGGGATATTATAATTAAATTACTTAGAGAGTTATTTGGGCCACCGAAATTGGCGAGCCACAGAAATTTTATTATTGCCAGCGAAATTGTATTGGTGACACAGAAATTCTGCGTTTGCACCGAAATTGTGAATTATTATATAAATACATTGTTTTTTAATAATATGTAAAGAAAGATAAGGTTTAATGAAAAAACTGATATAATACGAATATCATCGTTAATATATGTAGGTATATTATCGTTGTAATTATGTAATGAACACATGCATGTAATCCATGTATCACAAATAAACGATTTGATAATTTTTAAGCATTTCTAAAAATACAACGTGGTGTAATATTAATTAGAAAAATCAGTCTTATAAAATTAGCAATCAAGGAACTGATTATGTTTTTTACTTCTATGAAGAGGATGGGAAATCATCAAATGACTTCTCCCGCTCTGGGCGAAGCAGGAGTGACTTTCAGACTTTTACTGACTAAAACCTATTCATGTTCCTTCATCGCCCTTTGTGTTCCGGGGCCACGGTATCTCTTTCGAACAGTCCCGCAACCCCGGCAGGCATCGGTCCTTGCGGACACCTTTCTATTGCTGACTCTCTTTGAGGCGCGCGTGGAACACGAACGCGCCATCGACACGGTCTGTCGTCATGAGACGGACAGACGGCGAGCTAGCCCATAGCCAACCGTCCACAAGCCCACCACGTGGCCCCTGGCCACGACTGTATGTGCATGGACTGCACGACTCCTGCGTAGAGCCTCCGGCAGGGGGCGTTTGCCCCCCTCGGGTTGGGCAGGAGCCGCCTGAAGGCAGCGCCGGTCCGTTCCAGTTTGGGGGCCAAACGTCGGAAGTGCTCCACGAAGTTCCACTGGCTGTCGAAGACGAGTCCTAGGTACTTCAAAGTCGACTCGACCACACAACGAAGGTAGGTCGGCACCCGGTGATACCGGAGTGCCTCCCTAATGCAGCTCCAGGGCATGGTGTTGAAGGCATTAGCTATGTCGAGAGACACCACCAAGACAACCCCACCCCGGGAAACCGCATATCCCGTCGTGAGGGCTCTCACGCGCATGATGGCGTCCACCGTAGAGCGCCCCTTGCGGAAACCAAACTGGTGTTCCGCAAGATCCAGCCCCGACCCCGCAAGGCGCTCGGCGAGGCGGTTTGCAATTACTCTTTTAAAGAGCTTTCCTACTTCGCGGAGCAGCACCACGGGCCGGTATGTGGACGGAGATTCCTCAGGGTGCCCCGGCTTCCGAATGAGGACCAGCTTTCCCGTCTTCCAACGAAACGGGAACTGGCCTCTCTCCAAGCATGCGCTTAGGAGCCCCTCTAGTCGGTGCCCGAGAGCCTCCGAGGCCAGGACCCAGGCTTTGCCAGGCAAGCCGTTGGGTCCCGGGGCGGTATTTTTGACACTGAGCCTACGTACCGCCACTCTCAGGTCTACCCCAGTCACTTCCGGAGCGTTTTCGTCGTCGTCCTGTTGGTCCGCTTCCAGCATCGTAGGCGGCGGAGTCATAGACGGGGGGGATGTTCCCCTCACGAAGGGAACAGAGCACTCACCATGTCCTCCACGAGCTCAGGCCGGAGACTCTGCGTCAGTGGGGGGGCCCAGGTGCGGAGTTTATCCCGCACCATCTTGTAAGGGCGCCCCCACGGATCTCTGTCGAGAGTCCCCAGCATCTCCTCGCGAGCCAGATCCCTGGCCCACGAGGAGATGCTGGGGACTCGACGTCTGCGCACGTCGCAGATGTCGGACATGGCCTCCTGGAACCACCCTGCCTCATTGTCAACGTTGGCAGGTCTGGCCAGTGATGTCACCCAGGCCTGCACGATCGAGGCTTCCAGGAGGAGCTTCTGGAGGATGCAACCCTCAAAGTTCAGTTAATCCAATTGAATGACTTTTTCAAGAAATAGTAATACAATTTTATTTTAATGTCCGGGGCTAAGGACCTAGTTCTGTCAAAGTAATTTCGGCATAACAAGTATTGATTCTTTTCAAAAATCTTCATTAACACTAATACAATAATTGATTGGTACAATTTCTGTGGAGTCGTGTAATTTCCGTGGGCCACGAGATGCCACGGAAACCACTGAAATTGCCCCATAGAAATTGGAAATTTGGCTATTTTATTTTTTTTACAAGAAACTATAAAGGCTATGACTATTATTTTCTATGATATTAAATGTGTACCAAAGGCTACTTAGCATGCATAAAAGTGATACCTTTATTTCTTGCAAAAATCCTTTTAAAACTTAATCACCAAAATTGCAAAATTTAGTTCCGAGTAAACTGAAATCACGTACTTATATTTTTGGCAGAAAGACCTGGCGATATGGTGCACTACCATTGTTACTGCACGTAAGAGCACGACTGTCTCTTGCCGAGCAGGGATTTATTGTTCGTTTAAACTCATTGGTGGAAGCTCAGGACGGTGAAACAAAATGACCATAGAAATTTGTAATTTCGCTTGGACAAACCTACCGTTGACATGTACTCAGTAACTATGAGTCTAGACATTCAAAACTAATTAACGTCTTGAAGGTCAATCATCACTTAATGCAATCAAAATACTTTTTCCTATATATGTTGGAGATTATCTTCCTGAGAGGTAAATGCTGTGTATGAAAGTGATTGTGGACAAGACACAGAAATTGATAATTCATCATTTACCGATTTTTTTCATAAAAGGTAATAGTCTTATAAATATAATTTAAGTGGCTTCATTTAGATTCATGTCACTTTAATTCTGAGAAAAAAAATCGTTGCATTATCTGTAAAGCAGCACTGCGATTTCAGCCTAGACGCGTAAATTTTTCGCCTGAGAAATTCACTCACCTGTTGACATAAATATGAAACTCAAGATTCAGGAACTTTGGACAAATGGCACAGAGTGGGATCAGCCCGTGGAGGAAACTATTAAAACAAGGTGGATTGAATTACAAAAACAACTAAAAACTATTGAGAAGATTTCCATCCCAAGATGGTGTAATTTTTCAAATAAATCGAGAGTCGAGCTGCATGGGTTTAGTGATGCTTCTGAAAAAGCATACGGTGCAGTAATATACTGTCGGATAAAAAATAATAACACATTTAACGTAACCCTTTTGCAAGCTAAGTCAAAGGTAGCGCCAAAAAAGCAGAAAACTACATTACCAAAGTTGGAGTTCTGTGCTGCACTATTATTAACCCAATTGATGGAAAAAGTTATTACTGGAATGGAAATTTATGCAAATTACAAATATTTATTGTTGGACGGACTCCATGATTACTCTCGGCTGGATCAAGGGTGAAGCTGAGCGATGGAAGACTTTCGTAGCTAATAGGCTGAAATACAAAGAACATTACCAGAAGCAAAATGGAGTTATGTAAATACATTACAAAATCCAGCCGACCTAATTACAAGAGGCATTGCACCAAATAAATAACAAAACTTATCACAATGGTGGAATGGACCACAGTGGTTAAAAAGTGATAACATGCCTAGTACGAAAACTGTACCAGAGATATGTGAGGTGATTAAACGATGTTATCATTTAACTGTTATACCAAAAAACTAAATCTGGATAAGATTTTCAAGCTTCAGAAGGATGATACGAGTACTATCATATTGCTACAGATTCGTGAATAAACAAGAAAACAAAAAACCATTAAGTTGTAAGGAAATTAATTCAACAACTAAAAAACTCCACCGCTTAGTGCAACAAGAAGTATTTGCTGAGGAGTACAAAACAATTAAAGCCGGACAATCATTGAAGAAAGGAAACAGGTTGTCATGCCTAGATCCGTTTATTGACAATGAGGGCTTACTGCGAGTAGGAGGAAGACTTCAAAACTCCAATTTACAAAAACAACAGTTTTTTGCAAAAACATCCAATTCTGTTATCTCATGACCATCACGTAACATTAATCATAATTCGTGATGCTCATTTAACCACATTACATGGAGGTAATAATATGACATTAGCGTATACAGGGTGGAATTTTTGCATGCCACCTGGAGGGAAAGTACTCTAAATACCGGAGATAGCAAATTTTACTCAAAGGAAACATTCCTTTATTTTTAAAAAGAAATTAATCTGCATTCAAAGATTTTTTATATTCGCTTGCCACACTTGGGAATCGAACCGGTTAAATTCCAAAAAAATAACATCCTGCACTTTTATGGCACCAATCGAGAGTCAATCATATGGATCAAATCTCTCTAACAAACATTATAAATTAAATGCAAGGAAAAGCATGAAATCTTAACTTATAAATTTAATGGGATAAGAAAAAGCACTTTTTCACTTCCCAAGCTCTGAAAATGCTTGTTTGTGCAGGATATAGGCTGCACAAAATCGATTTTTGTGCACAAGGGCATTAATGTATCTACTCATAAATGTATCTATATTAAGGCAAAGAAAATGAGCCATACAGCCAAATGCAATAAGAAGTTCATAGATAGAATTTGTTATTTTATAGATAATATTTACTTTAATTTATTTGCCTTAAGTATGTGTTTTTTAAGACTTAAAAAATTAAATTCAAGTACCTACGGTAGGTTATTTAATTAATTTAAGAAAATTATTATAAAAAAAAAAATATTTAATAGTAGGCTGTATAGGTATAGGTCTGCAGCCCAAGTCTAATATCAATGTCGTAAGAAAAAAGAAAGCGGCGGGAAACAGCTCTTGTTTTTGCGTGTTTATTAATTTCTTCAATTCATACTACTGTTTTATTTCCTCGCAATCGAAGTGAAAATCAGAGTTTATAACTTGTTCACAAAACCATTTTTATCTTCGACATTACTATCAGCCCTCACCTTCGGCTTGGGCTGCTAAAAATCTCGGATAAAAATGGTTCGTTTTGTGCACTTGTTGTAAAATCTACTATTTCAATACACTTCCTCGAAAACTGGTCCATAACGCACTACGATTAGGTACAACATGCAATGTATTTCACACGCGTGCGATTTTTTCCACTTTCCCGCACGTGTGCGGGAATGAAAATTGCCACAGATAACTATAGTTAAACTTAGTTTAAATTGGTTCAATGCCTATAGTCTGAGGTGAATGTTTTTTTTTTTTTTAATTTTTGCAAAGCACTACGCGTCTTTACGGCATAAATATTTTTTGAATATTCAAATTGTGTTTATAAATACATAGAATATCATAGATAAACATGATTTTTTAAAACTAATAGTTACTTTTATACACAAATTAACATTTATTTGTGTTCTGAATTCAAAGATATAAAATAAATCTATTTTTTATATTAGGCTGTTTAACGGCTTCAAACCATTGCCTCTCTTTCAACCTGGCGAGACAAAAGCACGAAAAAAAAAGAAAATTTAAATCATAGTTTCATAGTTCGTGACAAAAATATTATTCGTTATTTTATTTTATTTCTTCAAAAGTGTATTGAAAAACGTCGTTTGATACACGTGGACATTTGTTATTGCAATTCTCGGCTCAAAAACACCCTCGCCTACGGCTCGGGTGTTATAATTCCGCCTCGATTGCAATAACAAACTTTCTCCACTATGATCCTTTGACGACATTTATTGATTAAAATGACGAAGAACTATTAACTACTAAGTACTACTAATAGGAAGATTGCAATTTGCACAAACAAATACGTGCAAATTGCAATCTACTTTCTTCAATTGTAAAGGTCCATCCAGTAAATAAAAGTGTTTTATCGTACCTATTGAATTTATCCCATTTAATTTATATCATGTTTGTTAGAGAGATTTGATCCTTATGATTGACCCTATCGATTGGTGCCATAAAAGTACAGGATGTTGTTTTTTTGGAATTTAGCCGGTTCGATTCCCAAGTGTGGGAAGCGAATTTTAAAAATCTTTGAATGCAGATTAATTTCTTTTAAAAAATTAAGGAATGTTTCCTTTGAGTTAAATTTGCTATCTCTGATATTTAGAGTACTTTCCCTCCAGGTGGCATGCAAAAATTCCACCCTGTACAAGACAGAAATATTGGATACTTGGAGGAAAGCGAGCAGTGAAAAGTAGTATTAGAAAATGTGTAAAGTGTACTAGATACAGATTATCCACCGCCTCACAAAAAATGGGCTCATTACCAAAACCAAGAGTGACGGAATCGTACCCATTCAGTCACACAGGTGTGGATTATGCTGGACCAATATCACTAAGAACAATGAAATGAAGGGGTCATAAATCTTTCAAAGGATACATTGCGATATTTGTTTGCCTATCCACGAAAGCGGTACATTTGGAGCTGGTAGGTGACTTATCAGCAGAAACGTTCATAGTGAAGGATCAGTGTTGGATTGCTTGATTAAAACAGAAATTCCATAGAAATATTAGGTTTTAATTACTATTTAAATCAATGGTTTTAATGCGTACCCTTTGATGGTTGAATATCAAGTCCGTTTCTCAAAAATGCCAAATAGACAGTTGTCATTCTTTTAAAACAAATGACAACTGTAACGGCCAGTAACAACACGTCAATTGAATATCGATAAAACAAATCGATTAAAGCGACGCCGATAAGAGAAAAACTCGAATACATATTATAAGGCTAACAGCTCGGCCATCCATAAGAGAGTGAGTCCTCTCACTTGATAAACAACAAATTCGTAACAATCAATCAATAACATATGAAAAGAAAAAAAAATACATTAACAACATAACATATAACAAAAATACATCAACTCAGATTAAGTGTCAAGTTAGTGCTCTCATTAAAGGAATGACCAAAGGCAAATCTCCTGGGCATGACGGGCTCAGCGTCGAACACCTGAAATATGCTGGAGTGCACCTCCCGAGGGTCCTGTCTCTGTTGTTTACTATGTGCATCAATCATGCGTACCTTCCAGCTGACCTAATGAAAACCACAGTGGTGCCCATAGTTAAGAACAGGACAGGTGACATCTCGGATAGGGATAACTACCGCCCGATCTCCCTCGCGACCGTGATAGCTAAGGTGCTGGACAGTTTGTTTGATTCTTGCTTGCAAAAGTATCTAAAACTACATGATGCGCAGTTCGGGTTTCGGCCAGGACTATCTACTGAGAGCGCAATCTTAAGTCTCAAGCACACTGTCCAGTACTACACAGATCGTAGGACGCCGGTGTATGCCTGTTTTCTGGATCTCTCCAAGGCCTTTGACCTCGTGTCTTACGAAGTGCTTTGGAGGAAGCTAGAGGACAGGGGTGTACCGGTGGAAATGTTAAAGCTCATTAAATATTGGTACAATAACCAGACTAACTGTGTCAAATGGTCAGGCACTCTTTCCGATTCGTACAGGCTGGAGTGTGGCGTGAGGCAGGGGGGGTTATCATCTCCAAAACTCTTCAGCCTGTATGTAAACGACCTCATAGTGGAACTCAGCAGCATGCGTGTCGGATGTCGGGTGGGTGGTATTAGTGTTAATAATATCAGCTACGCGGATGACATGGTGCTGCTGAGTCCCACTGCTGGGGCTCTTAGAGAGATGCTAAGAGTCTGTGAAGCCTATGCAGAGTCACACGGACTTATTTATAATATAAAGAAAAGTCAGTACATGGTCTTTAAGGCCGCCGGTAAGTGTCCTGAATCTGTTCCACCCATTACTTTGAATGGTGTTAACTTAGATAGGGTATCACAGTTTAAGAGGGCTATTACAAATTTTCTTGTTTTTGAGTGTTTTAAGAGTCTAGCACTCAAATATAAGAAAAATTTTGATTTTTATTTTGAGCACTCCATAGAGAATTAATCAAACTTTCTCGGGCATATATCTTTTTTAATTTTGTGGCCATATCTAAACCATAATCACACTTCTAAACTGAGATTTTAGAAGTGTGATTATGGTTTAGATATGGCCACAAAATTAAAAAAGATATATGCCCGAGAAAGTTTGATTAATTCTCTATGGAGTGCTCAAAATAAAAATCAAAATTTTTCTTATATTTGAGTGCTAGACTCTTAAAACACTCAAAAACAAGAAAATTTGTAATAGCCCTCTTAAGTACCTCGGACATTACCTTACCGACGACCTTAAAGATGATGTCGACATAGAGAGGGAGCGCAGGGCTCTGTCAGTCCGTGGCAATATGCTGGCCCGTAGATTCGCCCGCTGTACGGACCAAGTCAAAATCACGCTATTTAAAGCGTATTGTCAGGGTCTGTACACGGGTGGTCTATGGGTTAGTTATACTAAAAAATCCCTAGACACTCTGCGCGTCCAATACAATAACATTTTCAGGATGATGTTGGGACTTCCTCGTTTCTGCAGTACCTCCGAGATGTTCGCGCATGCTCATACTGACGATTTCCATGCCGTCATTCGGAAAAAAGTCGTGTCAGTTATGAGGAGGGTGCGGGGGAGTCACAACAGCATCCTGAAGACTGTAGCCGAAGATGTTCGTGCACCTGTGTTGAGGCATTTCGTTCGTCTGGTGATTTCTAGGGAGGTATCTCCCTATTGTTTATCGTGACGGGGCGGGGTGTCTCAGCACAGGGGTTTTTTATTTATGTGTTTTATGTTTTTATTATTGTTACGAGCTGGGTACGGGATAAATTAATTACTACCGATTAAACACTTGGATAACTTTAATTAATCACAAAACACTTCAAACTCAATCACAAGTACACCACTGATCACTATTCACTTAGATATCGCACTTACTAGATCACTTTGATTCGCTCCGTACTGTAGCCAAAATAATACTGCCTCCTCCCGCAAACACGTCGACTATTTATATGACGACCGAACGTTTGAGAAAGATCCAGAATCTTCTAGTCAATTCATACTAGGTCATTGTCCTACGAGAAACTTCCACAACTTTTGTACAAAGGAAAGAAATAGGTACTTTATGCCCTGGGCGTACGGTCGAAATTACAATGACAACTTCCTGATGTATTTTATAGGTAGTTTGCGAATTTGTACCTACATCATTCGATACATACCTACTACTACCTACCTACTTAGTTGTAGGTACCTACTATTAGAAGCTACTTGTATTGTAGGTATGGGTACGACGTAACACTGCCCCCTCCTTAGACATGCTCGTCCCGAGCATCATTAGGCCCGTAGTATCGCGCCAATCGGTCTACATGGACAATCTTAGGCGCACCTCGTGGACCCTTCTGTATTCGGTAGGTGACATCGTTGATCCTAGTCACGACTCGGTATGGTCCATCCCAGTTTGCTTGTAATTTCGGAGACTTCCCTTTGCTCCGTACTGGGTTATGCAACCACACCAGTGAACTCTCGTCGAAACCCCTACTATTTGCCTTCCGGTCGTAACGGGTCTTCATCTTCTCAGTCATCTGTTGGCTGGATTGTCTAATATGCTCATAAACATCATTCAACTTGTTACGCAAGTCATTTGCGTAATCTGTTACACTGCGTGGAGCATCAGGGGGAGTTCCAGTGATTAAATCTGCAGGCAACCGTAATTCCCTTCCAAAGTTCGCGAAGGCGGGCGTCACAGTCGTACTTTCGTGGACTGCGCTGCGGTAGGACAGAAGAAACGGCTGTATGTGCTTGTCCCAATCCCTTTGTCTGCTTTCCACGACTTTTGCCAGATATCTTTCCAACGTTTGGTTGAATCGTTCCACCATTCCATCAGATTGTGGGTGGTAAGAGGTGGTTCTGGTTTTGTGGGTACCCATTAATCGACAAGTCTCCTGAAATACTTGCGATTCGAAATTCCTTCCTTGATCGCTGTGTATTTCTAAGGGTACTCCAAAACGACAGAAGACTTCCTGAACCAATTTATCTGCGACAGTTGTAGCTTCTTGATTAGGAATGGCGAAGACTTCTGGCCACTTTGTGAAGTAATCCATGACCACCAAGAAGTACTTGTTTCCGCTCTCACTTTCTGGAAATGGTCCCGCAACGTCTAGTGCTATCCGTTCCCAAGGGGCTCCAACGTTGTACACTTTTAATGCTCCTCTGCTGCGTGTTTGGGGTCCTTTCACGGCCGCACAACTGGTACATTTGCGACACCAGTCCTCCACATCATCTCGACAGTGGATCCAGTAAAAGCGTTCTCGAATTTTTAGTAAAGTCCTTTTTACCCCCATATGTCCTCCCGAACATCCATTATGGTACAGCCGTAAAACATCCGGTACCTTAGCTTTAGGAACAACCATTTGTAGATGACAGCTGTCCCCTCGAGCGTTTTCCCATTTACGGCACAAGACTCCATCCTGGATCACCAAGCTGTTCCATTGCGCCCAATAACTCTTCGTGATGGAACTCATCGCAGCCACATCACTCCACTTGGGTTTAGGAGCACCAGCTTTGATCCACTCGAAGATCGGTTTGATGTCCGAGTCATTTTGCTGAGCCTGCTGTAGGGTTTCTTTCCATTCATCGCTGAGATCCATTCTAAGCATCCTCACGGGCACTACTTCCTTAGTCTCTTGCCGGGCACAGTGCTTACAGTCTTCAGGACAAGGTCTTCTCGACAGGGCGTCTGCGTTACCGTGAGTTCTTCCACTGCGATGTTCAGTTACGAAGTCAAACTCTTGCAATAGCTCAATCCATCTCGCCACTTGCCCCTCTGGATTCTTGAACTGTAATAGCCACTTCAATGCAGCATGGTCAGTTCTTAATTGGAATTTACGTCCCAACAAATATTTACTGAAGTGCTGCAATGTCTTTACTACGGCGAGTAACTCCCGTCTTGTAACGCAGTAATTTCTTTCTGGTTTGGATAAAAACCTGCTGAAGTAAGCTATCACAACCTCTTGGTTTCCTTTCCGTTGAGACAGCACGCCCCCAATTCCAGTATTACTTGCATCTGTGTCAACTATGAAGTCATTTTCTGTGTCAGGATATCCCAAGATAGGCGTATTGCACAGACGTTTCTTTAATTCCTGAAATGCAACGTCGCAGTTCTCGTCCCAACAGAATTGCCGCTTTTCCTCAGTGAGTTTGTGCAGAGGTTTTGCAATGTCGGCAAAATTCTTGACAAACCTTCGATAGTAGGAGCACAAACCCAGAAATGCTCTGACCTGTGTCTTGTCTTTCGGAACTGGCCAATCCTTGACGGCGATTACTTTTTCTGGGTCTGTTTGAACACCTTCCCCCGAAACTATGTGTCCTAAGAAGTTCACTTGTTTTCTGAAAAACGAGCACTTTTTCGGACTTAACTTAAGATTTGCTGTTTGGATTTTCGACAGCACTTGGTTGAGGTTTTTAAGATGATCTTCAAATGTACGGCCCACGATGATTATGTCGTCTAGATAGACAAGACATGCGTCTCCAATCAATCCGGCGAGTACTTGCTCCATCAGCCTTTCAAACGTTGCAGGAGCATTGCACAATCCGAATGGCATAACTTTAAACTGCCACAATCCCTTCCCTGTTGAGAATGCAGTTTTTTCTTTATCCTTGGGGTCTATTTCTACTTGCCAGTAGCCACTTTTCAGGTCAAGTGTGGTAAACCACTTCATACCAGTCAGCGTATCCAGTGTGTCATCGATCCTAGGCAGCGGATAGCTGTCCTTTTTCGTGACATCGTTCAGTCGTCGATAGTCCACACAGAAGCGCATACTGCCGTCCTTTTTCTTTACCAGGACCACAGGAGAACACCATGGACTCGATGAAGGCTCTATAACACCGTCCTTCATCATTCCCTCCATCATGGTTTCCACCTCTTTTTCACGTGCAACTGGCAGTCTTCTTGGTCGCTGACGGATTGGTAACTCGTTACCCGTATTAATCTTATGCTGAACTAGTCCAGTTCTCCCTATGTCAGCATCATTTGAAGAGAAAATGTCGGCGTACTGAAGTAACATCTTCTTAGCCTTGTCCATTTCTTCTTTAGATAAATCGCAGTTTTCCAAAAGTGTTGACACGTCAAACTTTGTACTACGAATTTTATTTCCGGTAGGCAGATTTTGCAATTGACGCATCCAAGCTACTTCCTCGCAAGTGCCGATTAAGGTGCCCTTCTTAATCACTTGCTCCTTGTCACTTGGATTCAGTATGCGTACTGCCGAGACGTTTTTGGCCTTGACCAGAGTACGTGCCATCTTCCATGGAAAGTCATTGTTCACCCTTTCTATCAGAACACTTCGATCTTTTTGTCCAGAATTCCGTGGTAAACTAATTGGCACAATCGTTTCTGATCTGCGAGGAAGAACAATCTCCTTCAAGCAGTACACTTTCCCTGATGGTGCACCTTCCATGAAGACTTCCTCTGAACCACATTTCAATACTCCTTGATCAACGTCGATCTCACAACGATATTTCCGCATGAAATCCAAGCCCAAGATGCAATCGTCCACTATGTCGGCCACGATGACATTGTGCTTGTAAAATCTGTCACCCAATTTTAACTCCACCTCCTTCTTGCCTCGGACGGTTATGTGCTGACCGGTAGCTGTTAGTAATCGTATACGGTCGTGGTTATCAAAGTAGTCCCCAAGAAACCGACTTGCTAGGTGAGAGTTAACGACCGTGTAAGAAGCTCCAGTATCCAACGTCAGTTTGCATGGTGTTCCGTTGACTTCGCCTCTGATGGTCAGGCTGTTCCCGTCATGTGCTTGCGAGATCAAGATTCTCGGGGCTCTTTCAATACCAGCCAGCACCCGCCCCCCAGTCCTGGCATTTACTCGTTTCCCTGCTGTGGCTGGGCAGTCACTTCAGCCACCCTTCCTTGCTGATCTTCTCGCGGGGTGTTGCGCTTTGGACAGCTTGACCGAAGGTGACCCCTTTCTCCACAAGTGTAGCACCTAGGACTGTACCCTTGCGGGCGCTCGCGTACCGGTGATGCTACAACCTCCCTAACGCGGTGCGTTCGGTGGTCTTGCCTCACTGCCTCTACTTCTAAAGCATGGGCTAAGGCGTCCTTCAATGTTTCATGATGCCCAAGTCTCACGGCGGCTCTAACTTCTAAGTCACGTATTCCATCAACGAACGCTTGTACCAGATTCCCATCGATAAGTGCAGGGGCAGACTGGTATGCTTTCCGAACCAGCTTTTCAACTTCCAAGGCCCACTGCTGTAGGTTCTCGGCACTACGTTGAACACGATCCTTCAACTTTGCACGAAATACGTGCTCCAGGTGCGCGTCGCCGTATCTGGACTCTAACGCCTCCAGCAGCTGCTCGTAGGTTACATCCTTACCGAGCGCCTCAAGAATGTTTAGGGCCTGGTCTCGGAGGCCCAAGGTTAGCGCGGTCATGGCTTGCGATTTTGTCCATCCATTCGCCTTCATAACGGCCTCAAATTGAATTTTATAAGCCGACCACGAAGATGTTCCGTCGAATGGAGGCACCTTAAAGCCCCGCGCTGAAGGTGCAGCAACTACTGAAGCCACAGTCACGTCTCCAGACTTCAGTTCTCCCAAAGCCTTCTTCACTCCAGCGATCTGAACTTCGGCCTCTGAGATGCGATTCTCGTGCTGGTGAACCTGGTCCTTCATAATCTTGAGCTCTTTGCCGAAAGTTGCATGAAGATCCTTTATGAGGATCATCTGTTCTTCTTGACGGCGAGCCTGCTCCTCTTTATCTCGTTGCAACTGCTCTTGTAACTGGCGAGACTGGTCCTCTTGACGGCGAGCCTGCTCCTCTTGACGGCGAGCCTGCTCCTCTTTATCTCGTTGCAACTGCTCCTGTAACTGGCGAGCCTGCTCCTCTTGACGGCGAGCCTGCTCCTCCTTATCTCGTTGCAACTGCTCCTGTAACTGGCGAGCCTGCTCCTCTTGACGGCGAGCCTGCTCCTGCAGCAGCGCCATTAAAGCTGACAAGTCTGGCGCCACTGATGCTGGAGAACCTCCGGAAGGACCAGCGACTGGCACTGACGTAGGCTGGACTCCACCCGGTGTCTGTGTCGGAGAGTCTCCAAACCGCCTTTGGTCCATGTCCTGCTGTCGCTGACTCCTGGTACGGATACCATCCGTGTTGTCCTTTGGTAGAACTGGCATAATTTATCCCTCACTTCTGACACCAAATTGTTACGAGCTGGGTACGGGATAAATTAATTACTACCGATTAAACACTTGGATAACTTTAATTAATCACAAAACACTTCAAACTCAATCACAAGTACACCACTGATCACTATTCACTTAGATATCGCACTTACTAGATCACTTTGATTCGCTCCGTACTGTAGCCAAAATAATACTGCCTCCTCCCGCAAACACGTCGACTATTTATATGACGACCGAACGTTTGAGAAAGATCCAGAATCTTCTAGTCAATTCATACTAGGTCACTGTCCTACGAGAAACTTCCACAACTTTTGTACAAAGGAAAGAAATAGGTACTTTATGCCCTGGGCGTACGGTCGAAATTACAATGACAACTTCCTGATGTATTTTATAGGTAGTTTGCGAATTTGTACCTACATCATTCGATACATACCTACTACTACCTACCCACTTAGTTGTAGGTACCTACTATTAGAAGCTACTTGTATTGTAGGTATGGGTACGACGTAACATTATGATGAGTGTTGTCCTTTGTAATTGTATTTAAGTACTAACAATAGTTTCTAAGTTTTTGTTTACTAACCCTTGGATCTAGTTGTCCCAAAATAAAAATATTTGAATTTGAATTTGAATTAAATTAAACAAATAACAGATAATTAGTCAATAACATAAGACGTTAAACATTAAATATATTTGCTATACAAAGCTTAATTTAATTCATTTCCGGTCTTAATCAACTGCAATTTGCGCAGTTTGATTTCACATCACAATCAACGTTATTTCGCACAATCTGTTGTGATCTACGGTCATCTGTGCGATGTCAACTGCTTTGACACCTTTCGCTATTTGCACTGACCGCTCACAACTCATGCTCCGCATCATCTAGTTGCATAGTCTGCTATAATCTACGACCATCTGTGCGATGATTATCATCACCATTCGCTTTCTGCACTGGACGCTCATAGCCTATGCCTAGATGTTATTATATACTATGTTTAGTCTGCTATGATCTGCAATCATCTATGCAATATCGGAATTTCTTCGATATCAAACATTTCTGCACTGATTGCTCGTAGCCTAAACATAGCATCGTCAAGTCTCCTGTCAAATCCATTTAGGTCTACAACTTAGTAAATCAGATCATCCTTCAGTAGCCAAATTAACCACTATTGTTAATTCGAAAACACATGTTACTGTAATGGCTAATCAATGTTTTTTTTTTTTTTTTATTGTCATTTCAAATCCTTCTATTCACAATAATTCTTAAATCACAATAATTTATACTCAACTTTGATCCAAGTCTAAACTAATTTATTTTATTCATCACTACTATTTTCGTTTTCGCTACCATCACTGGAAATATTTTTATAATTTAACCAAGGATGTATCTTATCCACCGCTACTACATTTTCATACTTTTTATTGCCTCTTCTAGTCAGGGGTGTGTCCTCAATCAAAAATCTATCATTCTCCAGAATTTTTGTAATTCTGTATGGGCCGTGAAACTTGGATATAAGTTTTTTTGATTTACCTTTATTGTCTTTATCTATAATTGTCCTTTCAACCCTAATAAGGTCACCTATATTATATAACGTCACTCGTTTCCTATGCTTATCAAATGTCTTCTTTGAATAACGCTGTTGTTCATCAATTTTAAACTTAGCTTCAGTTCTCAATTTGACTAAATCATTATCACTAACACGACATATTACTTCATTTAACACCTCATTTATTATATTTTCTGAAGAATTTAAAACTTTAAAACCGAATAGCAGTTCTGACGGGCTTTTCCCCGTAGCTTTATTCATTGTGGTGTTCATACCTAACTGGATGTCACCAATGTATTCATCCCAAGTGTTATCACCTTTACCATGGCATTTCGTGCTCAAAGCGTCCAGTATGGTTCTATTATAACGTTCTATTTGTCCGTTTGCCCTGGGAGTGGCCACTGCATTAAGTATTTGTTTAACATTTGTACTCTCCATGAATGATTTAAATTTCGAACTTGTAAAACAAGTACCTCGATCCGTGATAAGACGTGTTGGCGTTCCAAAAGTACTAAAATGATCTCTAAAGATTCTTATAGCTGTGGTACTTTTTGTATCTCGTACAGCACTTATGCTTATAAATTTTGTAAAAGAATCAATAATCGCAAGAATATAAGTGTTACCTCTCCTAGAGCGAACGAACGATCCTAAATTATCGGCGTGAAGCGTGTGAAAAAGAATATCTGGTTTTGGTATCGGGTGAAGCATACCTTCCTTACGGCCACCCGGAGCTTTATGGTGCGCGCATTCTAGACAAGCCGATACGTATTTTTTGGTAAAACGTCGCATTTTCGGGAACCAAAACGTATCGCGTAATCGACTTAGAGTTTTCTCGTAGCTAAAATGGCCTACGTTGTCATGGTTCATTCTTAAAACTTGCCACCTAACAGCTCTAGGAACTACCCATTTAATTTTGTCACAAACGATTCTGTACACATGATCACCTTTTAGTTTATAGTTCTTATACACATCTGCTACATAATTAGTATTTTTGTCACGTAAAATGTCCCTTATTTTGCCAATTTCTTCGTCGTTACTTTGTACGGTAGAAATCCAATCTTTAACGTCAATATTTAAAACATCGAGTACATCTGTCTCATTATCACCCGTTATGGGCTCAGTTACAGGAGCACGACTGAGTGCATCTACGTGTGCCATACGAGTTCCACACCTGTATTCAATTTCGCAATCGTACTCCTGGAACTGTACCCACCACCGAGATATTCTCGGTATGAGATCTCGCTTCGTCAGAGTCGTACGTAGCGCATTACAGTCAGTTATGATCTTAAATTTTAAACCCAGCAAGTAAACACGGAAACGTTTCAGTGAGGCTATAACAGCTAAAGTTTCTAATTCAAATGAATGTAGATTTTGTTCATCTTTAGTAGTTTTCCGACTGTAATACGCTACGGGCCTTAGCATTTCGCCACTATGTCTCTGCATTAAAATGCCAGCAATTCCCAACTTCGACGCATCAGTGTGCAATTCAGTTTCCAATTTTGCATCGTACAAGGCCAAAATAGGACGTTCAACAAGTTTTTGTTTTAGTTTTTCAAAGGCTTCAAAGTGTTCATCGTTCCATTTCCATGCGAGATTGGACCTGAGTAGATCAGTTAAAGGTCGTGCGATGACAGCAAAATCTTGTACAAAACGCCTGAAAAAACTGGCGAGCCCTATAAAACGCCTCACGTCATGTACGTTTTTGGGTACTGGGAAATTAGAAACAGCCAGCGTCTTACGAGACCCCGGTCTTATGTCCTGGCCACTAACTTGAAACCCTAAAAAGTCTATTTCTCTATAGAAAAAGTTACATTTCTTAAGTTTCAAGGTCATAGCCGTACCGGCACTCGTGCGGTCTGGTTGTGTTTTTTGTTGCGTATCTAATTACTATCCTCGGTGCTCGAAGAGTTGTTTACGCATTGCAGTGACACGTGCCACAGGTGTGCGCCGGACCTACCGGCTGCGTGTGCCTTTCACGATCGCGCCATGAATGATGACGTAATTGCTTCACCGCGCTGTGATACTCCCGCATTCCCTAATGATATACAGAGCTTATTGAATGATTCTTCAGACATGGATATTAATGATGATGACGGTAAAAACAAAGAGGAAAAAGGGGAAAAGAGGGAAAGAGAAGACAGTACTGAAGAGGAAGAAGGCTGGAAAGAAGTTAAGACGAGTAAAAAAAAGATCTGTCACGGAAGCTCACATTCTATAAAAGAGGAAAAGTACGAGGTATACGTTTCACATAAAGACCGCCTTCCGAAACAGTTTGCAATGGCACGTATTTTGAAAGAAAATAAAATTTCTAAGATAAGAGAAGTTAAATATTTAAACCCTTTTAAAATACGCTTCCAATTTGAGTGTGAATCGGCTGCTCAGAATTTTGTCATGTGCGAGAAGCTTTTGGAGAAAGGATGGAGGTTCCAGAAGGCCATGGAATTGTCTATCTGCTATGGCTTAATCAAGGATGTAGACGTCGATTTCACGGATGACGAGATCTTGAAAAATATTTCATGTCCGGCCCCCGCAAAGCTTTTATCACTCAAGAGGCTAGACCGTCGCAACAGGGATGAAGGTGGTTGGTGCCCCAGCGAGACCCTTCGACTGTGCTTTGAGGGTGATCATTTACCGGCATCAGTTCGGGTATGTGACATAAATATTAAAGTATTGCCTTACATACACCAAGTTTCACAATGTTCCCAATGTTGGAGGTTAGGACATGTGCGGAAAATGTGCCCCTCGAAAAACGTGGTGTGCCCGAAGTGTGGTGGGCATCATGACAATTGTGATACGTTAATGTTTTCGTGTGTTAACTGCAAGGGTAACCACATATCGCTCAGCAGGTCCTGTCCGGTTTACAAGAAAGAGAGAAGATTGAGAGAAATAATGTCAGAGTTTGGATGTACTTATAGAAAAGCCCTAGAATGTTATGTGCCCCCCGAAAAACCCACCCCCCCCGAAATTATCATCCCTCATCAAGCTCCGGCAGCTCAAGAAAATCGTTCTTCTTCCATACCTCCCGAAGACGGCTCTTTACAAACCCGAATTCCTACCTTTGCCAAAGTAGTTCAAACAAAGGCCACAGTCCACAAGATACAGACCCCTTCCACGTCTAGTAGGAACAATGATACCCCAAAGCCTCCGAAAAATAAAAAGAGCCCACTAAAAGAAGACTGGATGTTCTGGAATGCAGATGCAGACGAAGGAGACGTTCATCAATTGCCCGTTGATGACGAGGGTAAAGATAAATGTCCTTCTTTCAAAGAGCTGTGGGCCAGAATAAAGGAAGTTATCTACCTCAAAAAGACAGGTTTAATCTTCAAGATAAGGTGTGTCTTCCAGTTGTGCCTTGAATGGTTAACCCTAGTGTCAGTGAGTTTTGTTTCAGAATGGCCGTGGATAAAAGCATTGTTTAACTTTTTTATTCCTTGCGATGGCTAACAAATCACTTAAGTTAAATATCTTGCAGTGGAATGCCCAAAGTATTAAGCCAAAGTTAGCATCGTTTCAAGAACTTTTGTGTCAGGAAAAAGTACATATTGCTGCCCTTAGTGAGACGTGGCTTGAGCCAGAATGTAATTTTAAAGTTAGTGGTTTTAATGTTTATCGCGTGGACCGGGATGACTCATACGGTGGTGTAGCTATTATAGTACACAATTCTGTTAAGTCGCAGCTGCGTCGCGTTCTCGTCACTAACACAGGTATTGAGGTAGTGTGCGTGCAAGTATTTAACTGTGGCTCGTTTGAGAATATCGTTTCAGTTTATTGTCCATCAAGAATCGTAACCACTCAGCAGGACTGGGATAGTCTGTTTTCATTATGGCCATCCAACACGTTAATTCTAGGTGACTTCAATGCCCATCACGCTAGTTGGTCCTATAAAACTGACCGCAGAGGCAGTCTTATTCACGACTCACTAATGGACAACAACTTTATTTCTTTGAACGATGGAACACATACGCGAATTCGTTTAGTGGATAACAACCTACAACAATCTTCCCCAGATATTTCACTGGTTTCCATAGATATTGCGTTAAACTTCAATTGGACCGTTTTAAATGAAAATCTAGGCAGCGACCATTTAATTATTAAACTTTCAACATTGTGTACGTCATTCCTTCCCTCAGTTATTAAAAGAAATTTTTTAAAAGCAGACTGGACTTCATATAAAAAATATCTAGAAGAAAAATTTCTAAATTTATGTTTACCGAATGACCCCCAAAAAGCGTATGATTCATTTTTAGATATTTTGAATGACGCTGCTAATAAATTCATTCCTATGTTTAAATTTAATCAAAACCCTACTTCAAATTTCACTCCAAAACCATACTGGACTGCCGAACTGTCACAAACTGTAGCGCATCGTAGGTTAGCTTTATCTAAGTTCAGACGTAATCCCACACCCCAAAACCTAGATACTCTTAATGGTAGGATAAATACATCCCAAAGGTTAATCCGACAGGCTAGGGGAATGAACTTTCAAAAGTTTTGTTCCTCGGTTGATCACACTACATCGTCTAGTGAAATGTGGCGCAAAATGAGATGGCTGAAAGGTTACCGTTCGCCTAGACATTTTGTGGACGCTCAAAGTGCCACAAATCTTTTAAATTCCTTAACACCCGATTATGTGTCCCCACCGACCCCTACCATTTACCATAGTAACCCTACATTAGAATGTGAGATCTCTATTCAGGAGCTAGATAAATGTATTAAATCTAAGGATACATCTCCTGGATGCGACGATATATCTTATTCTATGATTAAAAACTTACCTGATGTAGGTAAATCTGTATTACTTACTTTATTTAATTACTTTTTTCATCATAGTTTTGTTCCCTATCAGTGGCGCGACATTTGTATTGTACCTATTCCAAAACCTGGTCGTGACCCTAGTGACGCTTCTTCACTCCGACCTATATCGTTACTGTCGTGCATTTGCAAAATTTTCCATTATATTTTATACAGAAGATTGGAATGGTTTTTTGAAAAAAATAACACATTTTCTGTGAATACAGTTGGCTTCCGTAGAGGTAGGTCGTGTTTAGACGGCTTAAGCTGCTTAATCACCACAATTCAAACTGGTTTCTCCGAGGGTTGTTCCACTATGGGTTGTTTTCTAGATATAGATAATGCTTACAATAATGTAAATAATTCTGTTTTAATAAATGTTTTAGATAGCTTTAAAGTTGGTTCCCGTATCTGTAAATATCTATGGAACTTTCTCCATAGAAGAGTACTCAAAATAAAAATTGGTAATAGCTTTATTAGTAGACATTCCGGTACTGGTCTAGCTCAGGGTGATCCATTATCCCCAATATTATTTAATATAGTAACGTCTGACATTTGTAAACGTGTGCAAAACAACATTTGTATATCCCAGTACGCGGATGACTTCGCCATATACGTGCAGTGTTCTTCTGTTAGCGAGGGCGAACGCAAGATCCAGTCTGCACTTGATATCATCAACAGCATGTTGACACAAGTAGGATTAAACATTTCCCCCGCCAAAAGTAAAATCTGTTTATTTAGTAGAGGTTTTAGAAGGCCAGTTATAGAAATATGTTTAAACGGTACTATGTTAGAGTTAGTAGACCACGTCAAGTACCTAGGATTGTGGCTGGATAGAAGCCTTCGATGGAAGAAACATGTTAGTGAAGTCCGTGATCGAGTGCTTAAATTGATTAATATTTTTAGGGTTTTAGTTGGTCCTGGGTGGCGTGTTCATCCCAACCACTTAAGAAGATTGTATATTTCCCTTATTCGTAGCCGTATCGACTTCGGTAGTTTTTTACTAGACAATAGCGCCGACACACATTTAATTAAGCTGGACAGATTACAAAACATTTGTTTGCGGTTAATTGGTGGGTTTATCAAAAGTACTCCGATCCACGTAATGGAATCCGAATTAATATTGCCCCCTCTTTTTATTCGCCGCCGATATTTAGCTGGTAAATTTTATTTAAAATCTAGGTGCTTCCGTTTTCCGTTAATCAATTTACTGGATAACCTACATGGTCTTTGTTACAATAATTCTTATTGGAGAAATAAGAAAAAGCCACTGTTAGTTTTGTCTCACGATGTTCTAAAGCAGGAACATATGTACTGCAACAATAAAGTTGGCATGTTTTCCATGGACACTTGGGTGAGCAATATGGACTTATCAGGTATTGTAAAGCCTTGTTTAGATTCAGTAGATAAACCTAAGCATTGTTATAATGTATATAACCTTAGAACAATATGTTGTACATCTCTGAATGCACAATACTCTGGCTTTTACTGTATGTATACGGACGGTTCTAGACGCGAGAATTACTGTGGCGCAGCTTTTTTCGATCCACAAATAGGTGCTTCTTTTAAATTCAAAATTGTATCTAAAGTTTCTATAATGCATTTAGAGCTAATTGCTATAGCTGAAGCTTTGGCTTATGTCGAATCTTTGGATGGTGATCGATTTGTCATTTTCACTGACTCAAAAAGTGCTCTTCTCCATCTGATGAGATGCACGAGTACTTCACCTTTTAGGGGCCTTCCACTGGCGTACAATATATTAAAAAGCATTACTGATTTTGTTGCCAATCGTAAAATAATTGTATTGCAGTGGATTCCATCTCACGTTGGACTGGAGGGCAATGAGATGGTTGACCGTTTAGCAAACGAAGCAGGGTCTGATGGAGAAATGTATCCTTGTTTTCCTTGGCATACTGAGCTCTTACCCTTGGTCAGAGACAAATGTACTCAAGCTTGGTCAGAATACTTTGATGAAAGGTCTTTGACTAAGGGTATTTGGTACAAAACGATTCAGCCATCTCTTCCACGAGTGCTCTGGTTCAGCGAGGGCAGGATGAGCAGGCAAGAAGTCGTGACGGCTTTGAGACTCCGATCCGGTCACATACCGCTCAATAGCTTCGGTTTCATGATGCGCAAAGTCGATTCACCAAATTGTGTTGTCTGTGGAGTCATAGAAGATGTGCATCATGTCCTGACGGAGTGTGCTCGTGTGGCTGTCCAAAGGCGTCAAGCTTTTGTCAATAGTTTTAATGTTGGCTTCTATAATAGCGTTCTGGCCTCACCATTGTCCGATGAGGCTAGAACACTTTATTCTATTATTATTAAGGTTATAAGGTTGCGGGTAGGCTAGTTTAGTATATAAGTTACATATATATGTTATTTAATTGTATATAATCATCGGGGTGACATATTCTTTATAGAAAAAACCCCGTAAATAAATAAAGAATAAAAAAAAAAAAAAGTTTCAAGGTCAGACCCGCCTCCAGAAGTAATTTAAGTACTATCTCTAATCGTTCAAGACCCTCCTCAAATGACCTAGCGGGTATCAAAACATCATCCATAAAGTTAATAGCAAAATTAACCTTTGATTTAGCCAGAATCTTACTCATAGCCCTCTGAAAAACTGACGGAGCATTTGCCAAACCAAACGTCATCCGTTTAAATTGATATTGGCCATCTGGTGTGACAAACGCCGTCTTGTGCTGGGAGTTTTCTACAATCGGTAATTGATAGTATCCTGACGCACAATCAAGCGTAATGAATAAAGAATGTCCAGCTAACATGTCTAACTGGTCGTCGATCAATGGTAGGGGATAATGTTCTTTCTTCGTCTTAGTATTGAAGCGCGGTAATCTACGCATAATCTTTTTTCGCCAGTCTTTTTCTTCACAAGTAAAATAGGACTGGCGTACTCAGAGTTAGATTCACAAACAATATCCGCGTCGATCATTTCCTGTACCATTGATCGCACCAGCTCGCGCTCAGGGTATGAAAGCCTGTACGGGCGATATACGACTGGTTTAGAATCGGTTAACTCAATCTCCATTTGTACAATGTTAGTGAATCCCAAATCCTTTAAATTGTTGGAGAAACATTCCTTATATTTATTTAATAGATTCTTTAATTCTTCTACTTGGTTTCTAGTTAAATTCGGGTCATAATTAAATTCTGAACAAAATTTACCATCATTAATATTTAAGACATTTACATCAAAACAAGTATCAGTTTTAAAAGCACGAGTTATCAAAGAATTATTTGTAAGTGTAGCTGATTTATCAGTTAAATTCTGAATCAACAAACAACCACGACCTTCATTTATTTCATATTCCCCTGGAAGGAGATAAAACTCATGATCATATTTTCCGCGAAGAGACCCACGTACGTAAACAGTTCCTGAATAATTGACGCCACAATAAATTGGAGCTAAACACATTTCCTTAGCCCGTATTAAAATGTCTGAGACCAACACAAGATATAATTTGTTTTCAACTTTCCGTGTAAAAATCAAAGAATCGTAAGTTTTGGTTATGATTATATCAGGTTTTTCCGTAAAATTGTGTCCAACAAGTACAGGGTATTTAATGATGTTGTCCTCCACAATAAACACATCTACTTTTTCTTTAACATTTTGTATCTGTATAGTAACAGATGCGATCCCAAGAGGCGACACAATATTGCTACCAATGCCTCTCATTTTAGGAAGATCAGAATTATTTATCCAACTAATTCCTAGTTTTTCAGCATCACTACAACGAATTAGAGTGCATTGACTGCCTAGATCTACGTAGCCTAGCACCGATTGACCATTAAGCATTAACTGCATGATATATTTACTTTCGTTTCTAGCAGTGTTCTCGGCGTCTATGCGTAAAACATCCTTTTGACCTTGACCCAGTTTATCAGAATTTCTATTTTTATTGGAGGGTAGTTTCGGACAATTTAATGTAGTATGACCTAGTTTATTACAAATATTGCATTTAAGAATTGTTTTTGTACATTTAAAACTAAAATGTCCCGGTTCATTGCAGTTGTAACAAACGATAGAACTACTCCCAGTTTTAGTCTTTGTGTCACTGCTAGTAGGTTTGTTGGAAAGAATGTTTGATCGCTTATCGCCGTAAGGACGTGACTTATCTGTTTCACGTGGTTGTTGCCTAACAGACTGAAAATATTCTAGTACTTGTTCCGGTTCCTGACACTTTAATGCTTTTGCGCCTAATCTTAACGAACGATCTTCGATTCCGTATAATAAACAATCAACTGCACGTTTACCTCTTAAATCACACCGGTTTAACATATTATTTTTTTCGAAATAATACAATTCTAGTGATTCATTATACTTTACGCGTTTAGACAACATTTCTGTTAATAGCTCAGCGTAATCGTCACTGCTAGGGAAGGATTCTAATAATTTATGTTTCCATTCAGGCCACGAAAACGACATAGTTGGTAACGCTTGATACCATGTTTTCGCAATACCGACTAATTTTGGCAAAGCATAATGTATGATCTGGTCATCGCCCCATTTGTATAACTTCGCACATTCATCAACTTTACTGAGCCACATTTGTATAGTTTGCCCCTTTACCATCGGATCAAAATCAGGTATGACATTTCCTAACATAGGAAATTTATTGCCTTCAGGACGAGTATTTACTAAAGTATTCATTAATTTAGTCAACAATAAATGAGTCATATTGTCAGTACTGTTATTGGAACGTCTTACCGGGGAACATGAGCGCTTACGATGGCGCGACGACCTGGCGTCGACGCCGCCGCTGCCACATACACCTGCCCTGCTGCGGTTGCTGTAACTTCTTCCACTCCTACGGTACCGCCCATGACATCCATGGCGATTGCTTCGGCTGCTGCAACTGCTTCCATTCGAACGGCGCCGCCCATGACGTCGACGGTGATCGCTTCGGCTACTGCTGCTCCTCCGATAACGTCTATGATGATCATGATCACTACTACGGCTACTCCCACTCCTATGGTGCTGACGACGATGCTCGCGACGCTCGCGAGTACGGCTCCTTCGCATACTGATGAGTGTATCTTTACTCGATGATTTACGCTTGCGCCGTTTCCTTTTTTCTTTGTCATCGCATCGTTTTCTTTTATTTGAAAACGAATCTTCCATCTTGCTGCGTTAAGAAATATCGAAACAACGCACGTGCGACAAAACTTTTAAAATTGTGAGCGTTTGTCCTATCCCAGTTCCGAGATGAAGGATCAGTGTTGGATTGCTTTATTAAAACAGAAATTCCATAGAAATATTAGGTTTTAATTACTATTTAAATCAATGGTTTTAATGCGTACCCTTTGATGGTTGAATATCAAGTCCGTTTCTCAAAAATGCCAAATAGACAGTTGTCATTCTTTTAAAACAAATGACAACTGTAACGGCCAGTAACAACACGTCAATTGAATATCGATAAAACAAATCGATTAAAGCGACGCCGATAAGAGAAAAACTCGAATACATATTATAAGGCTAACAATAGCAGCACGGCAGGTGTTATGACGATAATGATAATTCCTATTCCTAAGATCACTATAATTACTTCTAAAGTCTACATTTCCAAGAAAACATTCCTCTATCTGTTTCTGAGAGACAAAGACATGATTAATTCAGTGTCCCAGGAGTAACAACAATGTGTGGTTAAGCAGAACTACACAATTGATATCACCCAGCAGTCCCTGTAATTACGTACAAGTTTTGAATCACCGATTAATCGGGTTATCAATTAGTGAGAGCGAATTGCGAAATGCTATCTACTGAAGGGTTTCAGAAGGTAAGTCGTAATTAATATCTATTCGTAATTTCGATGTTCATTATAATAATATACTAGCTGTTGCCTAGTAGTGCCTGTACCTTCGTTCTCGTGAAATAATAATAATTTTTAATATTATTATAATAAAAATATTACTTTCCTTTTTTACTCGGATTTCGTTAACAATTTTAAGGGTTAATCGGGGTGCATGAAAGGAGCCTCCCCGTGTGACGTATTCCAATAACCTCCTGATACGTCCGGCGCAGCCTGGGCAATCGACGACATCTTTCGATTGGCTAATCCTTTCACCACGATGGCAAATATAAGTAGTAATCGGCCCTTCTCAGGGCCAAACAGTCCACTTACAAAACCAGCATTGTGTGTAATCTCGATCAACATCGAAGGATATAGATTTCTCGAGATAAAGCAGAAATTCTCTCTGAATTATCTCGCAAAACGCATTGTGACATATTATGCGTTCAAGAGACCCATCGAGATTCTACACAAAGCAGACCTCACATTCCTGGACTGTCACTTGTCGCCGAGATCTGTCACCCGAAGCACGGTAACGCAGTGTTTGTTGCTCCCGGCGTAAGTATCATCTCCACAAACTGTAGTAACGATGACAACATCGAAACTATCACACTTGACCTCGGTAATTGCACAGTAACATCCGTGTATAAACCCCCCGGTACTCCTTTCCGACCTAACACACTTGACTTTAACATTCAGCGCACAAAAATAGTGGTTGGTGACTTCAACAGCCATAGCACCAGTTGGGGCTATCACTGCACAAACACGGACGGTCAAGCTGTCGAAGAATGGGCAGAAGCTAACGATCTGACTTTAATTCATGATCCAAAACAACCAGCATCATTTAACAGCGGAAGATGGAAGCGCGGGTATAATCCCGACCTGATACTTGTCAGCTCAAATATCTGCGCCCAGACAAAAAAGACTATCTGCTCTCCCATACCCAGCCCGCGTAGCATGGCGACGTAGAAACGGGGAAAGACTCGACAAATCTTTTGTTCATCTGTCATTTTGTCGATATTATAGGTTAGGTTTTTTTTTTTTTTTTTTTTTTTGTTTTTTTTTTTTGTTTTTTTTTGTTTTGGCAGGAGTGGGAAATCCCCGCGGGCACCTCGACTATCCCACAGGAATTTCTCCTGTGAGACAGTCGAGGTAGTGCCGGACTCGAACCGGCTAAAACCACACTCCTGCCCCATCAGTGTTCCTCTGACATGGTCAAAGCCCTTTTTTGCAGTTTTTGTTTCTTGTATGGCGACTAGTTTTGTATAAGGCCGTCGAGGCCACACTCTTTTATCTAAAATTACTTTAAATTTCACTTCCATGTATATACTCTTCCTATATTTCTTTCTACTATGATTTTACATTCTACCCATTATTAATAACTATTTTACAATCTAATTTGTTTACAACTGTAGTAACGCTTAATTTTACTTTTTTTTTTTTTTTTTTTTTTTTTTAATTACTATTTTACTAATTACATTTCTAAATTTTATGTTCTTATTTTGCCATGTTTACTTATGTCACTTACCCTTATATTAATTTTCTGCACTTAGACTTTTAATTTGGTTTCCATAATATCTGCTTAGTATATACTCAATATATAAGTAAATATCATATTTTTGTACCTAATACAGTATGATATCGCACGCTGAGAACAAAAGTGACTCAAATCAAAATTAACGATTTTTGGGAATAGAAGAAAATGTATTCGACGTATTGAACATTTTCAATTAATTCTTCAATAACTTTTTAAAATGAAAACGAAAGTTACGAATTTCTTTTGTATAATATTATTTGGCTATACCGCTATAAATATACGTATTAAAAGAAAAAATAGATATTATTTTTCTATAGAAAATAACCTTTACAAAAAAAACTGGAAAAATAAGTCACTTTAGTATTAGAAATATTGTAATTCCTACAGCCTTTCTTTGATAAAGGTCTTTTTATTTCTTGTAGTACTCAATGAAATATGTTCCGTTTTCAAAATATGACAGTTTCTTTCTGACAATTTTGCGCCTTTTCCCACACAAGGTCAATAAAACAGCAAACAATAGTTAAATGCCATTTATTAAATCACTACTACAACATAATAGGAACCTGTAATCAACACGCCAAACAAAATAATAATATCAAAATCGTATAAAACATTGGTATCAAACCACACAGTGAGTATTCTTCTTCTTTACACTGGTTTAGAAAAAGTAATTCTAAAATAAAAGGAAACAACAAAAAAATATTATTTTATAACAACAATATTAAAATATTTTAGCCAAATCAAAACTACTATAAAAATAAAACTTTTACTAAATCTTCTTCTTCTTACTATCTATAAAATAAAACTTTTCAGTCTTCCATTCATAATTCAGTTTTAAAATTTAATAGGAACTTTGTGCTCACTCCACTAATTCAGATTAGCCTATAATAATCACATAAAATCATTCGATCTTATCCCATGTACCCATACATAGTACTTTTTTTTTTTTAATTTGCTTACGTAGCTACAAAGAATTGCATTGATTGCATGTAGCGGAGATGAGAATGTTGAGGTGGATGTGTGGTGTGACAAGAATGGATAAAATAAGGAATGCGTATATTAGAGGAAGTTTGAAAGTTGCGCCAGTTACAGAAAAGTTGAAAGGGAATCGACTGTCTTGGTATGGGCATGTGATGAGGAGGGAAGAATCGCATGTGACTAAAAGAGTGATGAATATAAATGTTGAAGGATGGAGAGAGAGAGAGGAAGACCAAAGAAACGATGGATGGATTGTGTGAGGAATGATATGAAAGAGAAAGGAGTAAATGATAGTGTGACGGTCGACAGGGGAGAATGGAAGAAAAAAACGTGTTGCGCCGACCACAAGTAACATGGGATAAGGGCGGGAAGATGATGATGAGCTACAAGGAATTAAAAAAACTGGCGTAAATACTAGGTATTACATTTTTTCTTACCAAATCTTTGAGATCTTTTTTTTTATTTTCTTTTAACTCAAGTGGCTGCTCATACAACTTATTGATTATAATTTCATTGTAGCTTAACATTTTTTTACGTTTATTCCTCATATCAATCAGTGAAAACGTCTCATCAGAGTATGATGTTTTATAAGTGAAACAGCTCCTCTTTGAGAAACTTTATTGTTTTAATGTCATTACACAATACTGATGTTTTATTTATGTTTTCTCTGAAATTATATGCCCACTGTTTTTGAAGTTTTTTGAGATCCAAGAAGAACTCGTAATTAAGTTCTTTAACTATGAAAGGTTTTCCAGAATTTCGTGCGCTTTTAATCAAGGTAGCAAATTGAACAAGTATGTATATAGGCCCAGCTTTTATGTTTTTTTTTTCATTTCTTTTTCAATCAAGCTATGCACATTATCTTTGTATATATATATATTTTTTTAAAGTGGTCCATCTCTCCTGGTTTTACCCTACCTGTATCGAGGTTGCACTTCCATCATGCATGCCCTAATATAAGCACGTTTTAATTCCAAATTTGACAGACCCCAATAGTTTTTGAACAGTTCAGATCTCTCATTTTCATTAACGTTATCAAAACACTTAAGTCTACACTTACTTGTACAAGTTTCTTTTACATGTCTAGCAGGAATGATTTTTTTAGATTTGAACAAAGACCATTCTCCGGAGTTTTTTAAAGTTTTAGTTTTGTTTTGTTTCTAGTTACCAGGGTTCTTATTCCGCTTACTATTTTTTGAGGGTTCCTGTTGAACTGAAGAAGATGAAGAGCTAGAACTGGAAATACGTCTACTTCTTCTATTGTTGGATTGTTCCGCATGGTATGTTGGATCTGAGTCACTTAGATCCACATCACTTTCATTTGGGTTGATTGGCGACTGAGCGTAAGATCGTTGTTTACCTGTTTGAGGCCTGACATTGCTGGTACTAGGGCAGGGAATAGCTGTATTTTCGAATTTATTCGTATCAGAACCACTTGAAGATGCAGTACTGCTACTACTTGAGGATGAAGATGAACTGCTGGTACTCGAACTTCTGGAAAGCGGTCGGATGGTAGATATGGTACCCGAGGTCTTCTCAGTATCTTCTGATTCATCATTTATTACTTGATGAGCTCTTTCAATGTTCTAAAACATTTTAAACAAGCCTCATTAGTGTTTTACAAATAAGATCTTAATTTACAACCTTTCGGTACATAAGCGATAAGGATCATGAAAAACGATTACTTAAAATCTGTTTAGCACACAAATACAACAAGATGTAAGTACAATCATAAATAAGTATACTTAATTACCTCATTTTTCTGTTTGCCTTCCACCATTTGAAGAATTAAAGCACTCCTTTGCATTTTTACCTTTCGAGATAACCGACTCAATAGGATTCATAAAACTCTAAAAAAAATAATGAAGTGTACTATTAATCAATATGTCAGTTGTAAATGCACATAGTAAAAATTTTAATCAGACTTTTTTTGTAATAGTACAAATAAAAATAATTTATCATAAAATTAAAAAGACAGGTTTCAAAATGAGTCCATGAGTTTAACTCATGCCTTAATAAATAAATGACCGAATTTGATTTATGTCACCTAAATTGCCAATATTAGAAATAAGAAAGTGGCTTAAACCTATAATCGGTCACTTTATGATTATAAATTGTAGCAAAACTTACCCCCACATATAAGCACAAAACTGACGCAAAACATAATCGGTCACTACCGTACTAAACTTGACACGTCCTGTGACAAAAACTCGTGGTGCAGTACTGATTGCGTCCTTTTCATTCGGGCGCGGGGAGAGGGAAGCGCTCAAAGGCAAAGAGACCGAAAACACCTCTATCCCGCTCTGACCATAAAAGGCCTGTTTTTTAATAAAAGATGTGAAAGAGTGTACTTTTTTGAGTCACTTTGTATATTTAACTCATTTTACCTAAATTTTGAGATAGGTCACTTTTATTCTCACCGTGCGATATCCAAAGTTTAGTACCAGGTTCGACACAACTTGGCGACACCACTAGAGTTGGCTCACGGTCCAGTATAATTTCAGCCACCTTCTCATGAAAGTGACTCCAATTATCATTCTTCATTGAACCAACCCTAGTGGTTCGCTCAATGCGTCTGCTATTTGGTTGTGTCGAAGTGGTCTCTTTGTGCTTTGAAGTTGGCGCATCGACGACTTTAGCAATAAGCTATCATTGCCCTCGCGAATGCGTCCCACTTCTTACGCACCGGGCAGTCGTTACTGAATGCATTGTGCCGGTGCACCCCCAGCTTGGCTCTGGTGCAGTTAACGCATGCCGCTGCTTCGCCGATCTGGTTGCTAGGGCAGTCCACCCTGAGGTGTGGACCGCCGCAGTGGCTACACAGATCGGCAGGCTCCGTGCACAGGCGTTTGCCGTGCCCGTAAGCCAAGCAACGGGTGCACTGCACCAGAGGCGTCTGGTCTTCGACGCGCACTCTCTGGAGGTCAATACGAAGCTTGCCTCCTTCAAGTGCCCTCCTCCAGATTGCTGGGGTGACACTCAGCACAATGCTATTCACATGCGGGTTTCGTGACTTTTTCCGAAATTTTATAGACATTTTGAGTTCCTCGTCCCCGAGGCCGTGAAAGATCTCCCGATTCTGGTTCTTCAGGGCTCTCAGCACTTCTTCATCGCTGTGGACTAACAGCACATCCCTAAGAACCAGAAGCGGGTCCCGATTCTTCACCGCCTCGACGACGAGGTTCTCTCCGGCTGATTCTAGTCGTTTCTTTAGTTTTTCCCTCTCCTCCTTCGTTGCGCACCCCATTATGACCTTCTGGTCCTTGGCCTTTCTGACCCTCTCCACGCGCACCCAGCCCTCCTTCGCGTCCACCGTTTTCCGCACTTTTTCGAGTATTTCGGCACCCGTATCCAACTCCCGTGTTGAGGAGACAACCACGGAGTGCAGTGTCGTTCGCTCCGGGACTTGTGCCCCAGTGTAGCTCTTACTCCCAGACGCTACACTTGCGTAAGTTTTCTCCCCAACACATTCCCCGCTAGCCAGACTGTGCTGGAGCTTTTCTAGTTTCTCGGAGTTATCTTTGATCTCCGAGATATGCTCCTTCAAGGTGTTAAGAAGCTCAGTCTGGCCAGCAAGAACCTTAAAGAATATGGGTTGGGGGCCGAGGTCAGCAGCGGGTGCGGCTTCCGGTACGGCGATGGGTGCGGCAGGGGCCTTGTCACGCTCGGACTCCTTGACAAGCTCATAAAGCCTGTTTATGGCTTCCAGCACCGCAGTCTTAATTTCGGCCTTGAGGTTGCGAGAGTTGCCCAAGTTCAGCTTTGCCTTATTTAGGCAAGCTCTCGCCTCCTCAGTGCGACTGCGGTTCTTCGCCTCAGGCTTATTGAGCTGTCTTGAGGCATCGATAGCAGCTCGGCGCGTCCCCGGAGTGGCAAGGCCTCCCTGTGATGCAGAAGGAGTGTCTTCTCCGAAGGAGATTCTCCTCCTTGCGTCAGCAGGTGAAGGCATCGCACTCTCCGCCGATCGCGGCGAGCCACTAGAGCCTTGGGCCCTCACGGTGCTGGATGGGGTGCGAAACATTATAAATTTGGGAGCAGATACTTCGAGAACAGACCCCTGTAAAGAGGAGGACGGAACCGCAATACCCGCTCGAGAGGAGAAGTTCAAAGGAACGCTGGTACTTATGTGACCCTGTAAAGGGGGGAACACAATAAGTAATATAACAATAAATCAATAAAAATATAAAACAACAAAATACGATATAATTACTAAATTAAATATAATCTAAATAAAATATTATTATTAAAATTTCGGTAAAATTTTGGTCAGAATTGTGTAAAAATGAGATTTCCCTACTAAAACCCTATTTTTAGGCCTAAAATAAAATAATGAAGCCAAATATGAAAAATAAATTTTGCCGAAAACCCCACGTCTACCTTCCTATAACCCAGAGTGTGTGGGCAAAATTTATTCGAGCTAGGGGCACGGGCGAGGAGTCCAGAGACGCGTCTCCGCGCGGGCTAGCTATATAAAGAATAAAACTTATTAGGTGCCGACCAAAAATTTTGAGTTGTGGTCAAAAAACCCGTTTTTGAACCGAAAAATTTTGAATTTCACCCCAAAACCTGGAAACTGGGACACGGACCGCGGACCAGAATTCAGGGATGAAGGGTGAGGACTATTGCAACTATAAACTAACGTTATTTTTGTAAAAGAATTTGGAAAAACAATTAATTTTGACGATTTACTTTGAAAATTCGAAAAATTCCCGAGTGTTAGTAGGGATAAAGTCCCGACGCGCGTGTAAGCGCGTGCGATATGGTCAAAACGTAGGCGGAGGCCTAGTTTGGTCTAAAAACACTGAAAACCGCTTCAAAATCGCGCGTCTGGAAGCGAAGATATCTACGGGTTAGGTTAGGTTAGGTTAGGTTAGGTTTTGACAGTCCAAAGAGTCATGGCAGTCAGGGTCATACGCGGATACCGCACCGTATCTTCGGAAGCGGCGTGCGCCCTTGCGGGCACGCCCCCGTGGGATCTAGAGGCGCAGGTGCTCGCCGAGGTCTATTGGCGTAGCGCAGACCTGCAGGCGGAGAGTGGCAGACGCCCGCTGCCTGAGTTGGTCACGAGGTGGCGTAGGGAGGCCCAAGCCCAAACCCTGCGGATTTGGAGGGTGAGGCTGGAGACGCCTAGTGCAGGACACTGGACAGTGGGGGCTATCCAGCCGATCCTGGAGGAATGGGTGCGGAGGCGACACGGGACGTTGTCCTTCCGTCTGGTGCAGGTGTTGTCAGGGCATGGCTGCTTTGGCAAATACCTGCACAAAGTGGCTAGACGGGAGGCAACTCCCGTGTGTCACCAGTGCGGCTGCACCGAGGATACGGCGCTTCACACCCTCGAGCATTGTCCTGCTTGGGTGGTGCAGCGCCGTGCTCTCGTAGCAGCAATCGGAGCAGACCTCTCCTTGCCGGCCGTGGCCAAAGCCATGGTCGACAGCAGGGGGGCATGGGAGGCGGTGGCGACCTTTTGCGAGGATGTCGTCTCGCAGAAGGAGGCGGCGGAGCGCGTCAGGGAGGAAGACTCCCTCGCTGACGCGATTCGTCGCAGGAGGACAGGGCGGCGGAGGAGGCGCCATGGCGACCTGATGCCGCCCTAGGAGGTGCCAGCGGGCGATAGATCGGGGAGTCTATTGTCATCGCTTTGCACGGCCCTCACGAGTGGAGGCGATGTCTCAGGTGAGCCCGGACATCGCCAAAGGAGTTTGGTGCCCGGAGACGGGCAGCGCTGGATGGGTCGCGAACGTCATGCGTAGCAGTTCTCGCGGCCCGTCCGCTAAGGCGACAGTAGGCTCACGGAGTGTTTTTTTTTTTTTTTTTTTTTTTTTTTAGTCGGTGCAAGCCCCACATAACCAAACCGTTTTGACAGTCCGTCGCGAGGACACGGTTGGGTTAGGTTAGGTTAGGTTGGGGATCTCAATGCCAAGTCTGCGGCATGGGGATCCCCGATCACCGATCCCAGGGGTGAGGTGTTGGAGGAGTGGGCGGTCGAGACCGACCTGATCGTCCTGAATCGGGGCTCGGTGTACACGTGCGTGCGGCAGCGGGGCGGGTCCATAGATAGTGGACGTGTCGTTCGCAAGCCCCGCTATTGCGAGCCGTGTGCGCGACTGCCGAGTTGCCGTAGAGGTGGAGACGCTGTCGGACCATCGATATATTCGATTTGACGTCTCCGCCCAGACTGCGGGCGCCGGTCGCCCAACGGCCCCGCAAATGGATGGTCCTCGCTGGTCATATAAGCGTATCGACAGGGAGCTTCTCGAGGAGGCCGCAATCCTGCAGGCCTGGGTCCGGGAGTCAACGACAAACGAACCCGTCGACGTCGAAGCGGAGGCGCAGTGGTTCCGCGGGGCAATGACGCAAATTTGCGATGCGTCTATGCCCCGCGTCACCCAACCCACAAGGCGCCAGCTGTATTGGTGGTCCGCCGTCATCGCGCAGTTGCGCGTGAAGTGCGTGGAGGTGAGACGCCAGTACACCCGATACCGGAGGAGACGTCGTCGGGTTCCGGAGGAAGAGGCCGCGCTGTATGAGGTGTACCGCGCGGCCAAGGAGGCTCTGTGGCTGGCCGTCGGCGAGGCTAGGACTCGAGCCAGGGAGGAGATGTTGTCGACCCTTGACGTGAATCCGTGGGGGCGCCCTTATCGTGCGGTCCGAGGGAAACTTCGTGGCTGGGCGCCCCCACTCACTGAGAGTCTGCAGCCTCAGCTGCTGGAGGAAGTGGTCGCAACGCTCTTCCCTGCTAGAGAAGAGCATGTACCGCCGCCGATGGCTTTGCCCACAGCCACAGAGCCAACGGATGAGGAGGACGTCAGCGTCCCCGAGGTGACAGAGGCAGAGATGAGGGCGGCAATAACGCGGCTTCGGGCCAAAACCGTTGCCCCGGGACCCGACGGAGTTCCTGGTGTCGCGCTTGCCCTCGCTCTGAAAGAGCTAGAGCCCCAGCTGAGAGGACTCTACTCAGCGTGTCTTGAGCAGGGCCAATTCCCTAGTGAGTGGAAAAAGGGTCGTCTGGTCCTGCTCAAGAAGGCGGGGCGCCCAGCGGATTCGCCATCCGCATACCGGCCCATAGTGCTGCTGGACGAGGTGGGTAAGCTTTTCGAGCGGATTATTGCTGCCCGCCTCGCCGGCCACTTGTACAGAGAGGGGCCGGATCTGGACGATAGCCAGTTCGGCTTTCGGCATGGGCGCTCCACTGTGGACGCCATAATGCGGGTAAGAGTCCTGGCGGAGGAAGCGGTGTCCCGGGGCGGGGTGATGTTGGCGGTGTCCCTGGACATCTCTAACGCTTTCAACACCCTGCCCTGGAGCTGCATTCGGGATGCGTTGTGTTATCACAGGGTGCCCCCGTACCTCCGCCGCATCGTTGGGGCTTATTTAGCGGAAAGGTGTGTCACCTACAGGGGACGCGACGGCGGAGGCCGGCGCGACATGTCGTGCGGTGTTCCACAGGGTTCGGTCGTCGGCCCACCCCTGTGGAACATCGGCTACGACTGGGTGCTGAGAGGTGAGCTCCAACCGGGGGTGGCCCTGGTGTGTTACGCGGACGACACACTGGTCACGGCCCGGGGGAGCTCGTACAGGGAGGCAGCGTTGCTGGCCACGGCTGCGGTCTCACAGGTTGTGGGCCGCATACGGCGCCTGGGCCTGGAGGTGGCCCTCAACAAGTCGGAGGCCGTGGTCTTTCACGGCCCCCGGCGGGCGCCGCCACCGGGATCACATATTGTGGTCGGGGGTACTCCAATCGCTGTCGAATCCACCATGAAGTATCTGGGATTGGTGCTCGAAAGCCGTTGGAGCTTCGGCCGTCGGTTAGAGTCCGACAGACCCCTCCGCCCGCCCCAGGGCGGAGGACATCCGTGTGGATTTTCCACCCCGGCAACAAAAAAAAAAAAAAAAGGTTAGGTTAGGTTAGGTTGGGGGACCCCCCCACAGTGCTTGCGTCCACGTCGCGTCCCCTGGAAACGACCCAGTTTGACCACCGTAACGGAGTGGCAGACTGGGTTGGCCAAAGTGCACTGTGACTTCGTAGCTCATTTTATTCTATTGCGTTGTTGACTACGAACCTGCGGAGGCTATGCCAAAACCTACGCGGGGCGCCTGCGGGCGATTTTTAAAACAAAAAGGCCCTTCTCAGGGCCAACCCAAAGGCCCTTCTCAGGGCCAACTAGAGGGCCCTTCTCAGGGCAACCCCGACGCTCCGGTGTCAGAGATAAGCCGCGCGCCGTCTGCGGCTAGCTATTTCGGAGGGGCGAGTGAGTCGTCCGACAACGACTCACTTGTTACTATGTCGGAAGCGGACGACTCTCGTTCGCGGAAGCGGGTCCACCGGAGCGGTGGGTCCGAGGGCTCCTCGGCCTCGGGGTCGACGAAGTTGCCGAAGGCTAAAAAGCCGACGGCGGCCGCGGACACCCATGTCGTTGGGCTCGCGGATGCCCAACGCCAGTTGGACCTGGCTCGGCGGGCGCAGCTTCAGCAAGAACTGGAGGAGCGGGTTGTTGCGAAGGAGAAGCGGGCGCAAGTAGCGCGGGCCAGATCCGGGTACGGTGCGTCCCGAGTTGTATACGCGGACCATTCTCTGGCCGAGCTGGAGAAAATGGCAGAGGAGGACGAGGAGGAGATTGTGGAGGTCGCCTCTAAGTCCTCCAACCTAAAGGGGACCTTTCAGAAGGCCCTCAAGAGCCGGGCCGCGAGCATGCGCGGTGTCGTCGCGGAGTTGATCCGGCGGAAGGCCACCGACGAGACGCAGCAACTGCAGGCGAAAATAGATCGCCTGCAGTCGGAGGTCAGCCAGCTTCATCAGAAGCTGGCTGAAGCCACAGCCCGGCCGCTACAAGCCGAGACGAGCCCTGCGGTGGAGGGCCCCTCCCCCAACCTTGAGGATATAATCCGCAAGGTTGTAATGGAGGAGAGGGCCTTCACAAGAGCCTGCTTAGCAGGGATTGAGGACCGGCTCTTGCCAGAGAAACGCCTCCGACCGCCGCTTGCGGCGGATAAGAGGCAGTGCGAGCCGGGGCCATCCTCCTCCTCCCCGGTGGAAGACGCCCTTTTGCCTGCAACCACCCCGTCCAACGAGTGGACGGAAGTGGTCCGTAAGGGGAAGGGCAAAGGGAAGAAGACGGTAACGGCCGTCCCTGTCGTCCCCGCCACCACCACTCCCAGCCGGTCCCAGACGACCGACAAGGGAAAGGGGAAGGGGAAAGGGAAGGGAAAGGGGAAGCTGGTTCCCCCGAAAACCGCCGCCGTCGTGGTGACGCTCACCGCGGAGGCTGCGGAACGAGGGGAGACTTACGCGTCTATTTTGGTGCGGGCGCGTGGCAATGCCGATCCTACCCAACTGGGGATCGGCAGTGTGTCTTGCCGGCGGACTCAAGCCGGGGCTCGAATTTTCGAGTTCCCGGGGGCAGAAGGGAGTGCCCATGCGGACCTCTTTGCAGCCAAGCTGCAGGATGTCATCGCGGATTCGGCCAAGGTGGCCCGACCGGTCAAGTCAGCGGCCATAGAGGTGTCTGAGCTGGATGACTCCGTCACCAAAGAGGAGGTGGTAGCGGCGGTCGCAGCGATAGGGGGCTGTAGCGTTGCAGCGGTCCAAGGCCGGGACATAAGGCCCGGCCGAGGTGGCATGGGCACCATCCGCCTCGAGTGCCCAATCGCCGCTGCCAAAGCCGTCCTTGCGAAGGGACGGCTTCTAGTCGGGTTCAGCTCGGGCGCAATCCGGGCACTCGAGGACCTGCCTCTGCGGTGCTTCCGGTGCTTCGGCATCGGCCACACCAGGCCTCTGTGTCCGTCCAAAGTAGACAGGACGGACACATGCTACCGCTTCGGCAAGGAGGGCCACAAAGCCGCCTCCTGCAAGGCTGCCACGCCGCACTGTGCGGTGTGTGTTGCCAGTGGCTGCCGATCAGGCCACGTAATGAAGGGGAGGAAGTGTATTCCTCCCCCTAAGCGTGGCAAAGCGCAGGCGCCGACCGGGCCTGCGCCTGCTGCTGCAGCTAACACCGCCGTTCCTGCGGCGGCTGCGGAGGACGGTGCGATGTCCGACTGATGGACACAGTCAAACATCGTATCCTTCAAGCGAACACCAACCACTGCAGGACAGCCCAGGATCTGCTGATGCAGACCATGGCTGAGTGGTTGGTGGACTTGGCGGTGGTCGCCAAACCCTACTCGGTCCCTGGCCGTTGGCTAGGCGACCGGGAAGGCTTGGTGGCGTTGGTGGCGCGGTCTTCCACAGACTCCCCTCCCCTCTCGCTCTTAGAGAGGGTACCGGGATACGTGGCCGCCGCGTGGGGAGAGATAGCGATGGTGGGGTTGTATTTCTCTCCAAACCGCCCTCTCTCGGAGCGCGCGCGGGAGGACGATCCTCTCGCTGCGCCGCTCCGCAGACGAAGAAGGGGGAGAAGGCGTCGAGCCCTCCCTCCTCATGGTGACGGGCGGGCGACAGGCGCGGGGGTGCCTTCACCCGCATTGCACCCGTCACCTTCGTCGGTCATTCCCGACCCCCCCACACCCGTGAGGGTGTAAGGGGTCTGCCTTGCAATCGTCGGCGGAGGACTGGAAGTAAAGGCTGTGCTTGTTTCCCAGTCCCCCGCCACTCGGACGAAGCGGGAATGCGCTGGGTCGTTTTAGTGGGTATACCGGGTATGCCCGGGGAGTCCCACATACCCCTCCCGTCCCCCGATGGGAGGGTATGCGTAATGCATTTTTTCCCAGCGTCAAAAAAAAAAAAAAAAAAAAGGTTAGGTTAGGTTAGGTTAGGTTAGGTTGGGGGACCCCCCCACAGTGCTTGCGTCCACGTCGCGTCCCCTGGAAACAACCCAGTCTGACCACCGTAACGGAGTGGCAGATTGGGTTGGCCAAAGTGCACTGTGATATCGTAGCGTATTTTATCTTTGCCTTGTGTGACCTACGATCCTGCGGAGGCTATGCCTAAACCCTCGCGGGACGCCTGCGGGCGCTTTTTAAAACCAAAAGGCCCTTCTCAGGGCCAACCCAAAGGCCCTTCTCAGGGCCAACCAAAAGGCCCTTCTCAGGGCCACCCTGATGCTTCGGCGTCGGAAACTAGCCGCTCGCCGTCTGCGGCTAGCTTCTTCGGAAGGGTGAGTGAGTCGTCTGACGACGAACTTGTTACTGTGTCGGACGCGGACGACTCCCGTACGCGGAAGCGGGTCCACCGGAGCGGTGAGTCCGAGGGCTCCTCGGGCTCGGGGTCGACGAGGCTGCCGAAGGCTAAAAAGCCGACGGCGGCCGCGGATACCCACGTCGTTGGGCTCGCGGACGCCCAACGCCAGTTGGATCTGGCTCGGCGGGCGCAGCTTCAGCAAGAGCTGGAGGAGCGGGTCGCTGCAAAGGAGAAGCGGGCGCAAGTCGCGCGGGCCAGATCCGGGTACGGTGCGTCCCGCGTTCTATACGCGGACCACTCTCTGGCCGAGCTGGAGAGAATGGCGGAGGAGGACGAGGGGGAGATTGTGGAGGTCGCCTCTAAGTCCTCCAACCTAAAGGGGACCTTTCAAAAGGCCCTCAAGAGCCGGGCCGCGAGCATGCGCGGTGTCGTCGCGGAGTTGGTTCGGCGGAAGGCCACCGACGAGACGCGGCAACTGCAGGCGAAAATAGATCGCCTGCAGTCGGAGGTCAGCCAGCTTCATCAGAAGCTAGCTGATGCCACGGCCCGGCCACTACAAGCCGAGGCGAGCCTTGCGGTGGAGGGCCCCTCCTCCAACCTTGAGGATATCATCCGCAAGGTTGTAATGGAGGAGAGGGCCTTCACAAGAGCCTGTTTAGCAGGCATCGAGGACCGGCTCTTACCGGAGAAACGCCTCCGACCGCCGCTTGCGGCGGATAAGAGGCAGTGCGAGCCGGGGCCGTCCTCCTCCTCTCAGGTGGAAGACGTCCTTCTGCCTTCGACCACCCCGTCCAACGAGTGGACGGAAGTGGTCTGTAAGGGGAAAGGCAAAGGGAAGAAGACGGAAACAGCCGTCCCTGTCGTCCCCGCCACCACCGCTCCCAGCCAGTCGCAGACGACCGGAAAGGGAAATGGGAAGGGAAAAGGGAGAGGGAGGGGAAAGAGACAGCTAGTCCCCCCAAAAACCGCAGCCGTCGTGGTGACGCTCACCGCGGAGGCTGCGGAGCGTGGGGAGACGTACGCGTCTATTTTGGTACGGGCGCGTGCCAATGCCGATCCCACCCAACTGGGGATCGGCAGTGTGTCTTGCCGGCGGACCCAAGCCGGGGCTCGAATTTTCGAGTTTCCGGGGGCCGAAGGGGGTGCCCGCGCGGACCTCTTTGCAGCCAAGCTGCAAGAGGTCATCGCGGACTCTGCCAAGGTGGCCCGGCCGGTCAAGTCGGCGGCCATTGAGGTGACGGAGCTAGATGACTCCGTCACCAAGGAGGAGGTGGTAGCGGCGGTCGCAGCGGTAGGGGGCTGTGGCGCCGCGGCGGTCCAAGGCCGGGACATAAGGCCCGGCCGCGGTGGTATGGGCACCATCCGCCTCGAGTGCCCAATCGCCGCTGCCAAAGCCGTCCTTGCGAAAGGACGGCTTCAAGTCGGGCTCAGCTCGGGCGCAGTCCGGGCACTCGAGGACCAGCCTTTGAGGTGTTTCCGGTGCTTCGGCATCGGTCACACCAGACCTCTGTGTCCGTCCAAGGTAGACAGGACGGACACATGCTACCGCTGCGGCAAGGAGGGCCACAAAGCCGTCTCTTGCAAGGCCGCCACGCCGCATTGTGCGGTGTGTGCCGCCAGTGGCCGCCGATCAGGCCACGTAATGAAGGGGAGGAAGTGTATTCCTCCCCCTAAGCGTGGCAAAGCGCAGGCGCCGACCGGGCCTGCGCCCGCTGCTGCCGCTAACACCGCCGTTCCTGCGGCGGCTGCGGAGGAGGGTGCGATGTCCGACTGATGGACACAGTCGAATATCGCATCCTTCAGGCGAACACTAACCACTGCAGGACAGCCCAGGATCTGCTGATGCAGACCATGGCTGAGTGGTTGGTGGACTTGGCGGCGGTCGCCGAACCCTACTCGGTCCCTGGCCGTTGGCTGCGCGACCGAGACGGCTTGGTGGCGTTGGTGGCGCGGTCTTCCACAGACTCCCCTCCCCTCTCGCTCTTAGAGAGGGGACCGGGATACGTGGCCGCCGCGTGGGGAGAGATAGCGATGGTGGGGGTGTATTTCTCCCCAAACCGCCCTCTCTCGGAGCGCGCGCGGGAGGACGATCCTCTCGCTGCGCCGCTCCGCAGACGAAGAAGGGGGAGAAGGCGTCGAGCCCTCCCTCCTCATGGTGACGGGCGGGCGACAGGCACGGGGGTGCCTTCGCCCGCATTGCACCCGTCACCTTCGTCGGTCATTCCTGACCCCCCACACCCGTGAGGGTGTAAGGGGTCCGCCTTGCAATCGTCGGCGGAGGACTGGAAGTAAAGGCTGTGCCGGTTTCCCAGTCCCCCGCCAGTCGGACGAAGCGGGAATGCGCTGGGTCGTTTTAGTGGGTATACCGGGTCAGCCCGGGGAGTCCCACATACCCCTCCCGTCCCCCGATGGGAGGGCATGTGTAATGCATTTTTTCCCAGCGGCAAAAAAAAAAAAAAAAAAAAAAAAAAAAGTTAGGTTAGGTTAGGTTAGGTTCCAGCCTCTGCGGTGCTTCCGGTGCTTCGGCATCGGCCACACCAGGCCTCTGTGTCCGTCCAAAGTAGACAGGACGGACACATGCTATCGCTGCGGCAAGGAGGGCCACAAAGCCGCCTCCTGCAAGGCCGCCACGCCGCACTGTGCAGTGTGTGCCGCCAGTGGCCGCCGATCAGGCCACGTAATGAAGGGGAGGAAGTGTATTCCTCCCCCTAAGCGTGGCAAAGCTGCTGCCGCTAACACCGCCGTTCCTGCGGCGGCTGCGGAGGAGGGTGCGATGTCCGACTGATGGACACAGTCGAACATCGCATCCTTCAAGCGAACACCAACCACTGCAGGACAGCCCAGGATCTGCTGATGCAGATCATGGCTGTGTGGTTGGTGGACTTTGCGGTGGTCGCCGAACCCTACTCGGTCCCTGGCCGTTGGCTGGGTGACCGGGACGGCTTGGTGGCGTTGGTGGCGCGGTCTTCCACAGACTCCCCTCCCCTCTCGCTCTTAGAGAGGGGACTGGGATACGTGGCCGCCGCGTGGGGAGAGATAGCGATGGTGGGGGTGTATTTCTCCCCAAACCACCATCTCTCGGAGCGCGCGCGGGAGGACGATCCTCTCGCTGCGCCGCTCCGCCGACGAAGGAGGGGGAGAAGGCGTCGAGCCCTCCCTCCTCATGGTGACGGGCGGGCGACAGGCGCGGGGGTGCCGTCGCCCGCATTGCACCCGTCACCTTCGTCGGTCATTCCCGACACCCCCACACCCGTGAGGGTGTGAGGGGTCTGCCTTGCAATCGTCGGCGGAGGACTGGAAGTAAAGGCTGTGCCGGTTTCCCAGTCCCCCGCCACTTCGGACGAAGCGGGAATGCGCTGGGTCGTTTTAGTGGGTATACCGGGTTCGCCCGGGGAGTCCCACATACCCCTCCCGTCCCCCGATGGGAGGGTATGCGTAATGCATTTTTTCCCAGCGTCAAAAAAAAAAAAAAAAAAAGGTTAGGTTAGGTTAGGTTTTTTTTTTTTTTTTTTGTATTCTTCTACCTCCTACATAATTGGAGCCTATGCTAAGCTTATCATTCATTCCAGTTCTCGCTATTTTTCCGCTCGTACTTTCATTCTTCATACTTTGTCTTTCTTTCATCCTTCCTCTTTCTGTCTGTAAGGGTAGGACGCCCTTCTACTTTCCCTATTTTGTACTCTATTTTTACTTTTCAATTTTTATTTCGGGTGTAACAAGTCAGTACAACGGTTTTTTATTCTTTCTTATTCATTGGTTCTTATTCTAATTCTTAATATTATTACATGTTTGTTTGCATCATCAACAATGCTTAAGGATAACAAACTAGTTTAACATAATTATAAAAAAGTTAGTTTTGGTTTTTATTTACATTATTTCTTAAAACTTTCCTATTTTCTATTTCTTATTTCTAGAACATGTTTGTTTGCTACATAAACAACTATCTTAATTATACTTTTGTTACTTCTACTTACATTTTTATTTCTTTAGACTACTTTTAACTCTATTTCTTAATTTTAATACATTTATCGATTTCATATCAACGGCTTTCTTATTTCTATTTGTTACTTATGACTACTTACACTGATTTATCGGTATGGACAACATATTAATAGTTATATGTAATTATTTATCTTGGGCGTGTTTTAGCAAGTTTGTTACGTCTGCTTTCAATGCTTGACCCTAATATTCTATATAATATTATGTAAGCATTTTTTCTTAGGCCGTTTTGTTTCTTTTTATTACTCTATTGCAAATCCTTACACAATAATCTAAAAACACCTCTCTCTTTTTCCCTTTCATTATAAGCCACACATTTTCGGCATCCAGTTTGGTGTCGAGTACGTGCTCAGCCACAAGTCTTTCCTGATCGAATACAGGGCAGCTGAACAATATATGTGGCACCGTCTCAGCAATGTCGGGATCGCAAATGCACGATGGGCTCTCTTTACACTTAAAGCGATTCAAGTATTCCGAGAACCCACCGTGCCCCGTCATGATTTGGGTAGTTATATTGCTCATTTTCATCTTCCTGACTATCGCATACGCCGCCACCGCATCTGGGAAAAACAGCTTCGTCCCTGAAGCCGTTTCTCCAGCGCAGTATCTCCGGTTCCACACGTCAAGAGTTGCCATTCGGATGCATCGCTTGACGTATGAAACCGGGCACAGATCGTAGTCGGGCTTTCGTTTGGAACCTTCAGCGGCTCTCTTGGCTAGTTCATCGGCCCTCTCATTCCCTTCCAACCCCACATGGGCTTTGACCCAAAACAAGGTAACAGCCTTGTTTTGGATCGACAGGGACCTGAGGTTGGCCCTTGTCTCTACTGCCAGGGGGTGGTGTCGATTGTGGTTTTGAATCGTTTGGAGGGCCGCCATAGAGTCACTGAAGATTCCGAACGACTGCGCACTGTGCTTTAGGATCACCCTGGTTGCGACGCATATCGCCAGAAGCTCAGCCTGGTAAACAGTGGAATAGTGTGGGAGAGCAAGCTTGAGAGTTTTGGTTTCGGCGTCACCACTCCATATGGATAGTGCCGCTCCAACCTTGCCCCCAATCTTGCTCCCATCCGTGAAGATGCGAACTTCATGTTCACTCTGGGCATCTAGTTGCTCTTGGTTTACCAGGCTTATGAGTTCTAGCTCAGCGCGCTCTGCTGGGTGTGGAGCCTCCGTTGCCGAGGCGGTCTGCTCGACGCTCCTGTCGCCCAGTGCCGGCTGAGGCACTCCCCTCCTTGCCTCGTAAAGCGATGCTGCTTCGCGGACTCGCAAATCGAGAGGTAGTATCCCAGCCAGCACCAGCGCGGAATTTAAGGAGACCGTTCGGTATCCCTTGCACAGTTTTTGTGCGATACCGCGCTGAACCGCTCCCAACTGCTTCTTGACGCCTTGCTTGTCTACGGCCGAGGCCCATACGCTGGCGGCGTACAGGATGATTGGTTCGACGGTGGCCACATATATTATTCTAATAACTTCGGGGTTAAGCCCCCAGCTAGTCTTTGCTGCCCTGGTTAGCTGCTTGTGGATGCCTATTGCCTTTCTGCACACATTCGCGACGTGTGCGTTGAAAGTCAGCTGCTTGTCGATGGTGACACCCAGGATTTTGATTTCGTTGGACATGGCAATGTCGATCCCGCTCATGCTCAAGCGCGGAGTGTCGTATTTAAGTTTGCGCGTTATAACCATTGCATTGGTTTTTTGAGGGGCAAATTTGAGCTTGTTTTGGACACCCCACGCCTGAACATGTTCGAGAGCGGCATTGGCTCGTCCCTCGATCTCCAATGCTGTGTCACCATCGAATATCAGCACAACGTCGTCAGCAAAAGCCTGGCAATAGTCATCCCTGGCTTCCAAGCTCTTAAGAAGCGGGTCCAGCAACAAATTCCAAAAGATAGGTCCGGCGATGGAACCCTGGACACAGCCTTTGCTTGTGGCCTTGCAGTACTCTTCACCAGCGTATCTGACTCTGACCCTTCGGTTTACGAGGTAGTTGTCGATGACCCTCCTCAGGCCCACCGGACACTGTTCCTCAGCCAGACGGACTCTTATGGCTGGCCACCATGCGCTGTCGAAGGCTCCCTCTATGTCCAGTGATACCAGTACTACAATTTTCTTTAGTGACAACTTAGCGCGTATGTGCCGCATTAGTGCATAGAGGGAGTCTTCGGTGCTTCTCTGGGGCATGAATCCGTACTGACGAGTACTCATCCTAGGGATCAGGTGAAACCTGAGGCGGGTCACCAACATCTTCTCATATATTTTACCGAAAATTGGTAATAGGCCGATTGGTCTGTACGCCTTCGGGTTGCCGTAATCAGTTTTGCCAGGTTTCTTTAGAATGATTACCGTTGCTTCCTTCCAAATTTTGGGGAAGAGGTGACTTCTCAGGCAGCCATTGAGGAGAGCCAAGGCCACATCAGGGGCTCCTTTAATGGCCTGGCAGCAAATGTCGGCAGTGAGGCCGTCTGCTCCTGGCGCTTTTTTAACATTGAATGACTCGCACGCTGCCGTCAGCTCGGCCATCGTGAATGGTGGTTCACAAGACTCATCTTCCTCCCCAGCATTCACGACTTCGGCCTTCTCTCTAGTAAGGCGGTGGCAGGTGCTGTCAGTGCCTAAGTGGTCTTCAGGATAAAAGGTTTCCGCCAGTAATTCTACCGAGCCTTTTGCGTCCAGAACCTCCCCATCCTTTGCTAGTGGCTGGTCCTCTCCTCTTCCCTTGGTCCTCCCTATCACCCGGTATATTCCTTCCCAAACCCCTTCTCTGTCCTGTGTTGTGCAGAAGTTCTTCCAGCTCTCGATCTCGTCCTTGGCTGCCTCCGTCTCATACTCAACTTTCAGTTTCAGGTACTCTTCAACGACCTTCGATCTTCGGACTGGTGCGGCACTCCTGACTCTGCATTTCCTGGTAGCGACCTCTTTCTTCATCTTCTCAAGTTTCTCGGACCACCACGGCAAAGTAACCACTTCTTTTATTTTCTTAATCGGCATTGATGACGTGCACGCGTCTTTTATTAGGTTAATGTATCCGTTTGTAATGGTATTTAATTGGTCAACTGTATTTAATTTTTCTATTTCTATTTTGTTTATTTTGTTTGCTTGCAATAATTGGCCGAGTTTCTCACGAAACTCGGACCAATTTGCTTTTTTAGTGTTGAAAATCCTAGTGGTTCTATTGATTTGAATGCCTTTTGACCTCTTTAATTTGATGTTAAAAACAATGCCGTTGTGATCCGAGCTCGTGAGGCCCTCGTCTACTTTCCAGCCATCCACCAGGTCCAGGATGTCCGTGGAGCATGCCGTGATATCGACGTGGCTGCAGTATCGTATTCCTCCTCTGGTCGTGTCGAAGGTCGGAATTTCCCCTCTGTTGAGTATGTTCAGGTCCAGCTCGTCGAGAACTCCGGACACTTCTTCACCCCTGCGATCGATGGTCAGGCTTCCCCACCAGGTACTTTTTGCGTTTGCGTCTCCTCCAAGGATCCACATTCTGGAACCTACCTCTTCCTCGACGCGTTTGAGGTGCTCGAGGTATGGTCCAATTGGCTGGTCTGGCTCGAAATAAAAGGAGACTCATTTTCATTTTCATTTTCAAATATCTTTATTAATCATCAAAACACTAACAAAATGCACTTACCCTAAGCTACATTAACACACTAAAATAAAAACACTATATTAGGCTAGCAATTCGCCTTTGAAAGCTTATAAAAGATAGCTAAACTGGTAATAACATGATATTAAACACACAACAATATGGGTATATTAAGACAGATGTGTAAATTATTTAGTTAATTATAATTTACTGCTTGCATGTAGGTTAGTCGAAAAAATATTTTAATAGTTAACTGATCACGCAGGCTAAGTATGTAAACACAAGCAGTCGCACGACCAGTCAACTATCAGCGGACGGAGCCTCCCTGCCGCCCGCGCTCTTGCGTATTAGTGATCGAGGCCGGGACGGCCAGTGAGCGACTCAGGGGTCAAGTCGCTGGTCGACCGCACCTCGTTTGGTGGAAACAAAAGGTAGTGATGTGGTAGGCGGTAAGTGCCGTATCTATCGATATACGGTAACTTGTCTACAGTTGATGAACATAGATTTGTAATCAATGGGTTATTGGTATTAATTTTGTTTTTATTATAAAATTTTAGTGCAACTTTAAATACATAATTAAATAGCAAAGGAAGTTTAATGGTCTTATGTAACCTCTGAAGATTAGTCTTAAACTTAGTTTTGTAGGATATTTTAACAGCTTTATTTTGTATAACTTGTAGTAGGTGATGGTTGGAAAGACATGTGCCACTCCAAACAGGACAAGCATACGTTATACACGGACGGACAAGTGTAGTATAAATCCTCAATTTAGTACCGCTACTTAATTTGCTTTTACGGTTCATTATAGGGTTTAGAGCACCAAGGGCTTGGGCGCCCTTCAAACGTAAATCAGCAATATGTTTGGACCAGTTTAGACGGTTGTCCATTCTGACCCCAAGATAACGCACACTTGCTTTCCAAGGTATTTTATGGCCTGCTATTTTTAAGGTTCTTGCGGGGGGTTGCCTAGCACGAGAGAAAAATATTGCTTCAGTCTTAGCCTCATTTATTTTTAGTTTCCATTTCTTGAAATAGTCCTGGAGTAAATCAATAGAATATTGTAGGCGACCTATAATCAAATCGGTATCGTCAGAAGAGGTATAAGACGCAGTATCGTCAGCGAAACACGCTAATTTCGTACGAGGCTGAATAGGGATATCATTAACAAAAACGAGAAATAAATAGGGTCCTACAATAGAGCCCTGCGGAACGCCAGCTGGGATGCTGAGTGGCGAAGAAATGGTGTTTCCGATGTGTACTTGGAATTTCCGATCCGCAAGGTACGATTGAATAAGTTTAATGAGGGGCATAGGTACGTCAAGAGAAAGCAACTTGTGTAGCAGGCCTTCGTGCCACACAGTGTCGAATGCTTTTTCGATATCCAGCAGAAACATACCTGTAGACTGCTTGAGATTTAGGTGATGGGAAATATGTTCACACACCCTAGCCAGTTGTTGGGTAGTTGAGTGAGTAGCACGAAACCCGAACTGCTCTTGGATCAGAAACTGCCCAGTGGCACGTAATAGTCTTGAATAAATTACAGACTCAAACATTTTGCCAATAGACGGTAGCAGACTTACAGGGCGGTAATTTGTAGGTGAGGTACTGTCTTTTCCAGGTTTTTTAAGTGGTATTATTTTTGCTTTTTTCCAGATCTTAGGGAAATAGCCCAGGCCAAAGCAGCCATTAAAGATTTTTGTAATGTAAACTATCGCTTTCTGTGGCAAGTTTTTTAACAGTGCATTATGGATCGCGTCATGACTTGCAGATTTACGGGATTTAAGCCTAGTCAGCGTTTTGCGGATCTCAAAAGGCGTAACTGGCTTAATTAAACCAGAAGTAAAATTATAATTATTAATGACCGACATGGATTTCGATACCTCAGCCTCGACTTCAGAGTCACAAACCCAGTTAGTGGTAAGGCTCATATTTTCATAAAAGGCTTTAGCCAACGCATTACATTGTTCAGCCTCAGTAGACGTCAGAGACCCATCGGAAAGCTTAAGAGGAGGTATTTTCTCAGATCTAGGTTTGAGGGATTTAGTTACACGCCAGATATCTTGACTGGGGTTATCAACTTTAGCCAGTTTGGCATTCCAGACGTTATCAAGATGGTTACGGATATTTGTACTTATGAGAGCTTGTAGAGTGTTTATATTACTACGGTTAAGCCTTCTAAGGTGACCACTGGGCAGTTTCTGTTCAATGCGACGCAAGTAGTTTTTGTAGCGAATTAATTTTTGAATATACCTGGGTAGCTTGGTAGGGGTATCGCTAAACCCAGCAGTTGTGGACGGTATGGAAGAGTCTCTGGCATCAATGATAGTTTGTTGCAAATGACCTATAGCATTATCAATCTCTTCATTGGTGTTAAACGTCTTAGAACTAAGTGTTAAATTTCTATTGAGGTGAGAACGATACTTATTCCAATTAGCACAGTGAAATTTAAAGATCTTGGTTTTTACCTTGCGACTCAGGACGCCTCCAATGGTAAAGAATATGGGGTAATGGTTCGATGATAATGCTATAATCGTTTCAACATCACTAATACAGCCCACATTCAAGGACAGCACCAGGTCCGGGCGCGTTGGTTTGCGATTAGGACAATAGTTCACTTGGGTAGGTAGACTAGGACTGTGTATAACGTAGTCGGATTCAAGCATGTGTTTGAAGAGAGTTCTGCCGCGCGTGTTAGTGTAGCTACTGAGCCAGTGTGAGTGGTTGGCATTAAAGTCTCCCATGATAACAACATGGGAACCCAAGCCGAACAATAACTCAAGGTCACTACGAAGCAATGGCAGATTGGGTGACTGGTAAATGGACAACACAATATGATCAATTCCTGAAATCTTCACAGAAATACCGACAACTTCAATATTTTTTGTATTTGGACGAGTTAAGACCGAATGAGTAAGATTATTTCTTACAAGAATAGCAACTCCTTGCCCGCGGCCAGTAAGATGTTTATCTTGGCGATAACAGGTAAAGCCAGGTGTAACTAACATTGAATTTGGGGTTACTCTAGTTTCACAAATACCAATAATATCAACAGATAGAACGCTTACCGCCAAATCGAGTAGCTCATGGATCTTTAAACGTACTCCATCGGAGTTCCAGGATAGTAATCGGAGTTCTGCAGAATCAGACATATTTACCAAGATGGGAGAGAACCAGCATGACCTTGTCCAACCAAGACGTGCAAGCAGCAAATTGTGACTTTATGTTTTTTAGTGTTAATAATATATCAAACAACTCCTTTGTAGTTTCATCATTTGTGTCAGTCGTAGGGTGGTCTATGAGAACCTGATTTTTGATCGATGTCGTGTCGCGAGTTCCTACAGTAGGCCAGGATCTCTGATTTGAAGTTAATGTTGGTTGCAACGTCGGATGTTGCAGATTTGGCAGAACCAGCGTAGATTTCTTAGCCAACATTGAAGGTACGGGCTTGCGTTCTAAAGCCTTCTTTTTCTCGATGCTGTCCAGATATGCTATTCGGACACTGCATTTGCTGTAATTCGCCGGGTGATGTTCATTGCAATTACAGCATTGTGCCGGCTCAGAGCGGTCGGATTTGGTACACGAGGCAGTTGCGTGAGGAGCAATACATTTCACGCAGCGAGGAGGCCTGTTGCAGTTGAGGGATGCGTGACCAAACTCTTGGCAGCGAAAGCATTGGGTGCCATAAGCTCGGTTTGGCTTGAACTTGCTAACAGACACGACACAATTACACAGGTACCTTATTTGCCGAAATTTAGTAATATCAGCTCCTGCTGGCAGCTGTACTAGAAAGGGAGGACAGGGATTGTCCAATCCACTGCGAGACTTAAGGGGTTTTACTAATGCACCGGTGAAACCGATTTTTTCCAGCTCTTCCGGTAGTTCTTGATCAACATAGGCCGGAAGTCCCCGAATAACTGATTTTGGCATTTTTTCATCCTTCCGAGTGAATGTTGCAAAGGAGGCATCTTGACGACGAAGACCATCCTTAACTGCCCGGTGGCCATCGGCAGTATGGCATAAAATGGCAACCTTACCTCCATTTCTGTATTGTAGGTGATATTGGTTCGAAAACTCAGAAACTTTATCTTTTAAGCCTTTATGGGTCCAGTCGGTCTTCATATCCAGGATAATAGGAGGAATGTGACCGGTCTTCTTGACTTTGGCGGTCGCTTTGAGGTAAAATTCATTACCATCGGTTTTGGCGACTCCATCTACGGGAAGTTCTTGAAAATTGTTGTGTGTTGGAATGTCTCGGGTGCTATCGAACTTAGCGTGTTTCGCGACAGCTGGTCGCTTTGGCGTACGCCAATCATCCACATTTTCGGTCGCTGGTCTCTTAGAGTTGAGACTACCGCTTGAGTCCGATCTCTGTAGGTATCTTTCCATTAGTACCAGGGGCTGTGGTCGAGACACATTTTATCGACAACGATTATCGAAACTTGGAATCACTATTCTGAGTTGAGTAAGAACGAGAGGTAGTAAGTGCGAGCGTGCACACGAGACAAGCGCGAGACGCTAACTGTTTGAAATAAAAGAAATAAAAGGAGACTAGTGTGATCCTCCAGGCACTAGTTCGGATCCCCACCACGGTGATGTTGTTCGTGGTGAGTTTCGGGTACTGCTCTACAATGAGATCTTTATCGAAGACCGCTATTGCTGCCTTAACAGTCCCATCTCCGGTATTTGTGCTCTGGAAGATCCGAACGCCTCTATGACTCCTCATTTCCCTTGCCCCGCCCACATATGGTTCCTGGAGGAGAGCAATGGCGACCCCGCGCTTTTCCGCTTCGATAAGGAGCTCGTTCGTCGCCAATCTTTTTCTCTGGAGGTTGGCCTGGACCATTCTGTAGGGGTTTGGGTTGCCGTGGGTGCCCTTAGCAGTATGCTACCGTTGCCCTTGCTATCTCATCCCATTTACGGCGTGTTGGACATTCTGAACTAAAGGCGTTGTGGCCAACGTCGACGAGCTTGGCCCTTGCGCAGTTCTGGCATTTGGGTGGAGCACCCGTCAAAAAGTCTTCACATTCTGATCTTAAATGTGGGCCGCCGCAGTGACTACACAAGTCCGCCGCTTCTTTACAGTAACGTTTGCCATGCCCATAGCCTAGACAGCGCGTGCACTGCACCAGTGGTGCGCCGGTCTTCGACCCTTACGCGCTGGAGGTCTATGTGCAGGCATCCCGCTTCTGTTGCCCGTCTCCAAATGGTTGGCGAGACGCTGACCACCACGTGACAGGTGTGTGGGTTCCTCGTCCTCCTTCGGAACTTCACCACCATCCTGTCCTCCTCCTTGTCGAGGTTGCGAAAAACGTCTCGGTTTTGGTTTCTCATGGCTTTTAGAACATCCTCGTCCGAGTTCGCGGAGAGGACGCTTCTGAGAATCAGTAGTGGGTCCTTGTTCTTCACTTCCTCGACATGGAGGTCCTGTCTGTCCGTGGCTAGTTTTTCCTTTATTTTGTCACGTTCCTCGGTTGTTTGAAAGCCCATAATGACTTTCCTATCCTTTGCCTTCCTCACCCTTTCCACCTTGACCCAGCCTTCCTTTGCGTCTACTGCTTCTCTGACTTTACTCAGTACTTCATCGCCAGTCTCTGTCTCGTCCTTCGAGGTAACGACTATTGAGTGAAGCGTACTTCGCGTTGTAATTGCTTTTCCGCTTTGAGTGGCGGTCACGCTCGCATAAGTCATGGCAGCTCCGTTTTCTATTGTCTTTTTATGCTGCTCTAATGCCACTTTCAACTCCTCCATCTCCTTGGAATGGCTTTCTAGCAGCAACGAATGACTCTTTATTTGAGCCTCGAACAAGTAGTTGCTCTGGCTAGGGTCGGCTAGGCTAGTGAATGTGAGGTCGGCGGCCGCAACTTCGGGACGTACTTTCTCAGAACCCACTCCCTTGGATTTTGCTGACTTTTCGGCCTCCTTGACCAGTTGAAATAACCTGTCCAGTGCCTCTATGATTCCGGTTTTTATTTCGTTTTTTGTATTTCTAGAGGTGCTTAATAATACCTTGGCTTTAGTCAGACAGGCCTTCGCCTCTGCTGATCGATCCGCGTAATGCGGTTTCGGCGGCGAGTGGAGTTGTACAAGTTTCGATAGGGGCGGCCTTTGAAAGAGTTTCGCAGGACCAGCCTGCGCCGTCTTAGTTACTAAGGGAGGGGGGGAGTTTTGTTAGCACTGGAGGGCCCCGCAGCCTCCGATTCTCCGACGCTGTGCCTCGTGTTAGGGGGTGAGATCGTCGGCGTCGGTGACTTTTCACCATCAGCCGCCTTCACCTTGAGTGGGGTCCTAATTGGGTTCATCGTTGGAGGTTTGCGTCAAAGTGTAAAATTCAAGATAAAACAAAAGTAAAAGTGTATAATAAAGAATAAAATGTAAAAATACTAAAGATTATAAAATCTTAGCAGGTCTAAACTCTATGTAAAGCAATTTACGGTCAGTCTTACGTTCATTTAACGGGTCAAGCACCGAAAGCAGACGAGAAAAACTCTCAGAAGTCCAAAAAAAACTGCAAAAAATTCGACTCTTAGAAAATCTCTACATAGAGTCGTTTAAGCAAGTCCGGAGGATAGCCCCTACCGAGCCCTACCAGATGAGCCCTAACTCGGTATGGTTACCCCAAGGGGTTTCAGAGATATCCTAACTTGAAAATTTGGTTTTTTACCAAAATAAAGCACCAAAAGTGGTTGCAAGAGGATATCTCCGGAACCACCGGTCCGAAAAAACCGGTGATTGGGCTCTCCGAGCTTGGCGCGGCGTGACCGATCCACCGGAATGGCTTTCAGGCTGAAAAAAACTGAAAGCCTGAAAACGCCTGAAAACTATCTTATCAATTACCCTAGGCCGTACTGGTATGTCCAGCGAAGACCCCAGCCCTCTACGACTTTCCGTTGGGAAGTTATGGCCGTCTAAAGTTTTTAGAAAATGGCCGCGGTGCTGTCAAAGTCGATTTTTGACCACGAATAACTTCCCTCTGGAAAGTCGTAGACCCCCCGAGTTTGGGCTCTCCCAACTCGGCCCGGGCTCCGCTGTCCGCTGAAACCACTTTCAGGGTCCTGAAAATTTCCAGCCCCAAACCGCTTGAAATCGTGGGGTGTGTAGGGCAATGAGCCCTTGACTATAAATCCAAAAACCACAATCTCCTACGACCTCTGGTTTAGGAGTTCTGGCGGTCTGAAGCTAAACAAAATGGCCGCCGAGCTGTCAAATGTCTTATAAAAACGTCCGTAACTTCTAAACCCTTCGTCATAGAAGGACGGGGTTTTGGACCTACAGCTCGGCGTCACTTCAGGTATGTCCTGAAAGTGGTTTCAGCGACAAAATTTTGGAAGCCCTGAAACAGGCTGAAAACCAGATGCACTTAAAGCTAACTAAAAACTACAGGCCGGAGTGAAAAAACGAGTATAAACGGGCCAGCGGTTCTCGAGATATCGCGTTTTGAAAAATAAAACCCGAAAACCAAGATGGCGCGTTTTTGTCAAATCGGCCAATTTGAAAAATTTAATTTTTAAAAATTTAGAAAAATGGTATAATTTTAAAATTACTGAAAATAAAAATCTAAAACTTAAGGTATCTAATGTCCTGATGAGCGCGCACCAGGCTGCAGTTGAAAAATTTTGAAAAGGGTCTTCTGTCCAGAGATATATATGTCGAAAATTGCGAAGTTTTAACTGTTATATAAAATATACCAGCTGTCGTAAAAATCCAAATTAAGTTGCACTCGCCTTTTTTGATAGGGGTCCAAGTTGACACCAAGTTTCAAGCTGCTGTGTCTACTCCTTCAACTTTTTCAGAGCACGTGGTTTTCGGAAAATCCTGAATAACTCGCAGCAGCGTGATTTCAGGTTGGTTTTCGGTGGTCCAGGTGATGGAGAACTACGATGTCCACACGATGCCGGTGAAAAAACAGGGGGTCACCGCTTTAGTTTCGGCAGCGTTTGCGTTTTTCTGTTTGAGATTTTTCACTTAACCTCTAAAACTGAGGTTTTCGACTGAAAACTTTTTTTCCAGTATAGTCCGGCAAGATATGGGGTCAGCACTTTGTGCGCCTTAAATTTCCGCATCCAACGACACTTCACTTGTTGATATAAGAGCACAAAAACCAATTAATTCGTATTTTTTTGTACGGAGCGCGTGGAGTTTTGCTGCTTCCAGCTCGAGAGACCGAGTGCAACTGGGTTAGGTTAGGTTAGGTTAGGTTGGGGGACCCCCCCACAGAGCTTACGTCCACGTCGTGTCCCCTGGAAACAGCCCAGTTCTGACCACCGTAACGGAGTGGCAGACTGGGTTGGCTAAAGTGCTCTGTGCTCTCGTAGCTTATTTTATTCATTGCCTTTTTAACTACGAATCTGCGGGATGCCCAAAACCTCGCGGGACGCCTGCGGGCGCTTTTTAAAACCAAAAGGCCCTTCTCAGGGCCAACCCAAAGGCCCTTCTCAGGGCCAACCAAAAGGCCCTTCTCAGGGCCATCCCAAAGGCCCTTCTCAGGGCCAACCAAAAGGCCCTTCTCAGGGCCACCCCGACGCTCCAACATCAGAGTCTAGCCGCGCGCCGTCTGTGGCTAGCTACTTCGGCGGGGCAGAGTCGTCTGACAGCGACTCAGTTGTTGGAATGTCGGATGCGAGCGGCTCTCGATCGCGGAAGCGGGTCTTCCGGAGCTGTGGGTCCGAGAGCTCCTCGGCTTCGGGGTCCAAACCGTTGTCGAAGGCTCAAAAGCCGACGACAACGGCCGCGGATACCCACATCGTTGGGCTCGCGGACGCCCAGCGCCAGGTGGACCTGGCCCGGAAGGCGCAGCTCCAGCAAGAGCTGGAGGAGCGGGTTGCCGCCAAGGAAAAGCGTGCGCACGTCGCCCGGGCCAAGTCCGGGTACGGTGCGTCACGCGTTCTGTACGCGGACCAGTCTCTGGAGGAGCTGCAGAGGATGGCGGAGGAGGACGAGGAGGGGATCATAGAGGTCGCCTCTAAGTCCTCCAACTTAAAGGGCACTTTTCAAAAGGCCCTGAAGTGCAGGGCCGCGAGCCTGCGTGGTGTCGTCGATGAGTTGGTGAAGCGGACGACCACCGACGAGACGCGGCAACTGCAGGCGAGAATAAATTGTCTGCAGTTGGAGGTCAGCCAGCTTCACCAGAAGCTCGCTGAAGTCACGGCCCGGCCACAACAGGCCAAGGCGTGCTCTGTGGCAGAGGGCCCTGCCTCGGCCCGGCCACAACTAGCCGAGACGAGCCCTGTAGTGGAAGGCCCCTCCTCCAACCTTGAGGATATCATCCGCAAGGTTGTAATGGAGGAGAGGGCCTTCACAAGAGCCTGCTTAGCAGGTATCGAGGACCGGCTCTTGCCGGAGGAACGCCTCCGACCGCCGCTTGCGGCGGATAAGAGGCAGTGTGAGCCGGGGCCGTCCTCCTCTTCCCAGGTGGAAGACGCCCTTCTGCCTTCAACCACCCCGTCCAACGAGTGGACGGAAGTGGTCCGTAAGGGGAAGGGTAAAGGGAAGAAGACGGTAACGGCCGTCCCTGTCGTCCCCGCCACCACCACTCCCAGCCAGTCGCAGACGACCGGTAAGGGGAAAGAGAAAGGGAGGGGAAAGAGGCAGCTAGTCCCCCCAAAAACCGCGGCCGTCGTGGTGACGCTCACCGCGGAGGCTGCGGAGCGCGGGGAGACGTACGCGTCTATTTTGGTGCGGGCGCGTGCCAATGCCGATCCCACCCAACTGGGGATCGGCAGTGTGTCTTGCCGGCGGACCCAAGCCGGGGCTCGAATATTCGAGTTCCCGGGGGCCGAAGGGGGTGCCCGCGCGGACCTCTTTGCAGCCAAGCTGCAAGAGGTCATCGCGGACTCGGCCAAGGTGGCCCGGCCGGTCAAGTCGGCGGCCATAGAAGTGACGGAGCTAGATGACTCCGTCACCAAGGAGGAGGTGGTGGCGGCGGTCGCAGCGGTAGGGGGCTGTGGCGCCGCGGCGGTCCAAGGCCGGGACATAAGGCCCGGCCGCGGTGGTATGGGCACCATCCGCCTCGAGTGCCCAATCGCCGCTGCCAAAGCCGTCCTTGCGAAAGGACGGCTGCAAGTCGGGTTCAGCTCGGGCGCAGTCCGGGCACTCGAGGACCAGCCTCTGCGGTGTTTCCATTGCTTCGGCATCGGCCACACCAGGCCTCTGTGTCCGTCCAAGATAGACAGGACGGACACATGCTACCGCTGCGGCAAGGAGGGCCACAAAGCTGCCTACTGCAAGGCCGCCACGCCGCACTGTGCGGTGTGTACCGCCAGTGGCCGCCAATCAGGCCACGTAATGAAGGGGAGGAAGTGTATTCCTCCCCCTAAGCGTGGCAAAGCGCAGGCGCCGACCGGGCCTGCGCCTGCTGCTGCCGCTAACACCGCCGTTCCTGCGGCGGCTGCGGAGGAGGTTGCGATGTCCGACTGATGGACACAGTCGAACATCGCATCCTTCAGGCGAACACCAACCACTGCAGGACAGCCCAGGATCTGCTGATGCAGACCATGGCTGAGTGGTTGGTGGACTTGGCGGTGGTCGCCGAACCCTACTCGGTCCCTGGCCGTTGGCTGGGTGACCGGGACGGCTTGGTGGCGTTGGTGGCGCGGTCTTCCACAGACTCCCCTCCCCTCTCGCTCTTAGAGAGGGGACCGGGATACGTGGCCGCCGCGTGGGGAGAGATAGCGATGGTGGGGGTGTATTTCTCCCCAAACCGCCCTCTCTCGGACTTTGAGGATTTCCTGGAAGTCCTCACTGCTGTCGTAGGGAGGGCGGCGCCACGCCAGGTCGTGGTGTTGGGCGACCTAAACGCCAAGTCGGTGGACTGGGGCAACCCGGCCGCCGGTTGCAACGTCCGGGGACGCGCCGTCCAGTTTTGGGCGGCCTCGTGCGGTGTGTCCCTTCTCAACAGGAGGGCGGTCCACACGTGTGTGCGGCAACAGGGCGGGTCGGTGGTGGACGTGTCGTTTGCCACCCCCGCGCTGGCCGCCCGCGTCGTGAACTGGCGGGTGGAGCTGGTGGAGACCTTGTCGGACCACCGTTACGTGCGGTTCGACATCTCCACCCGGCAGGGGAGGGGGACGGCCCGCGCTGGGCAATCTCCCTTCCCGCGGTGGGCACTCACCTGCCTGGACCGGGAGGCAGCAAAGGAGGCCGCCTTTCTCCAGGACTGGCTGTCGCCTCCCCCAGTCGAGGAGGTCCCGGACGTTGACGCCGCAGCGGTCCGGCTCAGGGGGTCCTTGACCGAGGTGTGCAACTCCAGCATGCCTCGGTCTCGCCGTCCGCCTCCCCGTCTTGCCGTCTACTGGTGGACGGAGGAGCTGGCGGGACTCCGGGCCACCTGCGTGGCGGCCAGAAGGGCCTACACGCGGAGCCGACGGCGCAGTGCCCAAAACCGAGTCCGGGCAGAGGAGGACCGCCTGTACGCCTCTTACCGAGAGGCTGCGGAGGCCCTCAAGTCTGCAATGGGCGCTGCGCAAGACTCGGCGAGGGCCGAGATGCTGGAGGGTCTCGACAGGGATCCCTATGGGAGACCATATAAGGCGGCGCGGAATCAGCTCCGCCCCTATGGTCCCCCACTGTCGGAGACCCTTGAGCCAGCATTGTTGGATGGTGTGGTCCGGTCCCTGTTTCCGCGCAAGACCGACTTCGTCCCACCAACAATGGATCCCCCGCAAGGGGCGGCTCCACCGGAGGCGGAGGTCCCCCCGGTGACGGCGGTGGAACTCTGCGCAGGGGTTCTGAGCCTTCGCGCAAAGAAGACAGCCCCCGGACCGGACGGCGTCCCCGCACGGGTGGTGGCGATCGCCGCCTCCCAAATGGAGGACAGGTTTCGGGACCTCTTCAGTGCGTGTTTTACGGCTGGGAGGTTCCCGAAACTGTGGAAGGAGGGGCAGCTATGCCTCCTCCGAAAGGAGGGACGCCCGGTGGACTCCCCCTCGGCATACCGGCCCATCGTTCTGCTCGATGAGGTCGGTAAATTGTTCGAGGGGATTGTCGCCGGGAGGCTGGACAGCCATTTGCGGGAGGTAGGGCCGGATCTGTCGGACGCCCAATACGGTTTCCGCCGTGGGCGTTCGACGATCGACGCGCTGGCCCTACTGAAGGGCCAGGTGAAGGAGGCGGTGGAGGCGGGGGACGGAGTGCTGGCGGTGTCATTCGACATTGCCAACGCCTTCAACTCCGTCCCCCACTCGACGATATTGGAGGCGCTCCGGTATCACGGAGTGCCCAAATATCTGCGGGATCTCCTGGCCAGCTACTTGGAGGACCGAGAGGTCCTCTTCGTAGACAAAACGGCCACCATGAGGCGCTACGGGGCAGAGTCCGGTGTTCCACAGGGGTCGGTGCTTGGCCCCCCCTTGTGGAACATCGGGTTCAATTGGCTCTTGCGGGGAGCCCTCCTCCCGGGCACGAGTGTCATCTGCTACGCGGACGACACTCTCCTCACTGCCCGGGGGAGGAACTTCAGGGATGCGGCCTGTCTGGCCTCGGCTGGCGGATCCTTGGTGGCAGAGAGGATCCGCCGCCTGGGATTGAAGGTGGCGCTGCACAAGACGGAGGCCGTGTACTTTCGCGGTCCACGGCAGCGCTGCCCTCCCGACGCCCACATCGTCGTGGAGGGCGTCCGTATAGGGGTCCAGCCCCAGATGAAATATCTGGGGCTGGTGCTGGACGACAGGTGGCGCTTCGGCCCGCACTTCAGCGGGCTGTCGACGCGCCTGTTGAAGGCCGCGGACGCCCTCTCGTGGCTCCTCCCAAACCTGGGGGGGCCCAAGGCGAAATGCCGGCGCCTCTATGCCGGTATCTTGCGGAGCATGGCCCTTTACGGGCACCCATCTGGGCGGACTCCCTCCATAGGAGGGAGAATGCGACCGCCATCCGTAGGCCCCAGCGGGCCATTGCACAGCGGGTGGCGAGGGCTTACCGCTCGGTGGGCTTTTCGGCGGCGTGCGCTCTGGCCGGCACCCCTCCTTGGGAGTTGGAGGCATGGGTGCTTGCCAGAGTCTACGAGTGGACGGCGCACCGGAAGGCGCTCGGGGAGCGCCCCGTCGCCGAAGAGCGGGAGGCCGTGCGGCAGGAGGCGAAGGAAGCCATCGTCCTCCATTGGACGGAGGACCTCGCCAACGCCGCCTTTGGCCGCCGGACGTTGGACGCGCTCGGTCCGGTCCTGAAGGGCTGGCTCGAGCGGTCCCACGGTTTCCTCTCTTTCCGTCTGGTGCAGGTGTTGTCCGGGCACGGCTGCTTCGGATCGCACCTGCACCGGATCGGGAGGGAGGAGACCCCGGCGTGCCACGACTGTGGCGCGGCGGAGGACACGGCGCAGCACACCCTCGAGGTGTGTCCGGCGTGGGCCGAGCTGCGCCGCGGTCTGACCGCGGTGGTCGGACCGGACCTCTCGCTTCCCGGCGTGGTCGACGCCATGCTGGGGAGCGAGGAGGCCTGGTCAGCGGTAGCCTCCTTTTGCGAGGACGTACTCTCGCAGAAGGAGGAGGCGGAGCGCGCGCGGGAGGACGATCCTCTCGCTGCGCCGCTCCGCAGACGAAGAAGGGGGAGAAGGCGTCGAGCCCTCCCTCCTCATGGTGACGGGCGGGCTACAGGCATGGGGGTGCCTGCGCCCGCATTGCACCCGTCATCTTCGTCGGTCATTCCCGACCCCCCCACACCCGTGAGGGTGTGAGGGGGGTCTGCCTTGGAATCGTCGGCGGAGGACTGGAAGTAAAGGCTGTGCCGGTTTCCCAGTCCCCCGCCACTCGGACGAAGCGGGAATGCGCTGGGTCGTTTTAGTGGGTATACCGGGTCCGCCCGGGGAGTCCCACATACCCCTTCCGTCCCCCGATGGGAGGGTATGCGTAATGCATTTTTTCCCAGCGACAAAAAAAAAAAAAAAAAAAAAGGTTAGGTTAGGTTAGGTTGGGGGACCCCCCCACAGAGCTTACGTCCACGTCGTGTCCCCTGGAAACAGCCCAGTTCTGACCACCGTAACGGAGTGGCAGACTGGGTTGGCCAAAGTGCTCTGTGCTCTCGTAGCTCATTTTATTCATTGCCTTTATAGTACGAGTCTGCGGAATGCCCAAACCCTCGCGGGACGCCTGCGGGCGTTTTTTAAAACCAAAAGGCCCTTCTCAGGGCCAAGCAAACGGCCCTTCTCAGGGCCAACCAAAAGGCCCTTCTCAGGGCCAACCCAAAGGCCCTTCTCAGGGCCAACCAAAAGGCCCTTCTCAGGGCCAACCCAAAGGCCCTTCTCAGGGCCACCCCGACGCTCCAACATCAGAGTGTAGCCGCGCGCCGTCTGCGGCTAGCTACTTCGGCGGGGCAGAGTCGTCTGACAGCGACTCGGTTGTTGGAGGGTTGGATGAGAGTGGCTCTCGATCGCGGAAGAGGGTCTTCCGAAGCTGTGGGTCCGAGAGCTCCTCGGCTTCGGGGTCCAAACCATTGTCGAAGGCTAAAAAGCCAACGACAAAGGCCGCGGATACCCACGTCGTTGGGCTCGCGGACGCCCAGCGCCAGGTGGACCTGGCCCGGAAGGCGCAGCTCCAGCAAGAGCTGGAGGAGCGGGTTGCCGCCAAGGAGAAGCGTGCGCACGTTGCCCGGGCCAAGTCTGGGTACGGTGCGTCACGCGTTCTGTACGCGGACCAGTCCCTGGAGGAGCTGCAGAGGATGGCAGAGGAGGACGAGGAGGGGATCATAGAGGTCGCCTCTAAGTCCTCCAACTTAAAGGGCACGTTTCAAAAGGCCCTAAAATGCAGGGCCGCGAGCCTGCGTGGTGTCGTCGCTGAGTTGGTGAAGCGGACGACCACCGACGAGACGCGGCAACTGCAGACGAGAATAGATTGTCTGCAGTCGGAGGTCAGCCAGCTTCACCAAAAGCTCGCTGAAGCCGCGGCCCGGCCACAACAGGCCAAGGCGAGCCCTGTGGCAGAGGGCCCTGCCTCGGCCCGGCCACAACTAGCCGAGACGTGCTCTGTAGTGGAGGGCCCCTCCTCCAACCGCCCCCCCGGGCGAAGGCACGGGGGTGCCTTCGCCCGCATTGCACCCGTCACCTTCGTCGGTCATTCCCGACCCCCCACACCCGTGAGGGTGTAAGGGGTCTGCCTTGCAATCGTCGGCGGAGGACTGGAAGTAAAGGCTGTGCCGGTTTCCCAGTCCCCCGCCACTCGGACGAAGCGGGAATGCGCTGGGTCGTTTTAGTGGGTATACCGGGTCCGCCCGGGGAGTCCCACATACCCCTCCCGTCCCCCGAAGGGAGGGTATGCGTAATGCATTACTTCCCAGCGTCAAAAAAAAAAAAAAAAAAAGGTTAGGTTAGGTTAGGTTAGGTTAGGTTAGGTTGCCGCCCTCGTGGACGGCATTGGCACGGTTGGGGCGTATTTTTCGCCCAACAAGAGTCTCGCCGACTTCGAGAGGTTCCTTGTCGAGTTGGGTGCCGTCGTGGGCCGACTCCACCCTCGCCCGGTGCTGTTGCTGGGGGATCTCAACGCCAAATCTGCGGCGTGGGGATCTCCAGTGACCGATGCTAGGGGCGAGGTACTGGAGGAGTGGGCGGTCACGACTGGCTTGACCGTCCTAAATCGGGGCACGGAGTACACGTGCGTGCGGCAGCGGGGCGGTTCTATAGTGGACGTCTCGTTCGCTAGCCCCGCTGTCGCGAGCCGTGTCCGCGACTGGCGGGTCGCCGCGGAGGTGGAGACGTTGTCGGATCATCGGTACATCCGTTTCGACGTCTCCGCCCAGACCGCGGGCGGCCGCGGTTTACCGGCCCCGCGTGCGGACGGTCCGCGCTGGGCGCGTAAGCGCATCGACAGAGAGCTTCTCGAGGAGGCCGCTATTGTTCAGGCCTGGTTCCGGGAGTCGGCGACGGACGGACCCATCGACGTCGAGCAGGAGGCGCTGTGGTTCCGCGGGGCGATGACGCAAATCAGCGACGCGTCCATGCCCCGGGTCCACACACAGTCAGCAAGGCGCCAGGTGTACTGGTGGACCGCCGAGATCGCGCAGTTGCGCGTCGCCTGCGTGGCGGTCAGGCGCCAGTACACCCGATACCGGAGGAGACGTCAACGGGTCCCTGACGAAGAAGCCGCGCGGTATGAGGTGTACCGCGCGGCGAAGAGGACTCTGTGGCTGGCCATCGGCGAGGCGAAGACGCGAGCCAGGGAGGAGATGTTGGAGACTCTAGACGGGGATCCGTGGGGGCCCTCCCTTATCGCGCGGTTCGAGGAAATCTTCGAACCGTGGCGCCCCCGCTTACGGAGAGTCTCCAACCCGAGCTGCTGGAGGAGGTGGTCGCAGCCCTCTTCCCGGCGAGAGCGGAGCACACTCCGCCGCCGATGGCTTTGCCCACAGCCGCAGAGTCCGCCGAAGAGGACGCCATCAGCGTCCCAGGGGTGACACAGGCAGAGATGGGGGCAGCCGTGATGCGGCTCCGGGCCAAAAACGTGGCTCCGGGGCCCGACGGGATCCACGGCTGCGTGTTAGCTCTCGCTCTGAAGGAGCTTGAGCCCCAACTGAGAGGACTCTACACAGCGTGCCTTGAGCGGGGCCAGTTTCCCACTTTGTGGAAATCTGGTCGTCTGGTCCTGCTCAGGAAGGCGGGGCGCCCTGCGGACTCGCCGTCCGCGTACCGGCCCATAGTGCTGCTAGATGAGGTGGGTAAGCTGTTCGAGCGGATAATCGCTGCCCGCCTCGTCGGCCACTTGTGCGGAGAGGGGCCGGATCTGGACGGCAGCCAGTTCGGCTTTCGGCACGGGCGCTCTACCATTCACGCTGTGTCGCGAGTGAGAGTCCTGGCGGAGGAAGCAGTGGCCCGGGGCGGGGTGATGTTGGCGGTGTCCTTGGACATCTCCAACGCCTTCAACACCCTGCCCTGGAGTTGTATTCGGGAGGCACTGCGGTACCATCGGGTGCCTCCCTACCTCCGCCACATCGTTGGGGCTTATTTGTCGGAGAGGTGTGTCACCTACGTAGGACGTGATGGCGGACACCAGCACCGCATGTCGTGCGGTGTTCCACAGGGCTCGGTCTTGGGCCCGCTCCTGTGGAACATCGGGTACGACTGGGTGTTGAGGGGCGAGCTCCAACCGGGCGTGGACCTTACGTGTTATGCTGACGACACGTTGGTCACTGCCCGGGGGAGCTCGCACAGGGAGGCAGCGTTGCTGGCGACGGCTGCGGTGTCACAGGTGGTGAGCCGCATACGTCACCTGGGCCTGGAGGTGGCCCTCAACAAGTCGGAGGCCATGGTGTTTCATGGCCCCCGGCGGGCGCCGCCGCCCGGATCACACATCGTGGTCGGGGGGGCTCGGATCGCTGTCGAGTCCACCATGAAGTACCTGGGATTGGTGCTCGACAGCCGGTGGGATTTCGGCCCCCACTTCCGGCGGCTGGCGCCCAAGTTGTTGGGCGCTGCTGGGGCGCTGTCAACGTTGCTTCCCAATCGGGGGGGCCCGAGCGCCGCCTGTAGGCGGCTCTACGTGAGGATCGTGCGATCCATGGCCCTGTATGGGGCCCCGATCTGGGCGACTGACCTGACGGCCGGAAGCATCGCAGTACTGCGAAAGCCGCAGAGAGCGATGGCCGTCAGAGTCGTCCGGGGGTATCGCACGATCTCCTACGAGGCGGCTTGTGTACTGGCTGGATCCCCGCCCTGGGACCTGGAGGCGAAAGTACTCGCGTCACTGTACCGGTGGCGCGAGGAAGCGCGGGCGCGAGGCGAGGGGCTGACGCAGCGCCACATGGGGCTGCGTCGGTCTCAGCTTCGCGAGGTCCTGGTGGCGGAATGGCGGGACAGGCTTTCGCGCCCTACCGCCGGCCTCGGTACCATCGAGGCGGTCCGGCCAGTACTCGAGCGCTGGCTCGGGAGGAGGCACGGCTCCCTGTCGTTTCGAGTGGCGCAGGTGCTCTCGGGGCATGGTTGCTTCGGGAAGTACCTGTGTCGCATTAACAGGGAGCCGGACGCCCGGTGTCACCACTGCGTCGACTGCCGGGAGGACACGGCGTGGCATACGCTGGCAGAGTGTGCCGCTTGGGAGGAGCCGCGCCGTGCCCTCATCTCAGAAGTAGGCAATGACCTCTCGCTGCCGGCCGTGGTCGAGTCCATGGTCGACAGCGAGGAGTCCTGGGACGCAGTGGTTTCCTTCTGCGAAACGGTCGTCTCGCAGAAGGAGGCTGCGGAGAGGGAGAGGGAGGTAGAAACCGCTCTCCCCACCCGCAGCAGACGTGTCGGGCGTCGGCGGAGGGCGGATAACGCCCTCTTCCGGCCCCCCTAAACGGGTCCAGGGGCGACGGACTCGGGGACGTCCGTCGCCCCCTACACATCAGGACCCGAGGTGGCGGCGCGTTGTGTTCCACGCGCGCCCCTCTTAGACGTCGCGGGGGGAGTCTAACACCTCACTCCCCCCCCTGACCAGACGGGGCCCGCAGAGGCGGGCCGGCACCAGCCGGGGGTTGCGGAAGGATCGTACGTTCCCGCGACCCCCGGCGTAGGTGTGAGATGGAACACCGGGGTGGTTTTTAGTCGGTTAGAGTCCGACAGACCCCTCCGCCCACCCCAGGGCGGAGGACATCCGTGTGGATTTTCCACCTCGGCAACAAAAAAAAAAAAAAAGGTTAGGTTAGGTTAGGTTGGGGGACCCCCCCACAGTGCTTGCGTCCACGTCGCGTCCCCTGGAAACGACCCAGTTTGACCACCGTAACGGAGTGGCAGACTGGGTTGGCCAAAGTGCACTGTGACTTCGTAGCTCATTTTATTCTATTGCGTTGTTGACTACGAACCTGCGGAGGCTATGCCAAAACCTACGCGGGGCGCCTGCGGGCGATTTTTAAAACAAAAAGGCCCTTCTCAGGGCCAACCCAAAGGCCCTTCTCAGGGCCAACTAGAGGGCCCTTCTCAGGGCAACACCGACGCTGCAGTGTCAGAGATAAGCCGCGCGCCGTCTGCGGCTAGATAAGAGGCAGTGCGAGCCGGGGCCGTCCTCCTCCTCCCAGGTGGAAGATGCCCTTCTCCCTTCAACCACCCCGTCCAACGAGTGGACGGAAGTGGTCCGTAAGGGGAAGGGCAAAGGCAAGAAGTCGGCGACGGCCGTCACTGTCGTCCCCGCCACCACCGCTCCCAGCCAGTCACAGGCGACCGACAAGGGAAAGGGGAAGGGGAAAGGGAAGGGAAAGGGGAAGCTGGTCCCCCCGAAAACCGCGGCCGTCGTGGTGACCCTCACCGCGGAGGCTGCGGAGCGAGGGGAGTCGTACGCGTCCATTTTGGTGCGGGCGCGTGCCAATGCCGATCCTACCCAACTGGGGATCGGCAGTGTAACTTGCCGGCGGACCCAAGCCGGGACTCGAATATTCGAGTTCCCGGGGGCCGAAGGGGGTGCCCGCGCGGACCTCTTTGCAGCCAAGCTACAGGAGGTCATCGCGGACTCTGCCAAGGTGGCCCGGCCGGTCAAGTCGGCGGCCTTTGAAGTGACGGAGCTAGATGACTCCGTCACCAAGGAGGAGGTGGTGGCGGCGGTCGCAGCGGTAGGGGGCTGTGGCGCCGCGGCGGTCCAAGGCCGGGACATAAGGCCCGGCCGCGGTGGTATGGGCACCATCCGCCTCGAGTGCCCAATCGCCGCTGCCAAAGCCGTCCTTGCGAAAGGACGGCTTCAAGTCGGGTTCAGCTCGGGCGCAGTCCGGGCACTCGAGGACCAGCCTCTGCGGTGTTTCCGGTGCTTCGGCATCGGCCACACCAGGCCTCTGTGTCCGTCCAAGGTAGACAGGACGGACACATGCTACCGCTTATAGTATTATGCTATACTTACGCTTCATATTCACCATTCATAATACTATTTATCATGCATTTTATTTGTTTATATATATCTACACTCAGCAAATCGATTTAAATACGATTCTTTAACTTGGAAATAGCTGAAATAAAATATTATTATAATTTTCATGTTGTGATATTTACGTCAAGCGTCAAATTGTCAAACTGTCAGTTAGTTTTTTAATTCTCTTTCTGCTCAGTCTATGGTCTAGCTCTATGATTTCTCTTTTTGGTTTGTATAATTTAAATTATTTTTATCAATATGTGTTTAGCCATTATATTTTGTAGATTATTACGATTGTTTACTAAATAACTTAATATTAAATTATATTATAAAATTATTTACGCACTCATGGATATGTCCTGGCCGACTACACTTGTCAGTTGAGATGATGGCCACACTAAGAAAACTAAGATTTGAAAGAGGAAGACTACTTTGGGAGAAACGAGCTGACGGACGGCTGAAAAGTCTTCTCTGGAATCTGATTTGAGGAGTATCAGAGAGCAGCTTGGTTTTGGCGGTGAGATTCTTAAACTGTCCAGGGGATCCAACGAAGATGACAACTCCATAAAAATAAGCCCTTGTTAACTATCGACTCTAAAAGTTGATTGGAGCGGATGACAACTCCATAAAAATAAGCCCTTGTTAACTATTGACTCTAAAAGTCAACTAAATATCAACTAAAGTTGATTAGGAGCGGATAACAACTCCGTTAAAAATAAGCCTTTGTTAAAATCTTTCTATATTCATCTTATTAGTGGTTTTAGACGCGAGCGGATTACAACTCCTAAAATAAGCCTTAAAGTTATTGATTTATCAGGTTGAGTAGTGATCATTGAATGTGAATCCTACCTGACCTAACTTCGTAAGATGTCGGTGTGTTTGTATGAGTAATGTAAGTTTTGTGAATGCTGTAATACTTTAACCTTAGCAAAATTTTTGTTCTAGGCCAAAAATTTTCTCGGGGTCGTTGGGGAAATATAGTATTATGCTATACTTACGCTTCATATTCACCATTCATAATACTATTTATCATGCATTTTATTTGTTTATATATCTACACTCAGCAAATCGATTTAAATACGATTCTTTAACTTGGAAATAGCTGAAATAAAATATTATTATAATTTTCATGTTGATATTTACGTCAAGCGTCAAATTGTCAAACTGTCAGTTAGTTTCTTAATTCTCTTTCTGCTCAGTTATAGTATTATGCTATACTTACGCTTCATATTCACCATTCATAATACTATTTATCATGCATTTTATTTGTTTATATATCTACACTCAGCAAATCGATTTAAATACGATTCTTTAACTTGGAAATAGCTGAAATAAAATATTATTATAATTTTCATGTTGATATTTACGTCAAGCGTCAAATTGTCAAACTGTCAGTTAGTTTCTTAATTCTCTTTCTGCTCAGTCTATGGTCTAGCTCTATGATTTCTCTTTTTGGTTTGTATAATTTGAATTATTTTTATCAATATGTGTTTAGCCATTATATTTTGTAGATTATTACGATTGTTTACTAAATAACTTAATATTAAATTATTTTATAAAATTCTTTACGCACTCATGTATATGTCCTGGCCGATTACACTTGTGAGTTGAGATGATGGCCACACTAAGAAAACTAAGATTTAAAAAGAAGAAGACTACTTTGGGAGAAACGAGCTGACGGACGGCTGAAAAGTCTACTCTGAAATCTGATTTGAGGAGTATCAGAGAGCAGCTTGGTTTTGGCGGTGAGATTCTTAAACTGCCCAGGGGATCCAACGAAAGTTTCTCCTGGGACTTCTACTCCCACGTACCCCACTCCCACTACGTGCCTGTCCGTCTACTGGTCTCGCAGGGCTGTCCTACGTCTGGCCCAGAGTTCTGCACTGTCTTGCTGCTGAGCTGTCCTAGTGAACTCTGAGATCTGCGCTGCCGCCGTTTCTACTGCTTCAGAGCACAACTTCAAGGTTACTCCGGTATCGACCTGCTACCCTGACGCCTGTTCCCGTTCTTACAGTGTGGTAAACTCATTATTGTCCATCTAAGTGCATAAACTTTAAAACTGAGTGCGTGCTAGGTAGTTTTTTATAACTAGCTGTATTTTTTATCTTTCCTAAATTAAAATTGTATTTGAACAAGTCTGCTTATCCTTTTATTTTAAATAGGAGCAAGTAGATTTGTTACAAGAATAGTCTTTTGCTCTAACGAGAGATGATTAAACGATTTAAAGCTATATCCTTTGAAAGTAGAGGAGTACTGGGTCGCACTCATCTTATTAGTCACCATATTGATACAGGTGACACTCCTCCAATTAAACAACGATGTTATCGTCTTTCCCCTGTAAAACAAAAAGCTCTCATTATAGAAGTCGATAAAATGTTAGAATGGGGCGTTATTGAAAAATGCGAAAGCCCTTGGCTCTCTCCGGTTATCATTACACCTAAAAAGAATGGTGAATGGCGATTCTGTGTTGATAGTCGTAAACTAAATTCAGTTACTCGTAGAGACGCGTACAGCCTACCGTTTGTTAATGAAATTTTAGATAACCTTAAAAACGCTAAATTTCTTTCAAGCATCGATATTGCTAAAGCGTTTTGGGAAATACCTTTAAAAGAAGAAGCGGATAAAGATAAAACAGCTTTTTATGTCCCTGGTCGCGGCATGTATCGCTTTGTTATCATGCCTTTTGGTTTAACTAATGCTCCAGCTACTCAGCAAAGACTTATGGACATGCTTTTTACTCCTGATTTTGATAATAAGGTCTTTTGTTACCTTGATGATATAATAATCATCTCTGAATCATTTGAAGGGCATATCTCTTATCTAGTTAAAGTTCTTGAGAAATTAACGTTTGCTAGATTAACAATTAACTTCGATAAAAGTCAATTCTTTAAAAATGAACTTAAATACTTAGGGTACATAGTAGATGAAAATGGTTTAAGGTCAGATCCGGCTAAAATTAAAGCAATACTCGAATTCCCTACTCCCACTTCTCGTAAAGAAGTAAGAAAATTTATTGGAACTTGTAGTTGGTTTCGACGTTTTATTCCCAACTTCAGCACAATTGCAACTCCACTTAATAAATTAACTTCTTCCGGTAAAAGCGCCCCTAAATTTATTTGGGATAAAGATGCTACTCTGGCTTTTAATAAATTAAAAGAAGCTCTTGTTACTACTCCTATACTTGCTTGTCCTGACTACGATCTCCCTTTCTCTGTACATTGTGATGCTTCTAACTTTGCCATTGGAGGTATGTTAACACAAGTAAAAGACGACAAAGAAGTAGTTATAGCTTATATGAGCAAATCTCTTAATAAAAATGAACGAAATTACTCAACTACAGAAAGAGAAACTCTTGCGGTCATTTCAGCTTTAGAACATTGGCGTTGTTATATCGATAATGGTAAACAATTCACTGTTTATACAGACCACGCAGCACTTAAATGGTTTCTTAAATTATCCAATCCATCTGGTAGACTTGCGCGGTGGGCTCTTAGGTTGTCATCTTTTAATTTTATTCTAAAACACAAAAGAGGTAAAGACAATTTAGTCCCTGATTTACTCTCTCGTAATTCTAATTCATATCCACTTGGCGTTAATCCTGTCACACTTGATCCCCAACCTATATCTCCAGCATTAGAACACTATAACAAACTACTTTTAGAATGTCGTAGCAATCCTGATCAATATCCCAATTATACTATTCGTGAAAATAAATTATTTCGCTATACTCAATCTCCTCACGCGTTAACTGAAGATTTCGCGTGGAAAGAAGTTCCTCATCCTAGTCTCCGGGAAACCCTTATTAAAGATAATCATGGGTCTCCAGATCAACCTCATCTAGGAATCTTTAAAACTTATAAAAAATTATCACTTCTATATTACTGGCCAGCTATGTTTAAGGATATCGCTAAAATAATTTCTATCTGTGATAATTGCTTAACATACAAACACGCAAATCACTCTCCCTTTGGCCTTATGGGTAAACCAAAAATTTGTTCCAGGCCCTTTCAAACAATTTCTTTGGATCTAATGGGTCCTCTACCAATGACTAGACGTAGAAATCAATTTATCCTAGTGGTTAATTGTTGTTTTACTAAATATTCGCTGATTTTTCCACTAAAACGAGCTACTAGTGCTAACATCATCTCTAACTTGGAAAATTTTGTTTTTCTAGTTCATGGAGTACCTCAAACTATTATTATGGACAATGGATCGCAATTTCAATCCCATGAATTTCACAACTTTCTGGGCAGATATAATATACCTTACATATTTTTCTCTCCTCACTATTGCCCCCAAGTTAATCCTACGGAAAGATACAATCGTACTATAATTACAGCTTTGTCATCTTTGGTTGGTGATGACCATAGATCTTGGGACATCCACCTTCCTAAAGTCCAATATGCTATGAACAGCACAACTAATATTACCACTGGTTTCTCTCCTAACTTTTTGCTCTTCGGACGAGAAACAGTTACTTCTGGCTCACTTTATACACCAACTAATAATCTTGATGAAATCGTTTTTCTACCTAGGGACATCTACGCTACTAACATAGGTTTATTGTCTGCAACTTTCGATAAAGTTCAGGTAGCCCTCCATATTGCTCATGCTCGTAACTCTTCTCGTTACAACGAAACTCGTACCTTTAAAGAATATAACGTTGGAGATACAGTCTGGCGTAAAAACTATACAATTAGTCATGCGGGTACTTATTTTAGCTCTAAACTAGCGCCGAAATATGTAAAATCAACTATTTTACAAAAGCTTTCACCATTAGTATATATATTAGAAGATCAACGTGGCAATCGAGCCAAATACCATATTAAAGACTTTAAAACATTGTTGTGGCAGTGAAGACAGGGGGGCAGGCAGGCCTCTTCAATAATGCTCGAAAATTCCAAATATAGGGTTTAATGTTCGGTTTTACAATAATTTGAGTATCACACGTCACGTAGTAGGTGCGCGCGGTCGGTCCAGCGGAATTGTGCTCAGTAGCGCCGCGGGCGGACGTCTTTGGAGACTCTCGCTCGCAGTGTCGCAGTCGCCCATCGATTTTCAGACAAACACGATAGATGGCGTTGCTTGTCCCAACATACCGGCCACCTTGGAAGGTCCATCTTCCAACTGAACTTGGAGTCACGAAGTCTAAACCGGCAGCGGGCAGATTTTTGATGAAGCACGCTTGATTGTGCCTTGTGAAGTTTGGATCTCAGCTACTCTGGAGACACCGTCATTGCCTGGGAACAGTTTAATGATTCTACCCATTCTCCACTTGAGTGGTGGTAGGTTATCATCTTTTATGACGACAAGGCTATCCTGAGCGATGTCGTCCGTCTTGTGCGCCCACTTCGTCCTGCGTTGAAGCTCAGACACGTATTCTTTTGACCATCGCTTCCAAAAATGTTGCCGCAACTGTTCCACCCGATGATAGCGACAGGCAGGCTTAGATGTCGTGAAGTCCTCACTGGCAGGTGCAGTCAACGGTCGGCCGATTAGGAAATGAGCAGGTGTGAGTGGAAGGTAATCAGTTGGATCTGTGGACATAGGTGACATAGGACGGGAGTTCAGGACGGCCTCAACCTGGGTCAATACCGTACCAAACTCCTCATAAGTTAGTTTAGCATTACCTACGACACGTCTCAAGTGATACTTACACGACTTCACTCCTGCCTCCCATAAACCACCAAAGTGAGGCGCATAAGGCGGAATGAAACTAAATATAATATTATTACTACTCGCAAAATCAATTATTTCGTTGGATTTTTCAAATATAGCTGTAAGCTCCTTTTCAGCTCCAACGAAATTTCTACCATTATCGGAAAAAACTTGACACGGCTTACCGCGTCGTGATATGAATCGTTTGAATGCCATTATATAATCCTGGGTGGACAAAGAACTAACTAATTCTAAATGCACAGCTCGGGTAGCAAAACAAACGAATAAACAAATATACCCTTTAATTAGTTGTGAACCTCTGCCTTTGCGGTTCAATATAGATACTGGCCCGGCATAATCAACACCACATCGCATGAATGGAAATCCAGCTTCTAAACGTTCAGCAGGGAGATCACCCATGAGTGGAGTTAACGTATTTCCTTTCATGCGAATGCAGGTTACACATTTATGAACTACTAGCCTAGCCAAATTACGTGCTCCCAGCACCCACCATCTATCGCGCATGGTAGCCACGAGAAGCTGAGGTCCAGCATGAAGTAAACGTTTGTGTTCATATGAACACAATAACCAAGTAAACCGATGTTTATGGCACAACAACACTGGATGTTTCTTATCGTAATTAAATTTGGAATTACTAAGTCTACCACCAACACGAATTATATTATCGTTATCTAAAAATAAACTTAAACCTATTGTTTTATTACTAGATTTATTGGTTAAAGGCAACTTTTCTTTAAGGTTATGATATTCCTTACTGAATGATTGTGATTGAACTAAACGTGTCAACACAACTAATGCACTATTAATCTCGCTCACGGTCAACGAACCTGTTTTGCGACCTTGACCGACACGCGATGCACGTAGATTAAAAATGTACCGTAAGACATACGCCATTGTTCTTTGCAAACGATTAAAGCAAGAAAACCTATCGAAATCAATTACATTAATATTACACGATTCCACATTTAATAAATTTGTAGTTTTAGGACATTTTAACTCCGGTAACTTATTATTATCAATAAACTCGGTTTGATTACTGTTTGTTGTTAACCAACTTGAAGTCGGTTCACAAAGAAAAATCGGACCACACCACCACAAACTAGTGTTGTCCATTAATGAATCAAAGAGAACACCTCTTGATAATATATCAGCAGGATTCTCCTTACTTTTAACATGCAACCAAGTAGTGTTGCTTGTTAATTCGTTGATTTGCACAACCCTATTCTGCACAAATGTTTTTAACAAATGTGGTGATGTCCGAAGCCAAGCTTGAACTATAGTGGAGTCAGTCCAGAAATAGATCTTATCGAATTTCAGCCTAAGGGAAGTTATGATTTTATTATAAAGTTTAGCTCCAACTAAAGCTCCACACAGTTCAAGTCGTGGAATACTTAACGCTTTAATTGGCGCGACTTTACTCTTAGCACATAGTAATCGACATGTAACCTGTGACTCATCACTGTTAGGGTGTGAACGAATGTACGCACATGCACCGTATGCAGACTGAGAAGCATCGGTAAAAATATGTAGCTCTTTATTTACAGCATTAGTACACATGACATAACGCGGCACTAATATTTCGGACAAATATTGTAACGAATTAATAAAATTATACCAGACACATGCAATCTGACTAGGAACTTCATCATCCCAACTTATTTTAGCAAGCCATAGTTTTTGTAATAATACCTTAGCCGTTGTAATAGCTGGTGCCAATAATCCTAGTGGATCGTAAATCTGTGCAATGACAGACATAATTAAACGTTTAGTTAACTTCGTATCACTATTACATTTATTTACACAAGTTGAAAAATTAAATAAATCGTTCTTGTTAGACCAACCAACACCTAGGGTTTTAGACTGACAATATTCACCAATGCATAAATCCTTGGTACTCTCTGAAGTTACATCGAAATTAAAACTCCATTTCCTTAAAGGAAAGCAACCGCTTTGTAGAATGACGGACGTTTTATTGCAAATATCTAATAACATGTCGCGCTGATCATGCCCCGTCAAGAGATCGTCTACATAGAAATCGTCATTAATAACGCTAGCGATGACGTCATCCTTACATTCCTTTGCCAGCTGTTTCAAGCAACGGTTACTAAGGTACGGTGCTGATGCAGTGCCATACGTCACTGTGTTGAGACGATAAACTTGAATTGGCATGTTGTTATCAGTTCGCCATAATATTAATTGTAAGTTACGTTGTTCAGTATGAATTAAACATTGCCTAAAGAACTTCTCAATATCTGCGCAAGCTACATATTTATATTGGCGGAAACGGAGCAATATTGAGAAGATATCGTTTTGTAACCTAGGTCCCACGTATTGGATATCATTCAACGAATTATGATTAGAAGTTATCGCGCTTGCATCGAACACAACACGTAATTTGGTTGTCACGCTACTTTCACGATATACCCCATGGTGTGGTACAATATAGTATGGCTTATTTAAACTATTGAAGTCCGCGAAAAGAGTCATGTGACCTAATTGCTCGTACTCGTGCATAAAATCACAATACATTTTTTTGTATTGTGGTAAACGATTTAGTTTCTTCTCTAAAGATATAAAACGCTGCAACGCTGAATTATATGAGTCACCCAAACAATCAGGAGATTGTTTAAGTGGCATTCTTACAGTAAACCTACCGTGCTGATCGCGTTCAGTAGTCTGCAAGAACAACTCTTCACAAGAACGATCCTCCTCAGTAATAACGGGAGGGATATTTACTTCTTCGATTTCCCAGAATTGTCGTAGTTGAGAATCAACTAACGACAAATTGCACTGGACATCTGACATGCCAGCCGCAAAAAAACGATTATTATTATAAACTGGACCGGATATAATCCAACCTACCCACGAATCTTGTAAGTATGGACCGGTGTGAAGTTTTATTTTATTTTCTTTTAGCAAATCCCAAAAGACATCCGCGCCAATTAATAAATCTATGTCGCTCGGTACATAAAATGTGGGATCTGCAAGTAGAATATTGCTAGGTATATTTATAGCATCACTCTTAACGTGTGTCGAAGGCAACTTCGAAATGATACTAGGCAACACTAAACAATGTAAGGTTGTATTAAAATCATATACCTTAGAACGAATATTAACATCGCATTTGTGACTGGACTGTGAAACGGTTTGTCCAACGCCACAAACACGTATAGTGGACTGTATAATAGGTAAATTTAAACGTTTACATAAGCTTTGAGCTATAAAACAATTTTGACTGCCGCTGTCAAGCAACGCGCGAACTGTGTGATAACGGTTATCAATATCAGCGATCTCAACTAACGCCGTAGACAGCAAGACAGTCTGTAACGATTTAGCATTATCTACGAACGCATTACATTTACTATTATCAATAATGTCAGCTGTTTTACTAACGCAGTGTAATACAGACGACTGTGGCAACGTATTATTGATAACGGAACGCAGTGACGACGTATTTGGAATAACGCTATTATTGTCAACATGAATTAACGCATTATGTTTTTGTTGACATAATTTACAAGGACCGAATTTACAATTTTCAATTGTGTGAGTGTTTGTACGTAAACAGTTTTGACAAACGTTTTTCGACTGAACAAAATTTAATCTTTCTTGAACGAACATATTTAAAAACTTGACACATGAATATAATGCATGTTTATCACTACATAACGGGCATGTCAAGTTATGTTTATTTGTTTTACTTTTACTACCTGATGAGACCTTATTATTATTATTCACGCTCGCATAACTAAGTGTAGTTTGAGAATTATTCTGTTTCTTATGATCAGCTGACTGTTTACCCTCATTTTTACTTTGTGAATGTGACTGATTATTTTTACTATTACCCGAACTTATCATGTCTAACATGTCGGACCTATTATTTAAAAACGTTAATAAGTCTTCTAGTTTTAAAGGTTTAGAGGTTTTGTGAGAATCAGAGATAAGTGAGCTTCTGTAGTTCTCCCACTCGCGTTCAGTAGCAGAGTCAAGTTTACTGACAATTATATAAATGATAAGCATATCCTCGAGTGAAGACTCAGGTTCTTTAAGAGAATTTAGGGCTCTCAGATTACGTAAAACGCAATCTACTAACGTTCTGATCTGTGTCGGACATTCCTTACCAAGTGAAGGTGCCGCAAACAATGCCTTTACATGATTATGTATCAATAGCCTATTATTTTGATACCTAGCTTCCAGCAGGTCCCACGCGTTACTATAGTTCGGTGCAGTAAACTCCAACGAACTGATGACATTTATCGCAGATCCGCTGAGAGACGACTTTAGGTACTGAAATTTCTGTATCGGATCTAAATCGTCGCGATCGTGTATCATTGTAACATACGAGTTCCTAAACTCTAGCCATTTGTCAAACGAACCGTCAAAGACAGGTAACTTTATTTGCGGTAATTTTATTGACACTGATTTCCCGGTAGTGCATTGAGAATTATTCAATCCCATCTGTTCACAGTCGCCTATCATGTTTTTTGCTATGGCTACAGTTGAATAATATTGGCACTCAAACGAATCTCTGTACTCTAAATGTGATAGTAATTCCTTTTCATCAACGATTCTTTCTAATTTAGATTGCAAGTCGTTAAACTCGGCAAAGAAAATGGCTGCCGAATGAATACGCATTTGCACTTGGGTTTTAATCACAGAATCTAAGCACGATCTATCTAACTTATTAATATAATTCGCAAATAATGTTAATCTACCTTTTACTACACCACGTTGTCTTTTAAGATCAGACATCTGACTATCTAAACGAGAAATAGTTTCATCATCACTCATTTTGGTAGCTTATTGAAAGTAGGTACTCACAGTTTGCTTGTTCAGTCGTGTTTTCTCACCTGAAGACGGCCTCAGCGCTGCCAAAACGAACTCCTGAAAACGTTTAGGTACGATATTAACACAAGGCGAAGACACAGGTTTTGGAGGGAAAGGAACGACTGGATAACCTGACCGTTGCTGGCTTTCACATCAATGGCTTCTGCTCAGTAATCTGTGGCTGGTCTTCCAAGTCTCCTCAACGTATACACCTCGCTTCCTTGCTTCTTCAACCCGGCTCGTCGCGTGGCTGATATTTTCAAATCCGCTCGTCGCGTGGCTGAATATCTTCAAAATCCACTCGTCGCTTCGCTGAATATCTTCAAATTTGGCTCGAAGGTCCAATGTTGTGGCAGTGAAGACAGGGGGGCAGGCAGGCCTCTTCAATAATGCTCGAAAATTCCAAATATAGGGTTTAATGTTCGGTTTTACAATAATTTGAGTATCACACGTCACGTAGTAGGTGCGCGCGGTCGGTCCAGCGGAATTGTGCTCAGTAGCGCCGCGGGCGGACGTCTTTGGAGACTCTCGCTCGCAGTGTCGCAGTCGCCCATCGATTTTCAGACAAACACGATAGATGGCGTTGCTTGTCCCAACAAACATAATTTATACAAAAATTATGTAAAAAAAAAAAAAAAAAAAAAACATCTATATTCATAACTCATCTCTTTCTTCTTTCCTTCCTCTATAATAGAGTTCTTTTTGATTCATTAAAACTCTATTTATTTTTTAATTCATTCATCGGTTCTTAAACCATTAAAAGCTCAATTTTAATCTTCCCTTATATCTATTTTTTTTTCTTTTCTACAAGTTAGTATGTCTAATTTGGTTCTTACTATCGACTCTAAAAGTTGATTAGGGGGGATTACTACTCCATTAAAAAAATAAGCCCTTGTTAACTATCGACTCTAAACGTTGATCGGAGTGGCTAACAACTCCATAAAAATAAGGCCTTGTTAAATATCAACTGAAGTTGATTAGGAGCGGATGACAACTCCGTTAAAAATAAGCCTTTGTTAAATTCTTTCTATTTTCATCTCATTAGTGGTTTTAGACGCGAGCGGATTACAACTCCTAAAATAAGCCGTAAAGTTATTGATTTATCAGGTTGAGTAGTGATCATTGAATGTGAATCCTACCTGACCTAACTTCGTAAGATGTCGGTGTGTTTGAATGAGTTATGTAAGTTTTGTGAATGCTGTAATACTATAACCTTAGCAAAATTTTTGTTCTAGGCCAAAAATTTTCTCGGGGTCGTTGGGGAAATATAGTATTATGCTATACTTACGCTTCATATTCACCATTCATAATACTATTTATCATGCATTTTATTTGTTTATATATATCTACACTCAGCAAATCGATTTAAATACGATTCTTTAACTTGGAAATAGCTGAAATAAAATATTATTATAATTTTCATGTTGTGATATTTACGTCAAGCGTCAAATTGTCAAACTGTCAGTTAGTTTTTTAATTCTCTTTCTGCTCAGTCTATGGTCTAGCTCTATGATTTCTCTTTTTGGTTTGTATAATTTAAATTATTTTTATCAATATGTGTTTAGCCATTATATTTTGTAGATTATTACGATTGTTTACTAAATAACTTAATATTAAATTATATTATAAAATTATTTACGCACTCATGGATATGTCCTGGCCGACTACACTTGTCAGTTGAGATGATGGCCACACTAAGAAAACTAAGATTGGAAAGAAGAAGACTACTTTGGGAGAAACGAGCTGACGGACGGCTGAAAAGTCTTCTCTGGAATCTGATTTGAGGAGTATCAGAGAGCAGCTTGGTTTTGGCGGTGAGATTCTTAAACTGTCCAGGGGATCCAACGAAAGTTTCTCCTGGGACTTCTTCTCCCACGTACCCCACTCCCACTACGTGCCTGTCCGTCTACTGGTCTCGCAGGGCTGTCCTACGTCTGGCCCTGAGTTCTGCACTGTCTTGCTGCTGAGCTGTCCTAGTGAACTCTGAGATCTGCGCTGCCGCCGTTTCTACTGCTTCAGAGCACAACTTCAAGGTTACTCCGGTATCGACCTGCTACCCTGACGCCTGTTCCCGTTCTTACAGTGTGGTAAACTCATTATTGTCCATCTAAGTGCATAAACTTTAAAACTGAGTGCGTGCTAGGTAGTTTTTTATAACTAGCTGTATTTTTTATCTTTCCTAAATTAAAATTGTATTTGAACAAGTCTGCTTATCCTTTTATTTTAATAGGATCAAGTAGATTTGTTACACGCTGCGGCAAGGAGGGCCACAAAGCCGCCTCTTGCAAGGTCACCACGCCGCACTGTGCGGTGTGTGCCGCCAGTGGCTGCCGATCAGGCCACGTAATGAAGGGGAGGAAGTGTATTCCTCCCCCTAAGCGTGGCAAAGTGCAGGTGCCGACCGGGCCTGCGCCTACTGCTACCGCTAACACCGCCGTTCCTGCGGCGGCTGCGGAGGAGGGTGCGATGTCCGACTGATGGACACAGTCGGACATCGCATCCCTCAGGCGAACACCAACCACTGCAGGACAGCCCAGGATCTGCTGATGCAGACCATGGCTGAGTGGTTGGTGGACTTGGCGGTGGTCGCCGAACCCTACTCGGTCCCTGGCCGTTGGCTGGGCGACCGGGACGGCTTGGTGGCGTTGGTGGCGCGGTCTTCCACAGACTCCCCTCCCCTCTCGCTCTTAGAGAGGGGACTGGGATACGTGGCCGCCGCGCGGGGAGAGATAGCGATGGTGGGGGTGTATTTCTCCCCAAACCGCCCTCTCTCGGAGCGCGCGCGGGAGGATGATCCTCTCGCTGCGCCGCTCCACAGACGAAGAAGGGGGAGAAGGCGTCGAGCCCTCCCTCTTCATGGTGACGGGCGGGTGAAAGGCGCGGGGGTGCCTTCGCCCGCATTGCACCCGTCACCTTCGTCGGTCATTCCCGACACCCCCACACCCGTGAGTGTGTGAGGGGTCTGCCTTGCAATCGTCGGCGGAGGACTGGAAGTAAAGGCTGTGCCGGTTTCCCAGTCCCCCGCCACTCGGACGAAGCGGGAATGCGCTGCCCAAAACCGAGTCCGGGCAGAGGAGGACCGCCTGTACGCCTCTTACCGAGAGGCTGCGGAGGCCCTCAAATCTGCAATGGGCGCTGCGCAAGACTCGGCCAGGGCCGAGATGCTGGAGGGTCTCGACAGGGATCCCTATGGGAGACCATATAAGGCGGCGCGGAACCAGCTCCACCCCTATGGTCCCCCACTGTCGGTGACCCTCGAGCCAGCATTGTTGGATGGGGTGGTCCGGTCCCTGTTTCCGCGCAGGACCGACTTCGTCCCACCAACAATGGATCCCCCGCAAGGGGCGGCTCCACCGGAGGCGGAGGTCCCCCCGGTGACGGCGGCGGAACTCTGCGCGGGGGTTCTGAGCCTCCGCGCAAAGAAGACAGCCCCCGGACCGGACGGCGTCCCCGCACGGGTGGTGGCGATCGCCGCCTCCCAAATGGAGGACAGGTTTCGGGACCTCTTCAGTGCGTGTTTTACGGTTGACTCCCCCTCGGCATACCGGCCCATCGTTCTGCTCGATGAGGTCGGTAAATTGTTCGAGGGGATTGTCGCCGGGAGGCTGGACAGCCATTTGCGGGAGGTAGGGCCGGATCTGTCGGACGCCCAATACGGTTTCCGCCGTGGGCGTTCGACGATCGACGCGCTGGCCCTACTGAAGGGCCAGGTGAAGGAGGCGGTGGAGGCGGGGGACGGAGTGCTGGCGGTGTCATTCGACATTGCCAACGCCTTCAACTCCGTCCCCCACTCGACGATATTGGAGGCGCTCCGGTATCACGGAGTGCCCAAATATCTGCGGGATCTCCTGGCCAGCTACTTGGAGGACCGAGAGGTCCTCTTCGTAGACAAAACGGCCACCATGAGGCGCTACGGGGCAGAGTCCGGTGTTCCACAGGGGTCGGTGCTTGGCCCCCCCTTGTGGAACATCGGGTTCAATTGGCTCTTGCGGGGAGCCCTCCTCCCGAGCACGAGTGTCATCTGCTACGCGGATGACACTCTCCTCACTGCCCGGGGGAGGAACTTCGGGGATGCGGCCTGTCTGGCCTCGGCTGGCGGATCCTTGGTGGCAGAGAGGATCCGCCACCTGGGATTGAAGGTGGCGCTGCACAAGACGGAGGCCGTGTACTTTCGCGGTCCACGGCAGCGCTGCCCTCCCGACGCCCACATCGTCGTGGAGGGCGTCCGTATAGGGGTCCAGCCCCAGATGAAATATCTGGGTCTGGTGCTGGACGACAGGTGGCGCTTCAGCCCGCACTTCAGCGGGCTGTCGACGCGCCTGTTGAAGGCCGCGGACGCCCTCGCGTGGCTCCTCCCAAACCTGGGGGGGCCCAAGGCGAAATGCCGGCGCCTCTATGCTGGTATCTTGCGGAGCATAGCCCTTTACGGGGCACCCATCTGGGCGGACTCCCTCCATAGGAGGGAGAATGGGACCGCCATCCGCAGGCCCCAGCGGGCCATTGTCGGGCCATTTTCGGCGGCGTGCGCTCTGGCCGGCACCCCTCCTTGGGAGTTGGAGGCATGGGTGCTTGCCAGAGTCTACGAGTGGACGGCGCACCGGAAGGCGCTCGGGGAGCGCCCCGTCGCCGAAGAGCGGGAGGCCGTGCGGCAGGAGGCGAAGGACGCCATCGTCCTCCATTGGACGGAGGACCTCGCCAACGCCGCCTTTGGCCGCCGGACGTTGGACGCGCTCGGTCCGGTCCTGAAGGGCTGGCTCGAGCGGTCCCACGGTTTCCTCTCTTTCCGTCTGGTGCAGGTGTTGTCCGGGCACGGCTGCTTCGGATCGCACCTGCACCGGATCGGGAGGGAGGAGACCCCGGCGTGCCACGACTGCGGCGCGGCGGAGGACACGGCGCAGCACACCCTCGAGGTGTGCCCGGCGTGGGCCGAGCTGCGCCGCGGTCTGACCGCAGTGGTCGGACCGGACCTCTCGCTTCCCGGCGTGGTCGACGCCATGCTGGGGAGCGAGGAGGCCTGGTCAGCGGTAGCCTCCTTTTGCGAGGACGTACTCTCGCAGAAGGAGGAGGCGGAGTGCGCGCGGGAGGACGATCCTCTCGCTGCGCCGCTCCGCAGACGAAGAAGGGGGAGAAGGCGTCGAGCCCTCCCTCCTCATGGTGACGGGCGGGCTACAGGCACGGGGGTGCCTGCGCCCGCATTGCACCCGTCATCTTCGTCGGTCATTCCCGACCCCCCCATACCCGTGAGGGTGTGAGGGGTCTGCCTTGCAATCGTCGGCGGAGGACTGGAAGTAAAGGCTGTGCCGGTTTCCCAGTCCCCCGCCACTCGGACGAAGCGGGAATGCGCTGGGTCGTTTTAGTGGGTATACCGGGTTCGCCCGGGGAGTCCCACATACCCCTCCCGTCCCCCGATGGGAGGTTAGGTTGGGGGGGGGGACCCCCCCACAGAGCTTACGTCCACGTCGTGTCCCCTGGAAACAGCCCAGTTCTGACCACCGTAACGGAGTGGCAGACTGGGTTGGCCAAAGTGCTCTGTGCAATCGTAGCGTATTTTATCTTTGTCTTGTTGTGTGACCTACGATCCTGCGAGGCTATGCCTAACCCTACGCGGGACGCCTGCGGGCGATTTTTAAAACAAAAAGGCCCTTCTCAGGGCCAACCCAAAGGCCCTTCTCAGGGCCAACCAACGGGCCCTTCTCAGGGCCACTCCGACGCTCTGGCGTCAGAGACCAGCCGCGCGCCGTCTGCGGCTAGTTTCTTTCGAGGGGTAAACGAGTCGTCTGACAACGACTCGCTTATCACTGTGTCGGATGCAGATGACTGTCGGCCGCGGAAGCGGGTCCAAGTCGGCCCCCACTTCCAGCGGCTGGCGCCCAAGTTGATGAGCGCGGCGGGCGCGCTCGCAACGCTGCTTCCCAATCTGGGGGGCCCGAGCACCGCCTGTAGGAGATTGTACCTGGGGGTCTTGCGATCCATGGCCCTGTACGGGGCCCCGGTTTGGGCCTCTGACTTGACGGCCGGCATCATCGCGATCCTGCGAAAGCCGCAGAGGGCGATGGCCGTCAGGTCTGTCCGGGGGTATCGCACAGTCTCCTACGAAGCGGCTTGTGCACTGGCCGGGTCGCCACCCTGGGACCTAGAGGCGAGAGCGTCACTGTACCGGTGGCGCGAGGAGGTGCGGACGCGGGGCGGTGGGCCGATACAGCGAGAGATTGATCTGCGTCGGTCTCAGCTCCGCGAGGTCATGGTGGCGGAGTGGCGGGAGAGGCTTTTGCGCCCTACTGCCGGCCTCGCTACCATCGAGGCGATCCGACCAGTGCTCGAGGAATGGCTCGAGAGAAGGCACGGCTCCCTGTCGTTTCGGGCGACGCAGGTGTTCTCGGGGCACGGTTGCTTCGGGAAACACCTGTGTCGCATAAACAGGGAGCCGGACGCCCGATGTCATCACTGCGTCCATTGTCTGGAGGACACGGCGAGGCATACGCTGGCAGACTGTGTCGCATGGGAGGAGCCGCGCCGTGCCCTCGTGACAGAAGTGGGAGCCGATCTGTCGCTGCCGGCCGTCGCTCGCGCGATGGTCGGGAGCGCAGAATCGTGGGATGCGGTGATCTCCTTCTGTGAAACGGTCATCTCACAGAAGGAGGCTGCGGAGAGGTTGAGGGAGGTCGAGACCGCTCTCCCCACCCGCAGCAGACGTATCGGGCGTCGGAGGAGGGCGGACAACGCCCTCTTCCGGCCCCCCTAAACGGGTCCAGAGGGACGGTGGACTTGGGGACGTCCGCCGCCCTGCCGAATAACTGGACCCGAGGTGGTGGCGCGTAGTGTTCCGTTCGCGCCCCTATTGGCGTTGCGGGGGGAGTACACCTCACTCCCCCCGCAAACATGAGGTGGCCGGCGGAGGCGGGCCAGCACTAGCCGGGGATCGTGGAAGGCGCACTAGTTCCCATGATCTCCGGTGCAAGTGTGGGAAGGGAACACCGGGGTGGTTTTTAGTCGGTTAGAGTCCGACAGACCCCTCCGCCCGCCCCAGGGCGGAGGACATCCGTGTGGATTTTCCAGCCCGGCAACAAAAAAAAAAAAAAAAAAAAAAAAAAGGTTAGGTTAGGTTAGGTTAGGTTGGGGGGGGTGCACGTTGAAAGCCTCCTCGTGGCGCACCCTGGGCAACGACGGCTCCAATTGCCCGCTAGGTTTTGGTGGACAATTGGGGCCGGCGGCTAATTTTCAACACACGAGGGAAGGTCATGGTTCCAATCGCCGATCATCTTCGATTGTCGGTGAAGGGAACCGGGCTGCAGACAGGCGGTCATACGTCCACTCCTCCTCTGCTTACAGAGGGATGTGAGTGGGCGTAGACTGGGAAGGGGCGGTTCGCGCCGCTGTACCCACGAGGGCGTGGGTGGTGTAGGGTGTCCATTCCGCGCTGCGTCTGTCCGGCATCTGGCGGCAGCGTGGGGACCCCGGGGCGGCGGTTGGTTTTGCCCAATCGTCGGCCACCCCGTAATCCTGAGTTTTCAGGACCGGGGGTCCGGGCCACTGAGGCTCGGGCCACGAGGAAGACAACCTCTCTAAAAATTACCCTAATCCTAAGGTCAGCGTGCCGAGGGGATGTATGGCCGGAGGGCATCCGGTAAGCTAGCGCGAACAAGGGACCTCACCCTTTAAAAGGAACAAAAATGAAAAAGGCTGGTGAGAAAACTATTCCCCAGGCGGGTACCCTCCTACCCAAGGAGGGAGAATCCCGCCCTTCTTCGGAAGGCAGCCCCTTCGTATCTGGGGGGGGCACCATTAGTCCCGTGGGCCGGCAGACCACTGCCGACCTGCGTCAACCTGCGCTTGCCTCGCAAGAAAAGGTGCTCCAGATTAGCCTGGAGCGCCTGTGCGACGCAAGCGAACCGCTTGCCGTCGTGGACGGCAACAAGAGCCGAGGAGGCTCCGGTCCTCCGGACACGTGTGGGCGTAACCCCTTGAGGAAGCGCCCACACAGCGAGGATTTTCGGTCGACAGGGCTCTCTTCTAGCGAGGAGAATCTGTCGGCCCCCAAGGTGCCAACGACACAGAGAGGGCGGGGTCGGGCGAGCGGAGCCACCGCTCGGTTGCCGAGCCGTGACCGAGCGGGTCGGTTCATGCCAATCTCTCGGCCCACAACGCCAGCTCCTGTAGAGCGTGCGGCGGAGGGCGTGGAGAGTGACCCCGGGCCCTCGATAGGGGACCTGAGCGAGGACTCCTCGCTGTCCTTGATTGGGTCCAACAAGGCGGAGGCGAACGCTGCCAAGCGGGCGCAAAAGAAGGCTGTCGCGGCTGACGAAGTCAGCGAGTTGGCCCGACAGGCCCGAGAGCGGAGATCCGCTCGGATGGCTGCCGGGGGGAGCGTATCGGCGGTGGCGCTCGGCCGCCAGGTTATGGACGGCGTGGATGTCGTCCTGAAGGTTGCCACCAAATCGGGCAACCTGAAGGGCACGTTCACGCGCGCCCTTAAGGAGGCGGCTGACGAGATCAAGGAGGCGGTTGAGGTCCTCCTTAATCGTACAAGCACGGAGGAGACGGCGAAGTTGTGGGAGGAGAACAGCCGTCTCCGAGCCGAGCTGGAGGACCTCAAACGCCAGTTTGCCGCCCAGAGCGCAACTCCCCTGGCCGCTGGCACCTCTCCCGGCGCGGCCCCGGCGTTGGCCCCGTTTTCGGCTCCGTCGTCGGCCCCTGCACTTGCGGATGCGGAGGTCGAGAGGATCGCGCGCATCTGCATGATGCAATGCGGGAGTATGGTGGGTGCTCGGTTGGAGGCCATAGAGGCTAGACTCCCGGCCGAAAACCTTCGCCCACCGCTCGCTGCGGACAGACGGAGGGAGGAGGGGCCACCGAAATCGGGGTCAAAAGCCGCCGCGGCTGGGTCGAATCAGGCCGGGAAGGGGGCCAAAAAGTCCCCGCCCACCTCCCGGACAGCCGCGCCCCGGACGACCGGGGCCCCGCCGACCGCGCCCCCGCCGACCGCGCCCCCGCCGAACGCACCCCCGCAGGCCGCACCCCCGGCGACTCCCTCAGCGACCGCACCCGGGTCCACCACGGAGACCTGGACGACGGTCGTCAAGAGGGGCCGCCGTAGGAGGAAGACGACGGCGCCGCCGCCACCGGAACCCGCTGGAGCACCGGCATCCAACAAGGCAAAGGGACCGCCTAGGATCAGAGCCCCACGCTCCGCGGCTGTAGTCATTACGCTGCAGCCCGGAGCCGTCGAAAGGGGCGTCTCCTACAAGGCGGTCCTTACGGAGGCGAAGGCTAAAGTCGCGTTCCCCGACCTGGGCATACCGTCCGGCCTCAGAATGAGGCAGGCGATTACGCGGGCGCGACTGCTGGAGGTGTCGGGTGCCTCTAGCGGCGAAAAGGCGGACGTTCTGGCCGCCAAGCTGCGGGAGGTCCTGAACCCGGAGGACGTTCGGGTGTCCAGGCCGATGAAGACCGCTGAACTGCGCGTCGACGGCCTGGACGACTCGACGACTCCGGTTGAGGTCGCGGCGGCCGTCGCCAAGGCCGGTGGATGTCCGCCCGGGGACGTGCGGACGGGGGACATTCGCGTCGACGCCACCGGGCTCGGCGCGATTTGGGTGCGGTGCCCGGTGTCGGCGGCGAACAAAGTCGCTGACGCTGGGCGTCTGTTGGTGGGGTGGGTTGCAGCGAGGGTGAGGCAGCTGCAACCCAGGGCTTTGCGGTGCTACCGTTGCTTTGACATTGGGCATGTCAGGGTACGGTGCACCTCGTGCGTAGACCGCAGTGAGCTGTGCTATCGCTGCGGTCAGGCCGGCCACAAGGCGGCCCAGTGCTCCTCGGCGCCAAACTGCAGCCTCTGTACAGCTGCAGGGAGGCCCGCTGGGCACAGAGCGGGCGGAAAGGCTTGTGGCGGGCCTGCCCAAAAGGGGAAGAGAGGGGGTGCCAAGGCTGCCGGGGGCTCTTTACCCCCCCCTCAGCCTGGTCTCCCTTCGGCCGACTCCCGACCTAGGAATGGTGCGGAGGGAATGGACTGTGCCTAATGGCGCTGTACCATTTCCTCCAGGGCAACATCAACCACTCTGCCAGAGCTCAGGATCTCTTGCTCCAGAGCATGGCAGAGTGGTCGATTCACGTGGCTGTGGTCGCCGAACCGTACTTTGTCCCCCCCAGGGATAACTGGGTGGGAGACCTGGACGGTTTGGTGGCCATCATTGGCGGGGCTCTTGCCAACCCGTCCCGAGGTCACGGCTGGGTGGCCGCCCTCGTGGACGGCATTGGCACGGTTGGGGCGTATTTTTCGCCCAACAAGAGTCTCGCCGACTTCGAGAGGTTCCTTGTCGAGTTGGGTGCCGTCGTGGGCCGACTCCACCCTCGCCCGGTGCTGTTGGGTAAGCTGTTCGAGCGGATAATCGCTGCCCGCCTCGTCGGCCACTTGTGCGGAGAGGGGCCGGATCTGGACGGCAGCCAGTTCGGCTTTCGGCACGGGCGCTCTACCATTCACGCTGTGTCGCGAGTGAGAGTCCTGGCGGAGGAAGCAGTGGCCCGGGGCGGGGTGATGTTGGCGGTGTCCTTGGACATCTCCAACGCCTTCAACACCCTGCCCTGGAGTTGTATTCGGGAGGCACTGCGGTAACATCGGGTGCCTCCCTACCTCCGCCACATCGTTGGGGCTTATTTGTCGGAGAGGTGTGTCACCTACGTGGGACGTGATGGCGGACACCAGCACCGCATGTCGTGCGGTGTTCCACAGGGCTCGGTCTTGGGCCCGCTCCTGTGGAACATCGGGTACGACTGGGTGTTGAGGGGCGAGCTCCAACCGGGCGTGAACCTTACGTGTTATGCTGACGACACGTTGGTCACTGCCCGGGGGAGCTCGCACAGGGAGGCAGCGTTGCTGGCGACGGCTGCGGTGTCACAGGTGGTGAGCCGCATACGTCGCCTGGGCCTGGAGGTGGCCCTCAACAAGTCGGAGGCCATGGTGTTTCATGGCCCCCGGCGGGCGCCGCCGCCCGGATCACACATCGTGGTCGGGGGGGCTCGGATCGCTGTCGAGTCCACCATGAAGTACCTGGGATTGGTGCTCGACAGCCGGTGGGATTTCGGCCCCCACTTCCGGCGGCTGGCGCCCAAGTTGTTGGGCGCTGCTGGGGCGCTGTCAACGTTGCTTCCCAATCTGGGGGGCCCGAGCGCCGCCTGTAGGCGGCTCTACGTGGGGATCGTGCGATCCATGGCCCTGTATGGGGCCCCGATCTGGGCGACTGACCTGACGGCCGGAAGCATCGCGGGCGCAAGGCGAGGGGCTGACGCAGCGCCACATGGAGCTGCGGCGGTCTCAGCTTCGCGAGGTCCTGGTGGCGGAATGGCGGGACAGGCTTTCGCGCCCTACCGCCGGCCTCGGTACCATCGAGGCGGTCCGGCCAGTACTCGAGCGCTGGCTCGGGAGGAGGCACGGCTCCCTGTCGTTTCGAGTGACGCAGGTGCTCTCGGGGCATGGTTGCTTCGGGAAGTACCTGTGTCGCATTAACAGGGAGCCGGACGCCCGGTGTCACCACTGCGTCGACTGCCGGGAGGACACGGCGTGGCATACGCTGGCAGAGTGTGCCGCTTGGGAGGAGCCGCGCCGTGCCCTCATCTCAGAAGTAGGCAATGACCTCTCGCTGCCGGCCGTGGTCGAGTCCATGGTCGACAGCGAGGAGTCCTGGGACGCGGTGGTTTCCTTCTGCGAAACGGTCGTCTCGCAGAAGGAGGCTGCGGAGAGGGAGAGGGAGGTAGAAACCGCTCTCCCCACCCGCAGCAGACGTGTCGGGCGTCGGCGGAGGGCGGATAACGCCCTCTTCCGGCCCCCCTAAACGGGTCCAGGGGCGACGGACTCGGGGACGTCCGTCGCCCCCTACACATCAGGACCCGAGGTGGCGGCGCGTTGTGTTCCACGCGCGCCCCTCTTAGACGTCGCGGGGGGAGTCTAACACCTCACTCCCCCCCCTGACCAGACGGGGCCCGCAGAGGCGGGCCGGCACCAGCCGGGGGTTGCGGAAGGATCGTACGTTCCCGCGACCCCCGGCGTAGGTGTGAGATGGAACACCGGGGTGGTTTTTAGTCGGTTAGAGTCCGACAGACCCCTCCGCCCACCCCAGGGCGGAGGACATCCGTGTGGATTTTCCACCTCGGCAACAAAAAAAAAAAAAAAAAAAGGTTAGGTTGGGGGACCCCCCCACAGAGCTTAAGTCCACGTCGTGTCCCCTGGAAACAGCCCAGTTCTGACCACCGTAACGGAGTGGCAGACTGGGTTGGCCAAAGTGCTCTGTGCTCTCGTAGCGTATTTTATCTTTGCCTTGTTGAACCTACGATCCTGCGGAGGCTATGCCTAAACCCTCGCGGGACGCCTGCGGGCGCTTTTTAAAACCAAAAGGCCCTTCTCAGGGCCAACCCAAAGGCCCTTCTCAGGGCCAACCAGAGGGCCCTTCTCAGGGCCACCCCGACGCTCCGGCGTCAGAAACTAGCCGCGCGCCGTCTGCGGCTAGCTTCTACGGAAGGGTGAGTGAGTCGTCTGACAACGACTCACTTGTTACTGTGTCGGACGCGGACGACTCCCGTCCGCGGAAGCGGGTCCACCGGAGCGGTGGGTCCGAGGGCTCCTCGGCCTCGGGGTCGACGAGGCTGCCGAAAGCTAAAAAGCCGACGGCGGCCGCGGATACCCATGTCGTTGGGCTCGCGGATGCCCAACGCCAGGTGGACCTGGCTCGGCGGGCGCAACTCCAGCACGAGCTAGAAGAGCAGGTTGCTGCCAAAGAGAAGCGGGCGCATGCTGCCCGGGCCAAGTCCGGGTACGGTGCGTCCCGCGTTCTATACGCGGACTACTCTCTGGCCGAGCTGGAGAGAATGGCGGAGGAGGACGAGGGGGAGATTGTGGAGGTCGCCTCTAAGTCCTCCAACCTAAAAGGGACCTTTCAGAAGGCCCTCAAATGCAGGGCCGCGAGCATGCGCGGTGTGGTCGCGGAGCTGGTCCGGCGGAAGGCCACCGACGAGACGCGGCAACTGCAGGCAAAAATAGATCGCCTGCAGTCAGAGGTTAGCCAGCTTCATCTGAAGCTGGCCGAAGCCACAGCCCGGCCACTGCAAACCGAGACGAGCCCTGCGGCGGAGGGCCCCTCCTCCAACCTTGAGGATATCATCCGCAAGGTTGTAATGGAGGAGAGGGCCTTCACAAGAGCCTGCTTAGCAGGAATTGAGGACCGGCTCTTGCCGGACAAACGCCTCCGACCACCGCTTACGGCGGATAAGAGGCAGTGCGAGCCGGGGCCGTCCTCCTCCTCCCAGGCGGAAGATGCCCTTCTCCCTTCAACCACCCCGTCTAACGAGTGGACGGAAGTGGTCCGTAAGGGGAAGGGCAAAGGCAAGAAGTCGGCGACGGCCGTCACTGTCGTCCCCGCGACCACCGCTCCCAGCCAGTCACAGGCGACCGACAAGGGAAAGGGGAAGGGGAAAGGGAAGGGAAAGGGGAAGCTGGTCTCCCCGAAAACCGTGGCCGTCGTGGTGACTTACACCGCGGAGGCTGCGGAGCGAGGGGAGACGTACGCGTCCATTTTGGTGCGGGCGCGTGCCAATGCCGATCCTACCCAACTAGGGATCGGCAGTGTGTCTTGCCGGCGAACCCAAGCCGGAGCTCGAATTTTCGAGTTCCCGGGGGCAGAAGGGAGTGCCCATGCAGACCTCTTTGCAGCCAAGCTGCAAGAGGTCATCGCGGACTCGGCCAAGGTGGCCCGGCCGGTCAAGTCGGTGGCCATTGAGGTGACGGAGCTAGATGACTCCGTCACCAAGGAGGAGGTGGTGGCGGCGGTCGCAGCGGTAGGGAGCTGTGGCGCCGTTGCGGTCCAAGGCCGGGACATAAGGCCCGGCCGCGGTGGTATGGGCACCATCCGCCTCGAGTGCCCAATCGCCGCTGCCAAAGCCGTCCTTGCGAAAGGACGGCTTCAAGTCAGGCTCAGCTCGGGCGCAGTCCGGGCACTCGAGGACCAGCCTCTGAGGTGTTTCCGGTGCTTCGGCATCGGCCACACCAGGCCTCTGTGTCCGTCCAAGGTAGACAGGACGGACACATGCTACCGCTGCGGCAAGGAGGGCCACAAAGCCGCCTCCTGCAAGGCCGCCATGCCGCACTGTGCGGTGTGTGCCGCCAGTGGCCGCCGATCAGGCCACGTAATGAAGGGGAGGAAGTGTATTCCTCCCCCTAAGCGTGGCAAAGTGCAGGCGCTGACCGGGCCTCTGCCTGCTGCTGCCGCTAACACCAAGCCGCCTCGGTCCCTGGCCGTTGGCTGGGCGACCGAGACGGCTTGGTGGCGTTGGTGGCGCGGTCTTCCACAGACTCCCCTCCCCTCTCGCTCTTAGAGAGGGGACCGGGATACGTGGCCGCCACGTGGGGAGAGATAGCGATGGTGGGGGTGTATTTCTCCCCAAACCGCCCTCTCTCGGACTTTGAGGATTTCCTCGAAGTCCTCACTGCTGTCGTAGGGAGGGCGGCGCCACGCCAGGTCGTGGTGTTGGGCGACCTAAACGCCAAGTCGGTGGACTGGGGCAACCCGGCCGCCGGTTGCAACGTCCGGGGACGCTCCGTCCAGTTTTGGGCGGCCTCGTGCGGTGTGTCCCTCCTCAACCGGGGGGTCGTCCACACGTGTGTGCGGCAACAGGGCGGGTCTGTGGTGGACGTGTCGTTTGCCACCCCCACGCTGGCCGCCCGCGTCGTGAACTGGCGGGTGGAGCTGGTGGAGACCTTGTCGGACCACCGTTACGTGCGGTTCGACATCTCCACCCGGCAGGGGAGGGGGACGGCCCGCGCTGGGCAATCTCCCTTCCCGCGGTGGGCACTCACCCGCCTGGACCGGGAGGCAGCCAAGGAGGACGCCTTTCTCCAGGACTGGCTGTCGCCTCCCCCTGTCGAGGAGGTCCCGGACGTTGACGCCGCAGCGGTCCGGCTCAGGGGGTCCTTGACCGAGGTGTGCAACTCCAGCATGCGCCCCGATACGCCGACGGTCAGTGATTCGGATCGCGTCTCGCCCGCGGTCTCAGTCGACGACCTTGGTGGGGTCACCGTCGCTCTTGTGGGCACAAAGGCGGAGGCCAACGCCGCGAAACGTGCTCAGAATAGAGCGGTCGTGGCCGATGAGGTGGCCGAAATGGCCCGACAGGCCCGAGAGCGGCGGTCTGCCCAGGCGGTCAGTGGGGAGAGCCTGACAGCAGAGGCTCTCAGTCGCCAAGCGATGGACGGCGTGGACATTGTCCTGAAGGTTGCCACCAAATCCGGCAACCTGAAGGGCTCATTCACGCGCGCCCTCAAAGAGGCGGCAGAGGGGATCAGGGAGGCGGTTCAGGTTCTACATGACCACACGACCTCGGAGGAGACGGCGAGGTTGTGGACGGAGAACAGCCGTCTCCGAGCCGAGCTGGAGGACCTCAAGCGGCAGTTTACCGCTTTGCGAAATGTCGGGCAGCAGCAGGCGGCTCCCTCGTCGGCCCCTGCACATGCGGCGCCACCAACTCAAACTTTGTCGGACTACGACGTAGAGAGGGTGGCGAGAATCTGCATGGTGCAGTGTGGGGGCATGGTGAGTGCCCGCCTGGAGGCAATCAAGTCTCGACTGCCCCCAGCTGAGATCCTCCGGCCCCCGCTTGCGGCGGATAGGCGGAGGATAGAAGAGGCTGCGAGGACAAAGCCTACGCAGATCACGCAAAAACCTCCAGAGGGGGGCAAAAAGCCCGCGGCGGGTTCGGGGACGCCCGAACAGGTTGCGTCCGCACCCCTCGTTCCGACGTCCCAGCCCCCGGCGACCGCTTCTCCCGCCCATGTGACGGTGGGTGGAGAGGGCCGCGGCAAAAAGAAGAGTGTAGTGTGATCAGGTCGCTAGGTTGTAAGAGTTGAAATGATACGTCTGGTTGGTTTCATGGTCGGGTTTAATGTGTTAAAAATACATACAATTTATTGTAAATCAGTATTGCTGAAGATGCACTTTAAATAAGGCTGTTTACATACATGCTTAATATTACTTACACACTACAAGAGGAAGAGGAGGAAGAAGACGGCGGTTGCAACCGCACCTCCTACCTCCCAAGAGGCCGTGCTATCGGCGACCGCACCTCCCACCCAGGAGGCCTGGACGACGGTGGTGAAGAGGGGGCGCAAAAAGAACGCGCCGCAGCCGACACCGCCCCAGGTACCGGCTCGATCAGAGGGCACGAGGCCACCCAGGGTCACTACCCCACGCTCCGAGGCTGTAGTTATTACACTGCAGCCCGAAGCCGTAAGCAGGGGAGTGACCTACAAGTCGGTCCTGGCGGAAATGAAGCAGAAGCTTCAATTTAGCGAGTTTGGCACCCCGACTGGTTTCGTCTTCAGGACGGCAGCCACGGGTGCCAAGATGCTTCAGGTGTCGGGTGCCGGAAGGCAGGAGAGGGCGGACAAGTTGGCTGCCAAACTCCGGGAAGTCCTCAAGCCCGAGGACGCCCGAGTGTCCAGGCCATTGGTCACGGCTGAATTGCGCGTGGAAGGCCTGGACGACTCGGTAACCCCGGAGGAAGTAGTGGCGGCCATGGCCCAAACCGGTGGGTGTCCGCCAGACAGCGTGGTGGCGGGCGAAATTCGCAGCGGCACGGACGGGCTGGGCACTGTTTGGGTGCGATGCCCGGTCGCGGCTGCGAACAAGGTTGCAGATGGCGGGCGACTCCTGGTAGGCTGGGTGTCTGCCAGGGTCAAGCTCCTGCCTAAGCGGGCTTTGAATTGCTTCCGGTGCCTAGAAAAGGGGCACGTCAAGGCACAATGCACTGCACAGGTCGACCGCAGCGAACTATGTTTCCGCTGCGGTCGACCTGGCCACAAGGCGGCCCAGTGCTCTGAAGCGCCAAACTGCAGCCTTTGCGCAGCTGCAGGGAAACGCTCGGAGCACAGACTTGGCGGGAAGGCCTGCAAGGCACCCAAGTCTAAAAACAAGAGGTCTAGAGCTGTCGGAGAAACTGCATCTCTCCCACAGCCCGACTCCCGACCCAGGGAAGGAGGAGCCGAGGAAATGGAATGTCATTAATGGCACAATACCGTTTCCTCCAGGCGAACATTAACCACGCCGCCAGAGCTCAGGATCTATTGCTCCAGAGCATGGCGGAGTGGTTAATCAACGTGGCTGTGGTCGCCGAGCCGTATTTTGTCCCCCCCCGCGATAACTGGGTAGGGGACCTGGACGGCTCGGTGGCCATCATTGGCGGGACTCTTGACAGTCCGTCGCGAGGACACCCGGGGCGGGGTGATGTTGGCGGTGTCCCTGGACATCTCTAACGCTTTCAACACCCTGCCCTGGAGCTGCATTCGGGAGGCGTTGTGTTATCACAGGGTGCCCCCGTACCTCCGCCGCATCGTTGGGGCTTATTTAGCGGAAAGGTGTGTCGCCTACAGGGGACGCGACGGCGGAGGCCGGCGCGACATGTCGTGCGGTGTTCCACAGGGTTCGGTCGTCGGCCCACCCCTGTGGAACATCGGCTACGACTGGGTGCTGAGAGGTGAGCTCCAACCGGGGGTGGCCCTGGTGTGTTACGCGGACGACACACTGGTCACGGCCCGGGGGAGCTCGTATAGGGAGGCAGCGTTGCTGGCCACGGCTGCGGTCTCACAGGTTGTGGGCCGCATACGGCGCCTGGGCCTGGAGGTGGCCCTCAACAAGTCGGAGGCCGTGGTCTTTCACGGCCCCCGGCGGGCGCCGCCACCGGGATCACATATTGTGGTCGGGGGTACTCCAATCGCTGTCGAATCCACCATGAAGTATCTGGGATTGGTGCTCGACAGCCGTTGGAGCTTCGGCCCCCACTTCCAGCGGCTGGCGCCCAAGTTGATGGGCGCGGCGGGCGCGCTCGCAACGCTGCTTCCCAATCTGGGGGGCCCGAGCACCGCCTGTAGGAGATTGTACCTGGGGGTCCTGCGATCCATGGCCCTGTACGGGGCCCCGGTGTGGGCCTCTGACCTGACGGCCGGCAGTATCGCGATCCTGCGAAAGTAAAAACGTCGTGTGCCGTGTGATGGCTTACGGAGCGGGCTCATCATACCTCCCAAGAGGCCGCGCTACCGGCGACCGCACCTCCCACCCAGGAGGCCTGGACGACGGTGGTGAAGAGGGGGCGCAAAAAGAGCGCGCCGCAGCCGACACCGCCCCAGGTACCGGCTCGATCAGAGGGCACGAGGCCACCCAGGGTCACTACCCCCCGCTCCGAGGCTGTAGTTATTACACTGCAGCCCGAAGCAGTAAGCAGGGGAGTGACCTACAAGTCGGTCCTGGCGGAAATGAAGCAGAAGCTTCAATTTAGCGAGTTTGGCACCCCGGCTGGTTTCGTCTTCAGGACGGCAGCCACGGGTGCCAAGATGCTTCAGGTGTCGGGTGCCGGAAGGCAGGAGAGGGCGGACAAGTTGGCTGCCAAACTCCGGGAAGTCCTCAAGCCAGAGGACGCCCGAGTGTCCAGGCCATTGGTCACGGCTGAATTGCGCGTGGAAGGCCTGGACGACTCGGTAACCCCGGAGGAAGTAGTGGCGGCCATGGCCCAAACCGGTGGGTGTCCGCCAGACAGCGTGGTGGCGGGCGAAATTCGCAGCGGCACGGACGGGCTGGGCACTGTTTGGGTGCGATGCCCGGTCGCGGCTGCGAACAAGGTTGCAGATGGCGGGCGACTCCTGGTAGGCTGGGTGTCTGCCAGGGTCAAGCTCCTGCCTAAGCGGGCTTTGAATTGCTTCCGGTGCCTAGAAAAGGGGCACGTCAAGGCACAATGCACTGCACAGGTCGACCGCAGCGAACTATGTTTCCGCTGCGGTCGACCTGGCCACAAGGCGGCCCAGTGCTCTGGAGCGCCAAACTGCAGCCTTTGCGCAGCTGCAGGGAAACGCTCGGAGCACAGACTTGGCGGGAAGGCCTGCAAGGCACCCAAGTCTAAGAACAAGAGGTCTAGAGCTGTCGGAGAAACTGCGCCTCTCCCACAGCCCGACTCCCGACCCAGGGAAGGAGGAGCCGAGGAAATGGAATGTCATTAATTTCACAATACCGTTTCCTCCAGGCGAACATTAACCACGCCGCCAGAGCTCAGGATCTATTGCTCCAGAGCATGGCGGAGTGGTTAATCAACGTGGCTGTGGTCGCCGAGCCGTATTTTGTCCCCCCCCGCGATAACTGGGTAGGGGACCTGGACGGCTCGGTGGCCATCATTGGCGGGACTCTTGACAGTCCGTCCCGAGGACACGGTTGGGTGGCTGCCCTCGTGGACGGCATAGTCACAATTGGGGCGTATTTCTCCCCCAACAAGAGTCTTGCTGACTTTGAGGAGTTCCTTGTCGAGCTAGGTGCCGTCGTGAGCCGGTTCCATCCTCGCCCGGTGCTGGTGCTCGGGGATCTCAATGCCAAATCTGCGGCATGGGGATCCCCGATCACCGATCCCAGGGGTGAGGTTTTGGAGGAGTGGGCGGTCGAGACCGACCTGATCGTCCTGAATCGGGGCTCGGTGTACACGTGCGTGCGGCAGCGGGGCGGGTCCATAGTGGACGTGTCGTTCGCAAGCCCCGCTATTGCGAGCCGTGTGCGCGACTGGCGAGTTGCCGTAGAGGTGGAGACGCTGTCGGACCATCGATATATTCGATTTGACGTCTCCGCCCAGACTGCGGGCGCCGGTCGCCCAACGGCCCCGCAAATGGATGGTCCTCGCTGGTCATATAAGCGTATCGACAGGGAGCTTCTCGAGGAGGCCGCAATCCTGCAGGCCTGGGTCCGGGAGTCAACGACGAACGAACCCGTCGACGTCGAAGCGGAGGCGCAGTGGTTCCGCGGGGCAATGACGCAAATTTGCGATGCGTCTATGCCCCGCGTCACCCAACCCACAAGGCGCCTGCTGTATTGGTGGTCCGCCGTCATCGCGCAGTTGCGCGTGAAGTGCGTGGAGGTGAGACGCCAGTACACCCGATACCGGAGGAGACGTCGTCGGGTTCCGGAGGAAGAGGCCGCGCTGTATGAGGTGTACCGCGCGGCCAAGGAGGCTCTGTGGCTGGCCGTCGGTGAGGCTAGGACTAGAGCCAGGGAGGAGATGTTGTCGACCCTCGACGTGAATCCGTGGGGGCGCCCTTATCGTGCGGTCCGAGGGAAACTTCGTGCCTGGGCGCCCCCACTCACTGAGAGTCTGCAGCCTCAGCTGCTGGAGGAAGTGGTCGCAACGCTCTTCCCTGCTAGAGAAGAGCATGTACCGCCGCCGATGGCTTTGCCCACAGCCACAGAGCCAACGGATGAGGAGGACGTCAGCGTCCCCGAGGTGACAGAAGCAGAGATGAGGGCGGCAATAACGCGGCTTCGGGCCAAAACCGTTGCCCCGGGACCCGACGGAGTTCCTGGCGTCGCGCTTGCCCTCGCTCTGAAAGAGCTAGAGCCCCAGCTGAGAGGACTCTACTCAGCGTGTCTTGAGCAGGGCCAATTCCCTAGTGAGTGGAAAAAGGGTCGTCTGGTCCTGCTCAAGAAGGCGGGGCGCCCAGCGGATTCGCCATCCGCATACCGGCCCATAGTGCTGCTGGACGAGGTGGGTAAGCTTTTCGAGCGGATTATTGCTGCCCGCCTCGCTGGCCACTTGTACAGAGAGGGGCCGGATCTGGACGATAGCCAGTTCGGCTTTCGGCATGGGCGCTCCACTGTGGACGCCATAACTCGGGTAAGAGTCCTGGCGGAGGAAGCGGTGTCCCGGGGCGGGGTGATGTTGGCGGTGTCCTTGGACATCTCCAACGCTTTCAACACCCTGCCCTGGAGCTGCATTCGGGAGGCGCTGTGTTATCACAGGGTGCCCCCGTACCTCCGCCGCATCGTTGGGGCTTATTTGGCGGAAAGGTGTGTCACCTACAGGGGACGCGACGGCGGAAGCCAGCGCGACATGTCGTGCGGTGTTCCGCAGGGTTCGGTCGTCGGCCCATCCCTGTGGAACATCGGCTACGACTGGGTGCTGAGAGGCGAGCTCCAACCGGGGGTAGCCCTGGTGTGTTACGCAGACGACACACTGGTCACGGCCCGGGGGAGTTCATACAGGGAGGCAGCGTTGCTGGCCACGGCTGCGGTCTCACAGATTGTGGGCCGCATACGGCGCCTGGGCCTGGAGGTGGCCCTAAACAAGTCGGAGGCCGTGATCTTTCATGGCCCCCGGCGGGCGCCGCCGCCCGGATCACATATTGTGGTTGGGGGCACTCCGATTGCTGTCGAGTCTACCATGAAATATCTGGGATTGGTGCTCGACAGCCGTTGGAGCTTCGGCCCCCACTTCCAGCGGCTGGCGCCCAAGTTGATGAGCGCGGCGGGCGCGCTCGCAACGCTGCTTCCCAATCTGGGGGGCCCGAGCACCGCCTGTAGGAGATTGTACCTGGGGGTCTTGCGATCCATGGCCCTGTACGGGGCCCCGGTGTGGGCCTCTGACCTGACGGCCGGCAGCATCGCGATCCTGCGAAAGCCGCAGAGGGCGATGGCCGTCAGGTCTGTCCGGGGGTATCGCACAGTCTCCTACGAGGCGGCTTGTGCACTGGCCGGGTCGCCACCCTGGGACCTAGAGGCGAGAGTCCTCGCGTCATTGTACCGGTGGCGCGAGGAGGTGCGGACGCGGGGCGGTGGGCCGATACAGCGAGAGATTGATCTGCGTCGGTCTCAGCTCCGCGAGGTCATGGTGGCGGAGTGGCGGGAGAGGCTTTTGCGCCCTACCGCCGGCCTCGCTACCATCGAGGCGATCCGACCAGTGCTCGAGGAATGGCTCGAGAGAAGGCACGGCTCCCTGTCGTTTCGGGCGACGCAGGTGTTCTCGGGGCACGGTTGCTTCGGGAAATACCTGTGTCGCATAAACAGGGAGCCGGACGCCCGATGTCATCACTGCGTGCATTGTCTGGAGGACACGGCGAGGCATACGCTGGCAGAGTGTGTCGCATGGGAGGAGCCGCGCCGTGCCCTCGTGACAGAAGTGGGAGCCGATCTGTCGCTGCCGGCCGTCGCTCGCGCGATGGTCGGGAGCGCAGAATCGTGGGATGCGGTGATCTCCTTCTGTGAAACGGTCATCTCACAGAAGGAGGCTGCGGAGAGGTTGAGGGAGGTCGAGACCGCTCTCCCCACCCGCAGCAGACGTATCGGGCGTCGGAGGAGGGTGGACAACGCCCTCTTCCGGCCCCCCTAAACGGGTCCAGAGGGACGGTGGACTTGGGGACGTCCGCCGCCCTGCCGAATAACTGGACCCGAGGTGGTGGCGCGTAGTGTTCCGCGCGCGCCCCTATTGGCGTTGCGGGGGGAGTACACCTCACTCCCTCCGCAAACATGAGGTGGCCTGCAGAGGCGGGCCAGCACTAGCCGGGGATCGTGGAAGGCGCACTAGTTCCCATGATCTCCGGTGCAAGTGTGGGAAGGGAACACCGGGGTGGTTTTTAGTCGGTTAGAGTCCGACAGACCCCTCCGCCCGCCCCAGGGCGGAGGACATCCGAGTGGATTTTCCACCCCGGCAACAAAAAAAAAAAAAAAAAAAAAAAGGTTAGGTTAGGTTAGGTTGGGGTGCGTCAGAATTCCTCCACGTGTGCCTAGTGGCTGCTGGTCCCTCTCGATACGTCTGGAGGGAAGAGCAGCTGCTGGGTCGGTGCACCCTGGGCGCGGCAGTATCCTTCCTCGAGGCATGAGAAGAAATTCTCATTCTTCGGGGAATGTTACTGTCGTGGCTAATATTCTGGGGAGGTGTCACATCGTTCGTCGTGCGATTACTCACGGAGCGGGTTTATCGTGCGAGGTGCGATGTGTATCAGGGGTCGGGGATATTGTCATGTGCCGCGCGATGGCTCACGGAGCGGGCTCATCGGACGGTACGTGACTAGGATTCACTCCTCGAAGTTCTCGGGGAGTGAATCGGGGAGGGGTAAAAACGTCGTGTGCCGTGTGATGGCTTACGGAGCGGGCTCATCAGACGGTACGTGATAAGAGATTCACTCCTCGAAGTTCTCGGGGAGTGAATCGGGGAGGGGTAAAAACGTCGTGTGCCGTGTGATGGCTTACGGAGCGGGCTCATCAGACGGTACGTGATAAGAGATTCACTCCTCGAAGTTCTCGGGGAGTGAATCGGCGAGGGGTAAAAACGTCGCGTGCCGTGCGATGGCTCACGGAGCGGGCTCATCGGACGGTACGTGATAAGAGATTCACTCCTCGAAGTTCTCGGGGAGTGAATCAGGGTTAGGGATCCTCCTTCATCTTGGATCACGGCGTTCATCGCCCTCTGGTACGCGTCTGACCATCAGACGTGACTGTGAGCGTGATGAATCGTCGTGATAAGGGATCAAGGGGGAGGGGGGGAATATATATAATTTTATGTGTATGTATGTATATTATATTTGATATATTTATATGTATATATGTTTATATACTTATGATGAGGTGGGGAGACAGGGACCACACCCTTAAAAGGAAAAAAACAAAAATGAAAAAGACGATTTGTAAAATACTACCCCAGGGCGGTACCAGCTGCTCAGCAGCTGGAGAATCCACCACGATCCCTCCGGGATCGTCATGCCCCTCGTATTCTGGGGGGGGCAGCAATCGTTTTCCGCTTGCCAATGGCAACGAGAGCCGAGGAGGCTCAAGATCACGGTCTTTCGAAGACCTGATCTCGTTTAAACCACCCGACCGAAGGCCGGGTGAGCGCCGTGTGGCGGACGCAGACGCAGTGTTGGACTCCGGCGCTGCGTCACTAAGGATGGGAGCAGAGGCTCCAGCAGAGCCGCGCGTGGTTCTGGAGAGGGTATGCATGTCCGAGTCAGAGGACACACCGCAAGCGGTTGCCACTTCCTCCAAGTTTTGGGGGAAGCGTTCGCGCCATTCGGACGCGGGTTCGGCGGTTCTGTCCTCCAGTGAGGAGAACATACCGGCCCCCAAGATGCCCACAGGCAAGAGAGGCAGAGGTCGCGGGACGAATAGTCCGGCAGCGTCACGCGAATCCCGGGGCCGCTTCCTAAAGCAGCGCCCCGATACGCCGACGGTCAGTGATTCGGATCGCATCTCGCCCGCGGTCTCAGTCGACGACCTTGGAGGTGTCACCGTCGCTCTTGTGGGCACAAAGGCGGAGGCCAACGCCGCGAAACGTGCTCAGAACAGAGCGGTCGCGGCCGATGAGGTGGCCGAAATGGCCCGACAGGCCCGAGAGCGGCGGTCTGCCCAGGCGATCAGTGGGGAGAGCCTGACAGCAGAGGCTCTCAGCCGCCAAGCGATGGACGGCGTCGACATTGTCCTGAAGGTTGCCACCAAATCAGGCAACCTGAAGGGCTCATTCACGCGCGCCCTCAAAGAGGCGGCAGAGGGGATTAGGGAGGCGGTTCAGGTTCTACATGACCACACGACCTCAGAGGAGACGGCGAGGTTGTGGACGGAGAACAGCCGTCTCCGAGCCGAGCTTGAGGACCTCAAGCAGCAGTTTGCCGCTTTGCGAAATGTCGGGCAGCAGCAGGCGGCTCCCTCGTCGGCCCCTGCACATGCGGCGCCACCAACTCAAACTTTGTCGGACTACGACGTAGAGAGGGTGGCGAGAATCTGCATGGTGCAGTGTGGGGGCATGGTGAGTGCCCGCCTGGAGGCAATCGAGTCTCGACTGCCCCCAGCTGAGATCCTCCGCCCCCCGCTTGCGGCAGATAGGCGGAGGATGGAAGAGTCCACAAGGACGAAGCCAGCGCAGGTCACGCAGATACCTGCAGAGGGGGGCAAAAAGCCCACGGTGGGGCCGGGGACACCCGTACAGGGTGCGTCTGCACCCCTCGTTCCGACGTCCCAGCCTCCGGCGACCGCTTCTCCCGCCCATGTGACGGTGGGTGGACAGGGCCACCGCAAAAAGAAGAAGAGGAAGAAGGCGGCGGTTGCAACCGCGCCTCCTACCTCCCAAGAGGCCGCGCTACCGGCGACCGCACCTCCCACCCAGGAGGCCTGGACGACGGTGGTGAAGAGGGGGCGCAAAAAGAGCGCGCCGCAGCCGACACCGCCCCAGGTACCGGCTCGATCAGAGGGCACGAGGCCACCCAGGGTCACTACCCCCCGCTCCGAGGCTGTAGTTATTACACTGCAGCCCGAAGCAGTAAGCAGGGGAGTGACCTACAAGTCGGTCCTGGCGGAAATGAAGCAGAAGCTTCAATTTAGCGAGTTTGGCACCCCGGCTGGTTTCGTCTTCAGGACGGCAGCCACGGGTGCCAAGATGCTTCAGGTGTCGGGTGCCGGAAGGCAGGAGAGGGCGGACAAGTTGGCTGCCAAACTCCGGGAAGTCCTCAAGCCAGAGGACGCCCGAGTGTCCAGGCCATTGGTCACGGCTGAATTGCGCGTGGAAGGCCTGGACGACTCGGTAACCCCGGAGGAAGTAGTGGCGGCCATGGCCCAAACCGGTGGGTGTCCGCCAGACAGCGTGGTGGCGGGCGACATTCGCAGCGGCACGGACGGGCTGGGCACTGTTTGGGTGCGATGCCCGGTCGCGGCTGCGAACAAGGTTGCAGATGGCGGGCGACTCCTGGTAGGCTGGGTGTCTGCCAGGGTCAAGCTCCTGCCTAAGCGGGCTTTGAATTGCTTCCGGTGCCTAGAAAAGGGGCACGTCAAGGCACAATGCACTGCACAGGTCGACCGCAGCGAACTATGTTTCCGCTGCGGTCGACCTGGCCACAAGGCGGCCCAGTGCTCTGGAGCGCCAAACTGCAGCCTTTGCGCAGCTGCAGGGAAACGCTCGGAGCACAGACTTGGCGGGAAGGCCTGCAAGGCACCCAAGTCTAAGAACAAGAGGTCTAGAGCTGTCGGAGAAACTGCGCCTCTCCCACAGCCCGACTCCCGACCCAGGGAAGGAGGAGCCGAGGAAATGGAATGTCATTAATGGCACAATACCGTTTCCTCCAGGCGAACATTAACCACGCCGCCAGAGCTCAGGATCTATTGCTCCAGAGCATGGCGGAGTGGTTAATCAACGTGGCTTTGGTCGCCGAGCCGTATTTTGTCCCCCCCCGCGATAACTGGGTAGGGGACCTGGACGGCTCGGTGGCCATCATTGGCGGGACTCTTGACAGTCCGTCCCGAGGACACGGTTGGGTGGCTGCCCTCGTGGACGGCATAGTCACAATTGGGGCGTATTTCTCCCCCAACAAGAGTCTCGCTGACTTTGAGGAGTTCCTTGTCGAGCTAAGTGCCGTCGTGAGCCGGTTCCATCCTCGCCCGGTGCTGGTGCTCGGGGATCTCAATGCCAAATCTGCGGCATGGGGATCCCCGATCACCGATCCCAGGGGTGAGGTTTTGGAGGAGTGGGCGGTCGAGACCGACCTGATCGTCCTGAATCGGGGCTCGGTGTACACGTGCGTGCGGCAGCGGGGCGGGTCCATAGTGGACGTGTCGTTCGCAAGCCCCGCTATTGCGAGCCGTGTGCGCGACTGGCGAGTTGCCGTAGAGGTGGAGACGCTGTCGGACCATCGATATATTCGATTTGACGTCTCCGCCCAGACTGCGGGCGCCGGTCGCCCAACGGCCCCGCAAATGGATGGTCCTCGCTGGTCATATAAGCGTATCGACAGGGAGCTTCTCGAGGAGGCCGCAATCCTGCAGGCCTGGGTCCGGGAGTCAACGACAAACGAACCCGTCGACGTCGAAGCGGAGGCGCAGTGGTTCCGCGGGGCAATGACGCAAATTTGCGATGCGTCTATGCCCCGCGTCACCCAACCCACAAGGCGCCAGCTGTATTGGTGGTCCGCCGTCATCGCGCAGTTGCGCGTGAAGTGCGTGGAGGTGAGACGCCAGTACACCCGATACCGGAGGAGACGTCGTCGGGTTCCGGAGGAAGAGGCCGCGCTGTATGAGGTGTACCGCGCGGCCAAGGAGGCTCTGTGGCTGGCCGTCGGCGAGGCTAGGACTCGAGCCAGGGAGGAGATGTTGTCGACCCTCGACGTGAATCCGTGGGGGCGCCCTTATCGTGCGGTCCGAGGGAAACTTCGTGCCTGGGCGCCCCCACTCACTGAGAGTCTGCAGCCTCAGCTGCTGGAGGAAGTGGTCGCAACGCTCTTCCCTGCTAGAGAAGAGCATGTACCGCCGCCGATGGCTTTGCCCACAGCCACAGAGCCAACGGATGAGGAGGACGTCAGCGTCCCCGAGGTGACAGACGCAGAGATGAGGGCGGCAATAACGCGGCTTCGGGCCAAAACCGTTGCTCCGGGACCCGACGGAGTTCATGGTGGCGCGCTTGCCCTCGCTCTGAAAGAGCTAGAGCCCCAGCTGAGAGGACTCTACTCAGCGTGTCTTGAGCAGGGCCAATTCCCTAGTGAGTGGAAAAAGGGTCGTCTGGTCCTGCTCAAGAAAGCGGGGCGCCCAGCGGATTCGCCATCCGCATACCGGCCCATAGTGCTGCTGGACGAGGTGGGTAAGCTTTTCGAGCGGATTATTGCTGCCCGCCTCGCTGGCCACTTGTACAGAGAGGGGCCGGATCTGGACGATAGCCAGTTCGGCTTTCGGCATGGGCGCTCCACTGTGGACGCCATAATGCGGGTAAGAGTCCTGGCTGAGGAAGCGGTGTCCCGGGGCGGGGTGATGTTGGCGGTGTCCTTGGACATCTCCAACGCTTTCAACACCCTGCCCTGGAGTTGCATTCGGGAGGCGCTGTGTTATCACAGGGTGCCCCCGTACCTCCACCGCATCGTTGGGGCTTATTTGGCGGAAAGGTGTGTCACCTACAGGGGACGCGACGGCGGAGGCCGGCGCGACATGTCGTGCGGTGTTCCACAGGGTTCGGTCGTCGGACCACCCCTGTGGAACATCGGCTACGACTGGGTGCTGAGAGGCGAGCTCCAACCGGGGGTGGCCCTGGTGTGTTACGCAGACGACACACTGGTCACGGCCCGGGGGAGTTCATACAGGGAGGCAGCGTTGCTGGCCACGGCTGCGGTCTCACAGATTGTGGGCCGCATACGGCGCCTGGGCCTGGAGGTGGCCCTCAACAAGTCGGAGGCCGTGGTCTTTCACGGCCCCCGGCGGGCGCCGCCGCCGGGATCACATATTGTGGTCGGGGGTACTCCAATCGCTGTCGAGTCCACCATGAAGTATCTGGGATTGGTGCTCGACAGCCGTTGGAGCTTCGGCCCCCACTTCCAGCGGCTGGCGCCCAAGTTGATGGGCGCGGCGGGCGCGCTCGCAACGCTGCTTCCCAATCTGGGCGGCCCGAGCACCGCCTGTAGGAGATTGTACCTGGGGGTCTTGCGATCCATGGCCCTGTACGGGGCCCCGGTGTGGGCCTCTGACCTGACGGCCGGCAGCATCGCGATCCTGCGAAAGCCGCAGAGGGCGATGGCCGTCAGGTCTGTCAGGGGCTATCGCACAGTCTCCTACGAGGCGGCTTGTGCACTGGCCGGGTCGCCACCCTGGGACCTAGAGGCGAGAGTCCTCGCGTCACTGTACCGGTGGCGCGAGGAGGTGCGGACGCGGGGCGGTGGGCCGATACAGCGAGAGATTGATCTGCGTCGGTCTCAGCTCCGCGAGGTCATGGTGGCGGAGTGGCGGGAGAGGCTTTTGCGCCCTACCGCCGGCCTCGCTACCATCGAGGCGATCCGACCAGTGCTCGAGGAATGGCTCGAGAGAAGGCACGGCTCCCTGTCGTTTCGGGCGACGCAGGTGTTCTCAGGGCACGGTTGCTTCGGGAAATACCTGTGTCGCATAAACAGGGAGCCGGACGCCCGGTGTCATCACTGCGTCCATTGTCTGGAGGACACGGCGCGGCATACGCTGGCAGAGTGTGTCGCATGGGAGGAGCCGCGCCGTGCCCTCGTGACAGAAGTGGGAGCCGATCTGTCGCTGCAAGCCGTCGCTCGCGCGATGGTCGGGAGCGCAGAATCGTGGGATGCGGTGATCTCCTTCTGTGAAACGGTCATCTCACAGAAGGAGGCTGCGGAGAGGTTGAGGGAGGTCGAGACCGCTCTCCCCACCCGCAGCAGACGTGTCGGGCGTCGGAGGAGGGCGGACAACGCCCTCTTCCGGCCCCCCTAAACGGGTCCAGAGGGACGGTGGACTTGGGGACGTCCGCCGCCCCGCCGAGTAACTGGACCCGAGGCGGTGGCGCGTAGTGTTCCGCGCGCGCCCCTATTGGCGTTGCGGGGGGAGTACACCTCACTCCCCCCGCAAACATGAGGTGGCCCGCAGAGGCGGGCCAGCACTAGCCGGGGATCGTGGAAGGCGCACTAGTTCCCATGATCTCCAGTGCAAGTGTGGGAAGGGAACACCGGGGTGGTTTTTAGTCGGTTAAAGTCCGACAGACCCCTCCGCCCGCCCCAGAGCGGAGGACATCCGTGTGGATTTTCCACCCCGGCAACAAAAAAAAAAAAAAAAAAAGGTTAGGTTAGGTTAGGTTAGGTTATCTGGGGGGCCCGAGCGCCGCCTGTAGGCGGCTCTACGTGGGGATCGTGCGATCCATGGCCCTGTATGGGGCCCCGATCTGGGCGACTGACCTGACGGCCGGAAGCATCGCAGTACTGCGAAAGCCGCAGAGAGCGATGGCCGTCAGAGTCGTCCGGGGGTATCGCACGATCTCCTACGAGGCGGCTTGTGTACTGGCTGGATCCCCGCCCTGGGACCTGGAGGCGAAAGTACTCGCGTCACTGTACCGGTGGCGCGAGGAAGCGCGGGCGCGAGGCGAGGGGCTGACGCAGCGCCACATGGAGCTGCGTCGGTCTCAGCTTCGCGAGGTCCTGGTGGCGGAATGGCGGGACAGGCTTTCGCGCCCTACCGCCGGACCGCGGTACCGCCTCGGTACCATCGAGGCGGTCCGGCCAGTACTCGAGCGCTGGCTCGGGAGGAGGCACGGCTCCCTGTCGTTTCGAGTGACGCAGGTGCTCTCGGGGCATGGTTGCTTCGGGAAGTACCTGTGTCGCATTAACAGGGAGCCGGACGCCCGGTGTCACCACTGCGTCGACTGCCGGGAGGACACGGCGTGGCATACGCTGGCAGAGTGTGCCGCTTGGGAGGAGCCGCGCCGTGCCCTCATCTCAGAAGTAGGCAATGACCTCTCGCTGCCGGCCGTGGTCGAGTCCATGGTCGACAGCGAGGAGTCCTGGGACGCGGTGGTTTCCTTCTGCGAAACGGTCGTCTCGCAGAAGGAGGCTGCGGAGAGGGAGAGGGAGGTAGAAACCGCTCTCCCCACCCGCAGCAGACGTGTCGGGCGTCGGCGGAGGGCGGATAACGCCCTCTTCCGGCCCCCCTAAACGGGTCCAGGGGCGACGGACTCTACACATCAGGACCCGAGGTGGCGGCGCGTTGTGTTCCACGCGCGCCCCTCTTAGACGTCGCGGGGGGAGTCTAACACCTCACTCCCCCCCCTGACCAGACGGGGCCCGCAGAGGCGGGCCGGCACCAGCCGGGGGTTGCGGAAGGATCGTACGTTCCCGCGACCCCCGGCGTAGGTGTGAGATGGAACACCGGGGTGGTTTTTAGTCGGTTAGAGTCCGACAGACCCCTCCGCCCACCCCAGGGCGGAGGACATCCGTGTGGATTTTCCACCTCGGCAACAAAAAACAAAAAAAAAAAAAAAAGGTTAGGTTAGGTTAGCTTAGGTTTTTTTTTTTTTTTTTTTTTTTTTTTTTTTTTTATTGTTCCTAGTGTTCCTCCGACGTTGGTCATCAGAGATCTTATCTATGCTGGTCTTTACGTTCATACCAGTTCTCGCTTTTATTCCTCTCGTACTTTCATTCTACATACTTTATCTTTCTTTCATTCATTCATCTTTCTGTCTTAAGGGTAGGACGCCCTTCTACTTGTCCCTATTCTGTACTTCTCCTGTTTTATTTTTATTTTATTTCAGGGATAACACTGGACACATTTGTTTTTATTATTCTTTACATTACATCTTATTCTAGCTTATTTCTAATTCTTAACCAATACAATTTGTGTTTCCAATTTTTCATACCATCTTATATAAATCTATACTTATTTCTAACTAATACATTATCTATTCTTATTCTATCTTTAATGCTATTTCATATTTGTTTTATCATTCACTATCTTTATTTTACAGCCATCTTAGATCTAATTACATTTTACTACTTTTCTACGCTGACATTTCCAATTTACTTCTAATATCATTTACTCTCTTTTACCTCCTTATCTCTATTTTTTAACTAAGGTTACAGACTATTTTACAATTTTCAATTTTACATCGATTACTTTTAATATATTCTCATAATACATTAAAGTATATCTTCTGCTTTAGACTTTGTTCTTTCTTATTACATTTTCAGCTATTTCCTTACAATATTTTAAAAATTTATTTCTTGTTATTTTATTTTCCATGATTGTTGGTATATTTTCTAATTTAACTTCAATTTCCATTTCAGCTTCTATGTTGTATTTATTGACTGCAAATATTGGACACTCTGTGATGAGATGCTGTATGCTTTCGTTTTTGGAGGGGTCACAGGGACATGCCGGGCTCTCCTTGCACTTGAAGCGATTCAAATACTCGGAGAACCCGCCATGACCTGTTAGCACTTGTACTAAAATAGGGTCAAGTTTAATTTTTCTTATGATATGATACGCTGCTACTGCGTCTGGGAAGAATATTTTGCTTGTGGAGGCTGTGACGCCCGATCTGTATCTCGTGTTCCATTCGTCAAGCGACTCCGTTCGGATTTGTCGCTTGATGAATGAAGCCGGACACAGGTCATAGTGTGGTCTCGTCTTGCTTCTTATGGCTGCCTCTTTTGCTAACACGTCAGCCCTCTCATTTCCCTCCATCCCCGCATGCGCCTTTATCCAAAACAATTTAAGGTCTTTCCCACTATTCCTTAACGTTTGTATATTCTTCTGGGTCTCGAATGCTAAGGGATGGAGGGACACGCCTCGGGTAACCGTCTCCAGGGCTGATCTGGAGTCGCAGTAGACTTCGACAACGGCTGCATGATGTTTTATAGCCAGCTCAGAGGCCTTGCGCAAGGCCAGCAGTTCGGCCTGGTAAACGGTGCAGAAATGATCCAGTTTAAACTTTTGGGCTTTCACCTCTATCCCATTTTCCCAAAGGCTTATCGCTGCACCGACTTTCCCTTGGATTTTACTTCCGTCGGTGAAGATTTTGGGACAAGCGAGTCCTTGCTGGTCCATTTCTGCATCGTTCACCACACAGTTGAACTCTGTACCTGTTTGACTGGCTGGGTGTGGTACTTCGGTGTAAGGGACCGGTTTTTCGATCTCTCGGTCCCCTGTTACTCTCAGGGAGTATCCTCTTTTTTCCTCATAAAAAGAGGCTGCTTCCCGAATCCGAAGATCCAGCGGAAGCAGTCCGGAGAGCAACAGGGCCGAGTTCAATGATGTGGTCCTATACGCCTTGATAATTTTTTGCGCAAAGCCCCGCTGAATAGTGTTGAGCTGCTTCTTAATTCCGACTTTATTTACAGCCGGTGCCCAAGCACTAGCCGCGTACATAATCACCGGTTCCACCACTGCGGTGTATATGGTCCTGATAATTTCGGGCTTCAGACCCCAGCTGATTTTAGCGGCTCTTGACAGCTGCTTGTACAAGTTTAATGCTTTCCTCGTTACGTTCGTGGCGTGAGCATTAAACGTCAGCTTGTCGTCAATTGTGAGCCCCAAAATCTTGATCTCCCGAGACAGGACAATGTCCCCCCCGCCCATGTGCAGAAGTGGCGAATCATACTTTAACTTATTTGTTACGACCATCGCTTTAGTTTTCTGTGGCGCAAACTTGAGCTTGTTTCCGATTCCCCACCTCTGAACATGAGCGAGACTCGCATTCGCCTGTCTCTGGACATCAAGCGCTGTATCACCCGAAAATATCAGGACGACATCATCCGCAAATGCTTGGCAGTAATCTCCCCGCTGACTCAGTTCCCGGAGCAAGGGATCCAGGAGCAGGTTCCAGAAAGCAGGTCCTCCTATTGACCCCTGTACGCAACCTTTAGTGGTTTTCTGTACGTGTTCTGCTCCCGCATAACGTATTCTTACTCTCCTGTCTCGTAAATAACTGTCTACGAGACGTCGCAGGTTGATGGGGCAATTTGTCTCAGCCAGTCGGCATTTCATTGCTGGCCACCAGGCGTTATCGAAGGCTCCCTCTATGTCCAATGATATGACGACGATTAATTTCTTTTCTTTCAGTCTATCTGTTATGTGTTTCACCAGGTCATAGAGGGAGTCCTCGGTGCTGCGCTGGGGTACGAATCCGTACTGGTTTCTACTCGCCTGTGGAGATACATGCCATCTCTGGATTGCATAATTGCCGGTCGTAGTGAACAGACGTATCGAACAATTATTGCAATAAACAAATAATCACTTGCGAAATTGTGACCTAGTTTCAAATAGCCAGTAGTGACGCATCTTGTGCAGTACGTTTGTTTAAGGTGTATTACTAGTAGAAATGAACGGGGTTTAACAGGAGCAATATTATCCTGATTCATAATGGAGGACAGTCCATTTAACCGGAGTAGTAAATGTGTTCGCTCCCCGCCTTCTACAACTGTGCCCATCACCAGTGCACCTCTGCCCGGGGCCGTACCCACCTCTACATCTGTGCCCGTTGCCGTACTCATCTCTACACCTGTGCCCGTTGCCGTACCCACCTCTACACCTGTACCCGTTGCCGTAGCCACGTCTACACCTGTGCCCGTTGCCGTAGCCACCTCTTCCCCTGTGCCCGTTGCCGTACCCGCCTCTACGCCTCAAGCCCCTATCCAAAGGAACGATGCCCCTGAAGTTGTCTCGACGGCAGAAATTCAGACCTGGATGGCGAATATCGAACAGAATCTGAAGGAGGTGTGCGCTATTGCAAATGAGGGAAAACTGAATGTGGATCAAAAAACGCGCATCATAAACCTAACCAGGAAGATTAGTTACGGGACCTCGCAGATGGCCGTCCAGTACCAGTCCGTCAAAGCTAAAGCCATTCAATCGCACTACGCCGTCAGAAATCTAGAAAACCAACTCGATCTTTCGCAGCAGCTACAGAACCTTAAGCTGAGTATAGAAGATTCGACGAAACCTGCCCAGGTATCTTCCTTTGCTGACATGGTAAAGAAAGGTGCCAACAATTTTATCCAGCCAAGTCACGTAAGTTCTGTGGCCATCTATCCCAGTGACAAATTGAAGACCAGCGATGAGACAAAAACCCTTGTCCAGAAAATTATCAGCCCCGAACAAATGAAGCTACACGTGAGAGGCCTGCGCAAGACGAAGAACGGCGGTGTTATCATCAGCACTGAGACGAAGGACGACATTGAGAAGCTGAGACAATCGGTGCAGCTTACCAAATCAGGCCTAACAGTCGACGAGCCCCATAAAAGAAAGCCTAGGGTTGTAATTATAGGAGTGCCGACATGCATGCAGGAAAATGAGGTTTTTACTTGTGTGTACAACCAGAACCTAGCCGAAAAACTTCAGGATTGCAGCCTTGAGACGTTTTTAAGCCTAATTAAATTAAGTCATAAGTCAGGTAAGAAAGACTCTGAGACATGTAACTACATTGTTGAGGTATCTGCAGTAATACGCAAAGCCCTGATATCACAAGACCGAGTTTTTGTAAATTGGTCATCATGCCCTGTGAGAGACTTCACTTTGGTCACACGATGCTATAAGTGTCAGCAGTATGGACATGCGGCCAAGTCATGTCGACAGACATCGTACACCTGCGGTCACTGTGGTGATCAAGGTCACTCAGTAAAAGAATGTCCAAAAAAGGCTGACCAACCAAAATGCGCTACTTGTTTGCATTTCAAAAAGCCAGATAAGCATAACACAGGTGCTGCTGACTGCCCGGCGAAAATAATGGCTGAAAAAAGGTACATAAATTCTGTAGATTATGGAGGCGCCTAAGAGCGCCGTTAATTAGTTATTTTTTTGACCTTTTTTATTTTATATTTTTATTACTACCATTATGATAAATAGTTTAATTAATGATTTAGATAATTTCTCTGTATCCGAGGCCAAAGTTTGTGAAGCTGAAAACTGCAAACAATATCTATCCGGCTACAAATCTCCACTAACCATATTAACACAAAATATTCGCAGTGTTTTTAAGAATTTTGATAGCTTTAATACATTTCAGCAACGGTTAAACATAAATTGTGACGTTATTGTTTTAACCGAATGCTGGCTTGCCAAACAATATAACATACCACTAATCCCGGGATATAATATGTACAGAAGTACCATAAATTACAACCAAAATGATGGTGTGATAGTTTATGCAAGAAATCATCTAAACGTCTCTGTTGAGGAACCTGATATGCATGACTGTAACAGATTGTTAGTTAAAATTGGATCAGATTTTGCGATATTAGCATTATATCGACCTCCGTCTTTTAAAAATACTAGCAATTTTACCGACTCTCTGAATGAGACCTTGCAGAACCTGTCATCCAACAAAAATACGATTGTAATTGGAGATATTAATATCAATATTCTTCCAGGAAGTGCTGATGCTTCTGCTCAGGACTACCTCAACCTATGCGCCTTTCATGGCCTGCTCCCAGCACATAGCTTTCCTACACATCACAGTGGCTCCTGTTTGGATCACATTATGCTTAAATCGAATTTCTCCTCACTTGCACTTGTTGTTAACTCAACAATAACCGATCACAACGCTGCCCTATTAACCCTAAATTGCAAATTACCTAAACAAGGCACTCGCAAAATTTCTAAACTTAATATAAATAGACTTGAAGAAGATTTACGCGTCATCAATTTTGATCCAGTCTTTAATTCCGCTGACCCGCAGTTTTGCATGTTGTTTGTTATTGAAAACTTACGAAATGCAATTCAGAAAAACACAGTCGTATCGCAGTTAAGCAACAGAAACCACAATATAAAACCATGGATCACCCCAGGTCTTATTCGCTGTATGAAACATAGGGATAAACTGCATAGTAAAGCTAAATCTAATCCAGAAAATGGTGTATTGCAACTTTCGTACAAAAGATATCGAAATTTCTGTAATGATCTTCTTAGAAAAATTAAAAGCAACTACGACAAAGTGGCATTGGAAAAGGCTGGAACAAATAGTAAAAAGATCTGGAAATATATTAAAGACGTAACGTATTCTACAAAACAAAATGAGTCATCTTCAAGTTTATTACAAGCACACTCGTCACCAGTGGAATCCGCTAACATAGCAAATAATTTCTTTGTTAATGTGGGAAAGTGTCTGGCAGAAAAAAATCTGAGTCAATCCCAAAACCTCACGAGCATTCCTTTAACTTCTAACACTGCTTTAACTTCCTTCGCGCTGCTAGATACTGACGAGACTGAAGTTGAAAGTATAATCATGACCTTGAAAGAAGATTGTGCAGTTGGCTGGGACAACATTTCGAATAAAATTATTAAAAGATTCAAGGACATTTTGGTACCACCACTGACTTATATTTTCCGCATTTGTTTATCTTCAGGTCTTTTCCCAGAGTGTCTTAAAAAAGCTGTAATTATCCCTGTCTATAAATCAGGCTGCAAAGAGCAAGTGACTAATTATAGACCTATTTCTTTACTACCTTCTATGTCGAAAATATTGGAGAAAATAATAAACAAAAGGTTGTTGAAATATTTGGAAGATAAATCTATTCTGTCCGAAAGGCAGTTTGGATTTAGACCCAAAGTTTCAACTGCCGATGCGGTACATCATCTGACTGACTATCTAGCGCAAGAACTTGACAAGGGTAACCACACAGTAGGTATTTTCCTGGACCTCGCCAAAGCTTTTGACACTGTTTCCATTCCAATTCTATTGCGCAAGCTAGAGATCATGGGTGTAAGAGGCACCCAACTGAAACTATTGAAAAGTTATTTAGAAGATCGTTCTCAGTGCGTAAAGATTGGCGATGTTCTCAGCGATGTTCAAAAAAACTCATTTTTTGGTGTTCCCCAAGGAAGTATCCTGGGGCCCACCCTATTTTTGATCTACATAAATGACCTTTGCAATCTAAAGCTAGAGCATGGTACTATCATAACTTACGCTGATGACACTGCTTTACTTTTTTCGGCTGACTCAGAAAATGAAGTCTACAAGCTTGCGCAACACGGATTTAATATTGTAAATAAATGGCTACAAAATAACTCACTAACCCTAAATGCAGTGAAGACAAATTATGTTAAGTTTTCGATGCGTAAGCATATATCCAATATCCCCTCAGCGTTGCATGCTCACTGTTGCCCAGTCCCTACAGATAGCCAGTGTAGATGTCCCAATATTAGGAAGACTGATAAAATAAAATACCTGGGTATTATAATAGATGAAACCCTTTCATTCAAACAACATATGGAAGCTCTAAATAATAGAATTCGTAAGCTGATATTCGTATTCAAAAAGCTACGTTCCATTACAGATCCAGAAATACTCAGGCAAGTATATTTTGCTCTTTGTCAGTCAATTCTGACTTACTGCATTACTTCATGGGGTGGGACGAGTAAAACTCTGTTATTGCCCATTGAAAGAGCTCAAAGAGCTATTCTCAAGGTGGCTACTTGCCGCCCTTTCCTTTTCCCCACTAACCTCCTGTATAAATCTTGTGAAGTACTAACAGTTCGACAGTTATTTATTATGAGCACTATACTAAAACAACACGCAGCACTTCCATACAGCACTGAATTTACTAAAAAAAGACGGAAATATATAGTTTGCCCTCAAAAAAGTACAAAACATGCTTTCACAGCCAAGTTTTATATGTACCTCGGACCGCTACTATATAACAGGCTGAATGAAAAAGTAAACATCTACTCATTAAATCACAATAACTGCAAGAAAATCCTTAAGGGAGCTCTTCAAACTATGTCCTATGAAGATACAGAGAAGTTATTACTTGTGCTAAAGTAAATATGATTCATATTATTGTTAATTGTTATTTTTTTTAATTAGTTAGCTAAGTTAAGATAGTTTAAGTTTTATATACATTTTTACATTCATTGGTACCAATAAGATTAATATGTATGTGATTATTTGATCAATTTATTAAATATTACCTCAAATCGCCTGAAACACAGGATTACCTAGTTCAGGCTCACAGCTTACAGGTGAACTTGGCATAGATTTAAGAAAAACTGTAATCGTTTACCTCATGTATTTTTGAATAAATTATTATTATTATTATATTATTATTATCTGATTCGGCGTACGAGCATCTTTTCCATGATCTTGCCCAGTACAGGCAGTAGCCCAATCGGCCTGTATGACTTGGGGTGCGTATAATCGTCCTTGCCGGGTTTTCTGAGGACCACAACTACTGCTTCTTTCCAGATGGTCGGAAAGTGGGACAGGTTAAGGCACCTGTTTAGCAGTGCTAAGAACAGTTGCGGGTTGTGGGTAATAGCCGCCCTGCATATGTCCGCTGTTAGGCCGTCAATACCCGGAGCTTTCTTCGGATTGAAGCTGGATGCGGACCACTTTAGTTCCTCTGCCGTGAATAGAGGATCAAATGCCTCACCATTCGTAATTTCGTTCACTCTGTTCGCCAGCTCACGTATTCTTTTGTGGTCCGCATTATCATCCTGTGTTTTATCCTCAGGATAAAACGTCTCCGCAAGCATCCGGGCTGACTCTTCGCCGCTTAGTACACGGTCGCCCTGCACGAGCGGGATGTCTTCCTGCCTATTGGCAGTGCGACTTATCACCCTATAAATGCTGTCCCACACTGTTTCTCGTTCCTGCCTTCCACAAAACTCCTTCCAACTGGACGTCAGCGTGCTCTCCATCTTCTGTTTGAGCTCTTCTTTGGCTGCGAGATATAAGCTCAGGACCCATGCTCGGCGTCTCGGTGCGGCACCAGATATTCTCCTCTTACGCCTCTTCACCTCCTCCTTCATTCGTGTCAACTCCTCGGTCCACCAAGGCAATCCTGTCTGGTTTCTCTTATTGACACTCGGTATGGTTCCTTCACAGGCCTTTTCTATTGCTTCTGTGTATTTTTCTGTTACCTTGTCTAATTCTTCTATTGTTACTATTTTATCTATTTCTATTTTGTTTATGTTTTGTGTATGTGTATGTGTATGTGTATGTGCTTCGGCATCGGTCACACCAGGCCTCTGTGTCCGTCCAAGGTAGACAGGACGGACACATGCTACCGCTGCGGCAAGGAGGGCCACAAAGCCGCCTCCTGCAAGGCCGCCACGCCGCACTGTGCGGTGTGTGCCGCCAGTGGCCGCCGATCAGGCCACGTTATGAAGGGGAGGAAGTGTATTCCTCCCCCTAAGCGTGGCAAAGCGCAGGCGCCGACCGGGCCTGCGCCCGCTGCTGCCGCTAACACCGCCGTTCCTGCGGCGGCGGAGGAGGGTGCGATGTCCGACTGATGGACACAGTCGAATATCGCATCCTTCAGGCGAACACTACGCGACGGCGACTTGGCGGTGGTCGCCGAACCCTACTCGGTCCCTGGCCGTTGGCTGGGCGACCGAGACGGCTTGGTGGCGTTGGTGGCGCGGTCTTCCACAGACTCCCCTCCCCTCTCGCTCTTAGAGAGGGGACCGGGATACGTGGCCGCCGCATGACTGTGGGTCGGATGTGGGCTCGGTGGGCTTGTCTTCCAGTGAGGAGAACCTGCCGGCCCCCAAGGTGCCAACAACAAGGAGGGGCAGAGGACGCGGGAAACCCTCCGGAGCGAGTGCTCCGGCGTCGTCACACGAATCCCGGGGCCGCTTTCTAAAGCCGCCCGAAACACCGGTGAGCGACTCCGACGCAATGCAGGTGGAACCAGGTGATGCCTCCATCGCATTGGTGTCCACCAGGGCGGAGCTCAATGCCGCGAGGCGGGAGGGCCGGAAGGCCATCGCGACCGACGAGGTCGCTGAGTTAGCTCGTCGGGCAAGAGAGAGGCGGTCCCAGACTGGCGAAGCTCCTGAGGGCTGGACGGCAGAGGCTCTTAGCCGTCAGGTTTTAGATGGCGTGGACGTCGTCTTGAAGGTGGCCACGAAGTCGGGCAACCTGAAGGGGACGTTCACGCGGGCCCTGAAGGAGGCGGCAACCGGGATCAAAGAAGCGGTGGATGTCCTCCTTGACCGGACGACCTCGGAGGAGACCGTGAAGCTCCGAGAGGAGAATTACCGTCTCCATACAAGGATGGAGGAGCTCCAGCGGGAGGTCAGCGCCCTGAGGGCAGATTTCAGCCGGCAGCAGGGTGCGACGACTACGGACAGTCATGCCCTGCCACAGAACGGGTCTTTGGGGGAAGACCAGTTCAACCGGCTGTTGACCATAATGACTGCCCGCTTTGACAGCCTAGAGCCCAGGCTCAACCCCCCTATTAGACTTCGTCCGCCGCTGGCGGCAGATATGCGGAGGAAGGAGGCGGAACCCGCACCAGCGGCAGCTGGACCAACGTGGGCCCAGGTGGCTAAAGCATCACCTCCGCCACAAAAGCCCACGACGGTGACCAAAAAGCCCTCGCAGGTGCCCAAGAAGCCGACGCAGGCGCCCAAAAAGCCCACAGCGGGGGGCAAAAAGACGGGACAGGGGACAAGCAATCCCACTGAGGGGAGCAGCTCGTCCCCCAAAGAAAATGAGGAGGCCTGGCAGACAGCCGAAGGCCGTAAAAAGAAGCGGAAGAGGGGTCGCAAGGCCAAGAACGCGCAGGGCTCCAAGGGGCAGGCCCCCAGAATCCGCGTCCCTCGCTCCGAGGCTGTAGTGGTCACGCTGCAGCCCGAAGCAAAGGAGAGGGGAGTCACGTACCAGAAGGTACTGGCAGAGGCGAGAGGCAAACTGGTCTTCGCTGACTTTGGCACCCCGGACGGCTTCCGTTTTAGAACGGCAGCCACGGGGGCTAAGATGTTTGAGTTGGCGGGGACCAGCAGTACCGAGAGGGCGGACTCTCTAGCTGCAAAGCTGAGAGACGTCCTCAACCCCGACGAGGTCCGGGTGTCCAGACCCATAAAGACAGCGGAAGTTCGCGTCGATGGGCTGGACGACTCTGTAACCCCAGAGGAGGTGGTGGCGGCTATAGCCCGGAGCGGCGGATGCCCGCCAGAAAATGTGCGGGCGGGCGACATCCGCGTTAATGCTGGCGGGCTTGGCACCATCTGGGTACGGTGCCCGGTGGCTACGGCCAAGCAGGTCGCCAATGCGGGCCGCCTACTGGTGGGCTGGGTGTCAGCGAGGGTAAAACTCCTGACACCCCGGGCCATGCAGTGCTACCGGTGCCTGGAGAAAGGTCACGTCCGGGCACTCTGCACCTGCGAAACAGACCGCAGCGATTTGTGCTATCGCTGTGGTCAGCCCGGACATAAGGCGGCCCAGTGCTCCGCTGAGCCAAACTGCAGCCTGTGTAAAGCTGCAGGAAAGTCCGCGGGGCACCGAATAGGCGGCAACGCTTGCGGCGCGCCCAGAAAGCGCGGCAAGCGTTGGACCAAGGCTGCGGGAGCTGCACCCTCTAGCACCTCTGAGGCCGACTCCCGGCCTGTGGTGGGACGAAGCGAGGAAATGCAGTGTCAGTGATGGCACTCCATTTCCTACAGGCGAATATCAATCACTGCACCAGAGCTCAGGATCTCTTGGTCCTGAGCATGGCGGAGTGGTCGATAAATGTGGCGGTGGTCGCTGAGCCGTACTTCATCCCCCCCCGGGAAGACTGGGCAGGGGATCTGGACGGCCTGGTGGCCATCATCGGCGCGACTCTTGTCGACGTATCCCGGGGTCACGGTTGGGTTGCCGCCCTTGTGAACGGGATCGTCACGATCGGGGCATACTTTTCGCCCAACAGGAGTCTCGCCGACTTCGAGAGCTTCCTTGTCGAATTGGGAGCCGTCGTCGGCCGGTCTCACCCTCGGCCCATTTTGCTTCTCGGTGATCTGAACGCCAAATCTGCGGCGTGGGGATCCCCGGTCACAGACCCGAGAGGCGAAGTGCTAGAGGAGTGGGCCATTACGACGGGCCTGGCCGTCTTAAATCGGGGTTTGGCCTACACGTGTGTGCGACAGCGGGGCGGGTCCATAGTGGACGTCTCCTTCGCTAGTCCTGCTGTCGTGCACCGTGTCCGTGATTGGCGCGTGGAAGCGGAGGTGGAGACGCTATCGGACCACAAATACATACGCTTCGACGTCTCCGCTCAAACCGCTGCAGGTCGTATCCAATCGGCCCCCCGGAGAGACGGCCCGCGTTGGGCACTGAAACGCCTCGACAGGGAGGCTCTCGAGGAGGCCACTATCGTCCTAGCCTGGATTCGGGAGTCGGCTACCGTCGGTCCCATTGACGTCGAACAGGAGGCGCAGTGGTTTGGCGACGCGATGACGCAAATCTGCGACGCGTCCATGCCTCGCGTCTCCCCTCTGTCCGCAAGGCGCCGCGTGTACTGGTGGTGCGTCGAGGTTGAGCAGCTACGCGTCGCGTGCGCAGACGCCAGACGCCCGTACACGCGATGTCGGAGGAGACGTCTGCGGGATCCCGACGAAGAAGCCGCGCTGTATGAGGTGTACCGCGCGGCGAAGGAGGCTTTGTGGCTGGCCATCGGTGAGTCGAAAACGCGCTCCAGAGAGGAGCTGCTGGCGACCCTAGACGGGGATCCGTGGGGGCGCCCTTACCGCACGGTCCGAGGAAAACTTCGGCCGTGGGCCCCCCCGCTAACGGAAGGTCTCGAGCCGCAGTTCCTGGAGCGAGTGGTCTCGGCTCTCTTTCCTGAGAGAGCCGAGCATGAGCCACCGCCGATGGCTATGCCCACAGCTGCAGAGTCGGAAGAAGAAGAGGAGAGCGAAACCGTCCCAGAGGTGACACAGGCGGAGATGAGTGCGGCCGTGATGCGGCTCCGGGCAAAAAACACTGCTCCGGGGCCCGACGGAGTGCCTGGCCGTGCTCTAGTCCTTGCCCTGAAAGAGCTGGAGCCCCCACTGAGGGGACTCTTCTCGGCGTGCCTTGAGCAGGGTCGTTTCCCTACCAGGTGGAAGTCTGGTCGACTGGTCCTGCTCAAGAAGGCGGGGCGCCCGGCGGATTCGTCGTCCGCTTATCGGCCCATAGTGCTGCTGGACGAGGCGGGCAAGTTGTTCGAGCGAGTTATCGCAGATCGCCTCGTCAGCCACTTGTGCACGGTTGGGCCGAACCTGGACGAAAGCCAGTTTGGCTTCCGGTGTGGGCGCTCTACCATCGACGCCATCAGGAGAGTAAGAGTCCTGGCAGAGGAAGCGGTGTCCCAGGGTGGGGTGGTGCTGGCGGTGTCTCTGGACATCTCCAACGCGTTCAACACCCTGCCCTGGAGTTGCATTAGGGAGGCCCTGCGATACCATCGGGTGCCTTCCTACCTCCGCAACATCGTGGGGGCGTATCTCTCGGGAAGATGTGTCACCTATATGGGACGCGACGGCGCGGGCCGTCGCGAGATGTCGTGCGGTGTTCCACAGGGCTCGGTTCTGGGCCCACCCCTGTGGAACATCGGATACGACTGGGTTTTGCGGTGCGAGCTCCCGCCGGGAGTGAACCTGACGTGTTATGCGGACGACACGCTGGTCACGGCTCGGGGGAGTTCGTACAGGGAAGCAGCGTTGCTGGCCACGGCTGCGGTCTCACAGGTGGTGAGCCGCATACGACGCCTGGGCCTGGAAGTGGCCCTTAACAAGTCGGAGGCCATCGCTTTTCATGGCCCCCGACGGGCACCGCCGTTGGGATCACACATTGTGGTCGGGGGGGTCCAGATCGCTGTCGGGTCAACCATGAAGTACCTTGGATTGGTGCTCGACAGCCGTTGGGACTTCGGCCCCCACTTTCAGCGGCTGGTGCCCAAGTTGATGGGCGCGGCGGGCGCGCTGTCAACGCTGCTTCCCAATCTGGGGGGCCCGAGCTCCGCCTGCAGGCGGTTGTACGTGGGGATCGTGCGATCGATGGCCCTTTATGGGGCCCCGATATGGGCAACCGACCTGACGGCCCGCACTATCGCAGTTCTGCGCAGACCACAGAGAGCAATGGCCGTCAGGGTCGTACGGGGATATCGCACGATCTCCTACGAGGCGGCTTGCGTACTGGCCGGATCCCCGCCGTGGGACCTGGAGGCGAAGACCCTCGCGACACTATACCAGTGGCGCGAGGAGGCCAAACATCGGGGCGAGAGGCTGGTGCAGCGACAAATAACAGTGTACCGGTCTCAGCTCCAACAGGTCATGGTGGCGGAATGGCGGGGGAGGCTGGAGGTCCCCACCGCCGGCCTCGACACAGTTGAGGCGATCCGGCCAGTACTCGACGACTGGCTCGGGAGGAAGCACGGCTCCCTGACGTTTAGGGCGACGCAGGTGCTCTCGGGGCACGGCTGCTTCGGGAAGTACCTGTGTCGCTTGGGCAGGGAGCCGGACGCCCAGTGCCATCACTGCGTCCACTGTACGGAGGATACGGCGCGGCATACGCTGGCTGAGTGCGCCGCGTGGGATGAGCCGCGCCGTGCCCTCGTTGCAGAGGTTGGAGGAGACCTGTCGCTGCCGGCCGTCACTCGCTCGATGGTCGACAGCGCAGAGTCCTGGGACGCGGTGATGTCCTTCTGCGAAACCGTCATGTCGCAGAAGGAAGCTGCGGAAAGGGAAAGGGAGGTGACGAGCCCCCACCCATCCCGCAGCAGACGCGCCGGGCGTCGGCAGAGGGCTGACAATGCCCTCTTCCGGCCCCCCTAAATTGGTCCAGGGGCGACGGATTCGGGGACATCCGTCGCCCCCTATTACAATGGACCCGAGACGGCGGCGCGTTGTGTTCCACGCGCGCCTCTCATGACGTAGCGGATGGAGTCTTACACCTCACTCCCCCTGGGACGAGGCCCGCAGGTCAAGCGGGCCAGCACTAGTCTGGGGCAGCGGAAGTCGCATCAGTTCCCGCTGCCCCCCGACGCAAGTGTGCGAGGGAACACCGGTGTGGTTTTAGTCAGTACGAGTCTGACAGACCCCTCCGCTCTCCCCAGGGCGGAGGACATCCATTGAGGATTTCCACATCGAGAAAAAAAAAAAAAAAAAAAAGGTTAGGTTAGGTTAGGTTAGGTTAGGTTAGGTTGGGGTGCGTCTGTGGGGTGCGTCAGAATTCCTCCACGTGTGCCTAGTGGCTGCTGGTCCCTCTCGATACGTCTGGAGGGAAGAGCAGCTGCTGGGCCGGTGCACCCTGGGCGCGGCAGTATCCTTCCTCGAATAATGAGAAGAAATTCTTATTCCTCGAGGAATGTTACTGTCGTGGCTAATATTCTGGGGAGGGGTCCAACCTGGACCTACGGGGCGTTCTTCCGCGTGTCCCTCTGAACAGCAGAGGGCACAGTGGAGGACGTGACCATGCCGCTGAGGTGCAGGCGCACCAACGTGGCATTCGTTGTCTCTCCTCTAGGAGCATTCTTAGAAGAGACAACTTTCGGCGGGTTCGCTGAGCCGGGTTGGCCGGACAGCGAACGGAGGCATGCCTAATGCCACCGTCGGGGGCTTGGCTTAACCGCCTGGCCCAGAGGAAGGATACCTCTAAGATAAAAAACCACCTAATCCTAAGTTTCGAGGCGTGGCGAGAGGATGAATGGCTGGAGGGTGTCCAGTCATTAGCGCTTCCCCTGTAGGGCACCGGCCGCACCCTACAGTATTAGGCTTACCTAGGTAAAAGGCTCTGCCTAGGTTGATGAATAATTCCTTACTACTCGTGGGAACAAAATGGAAGATTTAAAAAACAAAAAACAAAATAAGATGGTGGAGAAGGCGGACGCAGTGGCAGACTCTGGCGCTGCGTCACAGAGGACGGGAGCAGTGGCTCCAGCAGAACCACAGGTGGTTCTTGAGAGGGTGAATGTGTTGTCGGAGTCCGACAACACAGCACATAGTACAGTGGACGGCGCGTTGTCAAGCGACACCACTATGGTAGAGGTAGGCGGCCAGCGAGGTCCGGGTCGCCTTGGTGCTGAGTTGTCGGGTCGTGCTCCCGAAACACTCGCATCATCGGGACCTCTCAAGCGGCCTCATGAGAACGAGGAGATGTTGCCACCTCGGAAGGTACCTTCCAAGGCGGCGACAAACAGAGGGCGGAGACCAGCCCGAGATGGGAGGGGTAGGTTCCTCCGAGCCGGCACCTCACGTGGTTCACTCTCTGAGGAGAGCGAGTCGGACTGCCGAAGCGTGTCGCCGGCATGCCAAATGGCCGCCAACACGGCTGTAGAGGAGAGTGCGGAGGCGCCTGTCAGCGCTGAGGTTCCACTCATGGGGCAGAATTCCTCTGCCTCTGCAGAGGAACTTGAAAAACGAGCCCTAATGGACATCGAGGTGGTTTTGGATACCACTCGGAAGTCCAAAAACTTAAAGGGCACAAGTCAGCGGGCCATCAGAGAGGCAGCAGAGCGGGTCAGACTGGCCGTAGAGGGTCTCGCCAGCAGGAGTTCCAGCGAGGAGACCCGACGGCTCCACCTGCTGAACGACCGACTGCGGAAAGAGGTCGATGCCCTCCGTCAGGAGATGGTGGCTCTTCGAGAGGAAGTCGTGGGTCTCCGGGTGCGACCGGAAGGTCCGTCGCAGGCGGAGCCCCAAGATTCTAGGTGTTCCTCTGCTCCTGAGAAGTCCCACCAGCAGGGGCCACCTATGAGCGAGATCCAGGTGCATGCCATCGTCTCTCAGATCGGGAAAATGATGGATGCCCGATTTGCGGGCATCGAGGACCGCCTCCTGCCAGCGAGGACCGTTCGTCCGCCACTGGCAGCGGACCGCAGAAATGCCGCTGCTGCTGCTAGTGGCGCTGGTGGCGCAGGCAACAGGCTGTCTTCCGTGGCTCCTCAGGTGCCTCCCCAAGTGCCAGAGACGCAGAGGCAAGCTCCTCCGAGTGGGTCTGTTCCAACGGTCACCACGCGAGCCCCCGATGCAGACCCATCGGCGTCTGCCAGTGAGGGCTGGCAGACCGTGGTAAGGAGGAAGAGGAATGGGAAGAAGAAGAAGAACGAAGGTTCTTCTCCTTCCGTACCTCAAAAGACTGCGGCGGCCCCTGCCACTCAGGGAAACAAGCGGTCCAGGCCCAAAAGGGGCAAGAAGAATGCCAAGCGAGGGCTCCGTGCGCCAAGGTCTGCTGCGGTAGTGCTCACCCTGCAGCCGGAAGCAGTGGAGAGGGGCGTCACGTACGCGGCCGTCCTGACCAAGGCTAGGCAAGCCGTGAACCTGGAGGAGCTTGGCATAACGGATGTCAGGTTCCGACAGGCTTTGACCGGCGCCCGCATGCTGGAGTTCCCAGGGGCCGAGGGCACTGCGGGGGCAGACCGTGTCGCAGAGAAACTGCGAGCGATCTTCGCAGAGGAGGTCAGGGTCTCCAGGCCCATGAAGTGCGCTGAACTGCGCATCTCAGGCCTTGACGACTCTGTGACTGGGCAGGACGTGCAGGACGCGATCGCACGTAAGACTGGCTGCTCTCCGGATGCAGTCCGAGTCGGCCCAATCCGACCTGGCCCGGGAGGTGCCAGCTCTGTCTGGACCCAGTGCCCGGTCGCAGTGGCTAAGCACCTGGCCGACGCCGGCCGGCTCTTGGTGGGTTGGAGCTCTGCCAGGGTCGTGGTTCTCGACGCTCGGCCCATGAGGTGCTACATGTGCTGGGGATTGGGTCATGTATGCCGGAAGTGCAACTCAGGTGTCGACCTAAGCAAGCACTGCTTCCGCTGTGGTGAGCCGGGGCATCTGGCATCCACGTGTTCTGCTGACCCGCACTGCTTACTATGCGCGGCAGCGGGACAACCGGCCAACCACGCCGTCGGCAGAAAGGACTGTAAGCCACCAGTCCGATCTATCAGAGACTCGACCACTTCCGGCGCAGTGCGATTGGAAGAGCCGTCGCAGGGGGCGATAATGGTTACGGACTAATTATGGACCTGGTCCGTAAACATTCTCTCCTCCAGGCGAACTTGAACCACTGTGCTGGTGCGCAGGACTTGGTTTTACAGACCATGGCAGAGCGCTCGATTGGTGTGGCCGTAGTGTCGGAGCCGTATTTCATCCCAGTTCGCCCTGACTGGGTAGGTGACATAGACGGCTCTGTCGCAATTATCAGCTCCTCGGCACCACTTTCCATTAGAGAGAGGAGTCGAGGATTTGTTGCGGCCACCTGGGGGGACATAATTCTCTTCGGAGTTTATTTCTCCCCGAACAGGAGCCTAGCGGAGTTTGAGGACTTCCTGGACCGCCTCGGGACCACGGTTGGACGAATGATGCCGTCCCACGTCATCGTAATGGGGGACTTCAACGCGAAATCCATCGCGTGGGGGTCCCCCGGGACAGATGTCAGGGGGGCGGCGGTCGAGGAATGGGCGACAGCTGCGGGCCTCTGTCTTTTAAACAGGGGCTCCGTTAACACGTGCGTTCGGCAGCATGGGGGGTCAATAGTGGACCTCTCGTTCGCTACCCCTGCTGTCGCCGCACGGGTTCAGGGTTGGCGGGTTCTAGAGAGGGTGGAGACGCTATCGGATCACCTGTACATCTGTATGGATGTCTCCACCTCCTCGGGCCCAGCAGTGTCTCCACGACCTGACGCTCGGCAGTTCCCGCGGTGGGCGTTGAAGCGACTTGACGGGGATCTCTTAGAGGAAGCAGCCATTGTAGAGGCTTGGATGTCCTCACCGCCTGCTGCAGAGGGAGTCGATGTCGCGGCTGACTGCTTTCGCCGCGCCATGACGGCTGTGTGCGATGCAGCCATGCCTCGCTCCCGAAGACAACCTCCAAAGCGGGCGGTCTACTGGTGGTCCCAGGAGATAGCAGACCTCCGCGCGGCATGTATAATTGCCCGGAGGACCTACTCACAGGTGCGCAGGTTGCGCCGCCGCGATGAAGAGCTGGAGACTCTTCAGTCCCAACTGCATGAGGCATACCGTAATGCCCGGGGGGCTCTGCAGTTGGCGATCTGTCGAGGGAAAGAGCAGTCGAGAGCTGAGGCACTGGAGGATCTGAACCGGGATCCCTGGGGGCGTCCGTACCGTGCGGCGCGGAAGAAACTTCGCGCCCAAGGCCCCCCACTGACGGAAACCCTCCAGCCTCAGTTCCTCGTCAGGGTCGTGGAGACACTCTTCCCGGATCGAGCGGATCACCCTTCCCCGACCATGGCCGATGCAGAGGCTGAACAAGATGCGGAAATGGAGACTCCCCCAATTGCCGACGCGGAGATGGAGGCAGCAATTCTGCGGGCGCGGTCCAAGAGGACTGCCCCCGGACCGGACGGAGTGCCTGCAAGGGCGCTGGCCCTGGCTCTGGAGGCGGCCCTGGAAGACAGGCTTAGGGAGCTGTTTGACGCTTGTCTGACGTCGAGACGGTTTCCTAAGGCCTGGAAGGAGGGTCGACTGGTGCTGCTGCAGAAGGTGGGGCGCCCGCTGGAGTCTCCATCAGCGTATAGGCCAATTGTCTTGCTGGACGAGGCGGGGAAGATGCTAGAGAAGATTCTCGCTACCCGCATCGTCCGGCACTTAGAGGCAGTTGGCCCGAACTTGTCGGACGCCCAGTTCGGTTTCCGGGCAGGGCGTTCGACAGTGGACGCCATCTTGCGACTCAAGGCCGAGGCGAAGGATGCAGTTGCTCAGGGTGGGGTGTTGTTGGCGGTGTCCTTAGACATCGCCAACGCGTTCAACACCCTGCCATTCAGCTGCATCGAGGAGGCGCTCCGCTACCATCAGGTGCCCGTCTACCTGAGGCAGCTGGTAGCAGACTACCTGCAGGGTCGGTTTGTCTGCTACGAGGGACGCGACGGCCAAGTTGTGCGCAGGGCCATCACGTGCGGTGTTCCACAGGGGTCGGTCTTGGGTCCACTCGTGTGGAACATTGGCTACGACTGGGCCTTGCGCTGTTTGCTCTCCCCGGGGCAGGGCGTCATTTGCTACGCTGATGACACTCTCGTTACGGCCCGGGGAGGGAGCTACGAAGAAGCGGCACGCTCGGCCGTCGAGGGCACGTCCCTTGTCGTGGGACGAATCGAGGCACTCGGCCTCAAGGTTGCGCTCGAGAAGACGGAGGCCCTGGTATTTCATGCGCCCCGACGTCGGCCACCGGCTGGCGCACACCTCACTATTGGTGGTGCGACAATAGCAGTGCGGGCAAGCATGAAATACTTGGGCCTGGTCCTAGACCGGAGATGGAACTTCGGCGAGCACTTCGCTCAGCTTGCGCCGAAGTTGATCGGCACGGCGTCCGCCCTCAGCCGGCTGTTGCCGAACCTGGGTGGACCGAACGTCGTTTGCCGACGGCTTTACACGGGGGTGATCCGCTCGATGGCGCTCTACGGGGCTCCGGTGTGGGCGGAGTCCCTGTCTGCCCAAAATAAGGCTCTTCTGCGAAGACCGCAAAGAGTCATGGCAGTCAGGGTCATACGCGGATACCGCACCGTATCTTCGGAAGCGGCGTGCGCCCTTGCGGGCACGCCCCCGTGGGATCTAGAGGCGCAGGTGCTCGCCGAGGTCTATTGGCGTAGCGCAGACCTGCAGGCGGAGAGTGGCGGACGCCCGCTGCCTGAGTTGGTCACGAGGTGGCGTAGGGAGGCCCAAGCCCAAACCCTGCAGATTTGGAGGGTGAGGCTGGAGACGCCTAGTGCAGGACACTGGACAGTGGGGGCTATCCAGCCGATCCTGGAGGAATGGGTGCGGAGGCGACACGGGACGTTGTCCTTCCGTCTGGTGCAGGTGTTGTCAGGGCATGGCTGCTTTGGCAAATACCTGCACAAAGTGGCTAGACGGGAGGCAACTCCCGTGTGTCACCAGTGCGGCTGCACCGAGGATACGGCGCTTCACACCCTCGAGCATTGTCCTGCTTGGGTGGTGCAGCGCCGTGCTCTCGTAGCAGCAATCGGAGCAGACCTCTCCTTGCCGGCCGTGGCTAAGGCCATGGTCGACAGCAGGGGGGCATGGGAGGCGGTGGCGACCTTTTGCGAGGATGTCGTCTCGCAGAAGGAGGCGGCGGAGCGCGTCAGGGAGGAAGACTCCCTCGCTGACGCGATTCGTCGCAGGAGGACAGGGCGGCGGAGGAGGCGCCATGGCGACCTGATGCCGCCCTAGGAGGTGCCAGCGGGCGATAGATCGGGGAGTCTATCGTCATCGCTTTGCACGGCCCTCACGAGTGGAGGCGATGTCTCAGGTGAGCCCGGACATCGCCAAAGGAGTTTGGTGCCCGGAGACGGGCAGCGCTGGATGGGTCGCGAACGTCATGCGTAGCAGTTCTCGCGGCCCGTCCGCTAAGGCGACAGTAGGCTCACGGCGGTGTTTTTTAGTGGGTGCAAGCCCCACATAACCAAACCGTCTCCCCGGACGGTGCGGTATGCGTTAGGCATTTTTCACCGCAAAAAAAAAAAAAAAAAAAAAAAAAAAAAAAAAAAAGGTTGGGGTGCGTCAGAATTCCTCCACGTGTGCCTAGTGGCTGCTGGTCCCTCTCGATACGTCTGGAGGGAAGAGCAGCTGCTGGGTCGGTGCACCCTGGGCGCGGCAGTATCCTTCCTCGAGGCATGAGAAGAAATTCTCATTCTTCGGGGAATGTTACTGTCGTGGCTAATATTCTGGGGAGGTGTCACATCGTTCGTCGTGCGATTACTCACGGAGCGGGTTTATCGTGCGAGGTGCGATGTGTATCAGGGGTCGGGGATATTGTCATGTGCCGTGCGATGGCTCACGGAGCGGGCTCATCGGACGGTACGTGACTAGGATTCACTCCTCGAAGTTCTCGGGGAGTGAATCGGGGAGGGGTAAAAACGTCGTGTGCCGTGTGATGGCTTACGGAGCGGGCTCATCAGACGGTACGTGATAAGAGATTCACTCCTCGAAGTTCTCGGGGAGTGAATCGGGGAGGGGTAAAAACGTCGTGTGCCGTGTGATGGCTTACGGAGCGGGCTCATCAGACGGTACGTGATAAGAGATTCACTCCTCGAAGTTCTCGGGGAGTGAATCGGGGCGGGGTAAAAATGTCGTGTGCCGTGCGATGGCTCACGGAGCGGGCTCATCGGACGGTACGTGATAAGAGATTCACTCCTTGAAGTTCTCGGGGAGTGAATCGGGGCGGGGTAAAAACGTCGTGTGCCGTGTGATGGCTTACGGAGCGGGCTCATCAGACGGTACGTGATAAGAGATTCACTCCTCGAAGTTCTCGGGGAGTGAATCAGGGTTGGGGAGCCTCCTTCATCTTGGATCGCGGCGTTCATCGCCCTCTGGTACACGTCTGACCATCAGACGTGACTATGAGCGTGATGAATCGTCGTGATAAGGGATCAAGGGGGAGGGGGGGAATATATATAATGTTATGTGTATGTATGTATATATATTTGATATATTTATATTTTTATATATTTATGAAGAGTAGGGAGACAGGGACCACACCCTTTAAAGGAACAAGGAAAAAAAAAATGAAAAAAACGAATTGTAAAAAACTACCCCAGGGCGGTACCAGCTGCTCAGCAGTTGGAGAATCCGTCACGATCCCTTCGGGATCGTCAAGCCCCTCGTATTCTGGGGGGGGCAGCAATCGTTTTCCGCTTGCCAATGGCAACGAGAGCCGAGGAGGCTCAACAAGATCACGGTCATTCGAGGACCTGATTTCTTTTTCACCACGCCGCGCGGTGGACGCAGTAACGCACTCTGGCACTGCGTCACCAGGGACGGGAGCGGAGGCTCCAGCGGAACCACGCGTGGTCCTGGAGAGGGTGAATATGTCGTCGGAGGTTGACGACACATCGCAACCAGTTGCGACCGCCGTCTCCAAATTTTGGTTGAAGCGGCCGCATGACTGTGGGTCGGATGTGGGTTCGGTGGCCTTGTCCTCGAGCGAAGAGAACCTGCCGGCCCCCAAGGTGCCGACAACAAGGAGGGGAAGAGGACGCGGGACGCTTTCCGGAGCGAGCGCTCCAGTAGCGTCACGTGAATCCCGGGGCCATTTCTTAAAGCCCCCCGATACGCCGGTGAGCGACTCCGACGGTGCAATGCAGGTGGAGCCAGGCGATGCCTCCATCGCGTTAGTGTCCACCAAGGCGGAGCTCAACGCTGCAAGGCGGGAAGGCCGGAAGGCCATCGCGACCGACGAGGTCGCTGAGTTGGCTCGTCGAGCAAGGGAGAGGCGGTCCCAGACTGCCGAAGCTCCTGGGGGCTTGACGGCCGAGGCCCTTAGCCGTCAGGTTTTAGACGGCGTGGACGTCGTCCTGAAGGTGGCCACGAAGTCGGGCAACCTGAAGGGCACGTTCACGCGGGCCCTGAAGGAGGCGGCGACCGGGATTAAGGAGGCGGTGGACGTCCTCCTTGCCCGGACGACCTCGGAGGAGACGGTGAAACTCCGAGAGGAGAATTCACGTCTCCATACGAGGATGGAGGAGCTCCAGCAGGAGGTCAGCGCCTTGAGGGCAGACTTCAGCCGGCAGCAGGGTGCGACGACTACGGACAGTCATGCCCTGCCACAGAACGGGTCTTTGGGGGAAGACCAGTTCAACCGGCTGTTGAGCATAATGACCGCCCGCTTTGACAGCCTAGAGCCCAGGCTTAACCCCCCTATTAGGCTGCGTCCGCCGCTGGCGGCGGATACGCGGAGGAAGGAGGCAGAGCCTGCACCAGCAGCGGCTGGGCCAACGTGGGCCCAGGTGGCTAAAGCGCCACCTGCGCCTAAAAATCTTTCGCAGGCGCCCAAGAAGCCCACGCAGGCGCCCAAAAAGCCCACAGCGGGGGGCAAAAAGACGGGACAGGGGACAAGTAATCCCACTGAGGGGAGCAGCTCGTCCCCCAAAGAAAATGAGGAGGCCTGGCAGACAGCCGAAGGCCGTAAAAAGAAGCGGAAGAGGGGTCGCAAAGCCAAGAACGCGCAGGGCTCCAAGGGGCAGGCCCCCAGAATCCGCGTCCCTCGCTCCGAGGCTGTAGTGGTCACGCTGCAGCCCGAAGCCAAGGAGAGGGGAGTCACGTACCAGAAGGTACTGGCAGAGGCGAGAGGCAAACTGGTCTTCGCTGACTTTGGCACCCCAGACGGCTTCCGTTTTAGAACGGCAGCCACGGGGGCTAAGATGTTTGAGTTGGCGGGGACCAGCAGTGCCGAGAGGGCGGACTCTCTAGCTGCAAAGCTGAGAGACGTCCTCAACCCCGAGGAGGTCCGGGTTTCCAGACCCATAAAGACAGCGGAAGTTCGCGTCGATGGGCTGGACGACTCAGTGAGTCCAGAGGAGGTGGTGGCGGCCATAGCCCGGAGCGGCGGATGCCCGCCAGAAAATGTGCGGGCGGGTGACATCCGCGTTAATACTGGCGGGCTTGGCACCATCTGGGTGCGGTGCCCGGTGGCTGCGGCCAAGCAGGTCGCCGACGCGGGCCGCCTACTGGTAGGCTGGGTGTCAGCGAGGGTAAAACTCCTGGCACCCAGGGCCATGCAGTGCTACCGGTGCCTGGAGAAAGGTCACGTCCGGGCACTCTGCACCTGCGAAACAGACCGCAGCGATCTGTGTTACCGCTGTGGTCAGCCCGGACATAAGGCGGCCCAGTGCTCCGCGGAGCCAAACTGCAGCCTGTGTACAGCTGCAGGAAAGTCCGCGGGGCACCGAATAGGTGGCAACGCTTGCGGCGCGCCCAGAAAGCGCAGCAAGCGTACGACCAAGGCTGCGGGAGCTACACCCTCTAGCACCTCTGAGGCCGACTCCCGGCCAGTGGTGGGACGAAGCGAGGAAATGCAGTGTCAGTGATGGCACTCCATTTCCTACAGGCGAATATCAATCACTGCACCAGAGCTCAGGATCTCTTGGTCCTGAGCATGGCGGAGTGGTCGATAAATGTGGCGGTGGTCGCTGAGCCGTACTTCATCCCCCCCCGGGAAAACTGGGCAGGGGATCTGGACGGCCTGGTGGCCATCATCGGCGCGACTCTTGTCGACGTATCCCGGGGTCACGGTTGGGTTGCCGCCCTTGTGAACGGGATCGTCACGATTGGGGCATATTTTTCGCCCAACAGGAGTCTCGCCGACTTCGAGAGCTTCCTTGTCGAGTTGGAAGCCGTCGTCGGCCGGTCTCACCCTCGGCCCATTTTGCTTCTCGGTGATCTGAACGCCAAATCTGCGGCGTGGGGATCCCCGAACACAGACCCGAGAGGCGAAGTGCTAGAGGAGTGGGCCATTACGACGGGCCTGGCCGTCTTAAATCGGGGTTTGGCCTACACATGTGTGCGACAGCGGGGCGGGTCCATAGTGGACGTCTCATTCGCTAGTCCCGCTGTCGTGCACCGTGTCCGTGATTGGCGCGTGGAAGCGGAGGTGGAGACGCTATCGGACCACCAATACATACGCTTCGACGTCTCCGCCCAAACCGCTGGAGGTCGTATCCAATCGGCCCCCCGGAGAGACGGCCCGCGTTGGGCACTGAAACGCCTCGACAGGGAGGCTCTCGAGGAGGCCACTATCGTCCTAGCCTGGATTCGGGAGTCGGCTACCGTCGGTCCCATTGACGTCGAACAGGAGGCGCAGTGGTTTGGCGACGCGATGACGCAAATCTGCGACGCGTCCATGCCTCGCGTCTCCCCTCTGTCCGCAAGGCGCCGCGTGTACTGGTGGTGCGTCGAGGTCGAGCGGCTGCGCGTCGCGTGCGCAGACGCCAGACGCCCGTACGCGCGATGTCGGAGGAGACGTCTGCGGGACCCCGACGAAGAAGCCGCGCTGTATGAGGTGTACCGCGCGGCGAAGGAGGCTCTGTGGCTGGCCATCGGTGAGTCGAAAACGCGCTCCAGAGAGGAGCTGCTGGCGACCCTAGACGGGGATCCGTGGGGGCGCCCTTACCGCACGGTCCGAGGAAAACTTCGGCCATGGGCCCCCCCGCTAACGGAAGGTCTCGAGCCGCAGTTCCTAGAGCGAGTGGTCTCGGCTCTCTTCCCTGAGAGAGCCGAGCATGAGCCACCGCCGATGGCTCTGCCCACAGCTGCAGAGTCGGAAGAAGAAGAGGAGAGCGAAACCGTCCCAGAGGTGACACAGGCGGAGATGAGTGCGGCCGTGATGCGGCTCCGGGCAAAAAACACTGCTCCGGGGCCCGACGGAGTGCCTGGCCGCGCTCTAGTCCTCGCCCTGAAGGAGCTGGAGCCCCCACTGAGGGGACTCTTCTCGGCGTGCCTTGAGCAGGGTCGTTTCCCTACCAGGTGGAAGTCTGGTCGACTGGTCCTGCTCAAGAAGGCGGGGCGCCCGGCGGATTCGTCGTCCGCTTATCGGCCCATAGTGCTGCTGGACGAGGCGGGCAAGTTGTTCGAGCGAGTAATCGCAGATCGCCTCGTCAGCCACTTGTGCACGGTTGGGCCGAACCTGGACGACAGCCAGTTTGGCTTCCGGTGTGGGCGCTCTACCATCGACGCCATCAGGAGAGTAAGAGTCCTGGCGGAGGAAGCGGTGTCCCAGGGTGGGGTGGTGCTGGCGGTGTCTCTGGACATCTCCAACGCGTTCAACACCCTGCCCTGGAGTTGCATTAGGGAGGCCCTGCGCTACCATCGGGTGCCTTCCTACCTCCGCAACATCGTGGGGGCGTATCTCTCGGGAAGATGTGTCACCTATATGGGACGCGACGGCGTGGGCCGTCGCGAGATGTCGTGCGGTGTTCCACAAGGCTCGGTTCTGGGCCCACCCCTGTGGAACATCGGATACGACTGGGTTTTGCGGTGCGAGCTCCCGCTGGGAGTGAACCTGACGTGTTATGCGGACGACACGCTGGTCACGGCTCGGGGGAGCTCGTACAGGGAAGCAGCGCTGCTGGCCACGGCTGCGGTCTCACAGGTGGTGAGCCGCATACGACGCCTGGGCCTGGAAGTGGCCCTTAACAAGTCGGAGGCCATCGCTTTTCATGGCCCCCGACGGGCACCGCCGTTGGGATCACACATTGTGGTCGGGGGGGTCCAGATCGCTGTCGGGTCAACCATGAAGTACCTTGGATTGGTGCTCGACAGCCGTTGGGACTTCGGCCCCCACTTTCAGCGGCTGGTGCCCAAGTTGATGGGCGCGGCGGGCGCGCTGTCAACGCTGCTTCCCAATCTGGGGGGCCCGAGCTCCGCCTGCAGGCGGTTGTACGTGGGGATCGTGCGATCGATGGCCCTTTATGGGGCCCCGATATGGGCGACTGACCTGACGGCCCGCACTATCGCAGTTCTGCGCAGACCGCAGAGAGCAATGGCCGTCAGGGTCGTACGGGGATATCGCACGATCTCCTACGAGGCGGCTTGCGTACTGGCCGGATCCCCGCCGTGGGACCTGGAGGCGAAGACCCTCGCGACACTATACCAGTGGCGCGAGGAGGCCAAACATCGGGGCGAGGGGCTGGTGCAGCGACAAATAACAGTGTACCGGTCTCAGCTCCAACAGGTCATGGTGGCGGAATGGCGGGGGAGGCTAGAGCTCCCCACCGCCGGCCTCGACACAATTGAGGCGATCCGGCCAGTACTCGACGACTGGCTCGGGAGGAAGCACGGCTCCCTGACGTTTAGGGCGACGCAAGTGCTCTCGGGGCACGGCTGCTTCGGGAAGTACCTGTGTCGCTTGGGCAGGGAGCCGGACGCCCGGTGCCATCACTGCGTCCACTGTACGGAGGATACGGCGCGGCATACGCTGGCTGAGTGCGCCGCGTGGGATGAGCCGCGCCATGCCCTCGTTACAGAGGTTGGAGGAGACCTGTCGCTGCCGGCCGTCGCTCGCTCGATGGTCGACAGCGCAGAGTCCTGGGACGCGGTGATGTCCTTCTGCGAAACCGTCATGTCGCAGAAGGAAGCTGCGGAAAGGGAAAGGGAGGTGACGAACCCCCACCCATCCCGCAGCAGACGCGCCGGGCGTCGGCAGAGGGCTGACAATGCCCTCTTCCGGCCCCCCTAAATTGGTCCAGGGGCGACGGATTCGGGGACATCCGTCGCCCCCTATTACAATGGACCCGAGACGGCGGCGCGTTGTGTTCCACGCGCGCCTCTCATGACGTAGCGGGGGGAGTCTTACACCTCACTCCCCCCGGGATGAGGCCCGCAGGTCAAGCGGGCCAGCACTAGTCTGGGGCAGCGGAAGTCGCATCAGTTCCCGCTGCCCCCCGACGCAAGTGTGCGAGGGAACACCGGTGTGGTTTTAGTCAGTACGAGTCTGACAGACCCCTCCGCTCTCCCCAGGGCGGAGGACATCCATTGAGGATTTCCACATCGAGAAAAAAAAAAAAAAAAAAAAAAAAAAAAAAGGTTAGGTTAGGTTAGGTTAGGTTAGGTTAGCGGGTCCACCGGAGCGGTGGGTCCGAGGGCTCCTCGGCCTCGGGGTCGACGAGGCTGCCGAAGGCTAAAAAGCCGACGGCGGCCGCGGATACCCATGTCGTTGGGCTCGCGGATGCCCAACGCCAGTTGGACCTGGCTCGGCGGGCGCAGCTCCAGCACGAGCTAGAAGAGCAGGTTGCTGCCAAAGAGAAGCGGGCGCATGCTGCCCGGGCCAAGTCCGGGTACGGTGCGTCCCGCGTTCTATACGCGGACCACTCTCTGGCCGAGCTGGAGAGAATGGCGGAGGAGGACGAGGGGGAGATTATGGAGGTCGCCTCTAAGTCCTCCAACCTAAAGGGGACCTTTCAGAAGGCCCTCAAGTGCCGGGCCGCGAGCATGCGCGGTGTCGTCGCGGAGTTGGTTCGGCGGAAGGCCACCGACGAGACGCGGCAACTGCAGGCGAAAATAGATCGCCTGCAATCGGAGGTCAGCCAGCTTCACCAAAAGCTCGCTGAAGCCGCGGCCCGGCCACAACAGGCCAAGGCGAGCCCTGTGGCAGAGGGCCCTGCCTCGGCCCGGCCACAACTAGCCGAGACGTGCTCTGTAGTGGAGGGCCCCTCCTCCAACCTTGAGGATATCATCCGCAAGGTTGTAATGGAGGAGAGGGCCTTCACAAGAGCTTGCTTAGCGGGCATCGAGGACCGGCTCTTGCCCGAGAAACGCCTCCGACCGCCGCTTGCGGCGGATAAGAGGCAGTGCGAGCCGGGGCCGTCCTCCTCCTCCCAGGTGGAAGACGCCCTTCTGCCTTCAACCACCCCGTCCAACGAGTGGACGGAAGTGGTCCGTAAGGGGAAGGGCAAAGGGAAGAAGACGGTAACGGCCGTCCCTGTCGTCCCCGCCACCACCGCTCCCAGCCAGTCGCAGACGACCGGTACGGGAAATGGGAAAGGGAAAGGGAGGGGAAATAGACAGCTAGTCCCCCCAAAAACCGCGGCCGTCGTGGTAACGCTCACCGCGGAGGCTGCGGAGCGCGGGGAGACGTACGCGTCTATTTTGGTGCGGGCGCGGGCCAATGCCGATCCCACCCAACTGGGGATCGGCAGTGTGTCTTGCCGGCGGACCCAAGCCGGGGCTCGAATTTTCGAGTTCCCGGGGACCGAAGGGGGTGCCCGCGCGTCATCGCGGACTCTGCCAAGGTGGCCCGGCCGGTCAAGTCGGCGGCCATTGAGGTGACGGAGCTGGATGACTCCGTCACCAAGGAGGAGGTGGTGGCGGCGGTCGCAGCGGTAGGGGGCTGTGGCGCCGCGGCGGTCCAAGGCCGGGACATAAGGCCCGGCCGCGGTGGTATGGGCACCATTCGCCTCGAGTGCCCAATCGCCGCTGCCAAAGCCGTCCTTGCGAAAGGACGGCTTCAAGTCGGGTTCAGCTCGGGCGCAGTCCGGGCACTCGAGGACCAGCCTCTGCGTTGTTTCCGGTGCTTCGGCATCGGCCACACTAGGCCTCTGTGTCCGTCTAAGGTAGACAGGACGGACACATGCTACCGCTGCGGCAAGGAGGGCCACAAAGCCGCCTCCTGCAAGGCCGCCACGCCGCACTGTGCGGTGTGTGCCGCCAGTGGCCGCCGATCAGGCCACGTAATGAAGGGGAGGAAGTGTATTCCTCCCCCTAAGCGTGGCAAAGCGCAGGCGCCGACCGGGCCTGCGCCTGCTGCTGCCGCTAACACCGCCGTTCCTGCGGCGGCTGCGGAGGAGGTTGCGATGTCCGACTGATGGACACAGTCGAACATCGCATCCTTCAGGCGAACACCAACCACTGCAGGACAGCCCAGGATCTGCTGATGCAGACCATGGCTGAGTGGTTGGTGGACTTGGCGGTGGTCGCCGAACCCTCTTTGGTCCCTGGCCGTTGGCTGGGTGACCGGGACGGCTTGGCGTTGGTGGCGCGGTCTTCCACAGACTCCCCTCCCCTCTCGCTCATAGAGAGGGGACCGGGATACGTGGCCGCCGCGTGGGGAGAGATAGCGATGGTGGGGGTGTATTTCTCCCCAAACCGCCCTCTCTCGGAGCGCGCAAGGGAGGACGATCCTCTCGCTGCGCCGCTCCACAGACGAAGAAGGGGAAGAAGGCGTCGAGCCCTCCCTCCTCATGGTGACGGGCGGGCGACAGGCGCGGGGGTGCCTTTGCCCGCATTGCACCCGTCACCTTCGTCGGTCATTCCCGACCCCCCACACCCGTGAGGGTGTAAGGGGTCTGCCTTGCAATCGTCGGCGGAGGACTGGAAGTAAAGGCTGTGCCGGTTTCCCAGTCCCCCGCCACTCGGAAGAAGCGGGAATGCGCTGGGTCGTTTTAGTGGGTATACCGGGTCCACCCGGGGAGTCCCACATACCCCTCCCGTCCCCCGATGGGAGGGTATGCGTAATGCATTTCTTCCCAGCGTCAAAAAAAAAAAAAAAAAAAAAAAAAAAAAAAGGTTAGGTTAGGTTGGGGGACCCCCCCACAGAGCTTACGTCCACGTCGTGTCCCCTGGAAACAGCCCAGTTCTGACCACCGTAACGGAGTGGCAGACTGGGTTGGCCAAAGTGCTCTGTGACCTCGTAGCGTATTTTATCTTTGCCTTGTGTGACCTACGATTCTGCGGAGGCTATGCCTAAACCCTCGCGGGACGCCTGCGGGCGCTTTTTAAAACCAAAAGGCCCTTCTCAGGGCCAACCCAAAGGCCCTTCTCAGGGCCAACCAAAAGGCCCTTCTCAGGGCCACCCTGATGCTTCGGCGTCGGAAACTAGCCGCGCGCCGTCTGCGGCTAGCTTCTTCGGAAGGGTGAGTGAGTCGTCTGACGACGAACTTGTTACTGTGTCGGACGCGGACGACTCCCGTACGCGGAAGCGGGTCCACCGGAGCGGTGAGTCCGAGGGCTCCTCGGGCTCGGGGTCGACGAGGCTGCCGAAGGCTAAAAAGCCGACGGCGGCCGCGGATACCCACGTCGTTGGGCTCGCGGACGCCCAACGCCAGTTGGATCTTGCTCGGCGGGCGCAGCTTCAGCAAGAGCTGGAGGAGCGGGTCGTTGCAAACGAGAAGCGGGCGCAAGTCGCGCGGGCCAGATCCGGGTACGGTGCGTCCCGCGTTCTATACGCGGACCACTCTCTGGCCGAGCTGGAGAGAATGGCAGAGGAGGACGAGGGGGAGATTGTGGAGGTCGCCTCTAAGTCCTCCAACCTAAAGGGGACCTTTCAGAAGGCCCTCAAGAGCCGGGCCGCGAGCATGCGCGGTGTCGTCGCGGAGTTGGTTCGGCGGAAGGCCACCGACGAGACGCGGCAACTGCAGGCGAAAATAGATCGCCTGCAGTCGGAGGTCAGCCAGCTTCATCAGAAGCTAGCTGATGCCACGGCCCGGCCACTACAAGCCGAGGCGAGCCTTGCGGTGGAGGGCCCCTCCTCCAACCTTGAGGATATCATCCGCAAGGTTGTAATGGAGGAGAGGGCCTTCACAAGAGCCTGCTTAGCAGGCATCGAGGACCGGCTCTTACCGGAGAAACGCCTCCGACCGCCGCTTGCGGTGGATAAGAGGCAGTGCGAGCCGGGGCCGTCCTCCTCCTCTCAGGTGGAAGACGTCCTTCTGCCTTCGACCACCCCGTCCAACGAGTGGACGGAAGTGGTCCGTAAGGGGAAAGGCAAAGGGAAGAAGACGGAAACAGCCGTCCCTGTCGTCCCCGCCACCACCGCTCCGAGTCAGTCGCAGACGACCGGTAAGGGAAATGGGAAGGGAAAAGGGAGAGGGAGGGGAAAGAGACAGCTAGTCCCCCCAAAAACCGCAGCCGTCGTGGTGACGCTCACCGCGGAGGCTGCGGAGCGTGGGGAGACGTACGCGTCTATTTTGGTACGGGCGCGTGCCAATGCCGATCCCACCCAACTGGGGATCGGCAGTGTGTCTTGCCGGCGGACCCAAGCCGGGGCTCGAATTTTCGAGTTTCCGGGGGCCGAAGGGGGTGCCCGCGCGGACCTCTTTGCAGCCAAGCTGCAAGAGGTCATCGCGGACTCTGCCAAGGTGGCCCGGCCGGTCAAGTCGGCGGCCATTGAGGTGACGGAGCTAGATGACTCCGTCACCAAGGAGGAGGTGGTAGCGGCGGTCGCAGCGGTAGGGGGCTGTGGCGCCGCGGCGGTCCAAGGCCGGGACATAAGGCCCGGCCGCGGTGGTATGGGCACCATCCGCCTCGAGTGCCCAATCGCCGCTGCCAAAGCCGTCCTTGCGAAAGGACGGCTTCAAGTCGGGTTCAGCTCGGGCGCAGTCCGGGCACTCGAGGACCAGCCTCTGCGGTGTTTCCGGTGCTTCGGCATCGGCCACACCAGGCCTCTGTGTCCGTCCAAGGTAGACAGGACGGACACATGCTACCGCTGCGGCAAGGAGGGCCACAAAGCCGCCTCTTGCAAGGTCACCACGCCGCACTGTGCGGTGTGTGCCGCCAGTGGCTGCCGATCAGGCCACGTAATGAAGGGGAGGAAGTGTATTCCTCCCCCTAAGCGTGGCAAAGTGCAGGTGCCGACCGGGCCTGCGCCTACTGCTGCCGCTAACACCGCCGTTCCTGCGGCGGCTGCGGAGGAGGGTGCGATGTCCGACTGATGGACACAGTCGAACATCGCATCCCTCAGGCGAACACCAACCACTGCAGGACAGCCCAGGATCTGCTGATGCAGACCATGGCTGAGTGGTTGGTGGACTTGGCGGTGGTCGCCGAACCCTACTCGGTCCCTGGCCGTTGGCTGGGCGACCGGGACGGCTTGGTGGCGTTGGTGGCGCGGTCTTCCACAGACTCCCCTCCCCTCTCGCTCTTAGAGAGGGGACCGGGATACGTGGCCGCCGCGTGGGGAGACATGGCCCTGGTGGGGGTTTACTTCTCCCCAAAGCGCCCTCTCTCAGAGCGCGCGCGGGAGGATGACCCTCTCGCTGCGCCGCTCCACAGACGAAGAAGGGGGAGAAGGCGTCGAGCCCTCCCTCTTCATGGTGACGGGCGGGCGACAGGCGCGGGGGTGCCTTCGCCCGCATTGCACCCGTCACCTTCGTCGGTCATTCCCGACACCCCACACCCGTGAGGGTGTGAGGGGTCTGCCTTGCAATCGTCGGCGGAGGACTGGAAGTAAAGGCTGTGCCGGTTTCCCAGTCCCCCGCCACTCGGACGAAGCGGGAATGCGCTGGGTCGTTTTAGTGGGTATACCGGGTCCACCCGGGGAGTCCCACATACCCCTCCCGTCCCCCGATGGGAGGGTATCCGTAATGCATTTTTTCCCAGCGTCAAAAAAAAAAAAAAAAAAAAAAAAGGTTAGGTTAGGTTAGGTTAGGTTAGGTTGGGGGACCCCCCCACAGAGCTTACGTCCACGTCGTGTCCCCTGGAAACAGCCCAGTTCTGACCACCGTAACGGAGTGGCAGACTGGGTTGGCCAAAGTGCTCTGTGCTCTCGTAGCGTATTTTATCTTTGCCTTGTTGAACCTACGATCCTGCGGAGGCTATGCCTAAACCCTCGCGGGACGCCTGCGGGCGCTTTTTAAAACCAAAAGGCCCTTCTCAGGGCCAACCCAAAGGCCCTTCTCAGGGCCAACCAGGGGGCCCTTCTCAGGGCCACCCCGACGCCCCGGCGTCAGAAACTAGCCGCGCGCCGTCTGCGGCTAGCTTCTTCGGAAGGGTGAGTGAGTCGTCTGACAACGACTCACTTGTTACTGTGTCGGACGCGGACGACTCCCGTCCACGGAAGCGGGTCCACCGGAGCGGTGGGTCCGAGGGCTCCTCGGCCTCGGGGTCGACGAGGCTGTCGAAGGCTAAAAAGCCGACGGCGGCCGCGGATACCCATGTCGTTGGGCTCGCGGATGCCCAACGCCAGTTGGACCTGGCTCGGCGGGCGCAACTCCAGCACGAGCTAGAAGAGCAGGTTGCTGCCAAAGAGAAGCGGGCGCATGCTGCCCGGGCCAAGTCCGGGTACGGTGCGTCCCGCGTTCTTTACGCGGACTACTCTCTGGCCGAGCTGGAGAGAATGGCGGAGGAGGACGAGGGGGAGATTGTGGAGGTCGCCTCTAAGTCCTCCAACCTAAAAGGGACCTTTCAGAAGGCCCTCAAAAGCAGGGCCGCGAGCATGCGCGGTGTCGTCGCGGAGCTGGTCCGGCGGCAGGCCACCGACGAGACGCGGCAACTGCAGGCAAAAATAGATCGCCTGCAGTCAGAGGTCAGCCAGCTTCATCTGAAGCTGGCCGAAGCCACAGCCCGGCCACTGCAAGCCGAGACGAGCCCTGCGGCGGAGGGCCCCTCCTCCAACCTTGAGGATATCATCCGCAAGGTTGTAATGGAGGAGAGGGCCTTCACAAGAGCCTGCTTAGCAGGAATTGAGGACCGGCTCTTGCCGGACAAACGCCTCCGACCACCGCTTGCAGTGGATAAGAGGCAGTGCGAGCCGGGGCCGTCCTCCTCCTCCCAGGCGGAAGATGCCCTTCTCCCTTCAACCACCCCGTCCAACGAGTGGACGGAAGTGGTCCGTAAGGGGAAGGGCAAAGGCAAGAAGTCGGCGACGGCCGTCACTGTCGTCCCCGCCACCACCGCTCCCAGCCAGTCACAGGCGACCGACAAGGGAAAGGGGAAGGGGAAAGGGAAGGGAAAGGGGAAGCTGGTCCCCCCGAAAACCGCGGCCGTCGTGGTGACGCTCACCGCGGAGGCTGCGGAGCGAGGGGAGACGAACGCGTCCATTTTGGTGCGGGCGCGTGCCAATGCCGATCCTACCCAACTAGGGATCGGCAGTGTGTCTTGCCGGCGAACCCAAGCCGGAGCTCGAATTTTCGAGTTCCCGGGGGCAGAAGGGAGTGCCCATGCAGACCTCTTTGCAGCCAAGCTGCAAGAGGTCATCGCGGACTCGGCCAAGGTGGCCCGGCCAGTCAAGTCGGTGGCCATTGAGGTGACGGAGCTAGATGACTCCGTCACCAAGGAGGAGGTGGTGGCGGCGGTCGCAGCGGTAGGGAGCTGTGGCGCCGCGGCGGTCCAAGGCCGGGACATAAGACCCGGCCGCGGTGGTATGGGCACCATCCGCCTCGAGTGCCCAATCGCCGCTGCCAAAGCCGTCCTTGCGAAAGGACGGCTTCTAGTCGGGTTCAGCTCGGGCGCAGTCCGGGCACTCGAGGACCAGCCTCTGCGGTGTTTCCGGTGCTTCGGCATCGGCCACACCAGGCCTCTGTGTCCGTCCAAGGTAGACAGGACGGACACATGCTACCGCTGCGGTAAGGAGGGCCACAAAGCCGCCTCCTGCAAGGCCGCCACGCCGCACTGTGCGGTGTGTGCCGCCAGTGGCCGCCGATCAGGCCACGTAATGAAGGGGAGGAAGTGTATTCCTCCCCCTAAGCGTGGCAAAGCGCAGGCGCCGACCGGGCCTGCGCCTGCTTTTACCGCTAACACCGCCGTTCCTGCGGCGGCTGCGGAGGAGGGTGCGATGTCCGACTGATGGACACAGTCGAACATCGCATCCTTCAAGCGAACACCAACCACTGCAGGACAGCCCAGGATCTGCTGATGCGGACCATGGCTGTGTGGTTGGTGGACTTGGCGGTGGTCGCCGAACCCTACTCGGTCACTGGCCGTTGGCTGGGTGACCGGGACGGCTTGGTGGCGTTGGTGGCGCGGTCTTCCACAGACTCCCCTCCCCTCTCGCTCTTAGAGAGGGGACCGGGATACGTGGCCGCCGCGTGGGGAGAGATAGCGATGGTGGGGGTGTATTTCTCCCCAAACCGCCCTCTCTCGGAGCGCGCGCGGGAGGACGATCCTCTCGCTGCGCCGCTCCACAGACGAAGAAGGGGGAGAAGGCGTCGAGCCCTCCCTCCTCATGGTGACGGGCGGGCGACAGGCGCGGGGGTGCCTTCGCCCGCATTGCACCCGTCACCTTCGTCGGTCATTCCCGACCCCCCACACCCGTGAGGGTGTGAGGGGTCTGCCTTGCAATCGTCGGCGGAGGACTGGAAGTAAAGGCTGTGCCGGTTTCCCAGTCCCCCGCCACTCGGACGAAGCGGGAATGCGCTGGGTCGTTTTAGTGGGTATACCGGGTCAGCCCGGGGAGTCCCACATACCCCTCCCGTCCCCCGATGGGAGGGTATGCGTAATGCATTTTTTCCCAGCGTCAAAAAAAAAAAAAAAAAAAAAAAAAAAAAAAAAAAAAAAAAAAGGTTAGGTTAGGTTAGGTTAGGTTAGGTTGGGGGACCCCCCCACAGAGCTTACGTCCACGTCGTGTCCCCTGGAAACAGCCCAGTTCTGACCACCGTAACGGAGTGGCAGACTGGGTTGGCCAAAGTGCTCTGTGACCTCGTAGCGTATTTTATCTTTGCCTTGTGTGACCTACGATTCTGCGGAGGCTATGCCTAAACCCTCGCGGGACGCCTGCGGGCGCTTTTTAAAACCAAAAGGCCCTTCTCAGGGCCAACCAAACGGCCCTTCTCAGGGCCAACCAAAAGGCCCTTCTCAGGGCCAACCCAAAGGCCCTTCTCAGGGCCAATCAAAAGGCCCTTCTCAGGGCCAACCCAAAGGCCCTTCTCAGGGCTACCCCGACGCTCCAACATCAGAGTGTAGCCGCGCGCCGTCTGCGGCTAGCTACTTCGGCGGGGCAGAGTCGTCTGACAGCGACTCGGTTGTTGGAGGGTTGGATGCGAGTGGCTCTCGATCGCGGAAGCGGGTCTTCCGGAGCTGTGGGTCCGAGAGCTCCTCGGCTTCGGGGTCCAAAACGTTGTCGAAGGCTAAAAAGCCAACGACAACGGCCGCGGATACCCACGTCGTTGGGCTCGCGGACGCCCAGCGCCAGGTGGACCTGGCCCGGAAGGCGCAGCTCCAGCAAGAGCTGGAGGAGCGGGTTGCCGCCAAGGAGAAGCGTGCGCACGTTGCCCGGGCCAAGTCTGGGTACGGTGCGTCACGCGTTCTGTACGCGGACCAGTCCCTGGAGGAGCTGCAGAGGATGGCAGAGGAGGACGAGGAGGGGATCATAGAGGTCGCCTCTAAGTCCTCCAACTTAAAGGGCACGTTTCAAAAGGCCCTAAAGTGCAGGGCCGCGAGCCTGCGTGGTGTCGTCGCTGAGTTGGTGAAGCGGACGACCACCGACGAGACGCGGCAACTGCAGGCGAGAATAGATTGTCTGCAGTCGGAGGTCAGCCAGCTTCACCAAAAGCTCGCTGCAGCCGCGGCCCGGCCACAACAGGCCAAGGCGAGCCCTGTGGCAGAGGGCCCTGCCTCGGCCCGGCCACAACTAGCCGAGACGAGCCCTGTAGTGGAGGGCCCCTCCTCCAACCTTGAGGATATCATCCGCAAGGTTGTAATGGAGGAGAGGGCCTTCACAAGAGCCTGCTTAGCAGGGATAGAGGACCGGCTCTTGCCGGAGAAACGCCTCCGACCGCCGCTTGCGGCGGATAAGAGGCAATCCGAGCCGGGGCCGTCCTCCTCCTCCCAGGTGGAAGACGCCCTTCTGCCTTCAACCACCCCGTCCAACGAGTGGACGGAAGTGGTCCGTAAGGGGAAGGGCAAAGGGAAGAAGTCGGCGACGGCCGTCCCTGTTGTCCCCGCCACCACCGCTCCCAGCCAGTCACAGACGACCGGTACGGGAAATGGGAAAGGGAAAGGGAGGGGAAATAGACAGCTAGTCCCCCCAAAAACCGCGGCCGTCGTGGTGACGCTCACCGCGGAGGCTGCGGAGCGCGGGGAGACGTACGCGTCTATTTTGGTGCGGGCGCGTGCCAATGCCGATCCCACCCAACTGGGGATCGGCAGTGTGTCTTGCCGGCGGACCCAAGCCGGGGCTCGTATATTCGAGTTCCCGGGGGCCGAAGGGGGTGCCCGCGCGGACCTCTTTGCAGCCAAGCTGCAAGAGGTCATCGCGGACTCGGCCAAGGTGGCCCGGCCGGTCAAGTCGGCGGCCATAGAAGTGACGGAGCTAGATGACTCCGTCACCAAGGAGGAGGTGGTGGCGGCGGTCGCAGCGGTAGGGGGCTGTGGCGCCGCGGCGGTCCAAGGCCGGGACATAAGGCCCGGCCGCGGTGGTATGGGCACCATCCGCCTCGAGTGCCCAATCGCCGCTGCCAAAGCCGTCCTTGCGAAAGGACGGCTACAAGTCGGGTTCAGCTCGGGCGCAGTCCGGGCACTCGAGGACCAGCCTCTGCGGTGTTTCCGGTGCTTCGGCATCGGCCACACCAGGCCTCTGTGTCCGTCCAAGATAGACAGGACGGACACATGCTACCGCTGCGGCAAGGAGGGCCACAAAGTCGCCTCCTGCAAGGCCGCCACGCCGCACTGTGCGGTGTGTGCCGCCAGTGGCCGCCGATCAGGCCACGTAATGAAGGGGAGGAAGTGTATTCCTCCCCCTAAGCGTGGCAAAGCGCAGGCGCCGACCGGGCCTGCGCCTGCTGCTGCCGCTAACGCCACCGTTCCTGCGGCGGCTGCGGAGGAGGTTGCGATGTCCGACTGATGGACACAGTCGAACATCGCATCCTTCAGGCGAACACCAACCACTGCAGGACAGCCCAGGATCTGCTGATGCAGACCATGGCTGAGTGGTTGGTGGACTTGGCGGTGGTCGCCGAACCCTACTCGGTCCCTGGCCGTTGGCTGGGTGACCGGGACGGCTTGGTGGCGTTGGTGGCGCGGTCTTCCACAGACTCCCCTCCCCTCTCGCTCTTAGAGAGGGGACCGGGATACGTGGCCGCCGCGTGGGGAGAGATAGCGATGGTAGGGGTGTCTTTCTCCCCAAACCGCCCTCTCTCGGACTTTGAGGATTTCCTCGAAGTCCTCACTGCTGTCGTAGGGAGGGCGGCGCCACGCCAGGTCGTGGTGTTGGGCGACCTAAACGCCAAGTCGGTGGACTGGGGCAACCCGGCCGCCGGTTGCAATGTCCGGGGACGCGCCGTCCAGTTTTGGGCGGCCTCGTGCGGTGTGTCCCTCCTCAACAGGGGGGCGGTCCACACGTGTGTGCGGCAACAGGGCGGGTCGGTGGTGGACGTGTCATTTGCCACCCCCGCGCTGGCCGCCCGCGTCGTGAACTGGCGGGTGGAGCTGGTGGAGACCTTGTCGGACCACCGTTACGTGCGGTTCGACATCTCCACCCAGCAGGGGAGGGGGACGGCCCGCGCTGGGCAATCTCCCTTCCCGCGGTGGGCACTCACCCGCCTGGACCGGGAGGCAGCCAAGGAGGCCGCCTTTCTCCAGGACTGGCTGTCACCTCCCCCAGTCGAGGAGGTCCCGGACGTTGACGCCGCAGCGGTCCGGCTCAGGGGGTCCTTGACCGAGGTGTGCAACTCCAGCATGCCTCGGTCTCGCCGTCCGCCTCCCCGTCGTGCCGTCTACTGGTGGACGGAGGAGCTGGCGGGACTCCGGGCCACCTGCGTGGCGGCCAGAAGGGCCTACACGCGGAGCCGACGGCGCAGTGCCCAAAACCGAGTCCGGGCAGAGGAGGACCGCCTGTATGCCTCTTACCGAGAGGCTGCGGAGGCCCTCAAGTCTGCAATGGGCGCTGCGCAAGACTCGGCGAGGGCCGAGATGCTGGAGGGTCTCGACAGGGATTCCTATGGGAGACCATATAAGGCGGCGCGGAACCAGCTCCGCCCCTATGGTCCCCCACTGTCGGAGACCCTCGAGCCAGCATTGTTGGATGGGGTGGTCCGGTCCCTGTTTCCGCGCAGGACCGACTTCGTCCCACCAACAATGGATCCCCCGCAAGGGGCGGCTCCACCGGAGGCGGAGGTCCCCCCGGTGACGGCGGCGGAACTCTGCGCGGGGGTTCTGAGCCTCCGCGCAAAGAAGACAGCCCCCGGACCGGACGGCGTCCCCGCACGGGTGGTGGCGATCGCCGCCTCCCAAATGGAGGACAGGTTTCGGGACCTCTTCAGTGCGTGTTTTACGGCTGGGAGGTTCCCGAAACTGTGGAAGGAGGGGCAGCTATGCCTTCTCCGAAAGGAGGGACGCCCGGTGGACTCCCCCTCGGCATACCGGCCCATCGTTCTGCTCGATGAGGTCGGTAAATTGTTCGAGGGGATTGTCGCCGCGAGGCTGGACAGCCATTTGCGGGGGGTAGGGCCGGATCTGTCGGACGCCCAATACGGTTTCCGTCGTGGCCGTTCAACGATCGACGCGCTAGCCCTACTGAAGGGCCAGGTGAAGGAGGCGGTGGAGGCGGGGGACGGAGTGCTGGCGGTGTCATTCGACATTGCCAACGCCTTCAACTCCGTCCCCCACTCGACGATATTGACGACAGGGACGGCTTGGTGGCGTTGGTGTCGCGGTCTTCCACAGACTCCCCTCCCCTCTCGCTCTTAGAGAGGGGACCGGGATACGTGGCCGCCGCGTGGGGAGACATGGCCCTGGTGGGGGTCTACTTCTCCCCAAACCGCCCTCTCTCGGACTTTGAGGATTTCCTCGAGATCCTCACCGCAGTCGTAGGGAGGGTGGCGCCGCGCCAAGTCATAGTGTTGGGTGACTTGAACGCCAAGTCAGTGGCCTGGGGCAACCCGGCCGCAAGTTGCAATGTCCGGGGGCGCGCCGTTGAGTTTTGGGCGACCTCATGCGGTGTGTCCCTCCTCAACAGGGGGGCGGTCCACACGTGTGTGCGGCAACAGGGTGGGTCGGTGGTGGACGTCTCGTTTGCCACCCCCGCGCTAGCTGCCCGCGTCGCCAGCTGGCGGGTAGAGATGGTGGAGACCTTGTCGGACCACCGATATGTGCGGTTTGACATCTCCACTCAGGCGGGTGGGATGGCCCGCACTGGGCAATCTCCCTTCCCGCGGTGGGCACTCACCCGCCTGGATCGGGAGGCAGCCAAAGAGGCGGCCTTTCTCCAGGACTGGCTGTCGCCCCCTGTCGAGGTCCTGGACGTGGATGCCGCAGCGGTCCGGCTCAGGGGGTCCCTGACCAAGGTGTGCAACTCCAGCATGCCTCGGTCTCGCCGTCCGCCTCCCCGTCGTGCCGTCTATTGGTGGACAGAGGAGCTTTCGGAGCTCTGGGCCGCCTGCGTGGCGGCCAGAAGGGCATACGCGCGTAGCCGACGGCGCAGTGCCCAGAACCGAGTCCGGGAAGAAGAGGACAGCCTATACGCCTCTTACCGAGAGGCCGTGACGGTTCTCAAGTCTGCAATGGGCGCTGCAGAAGACTCGGCGAGGGCCGAGATGCTGGAGGGTCTCGACAGGGATCCTTACGGGAGACCATACAAAGCGGCGCGGAGCCAGCTACGCCCCTATGGTCCCCCACTGACGGAGACACTGGAACCTGCGTTGCTGGATGGGGTGGTCCGGTCCCTGTTTCCGCACAGGACCGACTTCACTCCGCCAACGATGGATCCCCCACAAGGGGCGGTTTCGCCAGAGGAGGAGGTCCCCCCGGTGACGGCGGCGGAGTTCTATGCGGGGGTTCTCAACCTCCGCGCGAAGAAGACGGCCCCCGGACCGGACGGTGTCCCCGCACGGGTGGTGGCGATCGCCGCCTCCGAAATGGAGGACAGGTTTCGGGACCTCTTCAGCGCGTGCTTTACGACTGGGAGGTTCCCCAAACTGTGGAAGGAGGGGCAGCTATGCCTCCTCCGAAAGGAGGGACGCCCGGTGGACTCCCCCTCGGCATACCGGCCCATCGTCCTGCTTGATGAGGTCGGTAAATTGTTCGAGGGGATTGTCGCCTCCAGGCTTGATAGCCATTTGCGGGGGGTAGGGCCGGACCTGTCGGACGCCCAATTCGGCTTCCGTCGAGAGCATTCAACAATCGATGCGCTGGCCCTACTCAAGGGCCAGGTGAAGGAGGCGGTTGAGGCGGGGGACGGAGTGCTGGCGGTGTCATTCGACATTGCCAATGCATTCAACTCCGTGCCCCACTCGACGATACTGGAGGCGCTCCGGTATCACGGAGTGCCCCAATACCTGCGGAACCTCCTGGCCAGCTACTTGGAAGACCGAGAGGTCCTCCTCGTGGACAAGATGGCCACGGTGAGGCGGTACGGCGCAGAGTCCGGTGTTCCGCAGGGGTCGGTGCTGGGGCCCCCTCTGTGGAACATCGGGTTCAACTGGCTCCTGCGGGGAGCCCTCCTCCAGGGCACGAGTGTCATCTGCTACGCGGACGATACTCTCCTCACTGCCCGGGGGAGGAGCTTTCGGGACGCGGCCTGTCTGGCCTCGGCTGGCGGATCCTTGGTGGCAGAGAGGATCCGCCGCCTGGGACTGAAGGTGGCGCTGCACAAGACGGAGGCCGTGTACTTTCGCGGTCCCCGGCAGCGCTGCCCTCCCGACGCCCACATCGTCGTGGAGGGCGTCCGTATAGGGGTCCAGCCCCAGATGAAATATCTGGGGCTGGTGCTGGACGACAGGTGGCGCTTCGGCCCACACTTCAGCGGGCTGTCGACGCGCCTGTTGAAGGCCGCAGACGCCCTCTCGTGGCTCCTCCCAAACCTGGGGGGGCCCAAGGCGAAATGCCGGCGCCTCTATGCCGGCATCTTGCGGAGCATGGCCCTTTACGGGGCACCCATCTGGGCGGACTCCCTCCATAGGAGGGAGAATGCGACCGCCATCCGCAGGCCCCAACGGGCCATTGCACAGCGGGTGGCGAGGGCCTACCGCTCGGTGGGCTTTTCGGCGGCGTGCGCTCTGGCCGGCACCCCTCCTTGGGAGTTGGAGGCTTGGGTGCTCGCCAGAGTGTACGAGTGGAAGGCGCACCGGAAGGCGCTCGGAGAGCGCCCCGTCGCCGAAGAGCGGGAGGCCGTGCGGCGAGAGGCGAAGGACGCCATCGTCCTCCACTGGACGGAGGACCTCGCCACCGCCGCCTTTGGCCGCCGGACGTTGGACGCGCTTGGTCCGGTCCTGCGGAGCTGGCTCGAGCGGTCCCACGGTTTCCTCTCGTTCCGTCTGGTCCAGGTGTTGTCCGGGCATGGCTGTTTCGGATCGCACCTGCACCGCATCGGGAGGGAGGAGACCCCGGCGTGCCACGACTGCGGCGCGGTGGAGGACACGGCGCAGCACACCCTCGAGGTGTGCCCGGCTTGGTCCGAGCTGCGCCGCGGTCTGACCGCGGTGGTCGGACCGGACCTCTCGCTTCCTGGCGTGGTCAACGCCATGCTGGGGAGTGAGGAGGCCTGGGCAGCGGTCGCCTCCTTTTGCGAGAACGTAATCTCGCAAAAGGAGGAGGCGGAACGCGCGCGGGAGGACGATCCTCTCGCTGCGCCGCTCCGCAGACGAAGAAGGGGGAGAAGGCGCCGTCCTCTCCCTCCTCATGGTGGCGACGGGCGGGCGACAGGCACGGGGGTGCCTTAGCCCGCATTGCACCCGTCACCACCTTCGTCGGTCATTCCCGGGCCCGTCCCCCTCCCTACGGGGAGGGTGTGAGGGGTCCGCCATGAAGGGCAATCGTCGGCGGAGGACTGGACGTAAAGGCTGTGCCGGTTTCCCAGTCCCCCGCCACTAAGACGAAGCGGGAATGTCGCTGGGTCGTTTTAGTGGGTATACCGGGTCCACCCGGGGAGTCCCACATAACCCCCCATCCCCCGATGGGAGGGTATGCGTAATGCATTTTTTCCCAGCGCAAACAAAAAAAAAAAAAAAAAAAAAAGGTTAGGTTAGGTTAGGTTAGGTTAGGTTAGGTTAGGTTAGGTTAGGTTTTAATAGGTCGGTTTTTTTTTTAGGTCTTCTTTTTTTTAGGTTTTTTTTTTTATTTTTGTAAAAGAATTTGGAAAAACAATTAATTTTGACAATTTACTTTGAAAATTCGAAAAATTCCCGAGTGTTAGTAGGGATAAAGCCCCGACGCGCGTGTAAATGCGTGCGATATGGTCAAAACGTAGGCGGAGGCCTAGTTTGGTCTAAAAATACTGAAAACAGCTTCAAAATCGCACGTCTGGAAGCGAAGATATCTGCGTTTGTGTTTTTTACTCGCTCCCTTAGGTAGATTTTGGGTACTAACAGAAATGTATGGGAAAACGATTTTTTTGAAAAAATACAAGTTCTATTCGGGCTAGGGGCACGGGCGAGGGGTCCAGAGACGCGTCTCCGCGCGGGCTAGCTATATAAAGAATAAAACTTATTAGGTGCCGACCAAAAATTTTGAGTTGTGGTCAAAAAACCCGTTTTTGAACCGAAAAATTTTGAATTTCACCCCAAAACCTGGAAACTGGGACACGGACCGCGGACCAGAATTCAGGGATGAAGGGTGAGGACTATTGCAACTATAAACTAACGTTATTTTTGTAAAAGAATTTGGAAAAACAATTAATTTTGACAATTTACTTTGAAAATTCGAAAAATTCCCGAGTGTTAGTAGGGATAAAGTCCCGACGCGCGTGTAAATGCGTGCGATATGGTCAAAACGTAGGCGGAGGCCTAGTTTGGTCTAAAAATACTGAAAACAGCTTCAAAATCGCACGTCTGGAAGCGAAGATATCTGCGTTTGTGTTTTTTACTCGCTCCCTTAGGTAGATTTTGGGTACTAACAGAAATGTATGGGAAAACGATTTTTTTGAAAAAATACAAGTTCTATTCGGGCTAGGGGCGCGGGCGAGGGGTCCAGAGACGCGTCTCCGCGCGGGCTAGCTATATAAAGAATAAAACTTATTAGGTGCCGACCAAAAATTTTGAGTTGTGGTCAAAAAACCCGTTTTTGAACCGAAAAATTTTGAATTTCACCCCAAAACCTGGAAACTGGGACACGGACCGCGGACCAGAATTCAGGGATGAAGGGTGAGGACTATTGCAACTATAAACTAACGTTATTTTTGTAAAAGAATTTGGAAAAACAATTAATTTTGACAATTTACTTTAAAAATTCGAAAAATTCCCGAGTGTTAGTAGGGATAAAGCCCCGACGCGCGTGTAAATGCGTGCGATATGGTCAAAACGTAGGCGGAGGCCTAGTTTGGTCTAAAAATACTGAAAACAGCTTCAAAATCGCACGTCTGGAAGCGAAGATATCTGCGTTTGTGTTTTTTACTCGCTCCCTTAGGTAGATTTTGGGTACTAACAGAAATGTATGGGAAAACGATTTTTTTGAAAAAATACAAGTTCTATTCGGGCTAGGGGCACGGGCGAGGGGTCCAGAGACGCGTCTCCGCGCGGGCTAGCTATATAAAGAATAAAACTTATTAGGTGCCGACCAAAAATTTTGAGTTGTGGTCAAAAAACCCGTTTTTGAACCGAAAAATTTTGAATTTCACCCCAAAACCTGGAAACTGGGACACGGACCGCGGACCAGAATTCAGGGATGAAGGGTGAGGACTATTGCAACTATAAACTAACGTTATTTTTGTAAAAGAATTTGGAAAAACAATTAATTTTGACAATTTACTTTAAAAATTCGAAAAATTCCCGAGTGTTAGTAGGGATAAAGTCCCGACGCGCGTGTAAATGCGTGCGATATGGTCAAAACGTAGGCGGAGGCCTAGTTTGGTCTAAAAATACTGAAAACAGCTTCAAAATCGCACGTCTGGAAGCGAAGATATCTGCGTTTGTGTTTTTTACTCGCTCCCTTAGGTAGATTTTGGGTACTAACAGAAATGTATGGGAAAACGATTTTTTTGAAAAAATACAAGTTCTATTCGGGCTAGGGGCACGGGCGAGGGGTCCAGAGACGCGTCTCCGCGCGGGCTAGCTATATAAAGAATAAAACTTATTAGGTGCCGACCAAAAATTTTGAGTTGTGGTCAAAAAACCCGTTTTTGAACCGAAAAATTTTGAATTTCACCCCAAAACCTGGAAACTGGGACACGGACCGCGGACCAGAATTCAGGGATGAAGGGTGAGGACTATTGCAACTATAAACTAACGTTATTTTTGTAAAAGAATTTGGAAAAACAATTAATTTTGACAATTTACTTTAAAAATTCGAAAAATTCCCGAGTGTTAGTAGGGATAAAGTCCCGACGCGCGTGTAAATGCGTGCGATATGGTCAAAACGTAGGCGGAGGCCTAGTTTGGTCTAAAAATACTGAAAACAGCTTCAAAATCGCACGTCTGGAAGCGAAGATATCTGCGTTTGTGTTTTTTACTCGCTCCCTTAGGTAGATTTTGGGTACTAACAGAAATGTATGGGAAAACGATTTTTTTGAAAAAATACAAGTTCTATTCGGGCTAGGGGCACGGGCGAGGGGTCCAGAGACGCGTCTCCGCGCGGGCTAGCTATATAAAGAATAAAACTTATTAGGTGCCGACCAAAAATTTTGAGTTGTGGTCAAAAAACCCGTTTTTGAACCGAAAAATTTTGAATTTCACCCCAAAACCTGGAAACTGGGACACGGACCGCGGACCAGAATTCAGGGATGAAGGGTGAGGACTATTGCAACTATAAACTAACGTTATTTTTGTAAAAGAATTTGGAAAAACAATTAATTTTGACAATTTACTTTGAAAATTCGAAAAATTCCCGAGTGTTAGTAGGGATAAAGTCCCGACGCGCGTGTAAATGCGTGCGATATGGTCAAAACGTAGGCGGAGGCCTAGTTTGGTCTAAAAATACTGAAAACAGCTTCAAAATCGCACGTCTGGAAGCGAAGATATCTGCGTTTGTGTTTTTTACTCGCTCCCTTAGGTAGATTTTGGGTACTAACAGAAATGTATGGGAAAACGATTTTTTTGAAAAAATACAAGTTCTATTCGAGCTAGGGGCACGGGCGAGGGGTCCAGAGACGCGTCTCCGCGCGGGCTAGCTATATAAAGAATAAAACTTACTAGGTGCCGACCAAAAATTTTGAGTTGTGGTCAAAAAACCCGTTTTTGAACCGAAAAATTTTGAATTTCACCCCAAAACCTGGAAACTGGGACACGGACCGCGGACCAGAATTCAGGGATGAAGGGTGAGGACTATTGCAACTATAAACTAACGTTATTTTTGTAAAAGAATTTGGAAAAACAATTAATTTTGACAATTTACTTTGAAAATTCGAAAAATTCCCGAGTGTTAGTAGGGATAAAGTCCCGACGCGCGTGTAAATGCGTGCGATATGGTCAAAACGTAGGCGGAGGCCTAGTTTGGTCTAAAAATACTGAAAACAGCTTCAAAATCGCACGTCTGGAAGCGAAGATATCTGCGTTTGTGTTTTTTACTCGCTCCCTTAGGTAGATTTTGGGTACTAACAGAAATGTATGGGAAAACGATTTTTTTGAAAAAATACAAGTTCTATTCGGGCTAGGGGCACGGGCGAGGGGTCCAGAGACGCGTCTCCGCGCGGGCTAGCTATATAAAGAATAAAACTTATTAGGTGCCGACCAAAAATTTTGAGTTGTGGTCAAAAAACCCGTTTTTGAACCGAAAAATTTTGAATTTCACCCCAAAACCTGGAAACTGGGACACGGACCGCGGACCAGAATTCAGGGATGAAGGGTGAGGACTATTGCAACTATAAACTAACGTTATTTTTGTAAAAGAATTTGGAAAAACAATTAATTTTGACAATTTACTTTGAAAATTCGAAAAATTCCCGAGTGTTAGTAGGGATAAAGTCCCGACGCGCGTGTAAATGCGTGCGATATGGTCAAAACGTAGGCGGAGGCCTAGTTTGGTCTAAAAATACTGAAAACAGCTTCAAAATCGCACGTCTGGAAGCGAAGATATCTGCGTTTGTGTTTTTTACTCGCTCCCTTAGGTAGATTTTGGGTACTAACAGAAATGTATGGGAAAACGATTTTTTTGAAAAAATACAAGTTCTATTCGGGCTAGGGGCACGGGCGAGGGGTCCAGAGACGCGTCTCCGCGCGGGCTAGCTATATAAAGAATAAAACTTATTAGGTGCCGACCAAAAATTTTGAGTTGTGGTCAAAAAACCCGTTTTTGAACCGAAAAATTTTGAATTTCACCCCAAAACCTGGAAACTGGGACACGGACCGCGGACCAGAATTCAGGGATGAAGGGTGAGGACTATTGCAACTATAAACTAACGTTATTTTTGTAAAAGAATTTGGAAAAACAATTTTTTTGACAATTTACTTTGAAAATTCGAAAAATTCCCGAGTGTTAGTAGGGATAAAGTCCCGACGCGCGTGTAAATGCGTGCGATATGGTCAAAACGTAGGCGGAGGCCTAGTTTGGTCTAAAAATACTGAAAACAGCTTCAAAATCGCACGTCTGGAAGCGAAGATATCTGCGTTTGTGTTTTTTACTCGCTCCCTTAGGTAGATTTTGGGTACTAACAGAAATGTATGGGAAAACGATTTTTTTGAAAAAATACAAGTTCTATTCGGGCTAGGGGCACGGGCGAGGGGTCCAGAGACGCGTCTCCGCGCGGGCTAGCTATATAAAGAATAAAACTTATTAGGTGCCGACCAAAAATTTTGAGTTGTGGTCAAAAAACCCGTTTTTGAACCGAAAAATTTTGAATTTCACCCCAAAACCTGGAAACTGGGACACGGACCGCGGACCAGAATTCAGGGATGAAGGGTGAGGACTATTGCAACTATAAACTAACGTTATTTTTGTAAAAGAATTTGGAAAAACAATTAATTTTGACAATTTACTTTGAAAATTCGAAAAATTCCCGAGTGTTAGTAGGGATAAAGCCCCGACGCGCGTGTAAATGCGTGCGATATGGTCAAAACGTAGGCGGAGGCCTAGTTTGGTCTAAAAATACTGAAAACAGCTTCAAAATCGCACGTCTGGAAGCGAAGATATCTGCGTTTGTGTTTTTTACTCGCTCCCTTAGGTAGATTTTGGGTACTAACAGAAATGTATGGGAAAACGATTTTTTTGAAAAAATACAAGTTCTATTCGGGCTAGGGGCACGGGCGAGGGGTCCAGAGACGCGTCTCCGCGCGGGCTAGCTATATAAAGAATAAAACTTATTAGGTGCCGACCAAAAATTTTGAGTTGTGGTCAAAAAACCCGTTTTTGAACCGAAAAATTTTGAATTTCACCCCAAAACCTGGAAACTGGGACACGGACCGCGGACCAGAATTCAGGGATGAAGGGTGAGGACTATTGCAACTATAAACTAACGTTATTTTTGTAAAAGAATTTGGAAAAACAATTAATTTTGACAATTTACTTTGAAAATTCGAAAAATTCCCGAGTGTTAGTAGGGATAAAGCCCCGACGCGCGTGTAAATGCGTGCGATATGGTCAAAACGTAGGCGGAGGCCTAGTTTGGTCTAAAAATACTGAAAACAGCTTCAAAATCGCACGTCTGGAAGCGAAGATATCTGCGTTTGTGTTTTTTACTCGCTCCCTTAGGTAGATTTTGGGTACTAACAGAAATGTATGGGAAAACGATTTTTTTGAAAAAATACAAGTTCTATTCGGGCTAGGGGCACGGGCGAGGGGTCCAGAGACGCGTCTCCGCGCGGGCTAGCTATATAAAGAATAAAACTTATTAGGTGCCGACCAAAAATTTTGAGTTGTGGTCAAAAAACCCGTTTTTGAACCGAAAAATTTTGAATTTCACCCCAAAACCTGGAAACTGGGACACGGACCGCGGACCAGAATTCAGGGATGAAGGGTGAGGACTATTGCAACTATAAACTAACGTTATTTTTGTAAAAGAATTTGGAAAAACAATTAATTTTGACAATTTACTTTGAAAATTCGAAAAATTCCCGAGTGTTAGTAGGGATAAAGTCCCGACGCGCGTGTAAATGCGTGCGATATGGTCAAAACGTAGGCGGAGGCCTAGTTTGGTCTAAAAATACTGAAAACAGCTTCAAAATCGCACGTCTGGAAGCGAAGATATCTGCGTTTGTGTTTTTTACTCGCTCCCTTAGGTAGATTTTGGGTACTAACAGAAATGTATGGGAAAACGATTTTTTTGAAAAAATACAAGTTCTATTCGGGCTAGGGGCACGGGCGAGGGGTCCAGAGACGCGTCTCCGCGCGGGCTAGCTATATAAAGAATAAAACTTATTAGGTGCCGACCAAAAATTTTGAGTTGTGGTCAAAAAACCCGTTTTTGAACCGAAAAATTTTGAATTTCACCCCAAAACCTGGAAACTGGGACACGGACCGCGGACCAGAATTCAGGGATGAAGGGTGAGGACTATTGCAACTATAAACTAACGTTATTTTTGTAAAAGAATTTGGAAAAACAATTAATTTTGACAATTTACTTTGAAAATTCGAAAAATTCCCGAGTGTTAGTAGGGATAAAGTCCCGACGCGCGTGTAAATGCGTGCGATATGGTCAAAACGTAGGCGGAGGCCTAGTTTGGTCTAAAAATACTGAAAACAGCTTCAAAATCGCACGTCTGGAAGCGAAGATATCTGCGTTTGTGTTTTTTACTCGCTCCCTTAGGTAGATTTTGGGTACTAACAGAAATGTATGGGAAAACGATTTTTTTGAAAAAATACAAGTTCTATTCGGGCTAGGGGCGCGGGCGAGGGGTCCAGAGACGCGTCTCCGCGCGGGCTAGCTATATAAAGAATAAAACTTATTAGGTGCCGACCAAAAATTTTGAGTTGTGGTCAAAAAACCCGTTTTTGAACCGAAAAATTTTGAATTTCACCCCAAAACCTGGAAACTGGGACACGGACCGCGGACCAGAATTCAGGGATGAAGGGTGAGGACTATTGCAACTATAAACTAACGTTATTTTTGTAAAAGAATTTGGAAAAAACAATTAATTTTGACAATTTACTTTGAAAATTCGAAAAATTCCCGAGTGTTAGTAGGGATAAAGTCCCGACGCGCGTGTAAATGCGTGCGATATGGTCAAAACGTAGGCGGAGGCCTAGTTTGGTCTAAAAATACTGAAAACAGCTTCAAAATCGCACGTCTGGAAGCGAAGATATCTGCGTTTGTGTTTTTTACTCGCTCCCTTAGGTAGATTTTGGGTACTAACAGAAATGTATGGGAAAACGATTTTTTTGAAAAAATACAAGTTCTATTCGGGCTAGGGGCGCGGGCGAGGGGTCCAGAGACGCGTCTCCGCGCGGGCTAGCTATATAAAGAATAAAACTTATTAGGTGCCGACCAAAAATTTTGAGTTGTGGTCAAAAAACCCGTTTTTGAACCGAAAAATTTTGAATTTCACCCCAAAACCTGGAAACTGGGACACGGACCGCGGACCAGAATTCAGGGATGAAGGGTGAGGACTATTGCAACTATAAACTAACGTTATTTTTGTAAAAGAATTTGGAAAAACAATTAATTTTGACAATTTACTTTGAAAATTCGAAAAATTCCCGAGTGTTAGTAGGGATAAAGTCCCGACGCGCGTGTAAATGCGTGCGATATGGTCAAAACGTAGGCGGAGGCCTAGTTTGGTCTAAAAATACTGAAAACAGCTTCAAAATCGCACGTCTGGAAGCGAAGATATCTGCGTTTGTGTTTTTTACTCGCTCCCTTAGGTAGATTTTGGGTACTAACAGAAATGTATGGGAAAACGATTTTTTTGAAAAAATACAAGTTCTATTCGGGCTAGGGGCACGGGCGAGGGGTCCAGAGACGCGTCTCCGCGCGGGCTAGCTATATAAAGAATAAAACTTATTAGGTGCCGACCAAAAATTTTGAGTTGTGGTCAAAAAACCCGTTTTTGAACCGAAAAATTTTGAATTTCACCCCAAAACCTGGAAACTGGGACACGGACCGCGGACCAGAATTCAGGGATGAAGGGTGAGGACTATTGCAACTATAAACTAACGTTATTTTTGTAAAAGAATTTGGAAAAACAATTTTTTTGACAATTTACTTTGAAAATTCGAAAAATTCCCGAGTGTTAGTAGGGATAAAGTCCCGACGCGCGTGTAAATGCGTGCGATATGGTCAAAACGTAGGCGGAGGCCTAGTTTGGTCTAAAAATACTGAAAACAGCTTCAAAATCGCACGTCTGGAAGCGAAGATATCTGCGTTTGTGTTTTTTACTCGCTCCCTTAGGTAGATTTTGGGTACTAACAGAAATGTATGGGAAAACGATTTTTTTGAAAAAATACAAGTTCTATTCGGGCTAGGGGCACGGGCGAGGGGTCCAGAGACGCGTCTCCGCGCGGGCTAGCTATATAAAGAATAAAACTTATTAGGTGCCGACCAAAAATTTTGAGTTGTGGTCAAAAAACCCGTTTTTGAACCGAAAATTTTTGAATTTCACCCCAAAACCTGGAAACTGGGACACGGACCGCGGACCAGAATTCAGGGATGAAGGGTGAGGACTATTGCAACTATAAACTAACGTTATTTTTGTAAAAGAATTTGGAAAAACAATTAATATTGACAATTTACTTTGAAAATTCGAAAAATTCCCGAGTGTTAGTAGGGATAAAGTCCCGACGCGCGTTTAAATGCGTGCGATATGGTCAAAACGTAGGCGGAGGCCTAGTTTGGTCTAAAAATACTGAAAACAGCTTCAAAATCGCACGTCTGGAAGCGAAGATATCTGCGTTTGTGTTTTTTACTCGCTCCCTTAGGTAGATTTTGGGTACTAACAGAAATGTATGGGAAAACGATTTTTTTGAAAAAATACAAGTTCTATTCGGGCTAGGGGCGCGGGCGAGGGGTCCAGAGACGCGTCTCCGCGCGGGCTAGCTATATAAAGAATAAAACTTATTAGGTGCCGACCAAAAATTTTGAGTTGTGGTCAAAAAACCCGTTTTTGAACCGAAAAATTTTGAATTTCACCCCAAAACCTGGAAACTGGGACACGGACCGCGGACCAGAATTCAGGGATGAAGGGTGAGGACTATTGCAACTATAAACTAACGTTATTTTTGTAAAAGAATTTGGAAAAACAATTAATTTTGACAATTTACTTTAAAAATTCGAAAAATTCCCGAGTGTTAGTAGGGATAAAGTCCCGACGCGCGTGTAAATGCGTGCGATATGGTCAAAACGTAGGCGGAGGCCTAGTTTGGTCTAAAAATACTGAAAACAGCTTCAAAATCGCACGTCTGGAAGCGAAGATATCTGCGTTTGTGTTTTTTACTCGCTCCCTTAGGTAGATTTTGGGTACTAACAGAAATGTATGGGAAAACGATTTTTTTGAAAAAATACAAGTTCTATTCGGGCTAGGGGCGCGGGCGAGGGGTCCAGAGACGCGTCTCCGCGCGGGCTAGCTATATAAAGAATAAAACTTATTAGGTGCCGACCAAAAATTTTGAGTTGTGGTCAAAAAACCCGTTTTTGAACCGAAAAATTTTGAATTTCACCCCAAAACCTGGAAACTGGGACACGGACCGCGGACCAGAATTCAGGGATGAAGGGTGAGGACTATTGCAACTATAAAGTAACGTTATTTTTGTAAAAGAATTTGGAAAAACAATTAATTTTGACAATTTACTTTGAAAATTCGAAAAATTCCCGAGTGTTAGTAGGGATAAAGCCCCGACGCGCGTGTAAATGCGTGCGATATGGTCAAAACGTAGGCGGAGGCCTAGTTTGGTCTAAAAATACTGAAAACAGCTTCAAAATCGCACGTCTGGAAGCGAAGATATCTGCGTTTGTGTTTTTTACTCGCTCCCTTAGGTAGATTTTGGGTACTAACAGAAATGTATGGGAAAACGATTTTTTTTAAAAAATACAAGTTCTATTCGGGCTAGGGGCACGGGCGAGGGGTCCAGAGACGCGTCTCCGCGCGGGCTAGCTATATAAAGAATAAAACTTATTAGGTGCCGACCAAAAATTTTGAGTTGTGGTCAAAAAACCCGTTTTTGAACCGAAAAATTTTGAATTTCACCCCAAAACCTGGAAACTGGGACACGGACCGCGGACCAGAATTCAGGGATGAAGGGTGAGGACTATTGCAACTATAAACTAACGTTATTTTTGTAAAAGAATTTGGAAAAAACAATTAATTTTGACAATTTACTTTAAAAATTCGAAAAATTCCCGAGTGTTAGTAGGGATAAAGTCCCGACGCGCGTGTAAATGCGTGCGATATGGTCAAAACGTAGGCGGAGGCCTAGTTTGGTCTAAAAATACTGAAAACAGCTTCAAAATCGCACGTCTGGAAGCGAAGATATCTGCGTTTGTGTTTTTTACTCGCTCCCTTAGGTAGATTTTGGGTACTAACAGAAATGTATGGGAAAACGATTTTTTTGAAAAAATACAAGTTCTATTCGGGCTAGGGGCACGGGCGAGGGGTCCAGAGACGCGTCTCCGCGCGGGCTAGCTATATAAAGAATAAAACTTATTAGGTGCCGACCAAAAATTTTGAGTTGTGGTCAAAAAACCCGTTTTTGAACCGAAAAATTTTGAATTTCACCCCAAAACCTGGAAACTGGGACACGGACCGCGGACCAGAATTCAGGGATGAAGGGTGAGGACTATTGCAACTATAAACTAACGTTATTTTTGTAAAAGAATTTGGAAAAACAATTAATTTTGACAATTTACTTTGAAAATTCGAAAAATTCCCGAGTGTTAGTAGGGATAAAGCCCCGACGCGCGTGTAAATGCGTGCGATATGGTCAAAACGTAGGCGGAGGCCTAGTTTGGTCTAAAAATACTGAAAACAGCTTCAAAATCGCACGTCTGGAAGCGAAGATATCTGCGTTTGTGTTTTTTACTCGCTCCCTTAGGTAGATTTTGGGTACTAACAGAAATGTATGGGAAAACGATTTTTTTGAAAAAATACAAGTTCTATTCGGGCTAGGGGCGCGGGCGAGGGGTCCAGAGACGCGTCTCCGCGCGGGCTAGCTATATAAAGAATAAAACTTATTAGGTGCCGACCAAAAATTTTGAGTTGTGGTCAAAAAACCCGTTTTTGAACCGAAAAATTTTGAATTTCACCCCAAAACCTGGAAACTGGGACACGGACCGCGGACCAGAATTCAGGGATGAAGGGTGAGGACTATTGCAACTATAAACTAACGTTATTTTTGTAAAAGAATTTGGAAAAAACAATTAATTTTGACAATTTACTTTGAAAATTCGAAAAATTCCCGAGTGTTAGTAGGGATAAAGTCCCGACGCGCGTGTAAATGCGTGCGATATGGTCAAAACGTAGGCGGAGGCCTAGTTTGGTCTAAAAATACTGAAAACAGCTTCAAAATCGCACGTCTGGAAGCGAAGATATCTGCGTTTGTGTTTTTTACTCGCTCCCTTAGGTAGATTTTGGGTACTAACAGAAATGTATGGGAAAACGATTTTTTTGAAAAAATACAAGTTCTATTCGGGCTAGGGGCGCGGGCGAGGGGTCCAGAGACGCGTCTCCGCGCGGGCTAGCTATATAAAGAATAAAACTTATTAGGTGCCGACCAAAAATTTTGAGTTGTGGTCAAAAAACCCGTTTTTGAACCGAAAAATTTTGAATTTCACCCCAAAACCTGGAAACTGGGACACGGACCGCGGACCAGAATTCAGGGATGAAGGGTGAGGACTATTGCAACTATAAACTAACGTTATTTTTGTAAAAGAATTTGGAAAAACAATTAATTTTGACAATTTACTTTGAAAATTCGAAAAATTCCCGAGTGTTAGTAGGGATAAAGTCCCGACGCGCGTGTAAATGCGTGCGATATGGTCAAAACGTAGGCGGAGGCCTAGTTTGGTCTAAAAATACTGAAAACAGCTTCAAAATCGCACGTCTGGAAGCGAAGATATCTGCGTTTGTGTTTTTTACTCGCTCCCTTAGGTAGATTTTGGGTACTAACAGAAATGTATGGGAAAACGATTTTTTTGAAAAAATACAAGTTCTATTCGGGCTAGGGGCACGGGCGAGGGGTCCAGAGACGCGTCTCCGCGCGGGCTAGCTATATAAAGAATAAAACTTATTAGGTGCCGACCAAAAATTTTGAGTTGTGGTCAAAAAACCCGTTTTTGAACCGAAAAATTTTGAATTTCACCCCAAAACCTGGAAACTGGGACACGGACCGCGGACCAGAATTCAGGGATGAAGGGTGAGGACTATTGCAACTATAAACTAACGTTATTTTTGTAAAAGAATTTGGAAAAACAATTAATTTTGACAATTTACTTTGAAAATTCGAAAAATTCCCGAGTGTTAGTAGGGATAAAGTCCCGACGCGCGTGTAAATGCGTGCGATATGGTCAAAACGTAGGCGGAGGCCTAGTTTGGTCTAAAAATACTGAAAACAGCTTCAAAATCGCACGTCTGGAAGCGAAGATATCTGCGTTTGTGTTTTTTACTCGCTCCCTTAGGTAGATTTTGGGTACTAACAGAAATGTATGGGAAAACGATTTTTTTGAAAAAATACAAGTTCTATTCGGGCTAGGGGCACGGGCGAGGGGTCCAGAGACGCGTCTCCGCGCGGGCTAGCTATATAAAGAATAAAACTTATTAGGTGCCGACCAAAAATTTTGAGTTGTGGTCAAAAAACCCGTTTTTGAACCGAAAAATTTTGAATTTCACCCCAAAACCTGGAAACTGGGACACGGACCGCGGACCAGAATTCAGGGATGAAGGGTGAGGACTATTGCAACTATAAACTAACGTTATTTTTGTAAAAGAATTTGGAAAAACAATTAATTTTGACAATTTACTTTGAAAATTCGAAAAATTCCCGAGTGTTAGTAGGGATAAAGTCCCGACGCGCGTGTAAATGCGTGCGATATGGTCAAAACGTAGGCGGAGGCCTAGTTTGGTCTAAAAATACTGAAAACAGCTTCAAAATCGCACGTCTGGAAGCGAAGATATCTGCGTTTGTGTTTTTTACTCGCTCCCTTAGGTAGATTTTGGGTACTAACAGAAATGTATGGGAAAACGATTTTTTTGAAAAAATACAAGTTCTATTCGGGCTAGGGGCACGGGCGAGGGGTCCAGAGACGCGTCTCCGCGCGGGCTAGCTATATAAAGAATAAAACTTATTAGGTGCCGACCAAAAATTTTGAGTTGTGGTCAAAAAACCCGTTTTTGAACCGAAAAATTTTGAATTTCACCCCAAAACCTGGAAACTGGGACACGGACCGCGGACCAGAATTCAGGGATGAAGGGTGAGGACTATTGCAACTATAAACTAACGTTATTTTTGTAAAAGAATTTGGAAAAACAATTAATTTTGACAATTTACTTTGAAAATTCGAAAAATTCCCGAGTGTTAGTAGGGATAAAGTCCCGACGCGCGTGTAAATGCGTGCGATATGGTCAAAACGTAGGCGGAGGCCTAGTTTGGTCTAAAAATACTGAAAAACAGCTTCAAAATCGCACGTCTGGAAGCGAAGATATCTGCGTTTGTGTTTTTTACTCGCTCCCTTAGGTAGATTTTGGGTACTAACAGAAATGTATGGGGAAAACGATTTTTTTGAAAAAATACAAGTTCTATTCGGGCTAGGGGCACGGGCGAGGGGTCCAGAGACGCGTCTCCGCGCGGGCTAGCTATATAAAGAATAAAACTTATTAGGTGCCGACCAAAAATTTTGAGTTGTGGTCAAAAAACCCGTTTTTTGAACCGAAAAATTTTGAATTTCACCCCAAAACCTGGAAACTGGGACACGGACCGCGGACCAGAATTCAGGGATGAAGGGGTGAGGACTATTGCAACTATAAACTAACGTTATTTTTGTAAAAGAATTTGGAAAAACAATTAATTTTGACAATTTACTTTGAAAATTCGAAAAATTCCCGAGTGTTAGTAGGGATAAAGTCCCGACGCGCGTGTAAATGCGTGCGATATGGTCAAAACGTAGGCGGAGGCCTAGTTTGGTCTAAAAATACTGAAAACAGCTTCAAAATCGCACGTCTGGAAGCGAAGATATCTGCGTTTGTGTTTTTTACTCGCTCCCTTAGGTAGATTTTGGGTACTAACAGAAATGTATGGGAAAACGATTTTTTTGAAAAAATACAAGTTCTATTCGGGCTAGGGGCACGGGCGAGGGGTCCAGAGGACGCGTCTCCGCGCGGGCTAGCTATATAAAGAATAAAACTTATTAGGTGCCGACCAAAAATTTTGAGTTGTGGTCAAAAAACCCGTTTTTGAACCGAAAAATTTTGAATTTCACCCCAAAACCTGGAAACTGGGACACGGACCGCGGACCAGAATTCAGGGATGAAGGGTGAGGACTATTGCAACTATAAACTAACGTTATTTTTGTAAAAGAATTTGGAAAAACAATTAATTTTGACAATTTACTTTGAAAATTCGAAAAATTCCCGAGTGTTAGTAGGGATAAAGTCCCGACGCGCGTGTAAATGCGTGCGATATGGTCAAAACGTAGGCGGAGGCCTAGTTTGGTCTAAAAATACTGAAAACAGCTTCAAAATCGCACGTCTGGAAGCGAAGATATCTGCGTTTGTGTTTTTTACTCGCTCCCTTAGGTAGATTTTGGGTACTAACAGAAATGTATGGGAAAACGATTTTTTTGAAAAAAATACAAGTTCTATTCGGGCTAGGGGCACGGGCGAGGGGTCCAGAGACGCGTCTCCGCGCGGGCTAGCTATATAAAGAATAAAACTTATTAGGTGCCGACCAAAAATTTTGAGTTGTGGTCAAAAAACCCGTTTTTGAACCGAAAAATTTTGAATTTCACCCCAAAACCTGGAAACTGGGACACGGACCGCGGACCAGAATTCAGGGATGAAGGGTGAGGACTATTGCAACTATAAACTAACGTTATTTTTGTAAAAGAATTTGGAAAAAAAAACAATTAATTTTGACAATTTACTTTGAAAATTCGAAAAATTCCCGAGTGTTAGTAGGGATAAAGTCCCGACGCGCGTGTAAATGCGTGCGATATGGTCAAAACGTAGGCGGAGGCCTAGTTTGGTCTAAAAATACTGAAAACAGCTTCAAAATCGCACGTCTGGAAGCGAAGATATCTGCGTTTGTGTTTTTTTACTCGCTCCCTTAGGTAGATTTTGGGTACTAACAGAAATGTATGGGAAAACGATTTTTTTGAAAAAATACAAGTTCTATTCGGGCTAGGGGCACGGGCGAGGGGTCCAGAGACGCGTCTCCGCGCGGGCTAGCTATATAAAGAATAAAACTTATTAGGTGCCGACCAAAAATTTTGAGTTGTGGTCAAAAAACCCGTTTTTGAACCGAAAAATTTTGAATTTCACCCCAAAACCTGGAAACTGGGGACACGGACCGCGGACCAGAATTCAGGGATGAAGGGTGAGGACTATTGCAACTATAAACTAACGTTATTTTTGTAAAAGAATTTGGAAAAACAATTAATTTTGACAATTTACTTTGAAAATTCGAAAAATTCCCGAGTGTTAGTAGGGATA